>CM062811.1:810058190-810666313 GCA_031772625.1 Pinus tabuliformis
GAAGGACACAGGAAAGTGGTGGGAAGTTCCATAAGAGCACCCACTCACAACACAAGTGAGTGTCGAGCAAGTCAAGTAGTCGTTGGTGGCCGTGTTGAAAGGCTTTCGATTCAGATGAGCATGTTCAAAACCCTGAAGCCACAGAAACCCGACAAGGGGAATGGTAATGGGAAGCAGATCATTGATGTAGATCCCAGCGCCACTGTTGCCACGACCAAGATCCAAAAAATGATCTCGAAAATCCAGGAGGAAGGGGAGCATCTTTTCCACTCACAGATGTGGGTGAAGGGTTTGCCACTACAATTCATTGTCAATAGTGGCAGCCAAAAGAACCTCGTTTCAGCAGAGGTCATGAAGTGGTTGGGCCTACCGACTACACCACACCCGCAGCCGCACAGTATCGGGTGGCTTCATGAAGGATGAGATCTCAAAGTTCGCCAGCAGTGCCATCTTCCCTACAGCATCAAGCCCTTCATAGATGAGGTATTGTGTGATGTTACACCTCTGGATGTTTGTGATGTGCTATTAGGCCAGCCATACTTGTGGAGGTGACATGTTGTGTATGAGTCAAGGCCTCACACCGTCATCATTTCTTTAGGTGATTCATTATATAGGATACCAGAGGTAGACCCACCTACTGCCACCTCTTTGATCACTTCTAAGAAAGGCAACAAGCTCATCTCCCAGACTAGGAAATTCATTTTCTGTCTGGTTCACTCCCAAAGTAAGGGGAAGATCATTGCTACATCCATGACCCCCACAAAGGGCTCCTCCATGTAGTAGTAGCAGCAAAGGGATATGGTCATGATAGAACACAGGAACAACTTCTCATCACCCATAGGGGTACCACACTAGTTTTAGTTGGGCGACAAAGTTTGGTTGCATCTGCAGAGAGAACGCCTTACCAGAACCCATCAGAAATTCAGACCACTCTGGCATGGTCCTTACAACAATACCAAGGCTACGGGCAACAATGCTTTGAAGCACATCATTCCTCCATTCCTTCTCTTGCACCGACTGTTCAATTTGGACCATCGTCGACCATGCTTCCCACCATTTCTGGACACATCAAAGATTGCAGAACAACTCACTAGAGACCCAGCTGAGCAGAAAATTCCTCATCTCAGGGAGGAACTCAACGCAATGGGGACCAATGACTCCTAAGGGCTGAGGAATGATCCAGGAGGATGTTTGTGGCCACTGGCCTATCCCATTTGGACCCCCACAACTGTCTCTTTCATTTTTTTTAGTTTCCTACATTGTAGCACAATTTACTATTTTTAGCAATTTTTCGGGTCCTGAAATTCCAGATCTATTTTGAAGCCCTAAACGACGTTTTTTTGGAAATTTGGGGGTAACATGGGACCATGGACTGATGTTTCCCTTCCCAAAGTGGTATTTCTAGGATAGATCTTTCTAATGAGCTATTGTACGCATCAAACGAAGATCGTGTGCCAAAGTTACAACCCCGAGAAATTGACGTACCAATTTACCCAAATGGGGCCCATAATTTGGCATTTCATCTTCTAGGGTTAGGTTTTGGGATGTGAAGTGTTTTACATTGTTTCTAAAAAATAAATAGGCCTTTGAGCCTCATTGTAACACATTTCAGAGGCATGTAGCCACCACACATCTCTTCTTAGAGATAAGCTACCATCACCCTAGCTGGTTTATTTCCATTACTGTTTGTAAGCATATTTCAGTATTTTACATTAATGAAATGAAGTATTATTTCCACTTCATATGTGTGTTTATGGTTATCTCTGTAATTTTTTGCGTTCCTGTTTAATTTCGGATCATTTAGCCACACGGGTTTTCAATTTATTATACAACAAGTCCAACCAGTGGAATGGCCTTCCATCAATCACGAACTGATCTAGTACAACTACCTAACCTTTAGGGAAGGATTTTGTGCTCTCTTGACCATATATTCTTCATGCAAAGATGGTCAAGAACTAATAATCCTTCCTGAGAGACTTTGCATTGTAAACATGATTGGGTGTCTGTCTGAACTTTGACGACTCTTTCACCGAGCACTTGACAATATATCTAGTGTAGAAAAAGTTGTGGGTGGCATAGAAAAATGTTCCATACGCTTAACCAAATGAGTTAAATGATACATCTGCTGAAAGTTCTCCTTCCTAAAGGTTGAAATCCATATCCCTCTAGAACTACTCAATGTCATAGTCTTTGGATCTATATGTGAGACAATTCAATTGATAATTTTTGCACATGGAAAGGTAGGGTACCTATGTGCAACCTTGTATAAGCCTTATTGTTGGATACTAATATATACATGTTAGTCCTCTAAGCCTTCCTTGAAGTCCTCTTCAAAAGTATCTTTGATTTGCTACCATGTCCACTTTGTGCCCTTCTCAATGAACAACTGAGTGTTTCATAGACTGGTAGATCAAATGATATTTGTTCAAGTACTTCCCTAGTACTTCTTTTGGTGGTTTGGTTTAATGCAACTCTCTTGGAGGCCATGTTCACTATAACTTCTTGAGAGATGCTCAACAACTATTGTACCCATAAGACAAAGAGGATAGTCATGGCAAGAAAATGTCAGCTCAAAAATCAAAGCAAATTCAACAAAATATCAAACAGCAAACCAGGCCGAAGATGGGAAGGATTGCATAATTCTGGTTGGCATAGGTGATACGATGACTACGATCAGTGCACATTGCATAGTCCCAATAGTTAGTAGAGAATTTTACTAACAGGAACTGTGAAATGCATAGTTCATTTAGGGTCCAAGGTCGAGAGAGACTGCACATTGTGTAATCTCAGTGGCCAGACTGATAGGTTGGCTCCTGTAACTGCATAGTGTGCATTTGGATCCAGGCTAGGGTAACCTATATGGAAATCTAGAAGCCACGATAGAGGTCTTGAGCTCCCAAAATGCACAGTGCATGCAAAGGTAATGCATGATCCGTGCAAGGGGAGCCTATATCTACCCAAGGTGAGTGTGAAATCAAAAATATTTGAAAGATGGTGTGATTTTGAGTGGAGATTTGACTGAGTCATGATGCATGCAAACAAGTTCATTAATCAATCAAATTGGTGGAAAATGAAGCATGTGAAGGGATTCCCTGCAACAGTGATCGTTGGTGAAAAAATGGGAAAATGCATGCGACACTTGGGAAACGAAATATAAAACTTGAAATGACACTTCTACAAGCTAAAACAAGTTAAAATTCTAGAAGTCATTCAACAAAATAGGTGAAACAACACTCTCACAAGATAAATAAGCAAAAGTGTCAGAAAAAGCAGCAAAATACTAGAAAAGAGAGAATTACCTGGAAAATTGACGATGATTGCATGGAGAGTTCCTTGATCTACTCAGGAATTCCAAAGCTCCATGATCAAATGTGAAAATGAGATTTGGGAACATCGATTAAATATATTTGGTCGATCTATGGTTTATGATGTGAAGGCTAAAAATCGAGGAAAAAACAACACTTTGCAACAGTTTCCAAAATAACTCAAATGCCTCCGTCGAACTTCTAAAAATATATCCCTATTTTTTAATCATTCTTTTTTTATTTTTTAGGAAAAGCTACTATTTATTTTCCAGAGAGATTGTGCAATTCTGGTAAGGACTGGACAACTCTCTGATTCATGCACTTAGCAAGTTCTGAGTAGAAGGATTCTGCACAATTTCTGGACTGAGTGGCAATGAGCTTCCTCTCATGGTATGTATGATTTCCCAACTCAAGGCTGGCTTTCAATTTGCAGTGTGCAATTCTTGAGCTCAAGGCTCACTGTCAACTTGGACTGCGCAATTCCTGGGAGCAAGGCTAGTTTCCCTCAAGGATTTTATAGTTGTCTAAGGCAAGCCCAAAATTGGATGAAAACCAAGTCAAGAGATTGGCTTGTGGATTAGATAGTAAACCAAGTAACCAAACATAAGCCAAGATGCCAAGGATGAACCTCAACCAAAGCACGAGTACCTAGATCAGTGATAGATGAGCTGTTATTATTTAGAAGGGAGGCTATAAAATGAAGCTATGTGAAATTTTCAATGGTTGTTTTAGCCGCTACAACATTGGCGACACACTGGTAGAGCCCCAGTTCTCTATATGGTTCTAGTCTCATGAAAATCGAGTCTTACTCTTCCAGAAGTACTGTTTAGTTCTTCGATTATCATAGCTTCTTCAGTTAGCTTGAGTTAAATATGTAGTCCCTACCATTTTCTTTATTAGGAGCACACATACCAATCCAAGTCAAACTGAGTTGTTTTCATTGGGGATGAGGGGTATATAAGTGCACAAGTAAAATATATTGTCATAGTTTTAGTTTCAGCTTTGGTGTTGCTTCACTTCCAGCAAGCCTGGACAGTACCCTGATGGAGTCACTTCCAGAACATAAGCATTTCTCTGCTGTGAGTGAGCTTGGAAAGTACCCTGAAAGAGTTACCCGCTTGACCTCTTTGTGCAGGAATCCTTTCTCTTCTTTTTCCTTTATTTCATTCTTTTTCATTTTTCATTTTTCAAATAACTGTGCATATGCACTTACTTATTTCATGAGGCAGAAGAGGTATCCCAACTTATTGAGAGCATAAGAGCTTGTCCCTTAAGAGAATGATATTTATATATACCTATGACATACTTGCTAATGTTTTCCCCCTCTTGTTACTCTACTTGACTAAGTTGGCAAGGGTTAACTGAATATAGAAGACGTATTAGAGTAGGCAGTACCAGTTAAGAGTGCAAGCATCGTGATTTCACCATGACTCTCTTTGAAAGGACTAGAAGAGATGCAAGATTCTCATAAAGAGAGGGAATAGACAAATAATCAAGTCTTCATAGTTTTCAAAGTTCCTCTTGGATTTCACCTGGCTTGTCTAAGAAGCCAAACATGTTTTCATGTGGAACCTAACCTACGGGTACGAAAGGAAAAAATCAAACGAAAGAAGTAGGAGAAAGAAAGAAAATTAAGCTAGTCAACAAACAAACAAGCGAAGAAAACTCTACTCCTGCTCCTAAGCTAAGCAGAGCACAGGCCAACTCACGTGAAGTGATACTTCCAATGTAGACATCAGCACATTGATTAGCCCATGCAGGTGAAAGCATGACTTACAAGAAAGTTATGAAAGAAAACCTATAAACAGGAAAGATGAAACAATGCAAACCAATACATTCAAAACTTATATGCATCCATAGAAAATAGAAAGGGAAATCATATGAAAGACACTTTGTGGATGTATTATGGTGTCATATTAAATTTCACGTGAAAGAAAAGCATGTACAGACATTTGAACTTGACAAACGAGAAAAAATAAATAAAGAATAAAACTCTGTTTCACAACAATTCTTGCTATGTATGACTCCTCCAATGCATGAGCAATAGGTTTGTGTGATTCTAGTGGAGGATGAAAAAACCATGAAACAAGTTGATATTCAATGTGAACAACAGAGTGATGAGGAGACTAGAAAAATTCAATAGATTTTTTATTAGAAGTGGAACTAACCTTAAGGCTATGAGAACTTGACATAACCAGTAGCTCGGGCTGATGTGCCTCGGAAACTTGAGGATTTTTTGCTTCATCAAAAAATGTATCATCAAATACTGCTAGCTTTGAAAGATCAATAACAGGCCAATTAGAATTGTGATTAGATGAATGATGAAGAGACCACGACAACAACGACAAAAAAATTCAAGATGAACAACAACATCCTCATGATTTGACAATTTGTAAATAAGGGGTGATGAAAAGTGAGAATTTTCACCGTCCGTGTTTCCTAAAAGGTAAGATGAGATATTAGGTGGATCTGGCAATAAATATTTATCCTCTACGCAATCAAATGAAAGATTGGAATCCCACGTGTTCTTTGAAGGATCACAAATGGAAACATTCGGAAATGAATTTTCACAAGACGGAATATAAATGGAACAGTCGTGAAAGATGTTAGTATAAAGCACAAGATGTGCAGATAAAAGGAGGTCATCCTTCATTGCAGATTCTTGTTTAGACTCCCACACATACTCATAAAAAATAACAGCATAGGTTGGTTGTTCCATACCAACTCCATCTTGAACTTGAACGTTGTGAACATCAAATGTGGAATCCGGAATAGATGAACACAACACAACAAAATCAGGAGGATCAAAGGAACTAGAGGACAGAGGCTAGGATATAATACCATGTAACAACCAACAAGCTTGCAATCCAAATTTGTGTAGACATCCTAAGCAGGTGGGGTAGGAAGAGATGATGATAGATCAACATATGGATTCACAACTTCTTCCACATCGACCTGCGAAGCTAGAGCTGTTTGATGAGATGGGGATGGAGGGTCACATGGGACAACAACCTTGTTTGTCTTATCTTTGGAATATCTAACACTGGGGTATGTTGGGAGAGGTTCGAATGATTCTAACTCATGTGGGTTCTTAGAAATGTGAACAAGATACTGAAATATTTCCTCCAAAAATTTCTAGTCAACTTCATCTTCAAGAAATTCATAACAGGAACGAAGAAAACGATCGTGAAAGTGCTCAAGAGATTCGTCAAGTGATTTTCACAATTTTAATTTTTTCTATTAAGTTCTTTACGGTCATAAAAAAATAAATCATGACATAATTCTCTGACATGTGATTGAAAGAGCGTATAGAGGCTATGGGAAATGTGTGACATCATCTCTTTGTGCGCCCTCCGAACGTGAAAGTGAACAACCCGCACACAATGTCATCCTAGGGGACATCATGCATGTCATAAAAGCCAGGAAAGGAAACTGTGTGCCTGAAAAAGGGTGTTCTGTTATCACCATTGAACTTATATTTTGATAAGTTATTTGCAATGCTCACCGACACATCGAAATCAAAAAAATTAGAGAAACATGTCGAGGTTGTGATTTAGATAGAAGTCATCAAATATGTGCAGAAATTGAAAATAAACTTCAAGGGCTCAGCTTGTCATATTTCCCTCCTTCTAGCACAATAAACATTGAAGGTGTTGGAACCGCCAACATTGAGGGGATATCCCCTATAAGAGGTCCGAAATAGACCTCAAACCGTTTTGAGTAGGTGTCCCGGATGTGGGTGGTAGTGCAATTCCTTGACTACAGTAGTGCGTAGAGATAAGTATGATAACCTTAGGTGAGAGAATGTGTGTGAACTTGTGGAGAGTCAAGTGTGATGGATGGGAGGTTCTAACACATGGAGGGGAAAAGTGAGTGTGCCCCTTAGAACCCTATAATAATACGCAACTTGAAAGGAACACATGAGTGGAATGACATCAAAAGCTAAAATGTGGAATAGTCCACAAATTAAAGTGACGGGTTAATCCAAAAAACACATTGAAAAATATTCATACAATTGCATACAAATTAGTTCATAAAAAAATGCATAAGTTAAACAACATAAATTTCTAAATCAACCATAATAGTCCAACTATAATAAAAACATAGCATGAAAGCATGTTGGCTCTGATATTATTATATAAGTGAAAGTTCCATCCATACATACACCATTTATGACCACTAGCCCCAAAATTGTAACATTATAGTCAAGAACACCTGCTCCTCCAAAGAAGTATACTCGCTCTATGCTGTGGATAATCCAAGGCTTGTCACAATACTCCCAAGCCTTTTCTATGCCTAAGCCTAGCCAAAATATTGGCTCCAAAAAGCATTTTCTATGAGTTATGAGGTTATACTTATAAAAATGGTTGGGGTGACCCCTGAAATTCCCGTTTGTGACTCTTTGACTTTCCTCATGACTCTTCAACTTCTTCACAAATAAATCATTACATTACATGATGACCTTTCACATTCCACTAATGACACTTGGAATTTCACTTACAACATATTTACAAATAATATTACTTTTTCCATATCTACCCATGTGAGGTGAAATGTGCTAGAAACAACCTAACAAGACAAAATACTATGACTCTGAAGTTTGAGGAAATACAAACTTGACAACCTCCACTTGGTGCTTCTCGGTCACATATTGATTCCAAGATTGGTACTGCATGATGATGTCCCCAAACTTCTTGATGGTGTCTTCTCTCTAGAGGACTCGTGTCTCCATATAATTTGGGTATATCGTCTTGGAATCTTTGTCCAAATTGTTTTGAAGCATGTGAAGCATGGTGTTGACCATGACGGAACCACCAATTTACTTATGCATGTTATGTGCACTCATCTCCAAGTCCTCCCTGGTAACCTCTCATCTTAGTTTCTCCATGCACTCATCGATCTCTTGCTAGACTTGGTTTTTTGGTTTATCCTTGGTGAGGGAACCGATTGATGGGATCCTGTGCATTCTCACCATGACATCTAAACATTTGTACAACCATGCATATGAATCCTATAAGCTGCTAATGAATGGGGCGAGCTTGTCATAGTTTTATATCAACATCTAGAATTTTTCTTTCTCCATATCTACTTATGGCTTCATCTACTTGGTTAAGTGAAGTGGGGTTCCCTTTCACCACATTGTCCACTCTTGCACATGGGAGATGGCATCATGTAGGTTCTTGAGAGTTTGAACAAACTCTTTGCTTCGTTGTTGTAAGCCATGCACATAGACAACTACTTTATGCACGGTGATAAATATGTCATAGAGATTCTGTATAGTAGTCTCAAGTGTTGATACTTCATCAAGTATCACTTTCCTCATCTCTCCCATTGTGAATATTACACTTTGTTCTCTGAGTTGTTTTGCCTCTTTCCTAGTAGTCTTCAAGTTATTTCCAGTTGTTCATTCTCACCCAACGATAACTTAACATCTAAGTTTGTGGCTCCTACATAGGCCAAGCTGGCATCAGTAAGGGTAATTAGATGTTTTCTTATGTTTGACACTATCTCCCTTTCATTCATGAACGCAGGTGATGTGTGATCATCAAAAAAGTGCTTCCTCTGCACCTGTACAATCCTCTCATGCATCTCATCCAATCGTAGATTGTACACATCTATGACCAAATCATTAGCAAGGAGGAAAACCTCACCTTTCTCACCCAATATTGGCTCTGAAATTGGAGGTAGGGGAGATAGAGATGACCTCGAGCGCTCTAGGCATAAGGTTATTGTCTTCATTATGTCGCTCAAGTTCCAAATCCATGTTTGTCACTTCGATTAGTTTCTCAATCTGCTGAGCAAGCTCTCGATCTTGCATTTGTTCACCGTCTTCATCGTTTACTTTCTATTACAACTCCTGAACTTGTATGGGTGTTTTTTGCTTCATCATTGCACCTTGCCTTTCTTCTTCCTCCTATTTCTCCTTCTCTTATCTTTCTCTCCTCCTTAGCTTCTACTCTTCCTTCAACTTCTTCTTCGTTTCCTAAAACTTTGGTTCTGCTTCGTGCATCCTTTTTTTTCTCTCTTCCTTCGCTCTACTCTCTTTATCCATTGCTCCATCTTCACTTCTACTTCTAAAGCTTCTTTCTCTAAGAGAGGATCTGTCTTCATCTTGCAGCTTTGCTCTACCTATAGATCCTCGAAAACCATCCTCTTTCCCTTGTCCTCAATTGGGTTGCTACTCATTTTTATTGTTGTTGTTACTACCTGAGTTGCTGCTACTTGCAGAGAAGCCTTCCAAGTTATTTCTATATTGACCAAATCGTCGAGTTTGAAGGTATTGTAATATTATCTCCAAGGGTCCTCCTCGTTCCAATGAAATGTCTCGTGGATCTGTGGATAGTACATCTTTGCACAATGGTTCTTGCAAATATCGTGGGGATCATACTGATTAAAGTATTTGGTGCCGAACTCGACTTTCAATATATCCTTAGCCACAACATATGCATCTTTCAAGCTCTTAATCTTGTACAAAATGATTTGTAGAGGAAGAACGGGCCATGGCACTTTTTTCTTCCTATGAAATCTTGTTGATATCCGTGTGGAGAGGTCGTATGAAACCTCTTGCATGACCAAATTTTCCCTGGCATACATTGGTAGAACATGCGAAGGCTTCTCTCCTCCAAATACTTTAATGAAGGTGCCACTGGGTGAGGTATACCAATCTACAATTCTAAGTATCACCTCCATTGCTTCTCGGGACATGCAAGGTGGATCCTGCTCAAGGATAAGCTTGTACAACGAGATTATGAAATGCTCATTTAGCTTTGTCATTACTCCCCAGTAGTTATAGTAAAAAAGAAACTTGCAATAAATATTGACGACAGTCTCTTTCAATGTCCATGTCCATCTCATGCCAAGAAACTACTGCTAGGCATAGATTTCATCAAATAAATATGCAGACATGTAGAACCCCTCTTGCTCACCCCTGGGCAGATTTTGAGACTTAGCCACATGGGCTTTCAACTGATCATCCAATAAGTCTGACCCATTGAATGGCCATCCATCACTCACTAACTAGTCCAGTACAACTACCCAACCTTCAAGGAGGGTTTCTATTCTCTCTTGACCATATATTTGATATGAAAATATGATCAAGAATTGATAAACCTTCTTGAGAGACTTTGTCTTGTAAACCTGATTGGGTTCCTATTTGAACTTTGACAGCTCTTTCAGTCAACGCTTGACGATATCTCTTTGTTCACAAAGTTATGGGTGTCATAGAAAATTTTGTCCATGTGCTTCACTAGCTAAGGTAAATGATACATCTGCAGAAATTTCTCCTCCCTAAACATGGCAAGCTCTATCCCACTGGCATTGCTGAAAGTCATAGTCTTTGGATTTATGTGTGAGACAATCCAGCTAATAATGTCTGCACGTGGAAAGGTGGGGTACCTACATGAAACCTTGTATAATCCTGACTGCTGGATACTAATATATACCTTCGAGTCCTCTAAGTCTTCCTTGATTTCCTCTATAAAATTACCTTCGATTTATTGTCATGTCTACTTTGTGCCCTTCTCAATGAACAACTAAATGTCTACATAGATTGCTAGATTAACTGATATATGCTCAACTTCTTTTTCAGTACTGCTCTCGGTGGTTTCCTTTGATGCAACTCTCTTGGAGGCCATGTTCACTGTAACTTCTTGAGATATTATCAACAACTATTGTACCCGTGGGACAGAGAGGGCACTCATCACAAGCAAATGTGAGCTCAAAAACCAAAGAAACTTCAAGACAAGATCAAGAAACAAACCGAACTCAAGATGGGAAGGAATGCACAATTTTGGTATGTAGAGGTCATAGGATGACTATGAGAACTGCACATTGTTCATTCCCAGTAATCAGTCAGGAATCTTGTTGACTGAAACTACATAATGCGTAGTTCATTTAGGGGCCAAGGTCGGGAGAGACAATGCATTGTGTAGTCTCAGTGGCCAGATTGGGAGGCTGGCTCCTGGAACTGCATATTGAGCAGCTGGAGCTAGGCTAGGGAATCCTATGTGCAATTCTAGAAGCCAAGGAAAATGCCTTGAGCTCCCAAAATGATCAGTGCATGCAAGGGAGTGAAAGATCTAGGTGAGGGGAGCCTAGATTTTCCCAAGGGGAGTGTGAAATCAAACATATCTGAAATATGGTGTGATGTTGAGTGCAGATCTGACTGAGTAATGAGGCATGCAAGTAAATAAAATGCAAGAATCAATCAAACTAAAGGAAAATGAAGCATGTGAAGGGAGTTTTCACAACTACGACTGTTGGTGCAAAAATGGGAAAACGCATGCAACACTTGGGAAAGGCAATCTAAAACTTGAAACAAGACTTTTATAAGCTAAAAAAAGTTAAAATGCTAGTATTTGTTCAAAAAAACAAGTGAAACAACAAATTCACAAGCTAAACAACCAAAAGCATCATAAAAAGCACCAAAAGACTAGAAAAGGAAGACTTACTGAGAAAAGTGACGATGATTTCACCGAAGGTTCCTTGATCTCCTCGGGAATGCTAGAGCTCCAATATTGAATGTCCAAATGAGATTTGGTAGCATCAATTAAATAGATTTGGTCAATTTAGTGCTTATGACGTGAAGGAAAAAATTCAAGGAAAAAATGACACTTGGTGTCAGTTTCCAAAATAACTCAAGTGCCTCCTTACTACTACTAAAAATAGATCTTTATTTTTTAGGTATGCATTTTTTCTTTTTCTTTTTTTATTTTTCAGGAAAGGTTGCCATTCATTTTCCAGATATATTTCACAATTATGGGGAGGACTGTCCAACTCTCTATTTCATGCACTGAACTGCTTCTTAGTAGAAGGATTTTGTGCAATTTCTAGGTTGAGTGGCTCTGGGCTGCCTCTCATTCTCTACACAATTTCCTAGCTCAAGGCTAGTTGTTAACTAACACTATGAAATTGTTGATCTCATGACCCATTCTCAGCTTTGACAACACAATTCCCAGGAAAAAGGATGGTTTCCCTAGAGGATTGCACAGTTCTCTAAGGCAAGTTTGGAATTAGATGAAAACCAAGTCAAGAGAGCGGCTTGTGGGTTCAAAAATAAAACAATTAAGCAAAAAAAATCCAAGATGCAAGGGATGAAGCTCAATCAAACCACAATTACATGGATCAGTACAAGAAGAGTTGTTGTGATTTATAAGGGAGGCTCCAAAACAAAGGATAGGAAAAATTTTGAAGGTTGGTTGTAGCCGCTAAAACATATTTTTACAATGATGATTCTAGTGATGAGCGATCCATCTATTATATATTGGTATGGCCCTCCACAATGTTTAATTAAGGGATTATTGTTAAAAGGGGAGAATTAGGAGAGGAAACATAGCAGGCATGGTTGAATCAACCACTATTAAACTCACATGATATCCTGAGTCGGCAATTCAAAACCTCTAAAGTAACACTACTTCTTCACATGTTGGCTAGGATGAAGGAAATGATATAGAGGTGTGTATGGACAATTTCTTATGGGATTCTGATGCCATAGAGGGAATTGTGTTAGATGCATTGTGAAAAATTAAAGTAGTGGGTAATACTAATTTTGTTGATTCCATCTTTAAAATCATGGAATCTTTTTCTTCCACCCTTGTCTTTGAACATGGGATGGTAGTGTCTACCCAACTAGGGAGAACAATGTTACTGTACAAATTGAAAGCAACGTATCATTGAAGGTTTCTTGTATATTTCAAGATAACTAATCATTCAGTACCCTAAATATTTAAGGAATCTTTTCTTACAATAAAAACATGATTGAGTTTATGCATGCTTGATGAGGGTGTACATTTTGATTACCCACTAATGGCATGTTACTCAAAGATAAGGTAGTTCTTAGTGATAATGTGTTGCCTAATAGTTGTACAGAGGCATGGCAGATGTTGAAAATTTTGGTTGTTGAACATATATCATGCTATGAATGTCCTAATGATTTCATTTTATAAATAGAAAAATCTCTAGACAAAGAGATATTTCGAAAACGTGGGCACGATAGGTACTAAAAATAAAAAACAACCATATGACACATGGTTCTCCTCACTAGATATTAATGTGCATGCTTATAGTTCCAAGTATTTAGCAGCCATTTTTTTGAAAAGAATTATCCATGTTGTATGAGTAACATGCCCAGATAGAAGTGAACTAGGATTTGTGCAAATCCTAGAGTATTTAATAGTCATAAAATGTATAGGGGATACATATCCCAATAATTTCAAAGATTAAATGTAGATATTTTGATTGAGAGTATCCATGGATGGAGGTAACCCATATTCCCACCAAATCACCAATTAATATTTTTGGCCGATAGTAGTGAGACATAACAATACCCGCCCGCCCGCCCCGCCCCATGCCCCCCCCACCCCCCAAACCCCTTGGTTGTTTATGAAGAATGAACATATTATTTTCGCTCTTATAATCCTAGATAGAAAAAAATCACAGAGAACTGATGTCTCTCTCCATCCATTAATTGATGAATTTAAGCATATATGGGGAGGGATACATTTATACTTGTATCAATATATATCCCAATGGATAAGATTTTAACATTACATGGGATATTCGTGTACATCACACATGATTATCTATGACTAGGAGTTTAATTTGGTAAGCAAGTTAATTCATGTGATTATATCTATAATGTTATTTCACATACTTAATTAAGAGAAACTATATTTTCTAATGCTAATTTTCTTTGTATAAAATAACATTTCAAGTCTTCCAAAAAAGGGTATCATAGTTGTAGATGTTGTGGATCTTCTATGATGGTTGTGTGGTACAAGTTGGTGTATGACTTCTCTAGGGTATTCCTACCACCCTTATGTAATATTGGCATATGATTTCAATGGAAAAATAAAGAGAAGTTAGAGACATTAAATAATGACACCAATATATTGTATTATATTATATCAGACACCTTGGAATGCCTAGTCTATCAAAAAGTTTGATTTCTTTGATCTCTAAATCACTATGCATATATGCATAAATATGCTAAAATATTTGCAATTTTTTGACAAAATATATAACACATATTAACTCATAGGAGGTGGTATTACATGTGTAGGCCCATTCCAAAAAATAATACAAGCATACCATGATCAAGAATGATCAAAAGGAACTCCCAATAGATCAAAGAAGCTTTGATTTTTCTCAAAGTTGGATTTTTTTCCTCACATTATTTCCTACATCTCGTCAAAAGAGGAGAGGGGACTTTGTTTTTATTTAACACTTATGAAAATGATGGAGAGTTGGAAGCATTATCATCTTCAACCATTTTTGTAGGTGCAATATCACCTTTCTTCTTTCTCTCCTTTTTTGTGGTTATGGCTTCTTTTTCTTCCCTTGAGTCCTTCTCTTGGGTTTATTTAGGGATTGTCTAAAAGGCCTCTTGCAATGACCTTTGAAAACCTATATATTTAAACTTCTTTTCATGTGAAATTATCACATCTCTATTAGTGCGGAAACCTACTTTCTTATATGGTTTTTCATGGATTACCTTTTCACACTCAAATTTTTCATATGCAAATTCATAAACCAAATATCCTTGGTGCTTCCTAGTGTTTCTAAGGGAATTAAATACCTCTCCCTCTTCTAGTGAAACTTCATCCACTGTGACTAAATTTTCTTTAGTTAGAACGTATTTCAGGGGAGGAATGTCATTTTGATCCTTATAAATCACACATTGGGGGTTAATTATCTAGATCTCTTGGTGTAGTGGATCTGGGGCAATGGGGGCCAATCTCCTTCAAGGATGAACAAAAGCTTCAACCAACCATAGGTAAATCATTCTCAATTTGCCTCAAGAATGGGGATTCATTGTTGTCAAGAGTGCTTTATCAAGACCCACTTCTACATAAATCATGGCATAAGATTGCATACCTTTTTGTTATTTTACCCAATCGATATAGTAGCCGATAAAATTTCCAATGTTACTAAACTTGTACTAATTCCAACAATGAAGGAGAAAATAGTGTAATTTAACCCAGCTCGGAAAAATTAATGGAACATAATTTTCTGCGTTGAAATATGGACTCCATCAATTTAGATACAAACCCTAGGACCTTGTAAAATATCGCCCACTTCAAAAAATTAGACCTTGATCTACTTTATTTCTAGGGAGGAAAGAGAAATGTTGCTTCCCATAGAAGGAAACAAAAATCTATCCTTCAATCATGGGACTCTATTTTGTATCAACCTAGAGATTTAAGGAACCCATAACACCATAAACTATCCAATCAAGCCTCTCAATTCTAGCCTAAGGGCCATTACATAGGATTGATTGATATTAATGGTAATTTTGGGAGATCATCCATTTAATTCCAAAATCATGCCAACTTAAGTAATTGGAACCTTAGACCACCAAAAAAAGTTCATTTCAAGCATCGATATTAGGATTAGGTCGAGGAGGTGGAGTTGGTCTAGGAACTGCATAGCTTGAAACAATTAATGAGGTGGCTAATGTTTATTCAATTCTTTTTTGATGGCTCTTCACTAAGAAAAACAAAAAAAAACACATCGTTTTCAAAGTAATTGATCTTCAAAAATTTAATGGCCTATCTAGTTACTAGTTCAAAGAAACTTAATTTTCATAACCCTTTAACAATCCCAAAAATAACTAGTATTAAAAAAACTTGATCAATATATAGAAATTTTCAAAGCTCCAAATAATCAAAACCTTATTCTACATGTTCACTTCTTTATATTATATTTCCTTCCAAAAATTATCCAACTCCTTTCCCTTCTCCTAAATCTTTCCTCTACTCCACTTTTCTAACACCTTTTTAGCTTCTTGGAAATAATTTTAAGAAAGTAAAAAATATAATAAAGTATTCTCCCACCTATCAAACATTAAGAAACCATACATGAAATTTAATCAATGAATTTTAGCTTTGGGTATACTATAGAATCGTATATCCTACTAATGAATCATATTTTAAATGAAATGAAATTTATTAACATACCTAGATATACCTCATACAAAATACACAGGATGAATTTTTTGTTTTGTTTCATAAGTTTTATTAGCATGCAACATCCCACAACTGACTTGTCACATACTACTTAACTGATCATCAAATTATACAATCATAATCATTAAGTGGAATAAACATATAAATGAAAATAACCATTTTCATAACGAAATAATCATTGGTGCAATTTGTTAACATAATTTATTCTTATGAAACTTATCTAATCACAACTTATCAACATCATTCATCTTATCATAACTTATTAATAAAATGATGAATGTGACAATTACCAATAATGTTTAAGGCGACATTAACAACATGATAAACCAAATAGAAAATAAAACAAATTAACACTGAAATTTCCTTGGAAACCACGAAGGGAAAAATTGTTAAACATTTTTCTTTAAGTTAAAAATAATGCAGAAATGGTTATATGGTTGTAACGTATCTCCTTAGTTTAGGATTAGTTCCTAGAGTTTAGGAGGCTGTTTACAAATACCTATTTTTCAGTGATGTATTTAATATTGTAATATTCATTTGATGTAATGTAGAGTGAACAAGAGTGAGAGTCTTCTCTTTGTTTGAGTGCAGTCTCCCAGGTGCTGTACACACCTATGAGCTGCAACTCCTTCATTTAATTCAAAGTGTGATTTTTATCTTAGTATCAGAGCTTAGGATAGAGGTAGCCTTAATTCTTTTTAGAAATGTATCATTAGTTACATATCTGTAGTGGTATAAGTGCATGTAAATGTATTTGTGTGATCAGGTGGAACTGCAGTAACACATGGAGCGAAGGGTCTCAGATGACTGATCATCTCTGAGCCGAAGAAAGGGTTGAGCAACTGGCGCAGATTTTTTGAAGACAGTCGCGCCAATCCAGAACAAAACAGAAAGGCTCGATTTTTTAAAGCATAGAAGCGCCCATTGGCGCGGGTTTGGGGCTGATAAGCACGCCAAGAAAATTATAACTAAATTGGCGCGGATCCATGGCTGTTAAGGGTGCCAATTTCCATGAACACCGTAAATTTTTCTTTTCTGCAACTGGCGTGGATTTGTAGCTGTTCAGAGCGCCATAGAGCCAACCTCTTTCTCTCTAGGAATTTGCAATTTTTGTTGCAGATCGAAGTTGCCCGGTGGTGGCACATGGAGATTTCTGCTCGGTGGTAGCAGATTTGATTTGCCTAGTGGTGGCGAATTGAGGTTCCTTGATCCGCTTGGATCGGACCTGCCCGGTGGTGGCGAATTGGGGTTCTGTGATCCGCTTGGAGGTAGTAGATCAGACCTGCCCGGTGCTGGCGAATCAGAGCTCTGTGATCTGCTCGGTGGAAGCAGATTGGGCTTTTGCCCAGTGGTGGCATGTTGGAGCTTGCTTGTTGATCTGTTCAGTGGTAGTAGATCGGTTTTGCCCGGTGGTGGCATAGTGAAGTCCCTGATCTATTCAGTGGCAGCAGGTCGAACTTGCCCGGTGGTGGCACAGTCAAGTTCCTGATCTGTTCGGTGGAAGCAGATCAGACTTTCCCGGTGGTGGCCAATTGAAGTGTTCAGTTGGGCGAAAATGAACAACAGTATAGAATCATACCTCCACGAGTCTGGCAAACTCGATGGAATGAATTTCTCCAACTGGAAATTCAAAATGCAAGCTTTGTTGGAGAGCATAAATGCATGGGGGATAGTTGAGGGAAATGAGCCAAAATCTGGAACAGCGACCCAAGAACAAGGCTGGGATAAAAGAGAAACGAAAGCAAAAGTTATACTGAAGATTTCCGTTAAGGACAATATTATCCCACATATCAGAGATTCCAAGTCAACCGCTAATATATGGACAACGATCAAGAGCCTGTATGAGACTCAGAATACAAATCGTGTGCTGGCACTTAAGGGAAAGTTGTTTGCATTGAAGATGGACGAGAATGAGTCCGTTGGTGGATTCATGGCTAGAGTCAAGGATCTGAGAGACAAACTGGGAGCTATTGGAGAAAAGGTGTCCGAATCAGATCTAGTTGCACTCACATTGAACAGAATGACGGATGAATATCAGATATTCATCATAGGATTGTCAGCGAGGGAGAAAGCCCCTTCATTTGATGAGCTGACAGTGATTCTGCTCCAGGAGGAGAAGCGAAGACAGAATCTGAAAACTCAGAGCAATGACCTGGCTCTGATGATGAAGAGGCGACAGTACAAAGGAAAGCAGCACTAGCACCAGCTCCAACATCAACACCAACAACCGCATCCGTAGCAACAGAAGGAGGCCAGCTCTTTTCAAAAGAGACCATTTGGAGGTATGACTTGTAATTATTTTAAGAGATGTTTTTATTTTGGGAAACCTTGTCATCAGATTAAAGAATTCTATAAGAGGCAGGCGAATGAAAGAAAGGGAAAATAGAGGAAACACCAGCGCTATTTTGCTGGAGAAGAGGAGGACCACAGCCATGATCTTCGACTATTCACAGTCGATTGTGCTCTTTCAGCATCAAAGGGAGATGAGGATGACATATGGTATGTCGACTCTGGCGCATCCTCACACATGACCAGTAAGAAATACTGTTTTGAATTTCTTGAAGAATCTGCATGTGGATCAAAAATTTATCTAGGAGATGATAGTGGGTATGAGATCAAAGGATGTGGAGATATTCCTGTGAAGCTACCTAGTGGCGACATTAAACATCTAAAAATTGTATTATATGTTCCAGGAATTAAGAAAAACTTGATCTCTGTCTCAATTATTACAGACCAGGACATGCAGGTGCAATTCTTTAAGAATGGTTGTGTCATCAAGGATAGCCATATGGAAACAGTTGCAACAGGAGTGTACGTGGGGAATTTGTACAGATTGGATGCAAAGAGTATGCCATGACAAGCAATGGTTGCAGCTGGATCAACAGTCAAAAATCTCTGGCATCAGAGATTTGGACATCTCAATTTGCAAGACCTCATCTTACTTCAGAAGAAAGGTATGGTCGATGGACTCCCTGTTTTTCATAATGTCAAGCTGGAATGTGATGGATGTGCATTAGGGAAAATGCATAGAGAAGAGTTCCCTTTGCATGTCAACAGAAAGGAAAGAGACATCCTAGAACTAGTGCATACAGATATTTGTGGACCTATGCAAACTAGGTCCCTAGGAGGTGCATATTATTTTCTGTTGTTTACAGATGATTGCACTAGGTTTTCATGGGTGTATTTTTTAAGTAAAAAGAATCAAGCTTTTCGATACTTTAAAGAATTCAAATCTATGATAGAGAATCAAACAGGAAACAAGATAAAGATTCTCCGCTCGAACCAAGGGGGAGAATACAGGTTAGGGAGTTCATGAACTTCTGCAAGCAGCATGGGATTATGCAGCAATTCACAGTGCCACACACTCCACAGCAGAATGGAGTAGCAGAACGCAAGAACAGAACTCTTGTGGAGTGTGCGAGAAGTATGCTTCAAGATAAAGTATATCGAATGGTCTTTGGGCAGAAGCCATTAATACTGCTATTTATTTAAAGAATAGGAGTCCTACTAAATGTCTAGGCTTTAAAACCCCCTTTGAAGCATTGTTTGGACTCAAACCAGCAGTTAGTCATATAAGAATATTTGGATCTAAAGCTTATGCTCATATACCGAAAGCAGATAGAAAGAAGTTAGATCCCAAAGCCTTGAAATGTATATTTGTAGGATATGGCACAGAGTATAAGGCATACAAGCTATATAATCCTATGACTCATAAAGCTTTTGCAAGCAGAGACGCTATTTTTCATGAACAGACTGAAGACGTAAAGGAAGACTCTAATAGTGACAGCCACATTCCATTGCTGATAGAGATGAACAGTGACAAAGATGAAGAGCAGGAGCAGGAGCAGAAACGGGAAGAAGTAGCAGCAGATAGTGTAATAAGTGATGATGCAAGCCCGTAAAGTGCTGAAACAGATAGAGTTGAGGTAAGTCCTCTACCTAGAAGATCAAGTAGGAAGACTAGACTACCTGAAAGATTGAAAGGCTATGCTTTAATGTCCAAAATTTTAAACATTGTAGAACCTTCAAATTATGAAGAAGCAAGTAAATCAGATGAATGGAGGGCTGCAATGCATGAGGAAATTGAATCAATATATAGAAATCATACTTGGGATTTAGTTGAGTTGCCTGAAGGAAAAACCCCTATAGGTTGTAAGTGGTTGTATAAACCTAAGATAAATGCAGATGGGAGTGTAGAAAAATTCAAAGCTAGACTGGTAGCAAAGGGTTATTCACAGCAAGAAGGCATAGATTTCGATGACACCTTTGCCCCTGTAGCTAAACTAAATACAATTAGAATGCTAATATCTTTAGCAACAAAACATAAATGGAAGCTACACCAGCTAGATGTTAAGTCTGCATTTCTGAATGGAGAATTAAAGGAAGAAATTTATTTAGTACAGCCTCCTGGTTTTGTGAAAAAGGGGCAGGAGCATTTAGTGTGTAAATTGCATAAGGCACTTTATGGTTTGAAACAAGCACCCAGGTCATGGTATGAGAAAACTGATTCATTTTTTATACAGCATGGTTTTTATAGGAGACTCAACGACCCAAACCTGTATACCAAGATAAATAAATAGAGGCAAATCATTTTGATTTCTTTGTATGTGGATGACATGATTATAACAGGAAATGAAAATAATTTGATCAAAGAAATCAAGAAGCAAATATCACAGGTATTTGAAATGAAAGACCTTGGAGATCTTCATTATTGCCTAGGTTTGGAGGTGTGAAAAGATTATGGTCAAACTTTTCTAACTCAAGGAAAGTATGCCAGAACCCTGTTGGAAAGATTCATAATGGAACAGTGTAAAACAACAGCAACACCATTGTAGTAGAATCTCAAGTTAAGCATTGATGATGGCACAAAACAGGTGGATGCCACTTTGTATAGATAGCTAGTGGGAAGTTTGATATATCTCATGACAACTGGACCTGATCTGGCATATTATGTTAGTGTGCTGAGCCAGTTTATGTCCAGACCACTTGAAAGTCACTGGATTGCAGCAAAATGTGTGTTGAGATACCTTAGTGGTACTTGTAGTTATGGTATTTTATACACTGACATTTCTGATGTTACTTTAGCAGGTTATTCAGATTCTGATTGGGCAGGTGACCTGGATGATCGTAAATCCATCACAGGTTACACATTTAGTATTGGATCCGAGGTTATTTCATGGAGTAGCAAAAAGCAAAGTACTGTAGCATTATCATCATGTGAAGCTGAGTACCAGGTGTTGTGTGTAGCCACATGTGAAACCATCTGGTTGAGGAGATTGCTTAGCGATGCAGGCGAAAGTCAGAAAGAAGCAACCAACATCAAAACTGACAACCATAGCACAATAAAGCTTGCATGCAATCCAGTTTTCCATAAAAATACTAAGCATATTGACACTCAGTTTCATTTTGTTCGAGAAAAGATACAGTCAAAAGAAATATGTGTGGATTATTGTAATACTTGTGATAATTTAGCTGATATTTTTACTAAGCCTCTAGGGCCAATAAAGTTTGAGTTATTTAGAGGGATGTTAGGAGTGCAGAATAACCCTTTCTCCATTAAGGGGGGGAGTTAAAAATAATGGAGAAATGGTTATATGGTTGTAACATATCTCCTTAGTTTAGGATTAGTTCCTAGAGCTTAGGAGGCTATTTACAACTACCTATTTTTTAGTGATGTATTTAATGTTGTAATATTCATTTGATGTAATGTAGAGTGAACGAGAGTGAGAGACTCCTCTTTGTTTGAGTGCAATCTCCCAGGTGCTGTACACACCTGTGAGCTGCAACTCCTTCATTTAATTCAAAGTGTGATTTTTATCACATACCACGAATGACTTGTCACATACTACTTAACTGATCATCAAATTATACAATCATAATCATTAAGTGGAATAAACATATAAATGAAAATAACCATTTTCATAATGAAATAATCATTAGTGCAATTTGTTAACATAATTTATTCTTATGGAACTTATCTAATCACAGCTTATCAATATCATTCATCTTATCATAACTTATTAATAACATGATGAATGTGACAATTACCAATAATGTTTAAGGCGACATTAACAATATGATAAACCAAATAGAAAAGGAAACAAATTAACACTGAAATTTCCTTGGAAACCACGAAGGGAAAAACCGTTAAACATTTTTCTTTATTAAGATTTTCGTGAGGGAGTTTATCCATCACCCAATGAAAATGAGGGATTCCATCCCTTGTTCATTATTGATATTCTAAAAAAGAAACATAAAATGTCATTCAAGCATTATTACCTACGGGCTCATACATTAGACATTTTGTCATGTTTCTCAAACACACTACCCAACAATACTTACAACACAAGATCCTCATGGCCCATGAATGTTTACAACAATAACCTTCTTCCCCATTATGCATCACCATTGTCAAACCATAACAAGTTAGAAATATATCTAATTAAATCAAGTTGCCAATAGCCAAACTACATCTAATATTTTTTCACTCTGCATGTAACAATAGTTATATATAATGATCTCATCGCCTGTAATAGTATTAGTTATAAGACATTGTTGCATCATTGCAAAAGAGATTAGTTTAAAAACTTTCACTTAATTCCTTGTAAAGGTCATGATTTCATCACTGCAAACAGTATTGTTAGCAAAACCTCTAATGTCATGATTACCTATAGTTCCTCAAATAGAAAATTATAAAAACACAAACAATTATGGCTTTTCATCCCAACAAAATGCAAGAGAATCTAAATCTCTCTACCCTAATGATTATATCTCTACTGAGATTCACCTTCATGTCAGAATCACTAATAAATTCTACATATTGTAAGTATTTTCATGTAAGAACTGTGATGCAAATGCATAAATAAAAGTAAAATCGTAACAAAAAATAACCTTTTATTTTTAAATTTATTATCAAATACAAAACCATAACTATTTTTTCTTTTAACACATTTAATACCACAACTACTATTACAAAACCATACTATTATCACATTTAGCCAAATGCAAAACCCTCGGTATAAATTCACAATACCATGGTATTGATTTCCAATTACTCTTTTGTTATAAAAACCATGAAAATCAATCTATTTGTTCCTTTTAATACAAAATTGTGTGTATAAATATGAGTTATGAATCAATCTACTTATTCTTTTTAATACAAAATTCTGTATTTTACAAATATTTCAAATGCATTAAATAAATGCACGTAGTTTTAAAATCATTGTTATTTTATTGTTGTAAATGTATAACCATATGCATTAATTAAAAACACAACTATATTATTCCCATGAATGAAAATATCAGATGCATTAACCAATGCGGAGCCACAACTATTTTTAGTTACAAATGCATTATCGGAGGTAAACGTTTTCTTGTAAGTGTAAAACAAATTATAAACTCACTTCTATATTGACCTAATGAAAATGTATTTACAAATGCATTAGATATTTAGAGCCCATATAATAATCACCATGGAAATGTTACAATATGCGGACAATAAAATCCGTTATGTTCAGTTCTATCCAGGTCTAGATATGATCATATTAAACGTGTGATTGTTCAAACAAAATGGTTGTGAGCACTCGGTCTTTTGAAACAATATTGAGATATTTATAAAAAACAATGCCAAGATGAAGCTCTGAGCATATTCTCAGAGATCATGAATAGGAAAAATCTTAAATGAAAATCAGTTGTGATGGAGTCGTCCATAATGTCCTTCACAGTCAGCATGAGCTAGAATGTGAATTTAAATAACCTGTCCACATCGAGATAAAACCCATAGAAGGAAATAAAATCTTACATGGTACTTTTGATTTACATTATGCACAATCAAGGGAGAAACAACATGAATTCCAAATAGGGAACAAATGCCACGAAGACCCAACAAAATGACAAATGAGAAAGAATTAAGCGTTGCATTTAAAGGGAAAGGAGTACGAAGGGAACGTCAGCAAATTAATGGTTTATGGTTCACATGAATCCCAATTTAGGCCAATCATTTATGTAAAATAAAGTCAAGGATACTGCCATTATTGTCTTCTTATCTTTCCAAACCTTTAGAATCATCATCAAAGACTAACTGTGATTTTCTTCTAGAATAACTTTTCAAACCCTTATGCACGACTGGTGTAGCCCCAAAAATTACATAGCTCTTTTCAACAGAACACCATCTTCAATGTCGAGCTCTTCGCATAGAAGCTCAATTTTGAGATGTTGGACTTCCTTAAAAAATTCCAAGACCTATGCCGGGGACTCACGCCAATCAACATTGTATACAACGTCCTATACACTAGATTCAAGATATACAAGTTGTTTGTTGAAGTGAAGGTTCTCCATATTTGGCTTCCGTAAAACCTTTAGGGCATGAACATAGTTCTTATAATAAGGGCTTGTGGATTTGAACATGCAGTTATCTACTCCATTATGGAGCTCAATTATCTTATGCCCATCCATTTGTCATATCACCCCTATAAAATTCTTTTGCTCGTGATTGAAAACTAATGCCTAGAAAAATGTCATAAATACATCGCTAGAGATGGACAGCAAGGAGATTTTCATCAAAAGTTTTGAATTCTCCCAATCGACTTGAGCTCCACTTTCGACTTCAAATGAAACACCATAATTAAAACCATTGTGACCTTCTCTCATGTTGACATATCTAACATATGTGTATACTTTAATATCACATATATTTCTCAGTTTCTGTAGGGATTCTTTGTAAGGAGTTGCTTCTTTGTAAGGTGCAAAATGATTGTGTCTAAGGAGCTTGAATAAGGCTCACCTGCCTTGTTGATATGAATTCAATTATCATGACTTTTCCTTTCAAATGATAAGATTTCTTCTACTGAAGGGATGATTTGGATTTCTATGAATCCTTCAACCTGCAACAAATTTGAAGAATCAACTAACACTACAACAAAACAGGCAATTTGCGCCAGATTTAGCACCAGATTCTAGTGCATTTTTTTCTCAATTGGGATGAGCAACCTAGCGCTAAATCTGGCTCTATTGTACAATTTTTAAAGTGTCCTTTTTTGCACCAAATTTTGCATCTTTTTTACGCCAAATTTTCCATCATTTTCTGCATCATATTTTGCACCAAGATTTTCATTTGGTTTTACAACAGGTTTTGCTTCTAGTTTTGTGCCTTTTTTTGCATCTATTTTTGCATCATTTTTTGCTTCCTCTTTTGTGGAATTCTTTGCTTCTATTTTTGTGTCATAATTTGCATCGATTTTTACACCATCTTTGACATCTTATTTAGCGCCTTTTTTTACATCCAATTTGTGCCAATTTTTGCATCTGGTCTTATGCCATCTTTTGCTTCTAATTTTGTACTTACTTTTACATCTATTTTTGTGCCAATTTTTATGCCTTTTTTTACACCATCTTTTCCATCCAATTTTGCACCATATGTTGAATTTGATTTAGTGCCAAATTTCGCATGCATTTTTGCACCATTTTTTGCATCCACTTTTGTATTTTATTTATCTCCCATTTTTGCATCCTATTTTGCACCATATTTTGCATTTAATTTTGCATCATTTGTTGCATCTAATTTAGCATCATTTTTAACACCATTTCTTGCATCCAATTTTTCATCCTTTTGAGCATCTAAATTTCCATCCTATGTTGAACCATATATTGCATCCACCTTTGCATCCCATTTTGTGTCTATTGTTAAGTTCACTTTTGAGCCATTTTTTCGTCTACTTTTGCATTTGTTTTTGCACCAAGTTTTGAATGATTTGTTGCATCATTTTACATCCAATGTTGCATCTCAATTTGCATCCAAAATTGAGCCATTTTTATGCCCATTTTTGCACCATTTTTTCTTCTTTTGTGTCCAATTTTGCACCATTTTTTATGTCCAAATTTGCATCCTTTTTGGTATCTAGTTTTTCATCTTTTTTGGCTTCCAAATTTGCATCCTTTTTTCTGCCACATTTTGTGTCCACATTTGCATCTCATTTTGCACTTAGATTTTAGTTGGAATTTTCATCTAGTTATGCATCATCTTTGACATCCTTGGTTTCACCATTTTTTAGTCCCATTTTGCATCTTGTTTTGTGTCTTTTCTTACATCCTTTTTGCATCCTAATTTTACACCATTCTTTGCGTCCTCATTTTGGTGTCCATTTTTGCATCCTTGTTTGCACCCAATTCGGTATCCTTTCATATGCCCTATTTTGTTCCCTTCTTTGTGTCTAGTGTTGCACCCTTTTTTAATTTTACTTTAAAAACCTTTTTGTGTCATTGTTTGCATATTGTTTTGATGGCTAGTTTAACATCCAATTCTACTCCCAATTTTTCATCCATGGTTAAATCCACTTTTGGCTTCTTGTTTAGAGTTTTACTTTTATTTCCATTTATGACCACCTCTATGGGTTCATTTTACTAAGTTCATTTACATAGTGAAATATATTAAATTTTCTAAATATCATTTTGCTGTAGGATTTAATGCATGGTTAGATGAAAACAAAACCCTCTCAGTTTATCTCAGAAACCTAAGACAAACCAATTAAGAGAAAGGTTGTTCTAAGGCTTAGGATTCTTAGTAGATCAAGATGTAGAGTATAGATTAAGAAAAAGAGAATGAATTCTTGTGAGTCCTCGCATGCAGGTCTTCTTGGAGTTTTTCGTATAGCCAAGAAGCGCTCCTAGCTAGCTCCAAAGCTTGGTCCTACACATAAGAGAGAGAATAAAGCAACCTTCACAACATAATATCTTAATAATCAAAACTATAAAAAACATATAAATATTATTGAATAAATAAATATAAACCAAAAACCCATGCATACATTAGTTAAATAGAAGAAGTAAAGAATGAATAGAAACATATGGAAGGAAGAACAACTGATCTATATGAATAAAGGAGTTGGAGGAAAGTTAAAACAATCAGATATAGTTGCAACATCACCTCCCCCAACTCATAGCTCTAAAACTCTCCCTCTCAAGACAGATCTCAAGAGCGTGACAATACAAAATTCCCATCATTTTTTCAATGGCCAAGCCTCTAATATATAGGAAAGTGGAGGCTATGAAGATTTCCAAAATTCCTCATTAGTTCAATTTGGGAAAAATCTTTTGGGTGAATAATGTTTCCTCATATAAAAAAGGAATTTTCTGCTTTTTAGATGCTTTTGTGCTTAGGAAAAAGCTTCCCCATGCTTTATGGCTCTTTCCCACTTTTGTATGCTTTTATTTTTTAGGAAAAAGCTAAAGATGAGGATAAAGAGATTACATTCCACCATATGTTTCCGAAAGTGACCAAGAATGTCAAATTCAAATTCTAGTTTGCTTATGTTTTAGTTTTTTTTTAAATATATATTTAGTTTTAGTATTTTTTTTTTCTAGAAAAATATATATAGTTTTTGGTATATTTTTCTATAAGAAAAATTATATTTTGTTTTTATAAAAATGGATTTTAAACATTCCATTCATGCTAAATTTGTGATTTTATGATAGGAGTTTAAATTATATATAGTAAAGTAACTTAATTTCATGTGTCGTGTTGCTGAGATGGGTGTTATACATCTCTTTCTTGCTAAGTTATAGAATGTGCTTGGGTTTTCTTAATGCAATAAAACTAATTATGTTCTTCATGATATCTTGAAATGTTCATCTTGAACCAGTCTAATAAAACAATAAAGTTAAAATAGGTTTTCCTTTGTCCTTTATAGATCTTTGTCCCCATTAATCTTGGTCTTAATAGATTAATTGTCTTGTGGTGGCCTTGAGTGGTCACTTCCATTAGTTGCATGCTTTGTAGTTTTCAGTTAGTGACATTTTTTAGGCTTGATAATATGTTATTTAATTTATCAAAATGTGTTATTGTCCATATTATTGTTAAATATTAATATTAAATATGCTGATTTTTAAGCATGTTTTAGCAAAACTTTCCCAAAATGTTTATAGATTGTATTTTATAATGCAATGATTCTTTGCTTGATGAAATTGTTTTGGATATTTTTTTAATGATTCATTGATTGATGAAATTATTATGGATATTTTTTTTAGTATATTAAATTGTATGTGATAAAGTCAAAAATCACCTCTTTTTTAGATTTTCATTGATCAATTTCCCTTAAGGCCATCAAGTTCACCATTTGGTCCCAGGTTAAGGAAATATAGGAGTCATGAAGTGGAATTGTCCAAGAACTTAAATCTTGAGACATGTTTCTTTTTAGTCACTTTATACTTTCTTTCTATGTAAATTTTTGATGAAAATAGTCTTGGAACATGAGGGGCGTCAATAGTAAGCGAAAACAAACTCCTAAAAGAAAAATGGTATGCAAAGCACCCATAAATAATGTTGATATAAGAAGAAAAAATATTAAGTGAGGTTCAACCTCATATAATTAGAAAATGGGGGAGGAATTTCCAAGTAGTAGTGATTGATGCTTAGAGATACTTGGGTGGAATGGTTATTATTTGAAATGATTAAGACATCAAGGTTACCAATATGTTTACCTCTTTTCACATTATGACAATACAATTTTAGTTAATTGACATTGAGGACTACTACCATGTATCCAATGTCTATGACTCCAATATCGCAAATGGAAAACCTCTATTTATCAATTCTATTTCTAGCACAAGTAATTTATACTCCCCATCTCCATGGATTGTTGGGAGTGACTTCAATATTATAAGTGTCTCGAGGAAAAGAAAGAATGAATTGAAATGTTTAACAAGATATTTTGTAAGCTATACCATTAAAGCCACAAAGTAGTCTCCATTAAAGTTGTCAAGAAATGAGTCTCCAACCCACACATGTGGATCAATGAGATGTAATACATGTGTGTGTGGTTACAAACTCAATACACCTCTATAATAACTCCACAAACTTATGTATTTCACTCTGTCACATAAATTGACAGTAGTGTGACATAAGTAAACCAAGAGTAGACATGAAAGCCTTAGGAAACAAACATTCCTTAGATCCTCAATTAGGTGCTTAAATGATGAAGTGAAAATGCAAGGAGAAAAGAAGAATTCATGATTTAACCATCACATACATGTGATCAAGTGTGACTAGGAGTGTATATATTCATATATTTTCCAAAGAGGGAGTGAATACATGAGTTACCATTTATTGGCCCTTATTTTTCTTTCTTTTTCATTTTCTTATATATAGGACTTAGGGAATAAGGTTTTCATAAGTTTGGAACAACTCATAGATATAAGATTTACATGAATTTTCACTTCAACCTTAGAGTTTAGACTTAGATAAATCAATATAGTGTATGTTTAATGATTTTGGCTTTCACTTTTTTATTGTATTTCATCACAAATACAAAAGGGGAAATATTTTGCCACAAATCTATGAATGCTTAATCATAAAGTCGTCATGTGATGAAAACAAATTAATGATGTTATTCTCTACGAAAATGATGGGTATTCTTGAGAAAATCTTATGCTTGTGGATGTTTCCTCCCTGGTTGAGAGGGAGTGAGGGTAGACACCATGTTATCCATGTGTCATGTACTATGGCTAGGATTAACAATCGTAAGCCTAGTAAAGGCACTAGTAGGGATAATGGTGGATTGGATAAACATCTGGGACCAATATTCTTTGAGAATTTGGACATTGACTAGGACTAATCACCATAAGTCAAGTACATTAATCCAAGATAAGAATAGTCATGAGGATTGACATTTTCTGGTGTCAAATATTATGATAGTGGATTAGGAAATGATCATGTGAGGACATACCTGGTAAACATCTTGGTGGGGTAAGTGCCTTCAAAGGCAGTGGTGTCCAAATTTATGCCTCCCAACATTGTGCTCTGATCTAATGGAGAGATAAACTTGTTGGTCAAGGCCTTACTATTTTGAAAATTTTGGCTATGATGATGTAAATCATCATTGATGCTTATCAATCTAGATCCCTTCTTATATGAATATTTCAACTTGAGAGTACTTTTTTGTCTCATTATGAGTACCTCGCTAGTTTAGAGGGAGGGTCATCATCTTCATTATTGCCATCATCACCACCATCAATGTGATCATTATTGTCATCATTTCATTATCATCATAATCACCATTCATGTCTTCTTCATGATCATCATCATCCTCATGATTTTGTATATTGTCGTCAATTGTTCATAATTATAGGTATCATAAGAAATATCACCAACCTTAGGACACATGATATATGAAAGAAAAATAACCACTTTATTTTTTAGAAATGATTGATGATCATCAACATCACTACCATTATCATCGTCATTATAATTGTCATCATCCCCATCATCATAACTAATATAAGTTTTATCATAATTTTTGTCATCTTCATCATGAACATCATAATCATCATTCATGCCATTATTGTTCTTGATTATGACCAAGATGAAAATAATGATAATGATGATCAGATGATGATGACTTGGAAGATGACGCCAAAGATAATTATTATGATTTTTACCATGATAACATTTAAAAATTGGGAGGAATGGCCAAGGTCATTAGCATCATCATCATTGTCATTGTAACTCCCATCGTCTTTATCATCATTGTCATTATCATAACAATCGCAATTCATGTCATTGTCATCATCTTCATTATCATCATCGTTATAATTATTGACATTGTCATCAGTTGTTCATAATTTTCAATGTCATAAGAAATATAATCAATGCAAAAGATATGATGTGTGTTGGAAAATGGATGCAAAAGTAAACAAAAAAATGGGGGTAAAAATAGACGTAAATTTGGATGAAGAGTGGACACAACATAAGTAGATGCAGAACAAGACAGAAAAATTGAACAAAAGTGGATGAAAAAGTAGATGCAATAGTTCATACAAACTTGAACACAAAATAGGACTCAAACATGGATGAAAAAGTGGAAGAAAACATGGGCACAATAGTAGGCATAAAACTTAGCATGAATTATGGTGAAACAAATGTGGATACTCCAATGAATGTAAAAAAAAAGGGACACAAACTTGAATGCAAAAAGGAGGAAAACTTGGATGAAAAAAGGGATGTAAACATGGGCCAAACATGGGTGCAATAGTGAACACAAAATTAGTTGCAAAACTAGACAAATCAAAAGTGGATGTAAAAGTAAATTCGAAATGGGATGCAAAAAACATAAACAATATTTGATGCAAACTTGGATACAAAAGAGGATGCAAATATGGATGCAATAGTGGAAGAAAATGTGGGTTGCAATGATAGGCATAAGATATGGCACAAATAATAGCACAAAAAAGGTGGATGTAATAATAGACACAAAAAATATGCAAACTTAGATGCAAGACAAGATGCTATAAGGGATGTAAAAGTGGATGCAAACACGGGTGCAACATGAAAAACAAAATTGGATGCAAAATACGGATGAAATGGAAGTACATGCAAAAGAAGATACAAAATGAGATGCAAAACCCAACACAAAAGTGGATGCAAAAATAGATGAAATATTTTATGCAAAAGAGGATGTGAAGATGGATGCAAAATTGGAAGCAAACGTGGGTACAACAGTATGTGCAAAACATGGAACAAATTTTGTCACAACAAAAGTAGATGTAATGATAGATGCAAAAAAAGAAGCAAATGAAGATGAAAAATAGGATGCAAAAAGGGATGTAAAAGTGGGTGTAAACATGGGTGCAACAATGGATGTAAAATAGCTTTTGAAACTTATTTGAAAGAGCAATTTTGTCCCAACAATTAGACTTGTAGCATAAAGAACATGGTTAATACATATGATTCGACCAAAAACTAGTTACTACCAAAATTCAACCAAAAAAAATATTACTGCATAAAAATAGAATTAAAAACAAAAAAAATAAAAACAAAAATTTCCCAAATTAAAAATAAATAAATGATAAACTTTTTTTTACCAAAATTTAGTGATTTTTTTAGTGCTAATACTAACATCACCATTACAACAAGATATTTTTTTAGTGCTAATACTGCCATTACAACAAGATATAAGAGGGATATAATGCAAAAAGTTTAATAATAATATGTATGTAGAAGATCGTCTTCAGACTGGTGAATTCATGATAATCAATGGGACTACAGTCAAAATAATTGGATGTTATTTACTTTTTTACATAGATTGTCAAAATAATTGCATAAATCGATTTTTTTTTAACCAAAATTTAACAAAAAATTTGCTAGTGCTAACATTAGAACCACCATTACAACAAGATATCTTTCTAGTGTTGACAACACCATTATAGTAAGATACCTCAAGAGAGACAGAAAATTTAAAAAGTATGATAGTAATATGTATCCAGAAGATGGTAGTGAAACTAGTAATTGTTCATTCTCATTATCATAATCATTGTCATCATCATCACCATCATCCTTGTCATCGTTATTGCCATCATTACATTATCATCATAATCACCATTCATGCCATCATCATCATCATTATGGACATTGTTTGCAATTGTTTATAATTATAGACGTTGTAAGAAATATCATCAACCCAAAAAATGTGATCAGTGCTAGAAAAGGGTTGTTTAGGACACATTGATATACGTAAGAGAAATAACAACTCTATTTTTGAGAGATGATCAATGATCATCATCATCACCACCATTATCATCGTCATTGTCATTTTTATCATCCCCATCATCATCATTAATGTAATTTCTATCAACATTGTTGTAATCATCATCATCATTCATGCCATTATTGTTTTTGATGATGACCTAGATGAAAATGATAATGATGACACCAAAGATAATGCTTATGATTATGACAATGACAACATCTAAAATTGGGAAGATTCGCCAAGGTCATTAGCGTCGTCATCATCATAATCATTGCCATCATCATCATTAATGTCATTGTAACCACTATCGTCTTTATCATCATAATCACAATTCATGTCATCGCCATCATCTTCATTTTCATCATTGTCAATATTATTGACATTGTCATCGATTGTTCATAATTGTCAATGCCATAAGGAATATCATCAATGCAGAAAATATGATGAGTGTTGGAAAAGGGATGCAAAAGCGAACATAGAAATGGGGGCAACAATAGAAGTAAAATTGGATGAAAAGTGGATACAACATAAGTAGATGCACAACAACATGAAAAACCTAACACAAAAGTGGATGCAAAAGTAGATGCAGTTGTCAATGCAAACTTGGATGCAAGCATGAAGGCAAAAGTGGAAGCAAACATGGGTCCAATGGTAGGTGTAAAACTTGGCACAAACTGTGGTGAAACAAATGTGGATGCAACAACGGACAGAAAAGTAGATGCAAAAATGGATGAAACAAAAGTGGATACAATAGGGGATGCAAAAACATACACAATATCTAATGCAAACTTGAACACAAAAGAGGATGCAAATGTGGATGCAAACGTGGAAGCAAATGTGGTTGCAATGGTAGGCGCAAGATATGGTGCAACAAAAGTGGATGTAACAATAGACAAAAAATATGCAAAATAAGATGCAAAAATGGATGTAAAAGTGGAAGCAAACATTGATGCAACAGGAAAAACAAAATTGGATGAAAAAAATGGATACAATGGAACTAGATGCAAAAGTAGATACAAAACGAGATGCAAAACCCAATGCATAAACCTGACACAAAAGTGGATGCAAAAATAGATGCAATATTTGATGCAAAAGAGGATGTGAAGATGGATGCAAAATTGGAAGCAAACGTGGATACAATAGTGAGTGCAAAACATGGTGCAAATTATGGCATAACAAAAGTGGATGTAATGATAGATGAAAAAAAAGAATCAAAGTATGATGCAAATGAAGATGTAAAAAGGGATGCAAAAAGTGAAATTTAAAATGGGTGTAACAGTGGATGCAAAATTGTATGCAAAAGTGGATGCAATAGAAGTCGATGCAAAAGTAGATGAAAAACGAGACACAAATCCTGATGCAAATCCTGGTCCAAAATTGGATACAAAAAGGGATACAAAAATAGATGTAGTAGTTGATGAAAACCTAGATGCAAATGAGGATGCAAACGTGGATGAAAAATTATAATCAAAAGTGGGTGCAAAAGGAGGTGCCAAACTAGGTGCCAATTGTGGCACAAAAATATTAGATGCAATAGTGGGTACAATAATAGATGCAAAAGAGGATGTAAATATGGATGCCAAGCAAGATGGAAAAGTGGATGCAACAAAAGTAGATGCAAAATTATATGCAAAACTAGACACAAAACTCGATGTAAAACGTGGCGCAAAAATGATGCACAAATGGATGAAAAAATGGATGCAAAAAATGATTTAAAAAAGGATGCAAAAAAGGATGCAAAAGTCGATGCAAAAGTTGATGCAAGTGTAGGTGCAAAAAGTGGATGCAAATGAGGATGCAAAAGTATGTCAAACAAAAATAGATGCCAAAATTGATGCAAAACCTGGAACAAAACCTGGTGCAAAGGATGACACAAAACTTGGCATAAAATTTGGTGCAAAACGTGGTGCAAAACCTATTGCAATACCTGATGCTAAACTTGGTGTAAGATTTGGTGCAAAACTTGATGCAAATTTTGTGTCAAGTTTTGCACCATATTTGATAAATGGATGCAAATAGCACCAAAAATGGGCTCTAGATGCAAAAAAAGAAGTAAAAAGGGACGCTAATCGCTGGTTTTGTTGTAGTGTAATAGCTATAGTTCAATACAACTAAAATCAATTCAAATGGTAACTAATAATATGTAACAGACCCCATCGTAATCCACCACCTCTCAGGTTTGAAGGTGATGGTCACTATGTTGGTTCAAGATCCAAGGTAGCATTATGGAAATGGAGTCTAAATTTTTTTATCCTCTTCAATTTCCTTAAAAGTTCTTATGGATGCTTTCATTTTGTTCATCTTGTTGGGACGATTATGGTGATATGGATTTTATCTTAATCTGACATCAAGACTGAGATATGTTCACATTTGAATCTTAGTGAATTAGATGATGCCACATCATCAACCTACCACGTGCATCTCTTAGCTAGTCTCTTGATACCACTTGGGATTGATGCATTAGTTGTTGACTGGTTCATAATGCAAGTTGCATATATATATATATATATATATATATATATATATATATATATATATATATATATATATATATATATATATATATATATATATATATATATATATGCTAATTCAAGGAAGCATTGCTTTGGGAATGGATTTCTAGGATGACTTATATAGTGGGTTCGCACGACACCAATAAAAGGATAGTCAGGATCACGTGTATGCCATCGTGTCCTGGCATTATGTCACTATGCACCATCTCAAAATGTGTCTTCCCTTAAACTACTAGGAACCAAAATTCAGGCTTACATGTCCTAGTGGATCCAATCCTCTACGATACTAATGCCTCCCGATTGTTCAATGGCTCCCACTCTTACTGAATGGATTTGACAGTCCCATTCCATGCATCCCCTTCTAATAAGAAGTAGAGGCAACACACCCAAGCTTTCTCCTGCCACAAAACTCCAATGTTGAGTCATTTTAGCCCTTTCTTACGAGTTGTGCAAAAAAAAATTTGGGAGACAAACTCAAGGATAGGAAAATTCCTGTCATCTATTGAAACCATTTCTAGTTTATGTGGGCCTTGATGCAAGTCTCATTAACATTGTGAAGCCTTTCTACATGGGTGACTTATTCTCCTAACATCAAATGAGCAATCTCCAACTCACCCCGGTTGCTTCCACGTCAATGACTCTACTATGTCATCCCAGTCCTAGTTATCTCAGGCTTACCTTTATGCATTTCATATTGAACTCATGGGGTCATGACCTCCGTGACATGTCACCTCGAGCTACCTCATTTAAGTAAGCATTTTTCATCCTAGTGATAAGTTTTAACAAACAAGGGTTATAGCACTAGGTCTTCCACCTATTTTTGCATTATGATCCATGCATGAAAGAACTTGGCCATGGTTCAGATACAGTGGTTCTGTAATCATTTGGACATGCGCCAAAAATTAACTATTGTCATAAGATTATTTGAGGCACACACTGGTGCTATCCCTCCTGAGCTTATAATAGGATTTCCCTTCTTGGGTTTTTGATAACTGAAACGTAGGACGTAATCTAGGGAATTTTTCATTCAACCTCTCAAAGGTTTGTGGTCCCTTTTGATCTTAATGATTTGAAGGGAATAGGGAAATATCATTCTAGATATCTGCATGACTCTTTTTGGGAACAAATAAGCATAATAAAACTTACAAAAGAAACCATACACATACAATTCCCAACAAGGTTACAAGGAGATCAACATGGCATAAATAAATAGGAAATCCCCTGTTTAGTTCAATTCTAGGCATAAACCATATATTCAGGCACTTTATCATCATTATGATATGCCCAGAGTCCTCACATTTAGGCCGATTCAATTTTTAGGCATAAACCACACAACTGGTCATCAAATAATTATCACTACAAGTCTGAGCCACATAGTAAGCGTCCCATTCTCATAGCTCATACAATGGAATTACTCATTGCATATGTGTGTTTACTACATAAATAACGTTAGTACAACACCACAATAGCATGGCACACATTCATCAAAATTTCACCATTCCAATCATAATGAACTAGGAACCATCCATATGATGAATGCACCGAAAATTTAATAGTTCAACATGAACTCAATACATTTAAAAACACTTATCTGGGATCAATAGTGGATTTGGCAATTGAGATCGGGATTGCAACTCTCCCCCAAACCATCCACAGTTATAGCCAAGCATTTCTTGCAACTACCACCCCTAAATTGGATTCAAAATCTTGAGGTGGGGTGCCTCTGAGTAATTTCAACTAACCAACAGAGATGAACAAAGATGTTACAAGGCCATGATGCCTTCGTCCACCAACGAAAGTCATTATAACTAACATTGTTCGATCATATTCCCAGTCATGCCAACATTTCAGAATACAGAGAACTCCAACTAAATTTCAGGAGAGGAGAGTCCACTATATGGAATGTTCTTAATTGGTTAAGTTGTCTATGTGTAAAGAAATAAATTATCTAGGTGGTTCCCCACTGAGTCAAGCACTAGAACTTCAATGCCAAGACAACTCCTATCAGTTCAATGGCCCTCATAAGTACCTGAGCAATTGTTCCAAGTCCAATAGGTTCATCAAACCAAAAGCTTCCAGTGGGTTCTTCAACCTTACAAGAAAGTCACACTCTCTAAGAAAAATCACCCAGGAATCCTCCCATAGAGGGTTCCTCAGTCGGTTCCCTCTTTTTTCCAGGGCTCAATTTAACGTTAAAGATTACTTGCCTCCATTTCAAATCTTTGTATGTTTTTATAGAACATATTTAAATGTTGTGTTCTTTGCCAATCGTTCATTCCCTTGTGTGAGCGACAACCTTAGAGTGCATGTATGAATCAATTCATAATGAATTTCCTCATTGCTCGTCTCGAAAAACCAACTAGCGACCTTTACTTCCATGATTTTCACAACAATTCGTGACTTTATAGTGCAACCCATTCTGCTCTTAAATTTTTTTTCCTTTTATTTGCTTGTTGTTTGATCTAATGGACACTTAGACAAGTCCTTCCTTTTCAGTTAAATTCAATGCAAATTCAACACATTTAATTTTTTATCCAACCAATATTTATATTTAAAAACAATCATTTCCTCAAGCAACCTCCTACCTCATGAAATGGAATTTGTGTCCGTTTCTTAGCCATTTTAAAATAACTACAATTATTTACAAAAGAGAAAATGTTAACGTAGGTATATTACAGTCCCCTCCCTATTGAGGGGGAACATTTTCCTTAGTGTTAATTACCCCTAAACAAAAAACACAGTTGATATGGAGCTTTATACACACAACTTGGTAGATCATTTACAATCCATTTATATTTTGACTTACTCAACAAATAAAAAGGTTATGTTGACCACATCTAGTCAGCCTTTTCCCAGGTGGCTTCCTTGGGTGCAAAGTGCCTCCAATGCACTTTCATTTTCAATATTTCTCTGTTTCGGAGCATGATTTGTCTATGACCTAGGATGCATAAAGGTTCCCGATGGAACTCTCCCTTTCATTCCACTATAATACAACCCAATCAATAACATGATTAGTTTCATGTACATATATTTGAAACAATGAAACATGGAAAAAGTCATGGACTTTTATCAATGGAGGTAGGGCTAATCTATAGGCCATCAACCCAATCCTTTCAAGTATCTCAAAAGGCTAATAGAACCATGGCATTAATTTGGCACATGAACCAATATTCGAGGAGCTTTTCTTGGGTCCAACTATAAGCTAAACATTTTCCCAGACTTGGAATTCCTTATGTACCCTATTCTGATCCACATAGCTTTTCTTCCTATCCTCTGCCACTTTTAAAATATGCCTAATGGATTTCATTTGTTTCTCCATATCTTTTAATATATTAGGCCCAATCAGAAACTTGTTGACCAGATCATTCCAACTTATGAGATTATTGCAATTCCTTATGTAAAGTGCCTCAAATGGGTGCACATGTGGAAGATACTCTTCCCACTTCTTGGGTTGGTGCATGATGTACATCCTCAACATGTATTTAAGGATTCTATTTTTTCTTCTCTATTTTCCCATCTGTCTGTGGATGATATGATGTATTAAATGCCAATCTAGTCCCCAATCATACAAATAGTGCCTTCCAAAACATGGTAGTCAACTTGGCATCTCTTTTTGAAATGATCTTTTTGGAAACTCCATCCAACCTCACAGTGTCCTTTGTGGATATTTGAGCCACCTCACAGGCTGAATTGGCGGACTTGACTACTAAAAAATGAGCCACCTTATTCATCTTATTAGCTTCCGCCATAATTTCATCACGTTGTTTGGTTGTCCTTGGAACATCAGTAATACAATCGATTTAGATCACTTCCCACTTCGATTCCAGAATGGGGATGGGCTATAATAACCTTTTTGGGCACTTACATTCAACCTTCACATCACACTCCATGCATTTAGCAACAAAATCAACCACATTTTTTTTTTCAAATTAGACCCATAATAAAACCTCTTGATGGCCCTAAGAGTATTTTGGTATCTAGGTAGCCGAATATGGCTTAGCATGAAACTCTTTAATTTTGAGTTTCTTTAAATAAATATTGTTCGACACAAAGGTTCTATATTGAAAATAAATATTTCGATGATCATCACATAGGAGAAAATATCATCAACACATTTCGAACCAACTAGTGTGGTTCATATCTAGGAAAAGTTGAGGAACCAGATCATGGCATCAAATAAATAGATGTAGAGATAATATTATCTTCTAACAACTAGTAAACTTATCTCTAGATCTATTTATTTGATGCCATGATCTAGTTCCTATCCTTGTCTTGAAGATGAAACACACTATTTGGTTTGAAGCACGTCGACAGTATTTTCTCCTATGTGATTATCACCGAAATATTTCTTTTCAATCTAGATTGCATCAGCCTAAGTTTAAAAAAAATATAGGTTTCATTTCTGAATCTAACTAGCCCATCATTTGAGAGATAGTATTCTTCATCCTTTCGACCCTCACCCTCTTGTTATCGATTTTCCTTTATTTCATGATATTTCTTATCATGTTGCCCATTCTTTTTATCCTTTCTTCAATATCAATCATATTAGCACTGAGTGGATGCTAAATAATTCAACTGAACCCTCTTGATGAGTGCATCCGCTACTCTATTTTCCTTGCCTTTTATATATCCAATCTAAAAATAAAATTCGTTAAGCATGGTTTCCCATCATGCTTTCCTTTAATTTAACTTATGCTATCCAAATAATCACCTCAACCCTCCATGGTTTTTTGGCCTCACAATTTCCATGATTTCCTTATCTTATTCCTTAGTTTTAATGTTATTTTATTGTATTTTTCTCATATTTATGATATATTAATTGGTATAACATATGACTTAGAAGGAATTAGTTTACTTTTATTATTTCACCTTCTATATGTGTTGTTTCAATTACAAAACTGCTACTTATTGATGTTTGAATCTTCATTATGAATAAGGATTTTGTGACATATCAGGGGTAGGTGGTACTTGATGTTGTTTCCATATTATCTATGGTATAGGGATAACATGATGTTTTTCCAACCATCTGTGGCATATCAAATGATGTTGGCTCTTATCTAAGTAAATCGATTAGGGGCAAAGCCCTTGATTTTGTTAGCTAGGAAATATTAAGACTATGTGTAACTAAAAGTGAGCATCTTGAGAATATTTAGATTCTCAAGATCACTATTTGATTAAATTATTTACCATTTTATCTCCTCCGACTATAGTATAAATACAAAGGGCTTGTGTCTCGACAAGGAGCTTTGTAACTTTTTCATCTATCTGAGAAACTTTCTAGAAATTGTTGACTCTAATCATTTTCATAATATAATACAAAGTTTTCACTATTGAGAATTAATCCATTGTTTTCATATTTTCTACAAGGCAGTCTAACTCTAGTAGTTTGGGCCCACTCTTGGATGAGGCATTGTCTTCATTTGTATTACTAATTTTTCATTTTATCTTCTTTCAATGATTATTTATCTACTAGATTAGTTGTAAATCGTATGTTTCCTTTGAGTAAAGATAACATTGATAGTTGTAATATTGATTTGCAGATAATGTTCCTTTAGAATTTGATTTGTAATTGTTGTTTCTTTATTCTTGTTTCCTAGAGATTATCTCTTAATTGTGGGTGATTTCATACTATTTTTTCTTTCACTCTTGCTATTTCTTATTTCTTGTTTCATGAGTATTATTGGGTTGTGTTATATTCTTTCCATGACTAGCCCACATAGTTAACCGGGGGGTTAGAGGGGGGCGGAGGCCCCCCCTTGGTTGCGCTAATTGCATAGCGGGGGGGTCACAGGGGGTTTGAGGGATACAGGTAACCCCACTCTATGATTTGGACCCTATGTTAGGTTGGGCAGACCCACCTATGGTTTTGTGCATGACTTTCGCACATGTTCTCTGGACGCGATGGTTTTCGGTCCATGGTATTAGATGCTTCGGCATGTATAAATATGTATTATAACGTTGAAAGGAGCATAATGAAAAATCAAGCTAGTAGTCTTGGTTTTGTGATCCAAGGGAAAACCTCTGTGTATATGTGTTTTATGTGTTATGCTCTTGCATTGTTTATTTTATGTGTTTTAGAATTCGTATGCAGGTAATTTTTGTACGAGGTTAAAACCTACATTTGGTATTAGAGCTATTTTGGCTTCAAGGGGACGCCTTTGTTACTGAGGGGTTACGCTCGGGCCTGTGGTAGACACTGTTCAATGGAAGATCTGTGAGATCGCTTCTGGTGGTGAAAGAAGATGGTGAGCAGTGGAAAGATAGAGATCGAGAAATTTAATGGTCAGAGTTTTGAGTTGTGGAAACTCAAGATGGAGGATCTGTTGGTGGATAAAGATCAGTGGATCACGGTAGATCTGAATACTAAACCAACAGGAGTGTCCGATGAAGAATGGAAGAAGTTGGATCGGAAATAAAAGAGCACAATACGATTGTGCGTCTTAGTTTCAGTATTGCTGAATGTATTAGGGGAAGCTGCAACAAAGGCTTTGTGGGACAAGTTAGGGACTTTGTAGCAATCTAAGTCTCTGGTGAATAAAATGTTACTGCAGAGAAAGCCGTATAACCTGAGGATGAAAGATGGAGACTTGGTGATAGAGCAGCTGAACGCATTTAATACTGTGGTAAGGTAGATAGCATCTATTGATATTAAAATTTCAGATGAAGATAAGTGCATCCATTTTTTGTGTTCTCTACCACATTTGTGGGATAGTTTGGTTATTACAATAGGTAGCAATGCCACTACCTTGCAGTTTGATGAAATAGTCTCATCCTTGCGGATGGAGGAGATGAGACAAAAAAATATGGAGAGCCAGAATGGTGATGCCTTGTCTGTAAGAGGATGGTCCGAGAATAAAAACAAAAATAAGCCATCGAGTGGGAGATCTAAATCTAGAGGGAGATATAAATCTCCTGGAAAACCTATAAAGGTTGTGTGCTGGAAATTCGGAAAGGAAGGGCACTACAAAAGGGACTGTAAATCTAAAGCTCCTAATAAAGGAAAGGGATCTGATGATACTCCTTCCACAGAGGCAAAAACCACCTCAGATGAAGGTGGGGATGTGTACTTGGCTTCTTTAAGTACACATGTAGATCATGAGGCATGGTTGATTGACTTAGGTGCATCCTTTCACTTCACTCCCCATAGAGAGTGATTCTACGAGTATGAGAAATAAAATGGTGTTGATGTCTTCTTAAGGGATGATAGGAAGGCTAGAATCATTGGTTGCAGAAAAGTAAAGTTGAAGTTGCAAGGTGGAAGGGTTAGAACACTCCTGGGTGTTCTGCATATTCCTGTATTGGCCAGAAATCTGATTTCTATAAGCAAGTTGGATGATGCAGGTGTAAAAACAGTGTTCGAGAAGGATACCTGCAAGATGGTTTGGGGAGCACTGGTATTGATGCAGGGAGTTTAGATTAGAACTCTTTACAAGCTACAAGGTAGCACGGTTGTTAGTGGGTGCAACAGTTCTGTGCTTCCTGAAAGTGGAGCAGAAAATCTAGTGGTCTCTGGAGAGAAGACCATGCTGTGGCATCAAAGGCTTGGACATATTGGAGAGAAGAGCCTTCGAATACTTCATGGTAAAGGTATGGTAGAAGGTATGAGTAATAGCTCTCTAGATTTTGATTTCTATGAAAATTGTCTATATGGGAAGTAGAATCAGGTGAGTTTCCCCTCTGATGGTAAGAGGGCAAAATAAATATTAGAGCTTGTGCACAGTGATGTGCTTGGACCTGTGAAGGTTCCATCACAGGGTAAGTTTGTGTACTATGTATCATTTATAGATGACTTCTTAAGGAATACATGGATCTATATTTCCTTAAGAAGAAATATGAAGTCTTTGACAAGTTTAAAGAATTTAAGGCTCTGGTGGAAAACCAGACAGAGAAGAAGATAAAGGTGCTGAGGACGGATAACAGTGGAGAGTTTTGCAATAAGGAATTTGAAGAATTCTGTAAGAAGTCTAGTATAGCACGACAGAAGACTACTCCATATACACCTCAGCAAAATGGAGTTGCAGAAAGAATGAACAAGGCATTGATGGAAAGGGCAAGAAGCATGCTCAGTGGTGCCGGGTTAGGACAAGAATTCTAGGCAGAGGCAGTGGAGACAACATGTGACATGGTCAATAGATCACCTTCATCAGCGTTGGAGGATAAGACTCCAGAAGAGCTATGGACTGGTAAGAAGCCCTCTCTTTCACATCTAAGGGTATTTGGATGTGATGCATATGTACATGTTCCAAAGGAAAAAAGAACCAAGTTGGATAGTAAATCTGAAAAGTGCATCTTTATTGGGTATAAGGATGGTTTAAAGGGTTATAAGCTTTGGCACCCAGTGGCAAGGAAGGTTATGTATAGCTGAAATGTGGTGTTTAGAGAGGTGAAAGATGTTATTACACATGAAGTCCAACCAAAGGAATTTGAGAAGATAGAGTTTGAGCTAAAGGAGGAAGAATCAGACTCCATAGTAGAGGACGAATTAGAAGATTAAGAGCCATAAACTCTGGGCGTGAGAAGATCAGTACGAGAAAGAAGGTAGCCAGAAAGGTATAGTCCATCTGCTTTCTATTCAAATTTTGCTTTATCTATTATTGATGATGATCCTAGAACTGTGAAGGAAGCAGTAGATTCAGAGGATGGAAAACTCTAGAAAGAGGCCATGGTTGATGAAATGACATCTTTGCACAAAAATAATGCTTGGGATCTAGTGGAGTTGCCGGCTAGAAGGAAACCCATTGGCACCAAATTGGTGCTCAAGAAGAAGACAAATGCAGAAGGAAAGGTGTAGAAATACAAAGCTTGGTTGGTAGCAAAAGGTTATTCCCAAGTGTCGAGAATTCATTTTTGTGATATTTTTTCTCCTGTTGCCAAGGTAGCTTCTATTAGATTACTTTTATCCATTGTTGCTACTTTTGATTTTGAGGTAGAATAGATGGATGTGAAGACAACATTTCTTCATGGGGATTTGGAAGAGGAAATCTACATGAAGCAACCTGAAGGCTTTGCAGTGGAGGGTAAGAAAGAATTGGTATGAAAGTTAACAAAGTCTCTGTATGGGTTGAAACAGTCACCAAGAATGTGGTATCAGAAATTTGATACATTTATACGAGGGCTTGGCTTCACCAGAAGCAAAGAAAAACATTGAGTGTATTTTGAATTAATTGGTGACCATGTTATTTATCTGGTCTTGTATGTGGATGATATGTTGCTGGTTGGAAATGACAAAGAAGTTATCTAGGATTTGAAGACCCATTTGTCCTCCAAATTCGACATGAAATATCTTGGTGCTACAAACTGTATTTTGGGAATGGAAATTAAAAGAGATCGGACAAAGAGGAAGCTCTGGTTAAACCAGAGGAAGTATGTCGAGACAATATTGCAGAGGTTTCATATGCAAGACAGTAGACCAGTGAAGGTTCCTATTCTTGTAGGTGTAAAGTTATCTACTGAACAGTGTCCCAAGACACAAGAAGAGGAAGAGGACATGTCCTGTGTTCCATATGCAAGTGCAGTCAGTAGCCTGATGTATGCGATGGTCTGTACTAGACCAAACATTACACATGCAGTGGGAGTATTGAGCAAGTTTATGTCAAAATTGGGGAAGGAGCACTGGACAGCAGTGAAGCGAGTTTCCAGGTATTTCTGTGGCACTAGTGATTATGGTTTGTGCTACCAAGGAAGACCGGGATTGGACAAAGTTTTCTAGTGTTGGACGTTTAATTTTGCAATTGTTGTTTCCTAAGTAGAAACTTAACATTCTACAAATCTTTTTGTTGTTTCCTATTCAGGAGTGATGATAATTCAATTCCTTTGAGTGGTTTTTAGAGAATATTGTTTTCCTTAAAGATAGGTATTTTGAATGCAAGCTTCAAGTTAGGAATTTATTCTTTCATTCTAGTTAATTTGTTTGTTGTTAAATATGAGTTAGCATTACTTTTAGAATCATATCTTGCATATACTTCGTAGACAGCCTTGAAATAACCAGGCAAATCATCAGGTTGATAATTTAATTTGTGGTATTTATTTGATTCTTTATAGAAATTAATTTACCCAACATTTTGGCACCATCGTCGAGGAGGTTGTAAAAAGAGAGTGCTTGATCCATGTCGCTCCAGAGAGACACGCAGGACAAAGAGGACACAGGGAAGCTCAAAAATCAAAGTGTTTATATTGTGCTCAAACCGAGATCAGATCGAAGACCTAGTCGTCCTGATTGTGGTGGTGCAAACGATTCATCAAACCGAGCTCGTATGCGAAAGATAGAGCTCTTCAAAGTTTGACATGACAGGAAAAAAAGTAGAGCCCACAGCATGCCACATGGCATCCCAATAAGCAGGTGGGACCTAGATGGTAGCCCATCAACCATTGACGCTTGGCGCTTTCTCATTTTTCTCCTAAAACCTGCATAAGAGTCAAAATCATTTTTATGGGTATAAATCACCATATAATGAAATGTTTCAAAATATAGTTATTAGAATAACTATATAATATAACATAACAATATAGCACATGGTTTCAGGATCGGCGGCAACAAACCCTACCGAACCCTTTAAAATTTGAATCGCAACCATATAATATATCTATCTATATATATATATATATTGGGATCAGCAGTCATAACCTCTGCCGAACCTTCCACAACTGTCCGCCCATATATATATGATAAAAAAATTGTTGTATTAAAGGGCGGGCACGGACTATTGGTGGTAGACTCAGCCCGCACCCCGAAACGATATGTATATTGCATATCGTTCCGGCCCTTTAGATATATATATATATATATATATATATATATATATATATATATATATGTTCTCATATAAAAACGCCACGCCGATCACTGATTGTAACATCGCCGATATATATATATATATATATATATATATATATATATATATATATATATATATATATATATATATATATATTGGTGTAACCCCTGTTAGGGCACCAATACCTCCACCGTGCCAGCTACGGATAGGTGAAATCGCCAATATGGATATCAGCGAAGTCCCGATAAAAGCACCGATATATATGCAACCAGCATAACCGATCACCAATTTGGGAAAAGCGTCTATTAATATATGCCGACAGCCATTAAGGGGTAATGGATTAATGCAGGGTTTAAGGAGTGGGATGCCCAATGCAGACCCAACCCCCATTTATGCATCATTGTGGTTTAAACGGTTTTATATGCAGAGAAGGCGGGATTTGATCCCCCGACCTCTCCGTAACCATATGCCTCCTTTACAAATACACTAACCACTTTACCTTGGTGAATCCGCCCAAGGTTTTTCTACTTAAACAATGATTTTTGCCTTTGCACGCATTTCAAGGAGGAGAGAGACTGCAGGCACAAATTTCGAGGTAGAATATAGGCACGAATTTCAAGGCAGCAGATTAATTAATATTTTAATGCAGGAACCATGAATTTTGCAGGAGCACAAAATTTTCACTTTGTCAGAATTTGACAAGTTTTATATGGCTTTTACACCTCCAATCACCATGAACACAATGGTGTTGTTCATCTCTTCATTAGAGGTCTGCATTTTTTGTTCAGTTCCAGAATGCACATGGAACTATGATTTTAGCAGAAACAGGGAGCGGAACCATGAACCATGAAATTTTCCAAAGGAAGTAAAATTTTGACATTTTAGAATATAGTCAATTTATACTTGTTTTTGATGGTTTTCCGTAGGGATCACAATGGCAAGATCAGATTCGCCATCTAAGTTGTAGATTTACAGTCCATCCGTGGAACAGAATCTTTGAGGAACCCAGGGGAATCTAGAAGATCCCTTGAGCCCACAATTCTCAACTTCTCATAATTCGTATTTTGGATAGTCAATTTAGCACTACTCGGAGCCACAATTCTGATGGTGGCTTCATATTTCTTATTCTCTCATTTCTTCTTCTTGTCACTTTTCCCAGTGCTAGTGCAGATGTCCAAATTCATGTGCGAGCAGCCATCTTCATGAGATCGATGCCTTGAGAGCAATGGTCTGAGCAGCTTTAGCAGTGAGACATCCACTTCTTCAGATGGCCCTTGGTTGTGAGGTATATGATGCATTCATGTACTTCCTCTTTCTACATTATGTTGCATAGATCCTTGATTGATGTTCATGCAGGATCTTGTTTATTGTATGTTTTCATGATTCCTTGCTTCATGTTATGTGGAATATTTATGTGATGTACTTTCTGTCATAACTTATCATGTTACACTTTGAGATCCCTTGTTGTATGTTGTTTGGATACTTTTGTTGTCGTCATGCATGTGGTTTTCTTTGACATCCCTTTTGTGCCATGTTGGCAGGATGCACACCATGCATGTTTTTGTGTCATACTGATAAGAGTCTTTTGATTGAGAGTTATAGTTGTGGAACATCTCTAAGAGCCAGTCCTGCGTGAGGGCATTCTTCCTTGTATGATCGAGACATCATCTCTTATGTATATCACCATTATTGATAGCACTTTATGTAGCATCCTACACCATCTTGACACCAGGGCTGGGAGACGTAGTCCCTCTTGGACGAACTCCGTTATCAACAACTTTTGCTTTCATGTGCCGATGATTGTTATGTTCCTCTTCTTTACAGTCTACAGCTGTATTTGTTAATGTTCTTCTAAAATGCGATTTTAACACATCACAAAAGTAAAAGGTCTTGGAAAGGTCCTTCTTCACACCCGGACCTGGATCAGTGCTACTATATCTAGATACATACCTCACTCCCTGAGGGTTGGATATTGAAGACAAAAGGAAAGAACCTATGTATACCTTGGTAAAAAGAAACTTGTGGTGTATCTTCCCTCAGCTGATAGATTTAGGTTATTTACTATGCATGACTAGAAATAAAATCAGAGGTAGGATTCATATACAAAAATCTGCTTCAAAAGGTATCAAATAATAGGTTCAAGTTGGCCTTGAACGAGTGACCTTTATAGAAAAAATCATCTGAAGAGAAGAATATCAAGCCTTGGTAGGCTCCAAAACGATATACGGGAAGGGATCTATTGTTATTCCCCCTAAAGTAGCCGAATCTTTTGTTGCAGCTGAAGATGTGATTCACGACAAAATTATGGGATCTAAGTAGAGTTTCCAATTCCTATCAAGCAAAAATTTCGATACTTTTAGTAAGAGTGAGGGGCACTCTTGTAATTTAAAGGATGGAAGAGGTGAAACAATTGACCAGTACCTTCAACCTCCTTAGAAGGAGCCTCCTTTCACACCTATTATGAAAGAGTAAATTGAAATTCTTGATTTGAATAGTGTTGTCAAATGTAGACAAGGTTTAGAGTCTCGCCAACACACCATTTTTTTTCTGTTAGTACCCCGATTTTTGGATTCCTTCGGGTTACAAGCATATTTTTAATAAAATGGAAGAGAAGATATTAGGTACACAAACATTGACCATATAATATGATATCTTCGGTCCACAAGCCAATGCACCCATGAAGGTTATTCCACTTCAAAAGTTTCCAAAATTTCATGGGATGACCTTCGAAGACATGAACATATTCTTGTTTGAATTTGGCGTTCTATGTTAAGATATGAACACACTATTGATCCCCATAAACTAAGTTGTTTCCTTCTACTCTAAAAGGAGCAACACTATGTTGGTTCATGGGATTAGGGGGTGGTACAATTAACTAGTGGGATCAGATAAAACAAGCATTTCTTACAAAATACCAGGATTACTACAAATCCAAAGATTTAAAGGAAGAGATATTTAAAATAACAATCAAGGAAGATGAGACCTTGGAAGAATATATAAATTGGATCCAACATAACTTGCAAAGGTCGTCATACACCACTCTACCTAAAGAAGTATTCAAAATTACCTTAATTAGAGGAATGAAGGATGAATGGATAGAAACTCTTAACCTAATGGGGCAGGGCGATATTTTTAAGGAAGAGTATGACGATATTGTGAAATTGTGCATTAAGTGTTCACAAGGGAGGACAAGCACTAAGTCCATAATTCATGATCTACTCAACAAAACAAATAGAACTACAGGTGGAGGATTCATGCGTGAGGAAATGAGTAATCTATTTGAATATTTTAAAACTGATATATCAAGCACACTAATTACAAAAATGGACATCTTGCAGGTGAAGCAGAAGTAGGCTGAATCAAAATAGGTTTTATAGGCCATTTTGTCACATATGGGAAATAGCCCTTTAAACAGTACCAATTCACATCCTTCAACCTATTTTGATCATCCCTACACAAAGACCTAAGCATGAATCTACTAAATGCCTGAGTTTCTGCTCTTGACTGCGAAGTTTCCAAGATTTTAATGCCTAATACACCCTATCGCTTTAGGGACTAGAGTTGACTACCAGGTTGTCCCTCTTGGTATCTCTGCTAATCAATAGCAAGTTGATCAGTCTTGCGGTGTGCTGATTCTAGAAATTCAGGAAAATAAAAGGAATCTCAAAGATTCTTCCTCAAGAAGCTTCTTGAGGTTGTTTCAACCATTTACCTTTAATAAGAGTCTCAAATCCTATCCTATCCTAACTTGGAGTTTTCACCTCTTATCATTTGAGCTTATCCTCCGATCTCAAGTGGATCTCAAGCCTATATTGGTAAATGGATAACGATTCATGAACTACCTACCTCCTCTATATATTTACAACCATCCATGGTCAAGGGGTTGCCTTTTGGAGATTGATTCTACCATCATGTTGTTGCTTTGAGAGTCATTATTCCATACATTAGGGTGACAGAGAGGCAAAATTTTTGGAAAGGAAATGACAAGCCAACTTGGGGAGCTCTTCTACATAATGAAATTCTATTTTTGGTTGTAACTCTCCATTTACTTTAATACAAAGAGTAGATTGTTTTCCTATATATGATTTTATGATTTCATGTATTTCAATACCATTTTGATCTATTAAATGAATTTATTTGATTATGCTACGTAGATGTCATAGATCTTTGGCTTGTATTGTTTAATTGTGTAGGTTATAATTATAGCTCTCAGAGATAGGATTGGAGTGCACAAGTCGACAAAGGATCGAAGCTTGCAATAGATTCTGGTAAGGCCTCATCCCATCATTCAATTACTTGAAGGAAGACATTGTGCCCTTCTCTTTCAGTTGTTCTAGGTCAATCCACCAAGCGTAGGGAAGACACTTCTTGTCTTCAATCATAGATTCCATATAATAAATTGGTGACCATACTAGGGATTGATTCAATCCCTTGGTGGTATTCTCTGCCCATAGTGTCTACTATTCCTCTTGTTTTTATCTTTATAGTTTCACTTAGTCTTGATTAGACATAGGACGACCTTTCATTAAGATTTCATTGAATTTTTTGTGTTGCAACATGAGATTCCTTTATCAGTGCACCCTCTAGTCTCGGAATAGTGCATTGCGATGCACCTTATCCTTCCTTGTACCTGTGTTGCAGTGCACCCGAAACCTCTTTGTGCCTATGTTCCAGAGCACTGGTGTCCCTTAAGCACCGTTGTTGATCCCTGTTTCATGCCAAAATGTTCGTTCTTTTGGTTTTCTCTCTATCCAGGGTCCTTCCATCTTCTCTTCTTTCTATCCCTTAGTGTCTTAGTGTCTCTCAGAAGCCTCCATATGGTTTTCTTAGTGAATTGATTTACTTTGATGAGAATTTGTTTAGATTTTCCTTTATTCTTATTATTCAACCATTAGCAAACTCATTTTTTTAGTCTTTGAGTACTTGAAATAATTGGTGTTCCAGTCATCATTTTGAAAATATTTTTTTTATCGGTGATTAGACATGCATCTTAGTTTTCTCTCATTTTTAAAATTAAGAGGAAATTGGAAAGAAAATTTTCTTTGCATTAGGATCTACAGTTGTGAGTAGATTTGAATGGAACAATTGCATTTTATGGAATTGCACTTAGTCATTATTTGATCCATGTTCTTTTCTTTTCCCTCCTTTAGATAGATTCTCTTTGAAATTGAAAGTTTCCATTTCTTCATACTAGCTTTGATTCTAGGATATTCAGGTGAAATTTGCTATGATCCATGAAATTGAAACCTAATGAAAGGTAAAATTTAAAATATTTTGAATCAACCAAAGGATAATTTTTCATATTAACGCAAACATCTATAGGCCTAGGCTAGAGACGTGTTCCAGCATTGTTAAATGTAGGAGTTATTGTTGTTTTATAGAATTGTATCCTAGGGGTGATATCCCATTCCACGTATGTAAGCATATAAGATCATATATTTCTGAAGTCCACATGGTTTTTTATCCTCACGGTAGGTAACTGAGTAAGATACATTGTATATCGTGATACACTGAACACAACATTTGGGGAGATTTCTGGCACGTACATGAAGTTCTTGGTTCACGAAGGTGTATATTGCAGTTCATGGTTTCTTGGTAAACCTATATGCCTATTATTACCCTCTGTTTTATTTATTTTTGTGTTAATTACTGAAATTTATGAATCCAATGTGGAAGAACACACCCATCCCCTCTATCATTTGCGTAGAATGCAAAATAAACCTCCTCTTCCACTAGAGGCTACTATTGGCCATCGTTAGAAGCATAAGAAGACACAAACTACTGAATCAAGAAATTTGAGAGATACTTCTTGTACTCCTCCTTAATTCATCTACCATAATCATCTTTCCCTTTGAGTACTCAACCTGAGATTACTTCATCATTTGCTAGTGAATCTGACACTATTGAAATCGAAGTACCTGAGACTTTATTTCCTAAGTTTATTGAACCTAACTTTACTAAATTAGGGAATTTATTACCTAATATTATTTCACCTAAGTTTCCTCAACCATCTTCACTTGTTACTTCACGACTTGCCTCTTCTCTTCCTCTACCTCACATACAACCACAAACTATATATCTTGGACCCGACCATGAACTCCTTCCACCTGATATTATTAGTATCGAAGAGATCCCACATGAATAACCCCATCCCTCTATACTTTTTCATTGGAATGGAATCCACTTTTATCAAGTTCATCCTCTTCCTCCTCTTCAATCTTTAACATAAATGCCTTTACCTGATTCTTCCCACTCACCCATGAGTTTCTCTTGGAAATATTTTTTGGGACAATTAACCATGACTAAATCCCTTATTGTTTCCCAAACCATGTCCACCACCATGGCTGAGACAACTAGTGTTGCTTCTTCATCCATGTTTGCAACATCGCCAGAGGAAAATCTGAATGGTGGCTTCTCTGTCCCACCTGGTTATTAGTCATTATCTACTACCTTCTCTTGTGTGGTATCTAGTCCATGGACCTCTCCCTTGTCATCTATTTCTGGAATTCCATCTGGAACTTTGTTATCTACACAACCTGATCCTTATCCTCCACCTACACTTATAGTTGAAAAACAGGGTGGTCGTTATGTTAGTGGGCTTGGTTACCTTCAACAACCTAACTCTCCTAATGTTGGGTACCCTCCGCAAGGCGGGTAGTTGCCTCCATCATTCCCTCCTCTTTTGGTGGGGGGAAACCTATTGTTGGTATACCTCAAATTGATGCTCAACCTTATATAAATCCTCCATATAATGGAATGATTTCTAATGTTTGGTAACCTACATTTCCCATAGAACCTGGTTCAACTATGGATGCATTTTAGAATTCTAAAAGTGTGTTGTCCACATCTCAAATTCCTACTTATCAATCTATACCTCTATAAGCTCAAATTCATGTAAGAAAACCTTTACAACCTATAACTATAACTCAATATATTCTGTCGGTATTTGGTACCCCCCAGGTTCCACTTACTCTACCTCTACAAGGTACCTTATAGTCTTAACTACTTGAACAAGGTATTCCTCAAATTCTTGTAGGACAGATTACTTATAGAATGGCACAATCTCCACTGAATCCACCTTATGTTGGGATGACGAAAAATATGATGGGGCAATAGTATCAACCTTATCAGGGTATCCCTCAAGTTCCCTATCAAGGTTAGCAAGTCCAACCCAGCATCTCCAACATTAGGTTATCCTGGAGATAGAAAACAAGGTTATGCATATGATGGTTATCAAAACCCTTCTTATTATCGTGACTAGGTTCCTCTTTATCACAACCCTCCCTATCATGGAGCTCAAATACCTATTTCTCAAGCTATACCCTCTTATAATGGTTATCCTCCACCAGATTTTAACAAGAAGCTATAATTTGTGGCAACTCTCTAATTGTTAGATTTGAATCAGCTCACCAACAATCATATTACTCATTCGCCTTAGTGGTCGATCATTCCTATGAAATTGCCTTCTGATATCCCAAACTTCAATGGGAATCCTGGATAATACCCATCAATGCATCTCATGACTTATCATCTTAGTGTTTGTCAAACTCCCTTAATGATGATTTGATTTATTATGTATTTTCCAGCGCACTCTTACTGGTATGACAACTAAATTGTATATTCTATTATTGAGATATTCATTTAATCATTTTAGTACCTTAGCTACTACCTTCCTCACAAATTTCCATTTTCCCATCCGATACAAAACTGGAATATAACTTCTGACCAACTTCAAATAATCAAATTCCACTCACATCTCTAATCATATTCATGAGTGGAAAAATCTTCATCGATTAGTTAAGGAATATGTTCCAGATAAATTGTTAGCAAAATGGTTTACTAAGTATTTATTAGCCCTTATAACAAAAGATGTAGGTAAGGTTGGAGTTGTAACTGAGGAGCAAGTAATTTCTCATTCCTAGTACTTGGATCTCATTTATACCAAATGTGGCATGCTTTATGATAATATACCAAATGCTCTGTGACCTAAGAACATTATTCCTCAAGATCTTGGGCAAGAATCTAATGTTGTTCATGCATGATTAGTTCTTTCAGTTCATAGTTAGTGAGTAAACCATCTGGTGTTGTTCTTATTGCAACTTCCCAAAACCCTCCATCTAATCATCCTGCAAAGGTAAGAATAAGAAACATTCTCCTCCGCGAGATAAAAAAAAATCAATCCTTTGACGACAAACGAGAACTTCATTACCCATGCCCGATTTGTAATGAGGAACACTTCACTTATGGCTATCCCCACCGGGAGAAAGTGAACCAATTTCTAAAATATTCTACTTCACCCTTCATGTTGACTGATATGTTTCTGAATCAGGAACTCATTTGGTTTCTCGAGACCCTACTTCCTATAACCCAGTTTTTATGCTTTCTTCCACTAAATCAAAATTCGATATTATGGTGTCTACTTGTAATAAAGACTATGGTAATGTAAATCCCCTAAATGGTTAGCCAAATGATCAACCTACCAGTTTGGTGTCATCTCCATTGGATCATGCTCCTCTTACGATTCCTACAAAATTGACTACTAAGCCCCCAAAGGGCATTATCCATAAATCATATTCAATCCTTGTGCGAGAGTTACATAGAATTACACCGTATTTGAGGACTTTTTTCAGTCTCCATTAGCTATGTCTACTCTTGAGGTGTTTCAAAATTGTATCGCCCAGAAAAAGGCTTTTATTTTCATGCTTGGATGCATTGATCCTTCAGATTCCAACCTAGACATTTTTAATCATAAGAACTATACACCTCAACTTCTAGCTCAATTAGCATTTATGATCCAGGTTGTCTTTCGTGTTAATAAAATTAATCGTTATATTATGGATGAGGGAGCCTCAACCTGTATCATCTCCTTGTCTTTCCAGAAGGCCATTGGTTCTCCTCAATTGAGCCACTCGCCCACCGACTTTAAATCTTTTGACAAAAGAACATATAAACCTAGTGGGATTTTGAATTCCTTGCAAGTATAATTGGGAGTTAAATTTGTATCCATAGAAGTCAAAGTTATTGAAGGAACACTCAATTATAATATTATATTGGGTTGCACGTGTGTTTAGACCATGGCTATTATTGTTTTGACTTATTTATGAATGACAATCTTTCCTCATAAAGGAAACATAGTAGCCATTGATCAACTCACGTTTTTTGCCTATAATTCTCTAGTTACTAGAAGTCTCCCTCTTGTAGGGGAAAATATACACCCATATTAGCATGTCGAGGTCAAATTTATTAAGGATTCCTCTATCTTGGGAACCTTTTCGCTTCCTCGTCCTTTGTTTCCCAATAGCTCTTCTTCATTTTCCTATATAAATATGATATCCTCTTCTACTATTCCAACTTATCCTTGGGTAGTACAAGACGAAAGTAACATCAATATCTGGTGATTGTATGCCTCTTAGCCCATCAATATTGATTATGAAGCTATTCATTTAGCTTGTGTAACTCATTTTGATCTTGTCTCTTCAATCAATTCGGTCAATCGCTCATTCGATTATGGCACATCTTATGATCCTTTCTCTCACAAATTCCCTACTTGTGAGAGCATCATGGAGAACATGATGCCAGATGATGCATCGTGGGATAATCATCACCATCATTCCTCCTTGTTAGATTCCATCGAGGATAATCCTAATGAAATTTATCAAGCCAATATCATTCATCTCTCTACGAATTTTGTTTCCATTCACAAAGTTGATTCAGAAAAAAACCTATCAAATATTGAAGAGACTATCCCTCTCAATATCTCGATTAAACCCAACATTATCAAGAATCTACATATCAATGTGTTTTGCTCTCTCAATGATATTAAGACTTACAAAGCTCTATTTCAAGAGTTTTGAAATTACTTTGACTATTCTTATCAATAAATGTCAGAGATCGATACAAACATCATGGTTCATGAAATAAAAATGTATCTTGATGCTAAACTAGTCTGGTAGTGCCTTCATTCGGTCCTTCCCAAGAAGGTTTCCATAATTAAATCCGAAGTTGAAAAACGTCTACATGTTGGTTTCATATATCCATTTCCTTTGACTACTTGGGTGTCAAATATTATTACTTTCATGAAGAAACAAGGAACAATTCATGTATGTGTCAATTATTGAGACATAAATCATGCTTGTCCAAAGGACAATTATCCCACCCTATTCATTGACCAGATTGTTGATGATTGTGTTGGTTGTGAGATATATTCATTCATGGATGGTTTTTTTTGGCTATAATCAGATCAACATTCTCCCAACGGATCAACCTAAAACTGCATTTACTTTTCCCCAGGCCACGTCTTCATAGTGGAAAATCCCTTTTGGATTGAATAATGTTGCTGCTACGTTTCATATGGTGATGAATTGCACCTTCCATGATATCAAAAAAATCATGTAACATTATCTATATCATCTCCTTTCTCACTCGAAATGTCAGGTTGATCACCTGATGCATCATAGGGCCATTTTATTACAATGTAGGCATTACAATATTCAAATAAACTCTCACAAATGTGTTTTTTTCACTAGCTCTAGTTGACTTCTTAGTTTTGTGCTTTCAAACCATGGAATTCGTATTGATCCTATGAACTTTCAAGTGATCATAGATCTTCGTGTGCCTTCTTCCATCCTTCAGCTCTAATGACTCCAGGAGAAGGCTAGATTTATATGGAGGTTTTTCCATAATTACAATGAGCTAACCAAAGGATTCACTTGCAAGTTAAAGAAAGGGGTTCCCTTCCATTGGGACAACACTACTTAAATGATTTTTGATGCCTTGAAAGATGAATTGATTCAGGGATCTCCATTATATCCCTCAGATTATAAGCACAATTATTTCCTATATCTCGTCACTAAAGTTATGACCATCACAATGGTATTGGTCCAAGAGGATAATTTAGGGGCTGAACATCCCATTTACCGCTTGATATAGAATCTCAATGATACTGGAGTCATGTATACTCATGTTGAGAAGATATCTTTTGTCGTTGTTCAATTTTTCCAGAGATTCCTCCACTATATACTGCGCTGGAAAACTATGGTCATTTTAGATTGCAACTCTATGACATAGATTTTTTCACGTCAATTGTTGGAGGAAAATTACTCCAAATGGATTTTCGTCCTTCAATATTTTGACCTGGAATTCATCAAATCCAAGTCAAAGAAATCCTTAGCTTTTGCTGAACTCATTTGCGACCTTCCCACTGGTGGTTCTGAATCCATGTCTGAAAATTCAATCCCAGGCGAGTCATTTTTCTGATCTCATCATTTGACCCTTGGTATGGAGACATTCTTGTATATATATATACATAGACTTTCTGGTCTAATACCTCTCACTCTGAGGAGTGATGTATTCGATATCAAGCCAAGGATTTTTATAATCACTGGCGATACCCTCTACCATCGTGGTATCGATATGATTTTCAAAGGTGCCACACCCGTGTGGAGGCTGAGAAATTCCTTAATGAATGCCACTCGGGGGCATGTGGTAGAAATTTATCTGGTTATGCTATTGAAAAAAATATCCTACCTATTGGTTACTTTTGGCCCGCTATTTTTCAGGATTGTATTCTCATTGTCCAAAAGTGTCATTCATGCCATACTTTTTTTATCGTAGGACCCGTGCTCCACCCACACCTATGCATCATGTTGTCGCTACAGGTCCTTCTACGAAATGGGGTATTTGTTTCATGAAATGTAGCCCTCACTCTACCAGGGGGCATGGTTATATCATTCTAGTGGTTGATTCCTTTACCAAATGGGTTGAGGTGATGCCTACATTTAACAATGATGGTGAAATAGATTCACATTTATTTTTCATCCATGTCATCACAAGGTTTTGGCATTCCACAAGCCATATTTACAGATCACGGAAAGCATTTCGAGAATCATATGATGTCCGAACTTACTGTTAAGATGGGAATTTCCCATGAAAGTTCCACTCCCTACTATCCATAGGCGAATAGACAAGTTGAGGATATCAATAAAGTTATTATGACTATGCTTCAATGTTTGATAGGGGTACATAAATCAAACTAGCATTTGCTTCTTCTTTTTGCCTTAGGGGCATATCGAAGCTCCGTTAGGATTGCTACTAGATTTACACTGTTTCAACTATTTTATGGTCTAGAAGCTATCCTTCTTATAGAATGTGAGATTTCATCATTGAAACTGGATATAGAACTTCTTTCGACCACTTTTGCAGAAGAGGAATGTATTTTACATCTGATGTGGTTAGATGAGACACGACGTGATGTCAATTTAGCTAATGCTACTCATAATAGATGTATCAAGGCATTGTATGACAAGAGTGTCCATCCTCATGTCTTTTCAGAAGGATACATTTTTCTTCTTTACGATCAAGAGTCTGATAAATTAGTTTCAAGAAAGTTTGAGCCAATGTAGCTAGGTCCATACATTGTCAAACATGTTCCTGCAAAAGGGGCCTATGAGCTAGTATATTTTGATGGAGTTCCACTCGTGCAGCCTATAAATGGCTTGTACCTTAAAAATAACCATGCTTTATTTTACATAGTACATTGTCTACATGATGTATATAGGTGTGTTGAGTGTCTTTGCAGTGTGTCCCTTTAGAATTCCTTTAGTTTCTATTAATTTAGTTTACATTTGGTTTTCAAATGTCAACATCCTTAGAACCATTAGTTGGTTATGCTGATGGTGCTAATCATAGTACTCGTAACCTATCTTCCACAACATGGGCCATATTCGCTCCAGATGGTGAGTTAGTTAGCCATGTGCTCTGTCAATAACATCATTGAGAATAGCGCAGTGATCAAACTACTATCTAATGCTATTTCAAATGGTATATGTCGTATAATCATCAACTTGGTCTCACAACTTGTAGTACTACAGTTAACTAATGTCTACTCAGTTAGAAGTCCATCTATGCTTCGCATGTTCTTAAGGGTTCAACTTCTAGAAAAACACTTTGATTACATCCAATATCAACACATTTCTAGAAATCTAAATACAATGAAAAATTCATTAGCTACTCATGTTTTAGATAGACATTTGTGACAGATGTAAATAATTTCAATACACATCACATCAATTGAAATCTATAATAGAAATGTAGGAAAAATTGAAGATAGTTATATATAATTTGTTTCGTTTTACAAAATTTGTGCCAGAGGCACATATGTCCACATGGCCTATCATATAAAAAATATACATGCAAATATGGTTGTATACCTCCTAGTAGACTAATCACAGTGCTCATAATAACATGGCACTGCACTGGCTATATTGTTCATTAGTTGATCCAATAATATGTCTTTCTAATCACATAGGAAGTTCGTCGACTGTGGTCTCAGCTATTCCATGTTCAGCCCCTTGATATGATTTTCTACCTCTACAAGGGTATCTTCTATATTGATATCTTGTATTACTTCCCTTCTTATTGCAACAACCTATACTGGTGTTGGTTCCAGTTGTGGTTCTCTTTATGAGACACCCACAAGTCGAATGGCTCCAATATCTGCATGTAAAAATCAATAGTTTCATCTTGGAAGCATAAAAAACACAAAAAAAAATTGTAAAACTCAAAATAAAAAATGGTCAAAATATCTTACCTATAACACCCCATTGCTCTCCCTCAGGAAGCGCGAGCTCTTGATCTCTGCAGAAATCCACCCGTACATATGGATAATCATCTACCATAATAAACTACATGAGGAACCATGTGAAGAAAATCAGTGTGAAACTCATGGGCAATGGACCTACATGGTGGGACATGATATCTATCCACCTCCTCATCCATGGGACTCTCACATCAATGGGCCCGAGTGAGATATGCTGAGGACATACTAATGGAATCCTCCCTAGAGAAAAGGAGATAAATATTGCTCCATAGACAAATTTCTTTAGTCTCCCGTCTTTCTATTTAGTCACTTTTTCTTTCATTTTGACCAACACTCCCTCACTCCAGTTGAAGATGATTGGTTCTATGTATTCTAGAGCATACTACATATATGACCTATTGGGAACATGTAGTGTAGAGCTACCTACATAGCCAAATCCAAATCCAATAAAAGGCTTCTGCAGCTTCTACAAATCCTTGAAACTTTTGACTTTTTTCCTCCCTCCTCAAAATGTAATGAGATCCGCTTAAGATCTAGGTGAACCATTTTTCCAGAGGGCCCCCCCAAGGAACTTAGAGAAATCAAAAGATGAAAAATGTGTGAAAGATAATAGTTAGACAAAAGAAATCCCCTTAATTCGTGACTACCACTGAAATATAATCACCTAGTAAACTCACTAGGAATTAGGAACCCAATAAAGATACAGACATTGTGCCTCCATTTATAGAGAGATTAAGCATATTAAAACCATCAACATATCCTAACTTTGATCTTTTAGGGGAATTAAGAACTTTTGTACTAGAATTCCTCTCCTCGAGGCTATTAGAGACATACCTATTTACTCTAAAACTATCAAAGATTTACGTGTTAAGAAACCTGGAAGAAAAAAAAGTACCCTCCCACAGTCTATGTCATCGGAAAAATTTATGAACTTATCTAAGGAAAGCATATGAAAATTAATTATGATGATCCTGGAAACCCCATGGTCACTGTTCAGATTCAATGCCTTATCTTTTGAAATGCTTTAGTGGAATTAGGAGCTGCTATAAACATCATAACACTTGAAATTTGTGCCCTCCTTGGAATCAACACATTAAAACCAATGCCAACTATGTTGGAGTTACGCGACATGTATGTGATAAAGCCAGAAGGAACCTTGGATGTTATCATCATTTCGATATATTCCTAAGAGTATCCTCTATATTTTCTGGTCCTTAATCCTAGATATAAGCTGGAAGGACACCCTTTTATATTTGGTAGGCCATGGCTCACCCCCGCTGACACATACATTGGGTTTCAAGCTGGTAGCATGATTGTTGCTAAAGGAACCACCATTAGGAAATGTATTCTATATCCACCTCCTAAACCCATCATAACATCTAATAATCTTAAATCGCTTCCTCCTTAGTACAAAGGAGGTAGATTACGTTCTACTCTTACTATTGACAAGGCTCTTACTTTAGGGAGACATATTGAGGATGACACAATCTATGGTTTTACCAGTCAACCCTCCAATGTAGAAAATCCAACATGTAAAATGTTGAAATTCATGCTCGATAATGAGGTCGAAGGTGATCCAATGGAAGAGCCAAAAAATGATCACATACCTACAACAATATTCCATAATAGTATTGTTCTCGAGATTGAACTAGGAAAAATGTTGAACATAAATGCCACTCTTGATAGTATTCAACATGAGAAACAGATACAATTCCTTTAAAAATAAAAGCAAGCCTTTTCCTAGTATTATGTAGACATGAAAGGAATTAACCCATAATTATGTATGCATCACATCAACATTGAAAATATGATCGTGTTATTTGTCAACCACAAAAGAGGTTGAATCGACATCTTAGGGACATAGTTAAACAAGAACTCCATAAGTTTCTTTATTTTGAGCTTATATACCCTATATTTGATAGCTAGTGGGTTTCACCCTTGGTTTTAGTCCCTAAAATTAATGAAAAATGGAGGATTTGTGTAGATTACAAGGAACTAAATAAGGCCACATAGAAGGACCATTTTCCTATTTCATTTATAGATAAAGTCCTTGATACCTATGTTGGGATGAAATAATTTTACTTCATGGATGGATTTAGCAGCTACAATAAGATTCAAATTGCTTTGGAGGATAAAAAAAAAACTATGTTCTCCTATCAATGGGGAAAATTTGCATACGGAGTCTTACCATTCAAGCTCTGAAATGCACCAACCACTTTTCAAAGAGAAATTTTGAGTATATTTTTTGATCTAATTAATGATGGAATTGAGATTTATATGGATGATTTTACTCCTTATGGTAACGAATTTGATGAATATTTTGATAATTTGTAAAAGGTCCTTGTAAGATGTACAGCTACTAAACCATTACTCAGTAAAAAAAAATGCAATACGATGATGAAAAAAAGTGCAGTTCTGGGAAACTTTATTTTTGCTATAGGTATTCAAGTAGATCCAACTAAAATCGAGGTAATCCTTAAACTTCTTGTTCCTTATACACTAATAGAGGTACATATCTTCCTTGGTTATGTTGGATACTACCATCATTTTATAACACATTTTTCAAAATTTGAAGCATTGTTATATGCATTAACTGGACATGTGGAATTCGAATGTACTGATAAGTGTGGTGTTTCTTTTGCATAGTTGAAGAAACTTGTGTCAACAACATGTGTGTTGTGGGGACCAGATAGGAGTTTGTCATTCCATATATCTTTGTACACGTCTGACATGACAATAGGGGTATTTCTGGGATAGGAAGAGGATAAGGAACCTTATGCAATTTATTATATGACAAAAAATTAACACGTGCAGAACTAAATTACACTGTGTCAGAAAAATAATCTATGTTTTTTGTCTATGTTATAAACAAATTTTGTCATTATATAATAGGCTATCCAATTTTCTTATATATCGATCATTCTGCTATTCGATATTTAGCCAATAAAATTGTTACCAATGAAAGAGTAACTCATTTGTTATGTTTGTTACATGAATTCGACATCACTATGAAGCATTGGTCTAGAAAGGAGAACCATGTTGCAGATTTCTTGTCTAGAATTCCACCTGTGGATAATTCCTCACCAGTGAAAGATCAATTCTTGGATGAACATTTGTTTTTCTTTACTGTCAAAAAACCGTGGTACACTAATGTTTCAAACTATTTGACAGTTGTAAATATTTCATCATACTTATCACCCTGGGAAAAGAAGCACATTATTTGAAAAGTGCTTGATTCTCGTGGAAAGATGGTTATCTCTTTCATACTAGGGTAGATCTCCAAGTTTGCAAATGGATTAGAGAGGACAAAATCTACAACATCCTCAAAGCCTCCCATGATCAACCCTGTGGAGGCCATTTTTCTGAACCTAGGACTGGGCATCAAGGATTGCAAATGGGTTATTTTTTCCCAAATATTCAAAGATGTCAAGAAATATGTCCAGGTCTATGATATTTTTCAAATTATGGGGCATCCCATTCAGTTTGATGATTCGTCTCTCCAACCACAACTTGTATTGGGACCATTCGAGAGATGAGTGATGGACTTTGTAGGTCCCATCAGTCCACATTTAAACCAAAAATGGGTTGAGGCAGTAGGCGTCTCGAGAGCCACATAAGAGGTATTCATCAACTTTTTGTTTGAACTATTTACCGGATATGGTTTAACTTGAGAAATTGTAACAGACGGAGGATCACAATTAGTGCCCATAAAATCTATGCAGCCCTGCAAAAGTATCACTTCAAGCATATAAATACTTCTCCCTACTGTCCACAAGAAAATAATTACGAGGAAAGCATAAATAAATTCTTGGAAATAATCCTAACCAAGACAATATCTACAAATTGTCATGACTAGGCCTTTAAACTTTTTGAATCCTTGTGGGCTTAGCGAACAACCTGGAACAATAATACAATGTTTTCACCTTATCAAATTATTTTTGGCAAGGATCTTATTTTACCTATTGAATTTGAAGTTAAAACTCTTAGAACTTCTCAAGAAGTTGGTCTAGATATTTCAGAAGCACGAAAATAGTGCCTGCAACAAGTCTATGAAAAGGATGAAATGTGCCTTGTCTCTCTCTAGTGTACAGCTATAATTCAACAACAAAGAGCTAAGTGGAATGATCGTTTGATTAAAAAGGATACCTTTCAAAAAGGGGATTGGGTTTTATAATATGATTCCATATTTTAGCACTTCCTAGATAAGCTTCAAACAAGGTGGTTGGGTCCTTACAAAGTTAGTGAAATTTATGATATTGTGACTATATGTCTTACTATGGTTAATGATTCCAACTTTTTTTTTCTTGCTAGTAGTCAGTGACTTCGCTTGTACCATTATCCACTTACAAAAGAGTCATTTCTCCATGAACCAATAATGATGCAAACTTCCAGGTGGTAACCAAGTGGTGGCATGTCTCCATGGCCACGATTAGGTAAATCTTCTTCAAACTCCTTCATTACCATGTACATAATGTAAACAATTTTTATTTTCCTATGGTGTGTATAGTTTATTTATTTTGGAAAACAAAGTGATCATTTTTGAAAATGTTATTTTTATGATGCCGCTGTAATCATTATTTTGTTAGTCACAACACCATTTTCACAGTTTTTGTTTCCTTAGTCACAATACCATTTTCATAGTTGTTGTTTCCTTAGTCATAACACCATTTTCACAGTTGTTGTTTGCTTATTCATAACACCATTTTCACAGTTGTTGTTTCCTTAGTCACAACATTTTTTCCACAATTGTTGTTTCCTAAGTTGTTATTTCCTTAGACGTGATTATAATTTGTTTCCTTAGATGTAGCTATTACTTATGAATTGTTTGTAAATATATTCGTTTTTATTGCGGTAAGGAACATTTTAATACCATTTTCAACATGATGGTTGGGTAACTACTTGTTTCATATTTGACACATAATAATTTACTTTAAAAAGGAGAATTTTTTTTAAGATGATTTCATTATATGGATTTTTGAATCTCCTAGAATACTTAATTTCACAATTTTGTAAGGAATTCATAAAGTACTCATTGTACATTCCTTCTATCACCACCTAAGGAGCCATCTTTCTACTCCAATTTTAAAACAATTCTACGGTTCTTTAGAAGAAATTAAATTTTGGGAGCAAGATTAGCTAGCTAAAGAGTAGTCATCACAAAAACATTTATGCCATCCCTCACACTTAACGAGCTGGTTTTCAACCCCATCTATTGAATAATATTTTATGATTAACCATAATCATAATAGAAAAAATAATTAAAAAAAAAACATTGGAGCATAAGAGGTCTCACCATGAGCCGACCTACCATGATCATAGGACCTAATGGAGTTAAATTACAAATTATGGTCAGCAAGATAGGGTAATGGCCTTTGGCCTTAAGGAAAAAGTAAAATAGGCATCACCATCATCCGACTTGTTCAGTTTAATTAGTTCTTGTGAATGGCATTTTTATTAATCAGTGACCACGCCAGAAAAATGGTCTTCTATAAACATTTAAGAAAATTTAAATGAACTTATAACTACAAATTTATTCCTAATAGATGGGACACTGACATATCAATGGGTTAAAAGGAAACCCTGTCAAGGCTATGAACGCCTGCAAGTAGCGGTGTCCATGCCTATGGTATTAAATTTAACTTCATGGCTACAATTTAGTTACCTATCTTGTCCCCCCAAAATCAATAATCAACAAAAGAAAATCGTTAAATATATCATGGGGTACTATTTAAAATAGCTCCTACAAAGTTATGGTTTTGATTGCTAATGAGAACTAATGTCAGGGATAAAGATTATGGGACATTAAGAAATCTAGCATTTTCTAATGTTTTTCTTTATTAACTCGTTTAATTTTTATCGATGTGGTATTCCTTAACTAAACATAGTTTCCAACCATCTATTGTTTTCAAATCGCCAACTTCCTATGCCTTTTATTTATTTTTACATTGATGCTTTTGTTATCGTAATGTATTTCGTCATTATTTCATTTTGTGATTGGTTTGTTAACCTAATCATTATTTGACGTATTGTAAACCATTCTCGACCCGCAAAACAATTCTTGATGGTTTTTTCCCCTGATTAATAAATGTGGATTTCTCTTTTAAGTATGATGAAATATTGTCAATTTATTAAGTTGATTAACAATCGTGATCGACCTTCATATTCTATTGAGGGGCGAGAAGGCATTTTTTGCATGTTATGCCTTGAATTTCACCAAATTTCCACACTTTGCACATTGTTGCTATGATATTATACTTTGTTCTCAGTTGTTTCCATTTGGAGTCACTCCTTGTTGAACAACCAAATATGGGAGGGTATTCACTTTTCAGTGCACCATGAGATGACCCAATTTCAAGCCATGGAAGAAGTGCGTAGTATTTTGAATTAGGAAATATGGCAAAACTATTTTGGACATTTATAGGGATTCAATAATGAAGTTTCACTTAAATTCATGTTGAATTTTAATATAGGGATAACAATGGTAAAGAATGTGTAGATACAAGTTAGTGAAGAAATAGTAGTAGAAGTAACAGAACTCTCATCAGAAGGAGAGAAATGGTACAAAGTACATACCTCGCTACAAAATTTGGCCCTTCTATTTTCGAATCCAGGGGAAGAGATAGCTAAGAAATGGAAAGGGTATAACCCCAATTCACTTCTGGAAATTTGAAAAGAGATAAAAGATGTTAGTCAGAGATACATCACTTGTGACAAAAGTTATGATGTAGTTCTTGGTCGCCATCTTCATCTAATGGGATATATGAAATGAAAGGTAGTCCTAAACCTTACTTATTTTCTACATTTGCTTTTACATGAAATTGCTTGTAGATTAACAAGGTCTTAAGATCAAGTTTTAGTTGTTAGCCATAATGGGCTCATTAAATTTCTAATTGTGAGGAAATTGAATTAAATATAATAGAGAAGGATTTTTATGGAACCCTATGGATGAGAAAAAATTCCCTTAGGAAGTGAAGTAATTATTGAAATGCCTTGGAACACTTTATCTAATAATGAGAAAGCAGAGAAAGGAAATGAAACTGATCAAAATGAAACCTCTATGATAGGATACGCCTCATAGGAAGTGCAACTTGAAATTCCCACTCCTCAAAAACTTGGTAGAGCATAAAAGCGAGTGGCATCCTTTTTGGGCTCTTTCCCCAAAAGAGGTGAAGATCATCTAGGCTAGTTAAACTACGTCAAGGACAAATTTCCTTAAACCCCCCTCAATATACAACTAAAGAAAATTTAATCTAAGAAATTTATGATGAGGAAGGAACACAATAGGAAACACTGGAAGAAAATGTAGCTTGGGATTCATTAGTTCTAGAAAAAATTAACCTAGGATGGGAAGAACAAGAAACAAAGGTGGCTCAAGCATTGGAAGGATTGGAAAATTTATTAGAAATAGTGAGCTTATGGTAACTACAATCCACCACAATATGGGAGCCTAAATCTGATATAGGTAACCCTATTAATTCTAATAAATATGCTTCACCTGATTCCCTAACTACAACTCCTTATGTTGGATACCCAACCATTGTCATTCTATAGCTATACATTGATTCTAAATCTATTTCATCTTAACAACACTCCATATATTTTTTTGTTACTCTATTAGAACCCTCTTGTCAAGAAAATATGGCTCAAAAATTTCCTTCTCATGATTTGATTGATGTAAGCCAAGAGCTTAATGTTATATTTTAGTCATGACATGTCGACCTCAGACTGATCTTGTGATTGAAATTTCCGTACAAATTTTGATCAATAGAGTGAAAATAGGGTTTCTAACTTACCTATTGATCCTCTAGCGATTGATTTTGCCCAAAAGACTACTATCAAATATTATAAAGTAACAACTTCTGTCTGTCCTACTATTGCTTCAACAACTTTGGCCACGAACTTTGCTAAAAATCTAGAGGAACAGTAACTGTGAAAAATAAAACAAAAGGTAAACTTCTCATTGAAATTATTACACCAAGGAAAGAAAATGATAGGTTAAAAAGGAAAGTACAATAGTTAAGGAAATGGTTACAAACTAGTAGATAGTTTTATGAAATTCATGAGAAGAAAGTTACAGAACAACTTGAAACTAATTGTGGAAATAAATTTTTTAAGGTCCAGAATGTTGAAACTCCAAATTATCTTCAATGTATTTCTATTGAGTTATAATTTTAGACTGATCTTGCACATGTTACCATTGAAGCAAAAGATCAGACTGATATTGCACTTGTTTCCACTGAAGCAGGAACTCAAACTGACTTTGTGCATGTCTTTAGTGAAGCAGAAGTTCAAACTGATCATGCACATGTTTTCATTGAATCTAAGACCTAGATTGATCTTCCACCTATTCTTATTGAAACAACAGCGAAAAATGATTTTGTATCTCCTTACACTCCATTGATTATAGATGTTGTAATAAGGGTGTTGAATAAAACCCTGACAAAGCATAAGTAGACTATATATAATATCAACAGGAAATAGTGCCTCAAGGGGAATATCATAAGTTGTTCCAATGGTTTAAGACATTAAGAATAATAGATGATGAAACAAATGCAAAGATAAGAGATTTGAAGAAGAAAATTTAGGTATTACAGGAATGTAATCATAAGGCCACAAAGAAAAAGGATCAAATTTGTTCTAGTTTTCCATATACCCTGGCATGTAGATGTCCAACACGTTATTATGATTTTTTCCTAACTGAAAAATATTTTTTGCTAAGTTAAGGCTCTACAATGTAGCCAACCTTATGAATTCACTAGTGTGCTAGATTTCATGGTTGTTTTTCATAAGTAGAATGAGAAAAAAAGGTATCTCCTATGTGAACTCTACATGCATAATTTCCTTTTGTCAGAACATTTAAATGAAAATATTGTTCCATTCATTGGAGATTTTCAACTACATGATTTTATATCATTTGCACTGAATCAAATAAATTAGGATAAATATTATCACACCTTTCAGCGAAGAGAACATTATATTGATCATTGGGATAGAGGTGATCCAGAGAATCTCTTTGCTACACTTTGCCACCAAAATGCCTTTATAGAGAAACACGATGTGGTTTCCTCACTTGAGTGGATTCATCACTGGTATTAAACACAGGATGGGAATGACTAGAAAACATAAAGAATGAGGCTATCAGCATAGCCAAAATGAGATGGAAAGTGTCATCTAGAGAAATTAAAAGCAAGCAACATTTTGGCCTATACAATTTTTAGCAAGCTACTTCTCGAGTGCATGATTTTGTTAATATTGCATTAGAAGAAGGAATAAAATGGATGGGATGGAGATACATATGCCCTATGATTTGGTGTTCTCAACCTTACTATAAGTTTGATTATCAATTGTTAGAGGCAGGTAAGTATGTCTTTTTAGGAAATCAAAAATAGGAGTGGATTCAAGCTCGAAGGAGAAGAACCCTATGGAGCCTACTCCTTAATTTCCTTGCATGTTAATTATTTATTTCCATGAGTACATGCAAAAATTTCAATTGGGGGGTGATGTGGGGCCTCGCAATTTTCATGGTTTCCCTATTCTATTCCTGATTTTTAATGTTTTTTTATTGTAGCTTTCTCATATTTATGATATATTAATTGTTATACATATGAATTACAAGTAATTACTTTACTTTTATTATTTCACTTTATATATGTGTTATTTTGATTACAAAAGTGCTACTTATTCTTGGCTTAATTTTCATTACCAATAAGGATTTTGTGACATATCAGGGGAAACCGATACTTGATTCTATTTCCAGACTCTCCGTGGTAAAATCAGTTTAGAGTGATATTGCCTCCAAGCAATCGTGGCAGATCAAGTAAGGTTGACTCTTATCTAAGTAAATTTGTTAGGTACAACTCCCTTGATTTTCTTGTCTAGGTGATATTAGGACTATTTGTAACTAAAAATGAGTATCCTTAGAATCTCTTCATTCTCAGGATCACTCTTTGATTAAAATATTTACCATTTTATCTCTCTCAACTGTAGTATAAAGACAAAGGGCTTGTGTCCCAAAAAGGAGCTTTTTGTAAATTTTTCATCTATTTGATAGACTTGCTAAAAAGTGTTGACTGTAATAATATATCATAATATAATGGAAATTTTTTATTGTTGACAATTAATATGTTGTTTATGATCTTTTCTACAACGCAGTCTCACTTTGGTTGTTTGGGTCAACTTCTAGATGAGGTGACCTTCATTTGTTTTCTTAAGTTTTCATTTTATCTTCTCTCGTTGACATTTATCTATCAGATTAGTTTTAAATCATGTGTTTCCTTTGAGTAAAGATAATATTGATAGTCGTAATCTTGATTGCATATATTATTCCTTTAGAAGTTGATTTATAATTGTTGTTTCTTAACTATTGTTTCCTGGATATTATCTCTTACTTGTTGGTGATTTAACACTTGTTTTTCTTTTCCTCTTGTTATTTCTTCTCTCCTGTTGCATGAGTCTAATTTTCTATCATTGTTCCTTTAATTTTTTAGTTGTCGTTTCCTAAGTATAAGCTTAACTTTTTATATATCTTCTTGGTGTTTCTTGTTTATTAGTGATCAGAATTCATTTCGCTTGAGTGTTTTTTAGGGAATACGGTTTTCCTGAAAGATAGGTCTTCTAAATGCATGCTTCAAATTAGGAATTGATTATTTCATTCTAGTTAATTTGTTGGCTATTAAAGAATCGGTTAGAATTATTTTTAGAACCATCTATTGCATATACATTGTAGACAATATTTAAATCACTAGTTGAGTCCTCAGGTTGATAATTTAATGTGTGGTAGTTAGTTGATTATTTAGAGAAATTAATTGACCCAACAATGATCTGTCATGACCGTGAATTTTCTACTGAGGAGGTAATGCCTCCACATCTTCAGTGCATGATGAATGGAAACTAACTCCAGATCATGAGTCACATAGTTTTCCTCGTGTTCATTTAACTTCCATGACTAGTAGAAAACTATTTGTCCCTCTCGCATGAAGACTCCACCGAGCCCCTCTTTGCAAGCATCTATAGAAACCACAAAATGCTTATCTGGATCTGCAATCATCAACAGTAGTGCATTAGTGAACAACTGCCTCAACTGCTCAAAGCTTGTCACACATTCATTTTTCAACTCAAATTTCTTTCCTTTCCTCTACAAAGATGTGATAGGATAGCCTATCTTGGAGAAGTTTTTGATGAACCTCCTATAATATCCTACCAACCCCATGAATGATATTATCCCAATCATTTTTTTCGGTGTTGGCCATTCCATGATAGCCTTGATATTTTTTGGATAAACTGATATCCCCTCCTTGGAACAATCTGCCCTAAATAATGTATATATGATTGGAAGAATTCAATAATGTATCTTTTCTAGATCAACTGATATCTCATCCTTGGAAACAATGTGCTCTAAATCATGTATCTATGACTAGAATAATTCACATTTACTAAGCTTTGCATAAATATTATGTTCTCTCAATATATGTAGCACTACAGCTAAGTTCTTTTCATGCTTCTCTTCAGTCTTTGAATATAACAATATGTTGTCAACAAAGACAATCACAATTTTTTCCAAATAAGGACACAACACACTATTCATTAAACACATGAAAGTGGCAGAGGAATTATTAAGCCAAAAGAGTACAACCACACATTCATAATGCATGTATCTTGTCCTAAATGTAGTCTGATGGATGTCTTATTCCTTGATGTGCACTTGATGACAATCTAACCTCAAATTGATCTTGGAGAAGACTAGTGCTCCCCTCAACTTATCAAATAAATCGTCAATCTATGGAAACAGATACTTGGTTTTCATAGTTATATTATTTAATTTTTTGTATTCAATGCATAATTAGAGTGTTCCATCATTTTTCTTCACAAATAGCATAGGTTCTCCCCATAGAGATATGCTTGGCCTCATATATCCTTTATCCAACATTTTTTTAAGTTTTAATTTCACCTCAACCAACATAGGTGTACTCATCCTATATGGTTATTTTTATGTTGGTGTTTCTCTAGGAATTAACTCAATCAAAAAGTCTGCCTCTCTATGAAGAGGTAATCCTGGAGCTTCTGCTGGAAATACATCTACATAATTCTTCAACATCAGATATCACTTAAGAAATTCATTTTAATCTCCTTATGTGTTTCTAGTGGCTTTTTAATCATTGGAAATGTTATCAATCTAATATTTATTTTGGATTATGAAGAAATAAAAATGAAAGGTAACCAAAATCCACTTTTGGAGATCAGGACCTAGCCTTCCTAATGCTCAGAGAGGGCTCTCTCTTTATAATTTAACTTTCTTTTAGTTAAGATGATTTTAGGCTAGTTATTCCTTGCACTCGGGTTTTGTTTTGGAAATTTGGTGGTTGGATCACTTTACTTAGATGGACAGTGGTTTGGCTTATACCATTGGGCTATGGATTCATATGTCTGAAAAACAAGACTAGATTCAATTCTAAAAACAGTGTCTACAGGGCAAGATCGATGAGTTACAACAGATCTCAGAGGCTAAATGATGAATGGCTTCAAATCAGATCCAAGGAGAAATTAAGGGTTCCCTAGGCCGGAGTTTGGAAGGAATAGAAGAGGTCAACTGGGATGGGAGAGCAATTAAGGGTTCTCAAATCCGGGTATCAGAAGAAAACATGTAAATAAATAACTGTGCAAAACATAGTGTAATTAAACAAATTTTGAGTGATATTTCCAGTTAATTCATTTAGATTTTAGAACACATTTAAGATTATTAAAACACGTAATAAAGGAAACACAATCACACAAAGAAAGTACTTCACTGCAAATGGCTCATATCATGAATCCTGTAGCGAAATGATTTTATTACCTGCTCCAGTTTGTTGACTTGAAAATGTTACAATCACCCTTTGGTTCAAGATCACAATAACTCTACAAATGTAAAATAATCCACCCTAATACTTCGAATTTTGAAGTATTTATACAAAAGGAATTACAAAATATCTGAAACTATATTAAGAACTAATCTAGGGAAAAAGAAATATCTTCTTGCAACAAGATAGAGACAACTATTGAACGGTTTCATGCTATCCCTTTTATTTTGGTTCTGCTGGCTATAGACTTTGATTTTTAGCCCTCTATGTTGCTAGGTTGTTTGGCTTTCACGTTGGATGCCCTTTTTTACTTTGACCTTCCACTTGATACTCTTCTATCTGATACACTTTAACCCTATTAACCTGTCAATATCCTTTCACCCTGCTATTTCACTTTTTACTGTACATTTATAATTTATTGTTTATAATTTACTGTGTTTTTTACTACATTAAATCATTCTGTTTTCCCATCTTTCTTCATCTGGTAATTGGATATTGATCATTTTTCTATTTATCTCATCTGCCTCTATGTATTTTGGAAAAGTGGGCTTATTAATAAGCATGTGTTTGACCTCATGCTGGACGTAAAACAAGTTTTCAAAAGTTTGGTACAAGACTTTTCCTGTTGGCATGCCCTTCATAGATGCAGTCATCACTTGTTCTTTAGCTACTTCCTTGATCTTCTTGTTGTAATCTGCATGTGTCATTAACTTGTCATTTATAACTAAGGGATTAGGTAATCCCTTTTCTTTCAACAGTTCAAACATAGCAATGAACCTGTCAATGGCTAACTGCATGTTCTAACACTTATCTTCTAAATTCAACATTAAGTTCCTCTTGGTGAGGACTCTCCTGACTTCCAAAATTGTACCTGTCCTATCAGGTATCTCAAGATCTTGCAATCCATTTTTATTCTTGGATTTGAGGAAGTGGATGATTCTCACTGCTTCCTCTGGCATATCTCCAAGCTCTGTTTTGATCGTTTCAATGGCTTTTGTTGCCTACTTAATCAAATCAATCTGCTAAAAAATGACCTAGATAGATGGCCAAATATCATTAACAGAGTCAATGATATTGGCCCACAGTTGCTCTTTAGCCTTTCCTATTGGCTCAGTCAAGGTCAATTCTTTCTCCAGGCCTTTAATCCATTCATTCATTCTTGTAGCCTTTTGTTGTTCTTCCTTATGAATAATTTGGGCAAGTTTACAATTTGTCTCAAGGTTGTTGACCTTCTCCTTGAGTTTTTTTCATCTCATTGGTCTAAATGGATATTTCTTCCATTGCTTTGACCAACCTGTTCACTTCTTCATCAGTGGTACGTGTTGTTGTTGATGTAGTTGAAGTTGATGATGGCAATGCAGTGGCCATTGGAACAGTGGGAGCTAATGCTACTACCAGAGTGTAAGGTATAGCTGTGGTCACTATTGGAATGAAAGTTGGGGGAGCACTATCAACGTTAACTTGTTTGAGATGAATCAAGCTTTCTAATTCCTTTCACATCTCCTTCAATTGGTCATTGAGTTGAAGCACCAAGTCCATCATCTCTTCATGATTTTCCTGGATTTCCAGGACTTCCTTTGTTTGTGGGTGTTGTAACTGAGGCAACTTGAGCTGTTTTTTGAGGGCTGCAATATCCTCATTCTTCTTTTTGATTAACTACTCAAGAGCCTTGATGTACTTAGGGTCATAGCCCATTTCAATAACCAGGTCTTATGAGGACTTTATCTTAGTGTCTTTGGCGTTGGAGGTCTTTTTCGAGTTTGTACTGTGTTGTTAGATTGTCCAATGAATCTTTTAGTTTGAATGCTACCATGGACTTTGCTGTGAGGGTGGAGTTGATCATTTCTCTAGCCTGTTTATGGAATTCTATTTGATCTATGGGATGAAAATCCCTGCCCAAGACCTAAAAGTTGGTCTTCTTGTAATTAGTTGAGGTTTTGGGTTGTTGTATAGTGGGTTGTAGGAATGACACCTGCATTTTTCCTTCTTTGATGTCAAAGGCTGACATCCATCTGTTCTGGTTTGGTGGTGTCATCTTCAAGTACTTGGCATATGAGACTACCTTCATCTTTTCATTCTTCATTTTTATTTCATTGAATCTTTCTTTGATATATGTTTCCTTGTCAGCTGGCCTGAAAAAGGAAGACACTTCCACACTTTTATGTCTCCGTATGATCTGTGTGTTTGAAGTAGATGGATGTTGTGTCTCTGCTGATGCAACTGTCTCAGTTGTTTATTTACTACTCTGCCCCATTGCCTGAGTGTCAATGGTCTTTTGATGTAATGTTTTCCTCCTATTCAGACATAGGATTCAATTTAGGACTTTTGTTTAGCTTGAACTTCTCATCAGTGGTCTCCATACAAAACATGATGCTTCCTCCTTGTTTCTTTTAGGATTCCTCTCCTCATTGAGAGGGGTCTCAATGACAAGAGTGATGTTCATTGGATTTCCGAAGTCTGGAACCTACAGGAAAGAGCTCTGTTCAAATTGGTTATCTAAATCAATCATGGTGTTTCTCACATCCACCACTCTGTTGTCCATGTCAATCAATGTATTCTCTACCCATTATGACTGATTAGCATATTGTTCAATATCATGTCTTGGGTAGTGGATGTAAGGTCTCAACTTGACCTTTTGTTTGAGCTTGTTTATAACCCCATGAGGGTCATAATGCCAGATGAACTATTCTTGAATTTCAATTCCTAGAGCATCTTATCAACTTTAGGCCCAACTTCTCTAGTGTTGCAGATGAAAGGGCCCATTTGGTTTTTCATCTTAAACTGTGTCTTCTTCCTACCAGTTAGGAAGTTGACCTCATCTGCACCTATCGTTTGCCTAAAGTATTCAAGAGAAAATATCTTCATGCGGAGGTATTTTGGAAATTTGTAGGGGCTAACTCACAACCATAGATCCTTATTTTAGTGTGCTTCTAGTAGAGGTACTAGTCTCCCACTTTGCTATTCTTGGCTAATTGCAATACTCTTTTAATTTCTGGGTTGATTCTAGGCTGAACCTTGGAGGTGAACATGTTCATGATTGGATGTACAAAAGAGTCTATGAAGTCTTTGTATGAGGTGGAAAACTTGTGGACCACGAGTGTCCAGAAGATGGCTGATCTTTCCTTCCCTTGGTGTCCAATTTTTGGATCTTCAAAGGGAATTTATTTGTCTGGTAGTAGAGGAACATATGAAACAACACTAAAGAGTATTTGAAAACTCTTTCAGTGGGTAGTCTAGTGAGTTGTTCATGCATTATGTCTGTAATGAACTAGGCATAATAATACAAAATGGTAGGAGGCTTGCCTAGAGTGAAAACGGACAAGAAGGTCATGATGACCTCATCCACAAACTCGTCTAACATCCATCCTAGGATGCATGAAATCATGGTAATTGTTCTCTTAACAGTCTCTGAAAAAATAGTGGCTACATAGGGTGGAATGTATTTAGGAGTATGGCACTCCTCAATGATGAAGTTCTAAAATATTTGTTTGATCCTGTCTGGGCCCACTGTGATGTATAAGTCCAAAAAGTATCCAATGGATAGTGGATTCAAATTAGGACTAGGTTGGATTTGCAGCATCTGGTTGATGGATTCAATGGTAATAGTAAATAGTATCTCATGGTTTGGTGCCTCAATAGCCCTATGGCTTGGAACATAACAGGCTTGGCAGAAATTTGTTATGTCTGGGAATGGGTGGACTTCTAGGAATGTATACTTGGGGAGATTAGATTCCCGAAGATTTATATCATCAGCATGGTTTAGGAACCTATCTTTGGCCCAACAGTGGATTCTCAGAAGGTGGTGTGGCATGGTTGTATCTTTCATTTGGAAGTCTCTATCTGCCAGGGCCAGGAGGTCGATGTCTAAATGAGGGGTTGTCATTAGTCTAACATCTAGAGAAGTTTGGGCAGCCATTTATGCAATACAGTGTGTAAATTTTTGGTTATATGACTATCAGAAGTGAATTTTTGACAATTCTGTAATGGGGGTAGAGTATCAGCAGTTTATAGGTAGGGGTTTTGCTAGTTTAGGAAGGGAATACTCTCAATTTAAAAGGGAATTCCATCAAATTCATTCAATTATTTTATGAATTTAGTGTACATTTTTAAATGGGAGGGAAATTCTTTGTTTTCTACTTAAGTACCTGGAATTTTATGGTCGGGGTTGCAAACTAGTTTAAAATTGAGCTCTGAAGACGCTTCTGCGGCTTTCAGGTGTGCAATGATGGTGTTTTGGAAGATTTTGGTAGTTGGTAGCTGGTGGCAGGAGCTCTGAGGGCATTGGTGTATTTCATAGGCTTCAATAGTGCAAACAGGTGAAAAAGGGCCAAAACTAGGGTATGCGGGCTTTTAAGGGGAGTGGTTAGAATTAGCAGGGAAATTATATGAATAGTGATGGTTTTGCTTTATGGCAGGGAGGCGGTATTGGAGGGCATCGCACCGCTTATGAGGGTCGAGCGGTATTTTGCTGAGGGAACACAATGTATGCGAGACGGTGACATTAGAAAAATGGGCCTGAGCAAAACCACCCATATCACGTGCTCTTAGACCGATAAAGGTCGGGCATTGAGCAGACGCGATATGGGTGAGGGTCGTTGGATCTGGGGGTGGATGATCCAATGATCATCATGTGGTGGAGATGCACAGTAGGAGATGGGGGTGGGATTTAGCTAGGCCCATGCGATTAATACAGTTAAGTGTAATTAACCCATGATTTACTACAGGTTTATGAAATATAACAGGTGAAAACAAATTTTCGGTGTTAATAAAGTAATGTGGGGGGGAGGGAATAAAAGTTAGGGTAATAGGTTTAGTAGGTTTTTCGGGGTTTTTAGGGAGTTCAACAAAGGGAAAGTTATTTTTCCAATGGGAAAAAGGGTTTCACACTAGGGGAAAGGGACTTTTGGAAAGGGGGGTGAATGTATAAGGTAAATTGGCTAGGGAATGTGTGAAACCAATGGGTAGGAGTCAAAATGAATGGAAATGGTGTCTTCACAAGCCATGAAGGGGTAAAAGGGAAATTAGAAGGTATATAGTGGGGGTGAAGTGCAATGAAGGGGAAGTTAGGCAAATCAACTTATGAATATTATTTTCACTTTGATAACTACTCCTACACACTGCAACACATAGTTAAGCATGATAATAATGCTTATGCTTCAAATGACTTGTATTTCTACAACCTTTCTTCTACCTACCCTTTTAGATATCTTAACATTTTTTGCTTCATTTTGGTGGGTGCACTTAAGCTACCAAGCCCATTTCTTTCCTTTTTCTTTTCTGTAATAAACTATCTACTTCTAACCTTATATCTTCCAAGGCATCATATTAAAATGATGAGCTCCTTTTATTTCTCTACCTATCTACTAATCTGCCAAGATTAAACTGTTTGGTCAAATTTTTATTCTCTAACTATAAACATGAAATTCAAAGCTTGAAGTAGTCAAGATTAAACAGTTTGACTATCATGGGTTGTGGCATGTATGACAAGCTGCACACAACCATTATTTAAGATAGTAAAGTAAATACTAGTGGCACTTGGACTTGCACACTTTCATGATCTGTTTTTTTTTTTGGGGTTCATATTTTTTCATTTTTTTTTATCTTTTCTTATTTTTCTTGTCCTTTGATATTTCTTTTAGGACATACCCTCTTTACATTTTTTAATTTAAATATGGAAAACATTTGCATAAAGAAAAGGTATGTACAATATTACAAGACTTAACCTCAACCAATTCAAAAATTATGAATCCTATCACTATAGGACTCTAACAGGAAATGTGCACAATAAATAATTCACAGCCAATCTAGTTTTTTCCCTTAGCTCGCATGGCTATGATCAACCTCATTGAGGTAGGTTTTCAGTTCCATTACAATATCCTTCTTTCTCCATGCTCATGCAGGAACTCAATTTATTTTTCAAAATAATAAACTTTGGTTCTATGTGCATACATCTAATACATTCCCAATAACATGTTGTATGCAGCTAATGGTAGCACATTGAGGTTTGCCACTGTCGACATCCGATTTAATTCAATTAGGAAAATCTTCACCCAATATTCGACACTTTCTTTGTTCCCATGGATAATTGAATTAGGCAAGGTTCGTCATGTCTTTCTTGGATCAAATGATGTCATTGAATTTCTGAGGCTCATGGATCTTAATTCAATCTTTGAATGATAGAGGTGACCCACTAATAAAACTATGAAATGTTTTTTTCTCATCTTTTAGATATGGAAATGATCCAAAATTAAACAAGAACACAACAAATTACAGATATAACCAAAAATCCAGAAATGCATCAAAAATAACATTTCATTTCATTAATATTAGAATAGTAAAACTATGCTTACAAACAGAATGGAAATCAACTAGCTCGAGCGATGGTAGCTTATCTCCGAGAAGAGATGTTGTTTTACAATGAGGCTCAAAGGCCTATTTATTATTGAGAAATAATGGAAAAACCGAAACGTAAAGAAACCTAGCCCTAGGAGATGAAGCACAAAAACTATGGGATCCATTAGGTAAATTGGTACCTCAATTTCACGGGGTCGTAACTTTGGCATACGATCTTCGTTTGGATATCATAATACCTTGTTTCAAATATCTTAAAGAGAAGCTAAAAACAAATGGGTATCCTTTCGTAGGACTCTATTGGGGTCTCTATTTTCCCTAAAAGTGCCATTTTAGGCCTCAAAATGACTCTAGAAGTTCAAGACCCGAAAAATTGCCAAAAATAGTAATCTGTGCTACAATTAAGGAAACTAAAAAACTAAAAGACATAGTTTTGGGGGCCCAAGTGGAATAGGCGGGTGGCCACCAATGTCCACCTGGATCAGTCATATCCCCTTAGGAATAAATGGTCCCCATTGCGTTGTGTTCCTCCATGAGATGGGGAAACTTCATTTGAAATGTGTCCCTCATGAGCCACTTCCCTTGGTGCAGGAGTTGGCCAGATTTGACAACCCGATACATTTGGATATTTTGCTGGCAAGTGTTCTTGATCTCTGTGTCCATGATCCGATCAGTTGTGTCCTGTTCCATGCAGTCTGGTTTTAGCTTAGTTGGTGTGAGTTGATCTACAATGTCATATGTGTCCAACAATGGTGGAAAGTATGGTCGAAGGTGGTCTAAATTGAACATTAGTGTAGGCCAAGGAATGTTGGAATGTTGATCTTGAAGGAATTTTCCCCTACAACCTTGTTGATGGTATCTGACATGTTTTATCTCTGAGATAATAATGGTCAGCTATCATGCTAGGGCATCTAAGATGTTTGTTTTTGGGGTGTTCACTTTTAATTTGGAGGACCAATGTATGAAACATATTTAAAACATTCATTCCTAACCTTTTTGAATATTATTAATATTTAAAAAGAAGGTTACTTTTAGAATCGATACCATGATATAGCTTGTTTAGTGATGAGCAGAAAATGAAAGATGATATGACTATTACAATTTTCAAATAGAAAATTAAATAATCATAAGATAGAAAACATTCAAACAATGTTCAGAAAGTTTAATAGCATATGCCTAAGATTATAGAAGATGTTGATGATTTTATGCTTTTGAGGGAATTAGTTAAACAAATAGTTTATATAATTCATTCTCTTTAAAGATGATCACTTCATAAGCTTATAGGAGTAAATAGAAGCACAACTATTCCTACCTATTTATCTTTGTAAAACTTAAGAATATGAAGAAGGAACACTGTAAATGAAAACTGGAAAACTTACAGGGAACATAAAACTGTATCAATCAAAACTTAGAATCCTTTACCTTTGTGTTAAAGATTCAGAAAAAAACAAGTACATTCAATGCTTACAAATTTTTCTTTCAAGGGTGCAACCCCTTAATAGCTCGAGGGAGTTATTTATACAATCTTAGAGCTAAGAAAATATTTTTAAAAAATTTACAAAAATAGATCAATACAAAATTAGGAATATAAACTAATAGTCGATCTATCACTATTTTGGTGTTAAGTTGTCAATGACTATTCCTGGAAAAGCTGAAAACTATTGAATTCTTGATGACCTTTCCTGGAAACACTGAATTATGTTGATCCTCTTTTCATTCAATTAAATCAGTTAACTGTTCCCAAGGTTTCTTATCTGGGATAGACAACTTAGTCACCCTTCGGTGAACTTAATCCATTTCTGTATAGTTAGTAAAATTGGGTTTTACTAAAAATATATGTTTGATTTCATTTAGAATGAAAAAGGAATCTCTGAGTGCATTCATCACAACCCTTGGTGTTGTTGCGCCTCTTATGTTTGAAACTGAAGCTGCATTGGTACGTAACTCTCTAAGCTTTCGAACATAATCTTCAATGAGCATTAATTTGTCATTTATCACAAGCATAGAGGGCTAACCCTTACTGGTCAAGGGTTCTAACCTACTAAAAAATCGTTGAAATATGACATTAACGTTGTTGCATTTTGCTCCAACTGAAGAATGAGGTTTTTCTTCCTAATGATGTTCTTCACTTCAAGTATGGTTGTTTTCCTATCATTTATACCTAATTCTTCAAGCTCATAGCTGTCTTTAGAATTAAAAAACTTGATTACCTCAGTGGAAACTTCTGGTATGTCCTCAATTTCCTTGGAGATAGTTTCAATAGCTTCCTGATCTTTCTCCAACAAGTCTTTTTGATCAAATATTATGGTGATATAAGACCAGATATCCTTGACTGATTTAGTAATATCTTCCCATAAAGTCTCCTTTTCCAAATCTAGTTTGTTTCCAAGGTAATATTCTTTGATTGCTTTTGCAAAACTTTAATTTGACTTTTTCCCGTCTGCAACTCAGTTGCATGTGAACTATCTGCAAATGCTTTCAGATGTTGTAATTCCTTAAGTTCATCCTGCAACTTCTCTATTTCTATTGTCTGAATGGACAGGTTCTGAACAACTTCTGCAATTTGTTCAACTCCTTTTGTTGTACTTGCAGTTGTTGTTGTGCCTGAAGTAGAAAATCTAGTTATAGAGACTGTTGAAAGGGGAACTACATCAATTGGAATTTGAGCCTTTTTGCAGCTTCCTCTTTCTCTTTGACCAATTTCTCCATTTGCTCCTCCATCTATTTTATTTTCCTATTTTGTTCCATGATGAGCTTCATCATGTCAAATTTCTGAGTCTCAGTTTCTTCAATATCCTTGGTCATTGGGTCCTTAGAATCTAGCAGTTTGAGCTGCTTCCTTAGTGATGAGAGCTCAACATTTTTCTTCCTAACAAGTTCTTTTGCAACATTTATATTTGAGGGATCATATCCCATCTTCAACACCAGATCTTCCAAAGATTTGATCCTGGTGTCTTTTTCCAGCCAGCAAAATTTTTCCAACTTTAGTTGCGATGATGTATTGGCCAAGGTGACCTACAACTTTGACAAACTCATGGCAGTGTGAGTTAAAGCAGAAGAAATCATTTGGCTAGTTTGTTTGTGCATCTCAATTTGGTCAACTGGATGTACATCTTGTACATTAAACTCAATGAAAGTTTGCTTCTTATAATGTGCAGGAGTCCTGGGATGTGGAATTTGAGCTTGTAAGAAATCCAACTGCATCTTAGCCTTTTCAGAGTCAAAGACTGAAAGAATTCTATCTTGATAACTGCAAGAGTGTTTCCATATTTGAGTATAATTTCTCAACTTCAATTCCTTATTCTTCTTCTTAATTTTACTGAAGACATGAAAGTTATCATCTTCTTTGTCCTTCCGAATGGTTCCACTGGTCTGAATCACCTGTTCTTCCTGAGAAGTAGTGGAATTAGTGCGGGACTGAGTAGACTGTCCACTAGACTGTGTAAAAGGAAACATCTCTCCAAGTCCATCAAATGTTGTTTTTTGTGGCTCATTTGTTGTACTAACATTCACATAGATCCTAGGTCTCTTCTTTATGTACAATTCTAAAGCCTGGCTAAATGCTTCAATTGTAGGGGATGACTGTTGTTCCCTCCTCATTTAGTTGTCTTTTCCTATGAAAGTGGAGTTTGTACATTTGAAGTAACAACTGCCTGTTCTTCAGCTTCTTGAAGTGTATTCTCATTCCATTCTAACTGATTTTTGTACTACTCTATTTCAGGCCTGGCTGTGTGGAGGTATGCAGTAAACTTATTTTCAACCCTGAGTTTTTAAATTACTCCCATTGGGTTGTAAGACCAAGTGAAGTTGAGACCAAACTTCATTTCCTTCAATAACCTGTCTACTTCATCTTATATTGCTCTAGTGTTGCAGATTAAAGGACCAACCTGAGCCTTTAGCTTGAATTGTGATTTCTTCTTTGCAGGTACAAAATGTACTTCATCTGCATTTAACCTCTGCCTAATATATTCCAATGCAAAAATTCTTATAGGGAGGTACTTAGGAAGTTTGTAGGGTGGAATCTCATAGCCATAAACTCTTATTTCTGTATAGTTTTGGTAAAGATACCAATCTCCTGTTGTGGCTTGATCACCCAACTGCAATACATTCACAATTTCATCACTAATTCTTGGTACTAGAGTGCTACTCATAAGATTAATAGCTAGATGAAATAACAATTATATGAACTATTTATATGTAAATTCTTCCTTCTCCTTCATTCCCATAGAAGTCCAAAATATCATTGATTGTTGGTTGCCTTCTTCATCTAGCTTCTGTAAGGTGAAGGGAAACTTGTCTCCCTGAAAATATATAAAAAGATATACAAGAACTGAAGCATACTTGAATACCTCTTCAGTATTAAACTTCACAAATTGTCCATGGATGGCTTCAGCTAGAAATTGGCTAAAGTTATAGAGAACAGTGCGTAGAAAATATAGACAAGAAACTTAGGATGGGTTGATTTACATATTGATCATAGTTGTAACCAAGCAGATAAGAAAGAATAGTGGTAGTTTGCTTGGTTCTGCCTAGGAATATGGATGGATCATAGGGACAGTTTCTTTTAGGTAGAGGGCTATCTACAACTAGGAAAAGTTTAGGAGTTCGAGACCTTTTATTGAAATCTAGCCTTTGTTAGGCTTCTATTAGGCTTTCATGAGAAAAATGACGGGTTGGTGCAATAGTTGGGGCCTACTAACATCTGTTCAATGGAGTGAGCATTGATGAAACAAAGGATTTCTCCTATAGGTGAAATGATAGATCCTTGGGTGGATCATAGGATTCATGGCATTTCCTAACAAATTCATGTGCTCTATGTGTTTCAGGGAAAATGTAATGAGGAAGGTTCCAAAAGTCCTATTTCATCTGTCTAATCAACTAATTGATCTTCCATCTAGCAGTAGATTTGATACAAATCAAATTGAGATGAAGACTCAATGATTTTACAGTCTCTGTCGAACAGAGGAGTATGATGGAAGTCAACTTGTTGATGAATGAGAGTATTTGAGATTTCTGTAGTTTCCTTTCCCTTAAGAGGCATCTTGTTAAGTGAATTGCAAGGTGAATTTAACGGAAATGGGAAGAATTGGCCTGAAACAGAAAAACAGTATAACTGAAAATGGATTAGGGGGACCTGGATGTCAGCATGGTTCTAAGAAGAATGGCATATTTGATTGAATGATGAATCTATCATTTAGGTTGCAAGCATGAAATCTCCAGTGATGAGTTGAGTTTCAGAAATGTACTGTGTAACAATTTTTATGAAGGAATAGGGCTTATAATGAATAAAATGGAGTGGGGTTGTTTGATGAATGGCTAAATCCTCATTAATTATCCAACGGGACTAATAAATGCATCTATGGAGTATAAATTCACGAGAGTGGCGAATTAAATGAATAACAGATAGGCAGCAACTGATTCGACAAAGGAAGTCACTGGGAGTGGACATTGATGATGATGTAGGATCGACGATAAATGGTCAAATGAAAACCAAATTTGGGAGCAAGTTAGGGCGATAATTTGTTTCGGTATTTTAAGTCCCAAAAGACTAGGATGGAGGAAAAGTAGTTTCAGAGCGTTGTTTCCAAAACTACCCAGTTCGGACCCCCCCTCCCCCCACCCTCGGCGAAAAATTTCGGACGACAAATGAGGGTTTAAAAACGATGTAGGCTGTCATATCTCGGGAGAGTGTGTAGGATGAAAAATAAAATGAATGAGATTTAACAATGTGAGGTGGAATGATGATGGGGCCAAGAGTTCTACCGGATGTGACATGCATGGGGTATTTGCAAATGAATGGATGAAGTTTGGATATTTACAAAATAACATTGATACTTAGAATTTATGGTTAATAAAACCTATCACCATATGCACATATTTCCCCTGATATATCTTAGGATAAAAGTCCTTTCATGCTCCAATTGTATTTCATTTGTCTACCTACTCTTAACTCCTAACATTTTTTCAATTTTACTTACCCGAGTGCACTTAGGCCATGGGGGCATCACTCAATGAACCTCTGATCTATCACGTGCATTCATGGCATATTAAAAAATACCCTTAATTTGACTACATATTGGAAAAAACCTTTAAAAATAACATTATTTAACCCCCTACCAATATAAGCTCAATACACCTTTCCAATTTAAAAAATCCCTACTTCCACTAGATATTATAGGTATCCATCTTTTCATTAACATTTTTTATACCCATTTATGTTTTTTTATTAACTTGGAGCTCCATTTTTTATACCTACCAATATAAAAACCCTTTTCCCCCTATATATCCCCCAATATATTATGCCATTTTCCCCTCTATATATATCCCCCAATATGAACCCACATGGTATGGTATTGCTCCCCTGGTGAAGCCCCCATTACTTAGACTAGAAACTCAACATTTACCTTTTAATGACTAATATACCTCTATCCCTTATTGCTTCCATTGGTTTAGATTAAACTGTTGAGCCAATTTTATTTTCTACCTATTGACAAACAATTTAAATCAAATCCAATCATGATTAAATTGTACAATTGGAATCTATGAACTGGTGTGGCATTTAAACAATCTGCACACAACTTCTTATTTGCAAAAATAAACTTTGACTAAGAGTAGTGGAATTTGGATTTGCAACACTTTTAGAATTTATTATTTTTTATTTTCTCTCTAATCTAACATTTTTTATTTTTGCCTTCCTTTTTTAGGGCATCTATTCTAACAATTTATTTGATATGGACTTATTCATCAAAATATCCCTAACATTTTTTGATTCAATATTTTTTTTGTCCATATTCTAACTTAACACTTTTTGGAATGATTTTCATTTTTTGACTAATTGATGCTATATTACCAAAACCAAAAAATGCTACAACATGGCCCATATCAAAGTGGGTGAAGCTTGCGATGGGGCCAGTGAGGTTCTCCTTCTGCAAATGTAGCCAAACTTTGTCACCTTGTGTGGAACCCGATGTTGATCATGGCACTTCTTGTACTTAGCATTTTCTCTATATCCTGGACTTGTTGATGGATGTGTTGAATGCACTCAATGAAGTTATTAGCCCTATTGGCTTCGGACTGGACATGAGAAAAATCTTCCTGAGTAGTTACAAATGGTATGGCTACATCAATGGGACATAATGGTTGAAATCCCAACCATAACTTAAAGGGGATATAGCTCATCGAGCCATGGAGAGCTCTGTTATAGTTTTGTTGGACATAGGGAAGGATTTCATCCCATGTGCATGGATGCTTCGAGCTGTACATGCGCAAAATGTGTATGATCATCCTGTTGACGACTTTTGTTTGGCCATTAGTTTGGGGATGGAAAGTCATGGACTTACTGTTACAACTCTGATACCACTTGTTATAGCTCTAATACCACTTGTTATAGATCTGACCTGAAACTATATGAGAATACAAATATACCCAGAAATAATAAGATATAAATAGATAGAAATGCTTTTCTTTATTGACAAACCCTTAAGGTGGGGCAACACCATACATTCACTCCTTAAGGAATGAGAACTCTCCATAAGCCATATGCCTATTCATATAATAATCCTTGAAATCTATCAATGTGGAGTCTTTAGCCTCTATATAGGCCTCATACATACAATACCATGGGTCATTACCATAGTTCCCTCAATACCATCTATCTAATACCATGGGCTTATTACATTATTGCTAACTACTTGTGGTCCCTTACATGATACAGGTTAACCACCTTATTTATTACTATTTTCCATTCCATTATTATTCCATTGGGTACCTCCCTTTGTACCCCATATTATCCCCCTAGGTATACTACATTCCACCCCCCTTAACATGTTTTGTCCTCGAAACATGGGAAGAACACAAATAATAAGATTTACTCAAAAGAGTAGTTCACTGGTACCATGCATGTGCATCTAGCCATCCAAGAGAAAGGTAAATGTTCAATCCAGTTGGTGCCTCGCTCGCTTGAGATGGAAGTTGACTGTGGCGACTCTTCTATGTTGATGTGTAGTAGGTGGATCGCCACTCCTATCTATCTATCATGTGGGGGTTGTTGTCCTTGTGGCTAATTCGTTGCCATCTTGTTGGTTTTTTTCTTGCGGGGTGATGTGGGTGGTGATATGCTCAAGTTTTAACCAACAGTGGAGCCTGAGTGGTATCTGGTACATGTTGTGGTGCGTGCTGTTGTTTCTTATCTTCCAATATTACTTCAACCACTAAGTCCTCATCTGATATATCAGTACCTGTAACCTTTTCTGCTTCAACCTCTGTTTATGTTTCATTGTCGATCATCAAAGGCTCATCATCTGATGTGTAAGTGTCATTAGAGCTTTGTGTTTCTGCCTCCATAGTCTCTACTTGGGTCTTAATGGAAATATCCTGCAATGAAATTTTCTTCTTTTTATAACAGAGCTTCAGGAATTTCTTCTGCACATTAATATTGACAGTACCCACAGATTCCATCCGACCCGAAAAATCTCTGCAACCCAACTGATTTTGAAATCATCAATATATCCCTCATATAGACTCCGATTCGGCTGATTTTTTTTTTCAAATTGTGTATTTTTTCACAAAGAATCCAGATCTGCAATTAGATTCTACATATTTTGCACCAAAATTTACAGATATAAGCTACAAACTCGCTAACCCCAAAAATTCCTAGAAAAAAAAATCTCCACTTTCCCCAAGAAAGTGCTCTGATACCACTTGTTATAACTCTGATACCACTTGTTATAGCTCCGATACCACTTGTTATAGATCTGAACTAAAAATATATGAGAATACAAATATACCTAGAAATAATAAGATAGAAATGCTTCTCTTTATTGATAAACCCCTTAAGGTAGGGCAACACCATACATTCACTCCTTAAGGAAGGAGAACACTCCACAAGTCATATGCCTATTCATACAATAATCCCTGACATCTCTCAATGTGGAGTCTCTAACCTCTATATAGGCCTCATGCATACAATAACATGGGTCATTACCATGGTTCCCTCAATACCATCTATCTAATACCATGGGCTTATTACATTATTGCTAACTAATTGTGGTCCCTTACATGATACGGGTTAACCACCTTATTTATTACTATTGCCCATCCCATTATTATTCCATTGGGTACCTCCCTTTGTACCCCATATTATCCCCCCTAGGTATAAGACACTTACTAAGTTTTATATCTAGCATCGTTTGGAGACCTGACCCAAATGAACTTCGGAGTTTGTTGTCCCAATCAGAGAGATTAGACTATGGGATCCCAAAGTGTACCCACACTCACTCAGCGAAGATCTTAGTAGTGGCCTCTGCTATGATACTCTTCTTGCAGGCCCCCATAATGGCCTTCTTAGAGAATCGTCGATGACCATGAAAACATAGTCGCTGTGGTGCTTAGTAGAGGGAAGGTCCGACATCTAATCCACGAAGATGGATTCCCAAAGTCGACTAGGAGTAGTAAGAGGGGTATATAGGCCTTACTTTTTGATGGTTGGTTTGGCAATGGTGCAGGTAGTGCAGGATTTAATGTACCTCCCAACATCCTGATGAAGGTTCGGTAAATAAAAATAATTTTTCAGTACTACCACTGTTTTCTCTACTCCAAAATGTCCAGTGAACTGAGTGTAGTTCGTCTCCCAAATCACCTTGGCACACTTGCTTAAAGGAACACAAATGTGTCCCAAGTGGCATAACAGTGCGTCATGGAGGTGAAAATTTGGAACTTTCTTACCTTCCAGGAGTGTCTGGTATGCGTTGTCGAATTCTAGATCCGTCTCGTAAAGATGTGGCCACCCTGAAGTCTCGTGCCTACAATAGTCGAGTATAGTGATCAGTGCTATGACTAGTGATCAGTTGAGGTAGTCTGCAACATTATTGGTGTTGCCCCCTTCTTGTACTTAATTTTCAAATGGAATTGTTGCAGGTATGTGGACCATTTCTGATGGTGATCATTCTGCAACTTCCCTTATGCTTGTATGAACTGCAGGGGCCGGTAGTGTGTCTGGATGATAGTTTCCTTCCCCAAAATATACTTCTTCCATTGAGGACAGGCCTTCACTATGGAATACATTTCTTTGTCGTAAGTGGGATACTTTTCGACTATGTCTGAATGTGTCTCTCTATGTTAAGCCATTAGATGCCCCTACTGAGTAAGAAATCCACCAATAACATAGTTGGAGGCATCTATGTCAATCTCAAATGGTTGTTGTAGGTTTGGTAATGTGAGCACTCATGTAGAGAAGAGGCAATGCTTCAACTTCAAAAATTCCTTCTGTTGGGTTTAGGACTAAAAAAAAAATTCTTTCACTTCGCCCGTCATGTCTTGACATAAAGGCCATGTGATATGAGAGAACCCCAACATGAACCTGCAATAGAAATTGGCAAGACCCATAATGTTGTGGAGCTCTGTTAGAATGGTCGGGATTGGAAAATCTCAAATGACTTGTATCTTGGCTGGGGCCATATGCACACCCTGCTCATCAATAATGTCCCCAGATATTGAACTTCGGTCATGCCAAAAGTTAATTTCTCCAAATTGGCACAGAACTTGTGTTGTCGCGAGGTTCGAAGGGCCTATTAATATGGTGGATGTTATCTTCCCGACTGGGGATAAAGATTAATGTTTCATCCAAATACACCACCATGAATGCATTGGTAAAGGGTTGCAAGATGTCGTCCATCAATCTCATGAAGGTTGTGGGGCTTTCGTCAACTCGAAAGACATGACCCACCATTCAAAAAGGCCCTGCTTGGATTTGACATCAGTCTTCCACACATCGGAGGGTTCGATTAGCACCTAGTGATAACAGGACTTCATGTCAATTTTTCTAAAATATTTGGCCTCCTTGAGCTGGTCCAGAAGGTCATCAATCTGTGGGGTTGGGTACTTATTCTGGACGATGATCTTGTTCAGTGCCCGATAGTCAATACAAAGTCTCTAGGTCCTGTCCTTCTAATATACCAATACAATTAGGATCCCAAAGGGTGATGATATTGCCCTAATGTTCCCTTTCTACAATAGTTCCTGAATCTACCTCTTGATCTCATTGTTCTCCATAAAATAGCATAGATAGAATGGTCCATTTGGTAGCGATGTGCCCAGAGTCATTTCAATGGAGTGCTTGACCTAACAGTGCAGAGGTACCCCTATATGAGAGTCTAAAATGTCCCTATACTCCTCCACGACCTTGTCCATCTATTGTTGTTATGCATAGGAGCCATGTCTAGAAGTCGTGGCCACAACCTTCTTCTTTCCCTCAGGGCGAATCATAAGGAAAACAAATTTCCTAGTCTGGGAAATGATCTTATTGCATTTCTTTATAGTGATCAAATAAATAGTGGTAGGCGGGGCTACATCCAGTATCATATACAACTTATTATCGAAAGTAATAATCACAGAGAAAGATCTAGACTCATATGCAACATGTTGCTTCCACAAGTATGGTTGTCCTAATAATACATGACAAACTTCAAGAGGAGAAACATCACACAATACCTCATTCATAAAGGGCTTCATGTCGTAGGGAAGGTGACACTAGTGGCTGACGTGGAGATCTCATCCTTGGTAAAGCCACCCGATAGTGTACGACTACGAATATGTTGTCATCAGTAGGCCCAGCCACTTCATGACCTCTGGTGAAATGAGGTTATTTTGGCTCCTGCTGTCGACAATTAACTGTGGTGGAGAACCTTTCACCCACATTTGTGAGTGGAATAGTCATTCCCCCTCCTCTCAATCTTTAGGCTCATTCTTCTAGATTTTGGTGGTGGCATAGTGGCACTGGGCTCTGTGTCAATGATTTGTTTCCTTTGTCATTCCATGTGTCGAGTTTTGATTCAAAGTCAGAACATGTGTCTGATTCAGAAGCCTTCAGCTCAGACACAAGTGAGTGCTTGGCCTGACACTCACTTGTGTTGTGAGTAAAACTCTTATGGAACTCACACCAATTTCCTATGTCCTTCTTTGTCTTCGTGGTGTTTTTCTTTGCCTGCAGCTTTGATAGGTTGTCCTAGGCCACCCTACCTTGGATTTTTCCTTTGCTATGTGGTTTGGGGGTGCCTCTTCCTTGCTTTATATTCGTAGATCCAAAGTCTTGCCTCTTTTATTTAAAATTCTTCTCAGTCTTGACAACATATCAATATGTCGTGTCAAAGTAGTAGATGTCCAATAACTCTATCTCGTCCTGGATGTACTTGTGTAGATAGTCATGGTACTCGAGTTCCAAATTCCGCTTAGAATACTTGATATCCTACTTAGTGCGGATGGTATATAAAATATTTGTGAACTCCGAGACATCTTGGTCCCTTCCCTGCCATAGCGTGGTCTGCTTTATGTATTTATCTTCATAGCTCTCGAAAGGGTAATATTGTTCCTTGATGGAATCTCTGAAAGAATCCCAAGTGGGTGCGGCTGAAAATAGTGAGGATTCCCTCTCGCCCTTCTTTTCATAGTAGGTTTCCCACCAGTCCTTGACATGTGGGGCGGCTTTGAGAAGTGCAAAAGTAATATTTTCTCGATTGAAAAAGATCCTTCGAATAGATTCAACCATTTATATATGCTTTCTGCATCTATTTGGCCCTCAAATATGGGAATATTGAAGTGAACTTATACCTTAAAAGGTGGGGTGCCTCCAAAGTGGTTGTTGAATGAAGATGTGTCGCCGCTGGGTAACCATCGAAGGATCTAATTAAAGTTATCCATGATCATGTGCCTTTATTGCTCTAGGGCTTCCTCAAGCAAAATTTTGAAAGGATCTCCTGCCACCTCGTCTTTCTTTTCTTCTTCCATGGGAGGTCATCGGGGTTTGCAAGGCTGGTCTTGCAAAGGTTCAACAAGATCAATCCCTAACTCCTTATACCCTAACCTCGTTGAGTACATGCAAAGAAAAACATAGAAAGAGAAGATCACTCTAATACCATTGATCCGAACATAAACAGGAACGCGATAAATTACAGATATAATGACAAATCTAGAAATGAAATAGAAATAACACATCATTTTATTAATATCATAATACTGAAATATGCTTACAAACATAATGGAAATAAACTAGCTCAGGTAATCGTAGCTTATCTTTGAGAAGAAATGTGACAGTTGCATGGCTCTAAATTGTGTTACAATGAGGCTCAAAGGCCTATTTGTTATTAAGAAACAATGGAAAACCCTAAACATCCAAAAGCATAACCCTAGGAAACGAAGCACAAAAAATGCGGGCCCCGTTTGGGTAAATTGGTACATCAATTTCCCGAGGTCGTAACTTTCGCATACGCTTTTCGTTTGGGTATTGTAATACCTCATTTCAAAGACCTCAAAGAAGGGGCCAAAAATAAATAAACATGCTTGATTGGAAAATTTTTGGTCTCTTTGTTTTCCCTAAAAACATCCTTTAGGGCCTCAAAATAGCTCGTGATGTTCAGGACCCGAAAAACTACAAAAAATAGTAAATTGTGCTACAATTAAGGAAAATGAAAAACTGAAAGAGTCGGTGTTGGGGATCCAAGTGGATTAGGTGAGTCGCCACAAATATCCACCTAGATTAAGTGCATATCTCAGCAACTCTAGGAACTTGATGACATATTCTTCATCTGATAATTGTCTTATCCTATGCTCATAAAATTATTTTTCTTTGTTGTCATAGTAGCTGTCTGATAAATATTTTTCTCTAAATAGCCTTTCAAATTCATTCCAATTCAATCCCTCTTGAGTTATGCCCTTGACTTTCTTCATGTCTCCCACTATATGTCTGATTTTCCTTTCAGGCTATTGGTGGTTACCTTTTCCTTTATGTTCTTCGAATAATTATTAATTATGAAGAACTTCGTCATCCAAAACAACCAAGCTTTTGAATATTTAGATTTCTTCATCTCTCCATCAAATATGGGTTGTTTGGCCTTCTTAAATTCCTTAGGCATATGGTCCCTTTATCTCTTTCTCTAATGGTGATGATGAGAATGGTGATGATATATCCTAGTAGTCGAACTAGAATGTCTACCAGAATGATGGTTATGAGTGCTAGTTATTCTCTCTCGGGTGCTTAGTGGTGCATTCCTTCTCGTTGTGTCTTAACTTACCTTTTTGTGCATTTTCATATGCCTACTACCATTTGCCCCATTTGTTCTCTATTCTGAATCCAAAGGGATTTTCATGTCTCTATAACTAGCCCCTAGCTCATACTGTCTTTGTCTCTACAAATTTGAGAGGCTTTGTACTATGACTACATTTACCTCAACTTGTTTTTCTTGAGCCCTTACTAACCATTCATTTTCATAGTTATAGCTCATGATCTCAACCCTTGGACTCCTGAAAGTATCCATCCATTCAGGAGAGTTTGCCCCTCCACCTTAGCCAACTGGTCTTTATTCTTAATTTTTCCTTTATTATTCATATACATGTTGCGATTAATAAGAGATATATTGCACCATTCATGTCCTCATTCTTTAATCCCCATTATATTTTTGTCTTATATTATGTGTTGTCACACACACACATAATTGTTAGATTTAACAGAATTTAAGCACATGACAAATGTTATCACCTTGGCTCATTTATTTAAATTTTTTGGTGCAAGGCGATTTGAACATTACATTGCAAGTTAACACATCAATAATAATGAAATCATATCAATCATTGGTATAATACTACATACTAAAATCACAAGTTAAGCACAAAACTCGTACATGCAATTAATCAATCACAGACTCACTTTAACACATTATCATTAGTTTAGTTAAATTTCTAAAAATCATTCTAAAACCCCTTTCTATGTTAACCCTATAACAAAGTACCAACTTACTTTTCCCATGATAGATCCCATTCATTGCAAGTGTTCAACCTAGAGGCTCTAATACCATTCTATAATAAACCCCCTCCTAATCCAACACAACTCAGGTTCGAAGGAGATAGTCACTGTGTTGACCCGAGATCCAAGGTAGCATTATTGAAATAGGGTATAAAAATTGTGATCCTCTTCAATTTCCTTAAAACTTCCTATGGAGGCTTTCATCACGTTCATCTCGTTGGGATGATTATGGAAATATAGATTTTATCTCAATATAACCTCTCGATCGGGAGATATGGCCATATGAATCTTAGTGAATGATATGACGTCACATCATCAACCTACACATGATGCTCACATTGTTAGAAAATTATATATTACAGGTCAATGGAACACATAAAATATTCCAGAAACACAAACACAGAAAATGCATAAAACAAGAGACATAGATATACGTGGTTCACCCAATTTGGGCTACGTCCACGGAGAAGAAACTAGCCCTTTTATATTATCCAACAAATGAAGAGATTCAACCTACAACACATCCATTTTAATTTCCTCTTCACTCTCACACAGTCTCCTCTATGTTTCTCGCCCAGAATAATAATACATAGCCACAGTACAATTTCCTCATATAAATAGAGGGTTTCCTTCTACGGAAAAAAACCCTAAATTAAACATAACTTCTACCGTCAGACCATCCGCCTAATGAACGACACAGATTGACTATGAAATTACAATATTTTACAAGTACCCCCCTGATGGTAATTAAATGTGCGACGTTGCCACCCCATTAGGAACTGGGGTCCAATGCAACAATACCTCTGAACAAAGAAGATAATCAGGCTCCATACCCAATGCATGTTGCTATCCTAGTGAACCTCTTGATGCCACTTGATATTGATGGATTAATTGTCAACCCGTTCATGGCATGAGTCCTCACATATGATCATACATATCTTTAAAACCTGGATTGACTCATACCGAAAACGTGTATATATATATATATATATATATATATATATATATATATATATATATATACATATATATATATATATATACATATATATATATATATATACATATATATATATATACATATATATATATATATATATATATATATATATATATATATATATATATATATATATATATATATATATATATATAGATATAGATATTGATGGACCATCATTTGGAAAGAATATTGTCATTCCTCGGATTTTTTTACCTGACCTTTTTCATTATATGCTTCCTTGAATTGCTCAAGGGGCAGCCTTCCGGGATGACTTGTATAGTGGATTTGAATGGCACCCTTAAATGGATAGTGGATATCACATGTATGCCATCACATTTTGGAATTAAGTCACCCCACACCTTTTTGAAATGCACCTTTCGTTAAACTACCAAGGACAAGCCTATGGGCTTACATGTCCCATTGGGTCCAGTATTCTCCGCTACTCATGCCTTCCGATTGGTCCACAACTCACACTCTTACTTAACAGCTCCGGTGGCCCCACGCCATGTGTCCTCTTGTAACAGGTAACAACAGTAGCACACCCGGTCCTGCTCTTTCAATGAAACCCCATTGTCGATTCATCCCAACCCTTTCTTAAGAGTTGTGAAAGGAAACATCTAGGAGATAGACTCCAATATGGGAAAATTCCCATCATTTTCCGCAAGCATTTCCATTTTATGCAAGCTCTGATGTAAGCCTCCATAATAATGTGAAGCCTTTCTGCATGGGTGACTTGTTCTCCCAATGTCAAATGAGCAAGTTCCAACTCACCCTAGCTTCTTCCACATCAACGACTCCACTAGGTCATCCCGTTCCTAATCATCCCAAGTTTCCCTTTGTGCATTTTGTTATGAACTCCCTAGGTCATGACCTTCAGAACACATTACCGGAAGCTCCTTCCTTGATGTAAGATTTGTGTGGCCTCACAATAAGGTTTAATGAATAAGGGTTATAGCATTATGTCTTCTACTTATTTTTTCATTATGAGCTGTTGGAGAGGTGAATCCCCTCTACGGATAGAGGCGATCCCTACTAGCCCAGAACGGGTCTAGCAACAATCAGTCAATGCTACTATGCAAGTTCCTAATTGAAATTAAAAGATAGGCAATGGACACCACTTGGATTCCAACACTATTGTTCGATGAAGAGATGTCGCTCTCGCTCCTTCGCTCTTGGCCGGTCACGATCCTCCGCGATCTCCGCCAATAGATACCTGCACACACGAAGAGAAAGACAAACACAAGCGTGAAATCTAATAAAAGCAATTATACATCAGTCAGAAAGGATGTAATTCACATTAACCATTACAAAGACAAATGAGAATGGAACCATAATAGTAGTCATCTATTATTAATCAATAACAGAGAAGAGTACAACCAAATGTTCTGACGTCGAATCCTTCTCAAGAGGGTCCAGCCAGCAAGTCTCTTAAGCATTCACCCTTAGAGATAGATCTCCCAAGACAAGAACTCTCTCTCACACAAGCAACACTCCACAACCTTCCTTAAGCTATCTAGCAATTCCACACTTATCACACCAACTACCTATAGTAGCAGCAATCTGAGCACTATAAACTCCACACAATCCAAAACTAGCTGCTCATGGCAATGGTAGAGGTTTAAATAGGAGAAGGAGTCTCCATGAAAGGTGGAAGCATGAGCTTATCTTCAAGGAAGGTGGTTTCAAATGACGAACAGACATGCCATAGAAGGGAGGGCGATACTCACAAGGCCAACAACCAAGTCTAGAGTCATCTGGAAGGCTGGTTGTTGGAACAAATTCGCCCAAACTGGATCAGCGCGGGTGCATAACTGGACTAGAGCGCTGACATCGCAAAGTAATAACAGATAGGCCCATGTCAGCGCGACTTAATACAAACAGAGACTGCGCTGGCACATGAAATTCGACTAGCACGGAAAACTCGTGTGCTTCCGCGCTGGCAGCACATGTGATCTGTTATGAAGTGCCAGTCAGCGCGGTTATTTTAATAACAGTCACGCTGATGATAAAAACTTTGGCAAAGTGGGTCATTTGGCCAGTTTAGAGAGCATGAGCTTGATTATTTTGAACTCCTGACACAGTAGGGTGACTGACAGGGAGACAGTGAGAAATTACTGTGTAACAGATGCCCCCTAAAGCATGAAGACCGAGAGAGTGGGAGGGGTGAAATGCTTTACAAAACTCGCTGAACTGGAACACCACCAGGAAGGACCGAATATCTCTGATAATCAAGTACATGCAGTCTAGGCATGGGCGCAGCCATCCAAAAGACATGCGAAGAAGGTCTGTGGAATGGACGCAGCCACCCAGCTAAAGAGACCATAGCAATGATAAGGTATGGTCGCAGCCATCCATGAAGACTCAGGTATGGGCGCAGCCATCCATCAATGAGTCATGTAATGATCATCCACAAAATCGCAGCCTGGATCATAACAGACAGAGATCCAGGGTCTTGCGCTCCGTCCCGACCCGAACAAAGTACAAGTCCAAGCATGTGAATACATGAGCTGAAGTCGAACATGCATGAACATCGTCTGATTACCAATCAATGATGAAAAATGTTAACAAACGCGAGAGGTACCACCAATAATGACAATGGTCCTCAAGGTACTATAGGTACAATCCGCGGCGTGTGAATCAATGAGCTGGTGTCGAACACCTGCAGAATCATCCGATCGGAGGCCAATGATGAAAACCTCACGTCGAACACGAAGAACCTGCCATTGAGGCATGCAGGCTCTAAGGCACCTGAAGGGAGTCTCTAGGTCACTTTCCTGGATAATGAGCTAAAGTCGACAGGAAGTAACCCTGACCAAAGGTGGGCCATAATGTTTCCCACATCATCGACACGAGACAGAGGAAAATATTTTGTGTGAGACATCAGAGGGAGGTTGTAAGCTTGCAGAGGCCAACTTCTCTTGAACATATCGGCGGCACGACAGCGGATTTGGCAGTATTTGACATCAAATGAGCAGAGGTCATGGTGACAAGGCAATGAGTAAATGAGAGGTCGAAATAAGGTAACCCAAACCCGTGGAGGCTAGTGTAAAACAAGATGAGAAATCCCCACCCAGACACGAATGCAGACGAGTGCCATGTTCAAGAGTGACATACTGCCGACACGACCATTACTACAGTTCCATTTCCCCACCATTTCAGGCAGGTACCCCGATTATTTTTAGATGACAAGCTTGACGGGGATAGCATATGCTTGGAGAGTGTCATTTCGACAATGCCCGATATCATTAAGTTTTAACGAGTCTGACAAAAGGAAAAACTCGACTGCTTTTCTTGTTTAGAGAGTCTGAAAAGACAGCGGAAAAGAAAACTCCAGGGGGGTCCTTTTTCGTAGAGTTATGTCTCTCGAGCCCGAAAAAATATAAAACAATGCTCGAAAGAACCGCCCGACCAGTATGATCGAGGAGTACTTTTCGTAAATAGTGACTCCGACCCGAAAAAGTAAAAAAGCGGTCGGAAGTACGTCATTTTGGAGCCAATAACGAGTGCGAAACGACAAACACCCGACAATCTTTTTAAGTTAAACGGTCGAAAAAAGAGCTTTAAAAGCGACCGCCCCTGATCCTTTTAACGAGCCGAGAGGAGGGCTCGGCCATCTTTTTCTTTCTTTACGTCGAAAAAGAGCTTAAAAACGACGTTGCGAGACCAAGTGTGTACAGGGCTATTATGACTCCACCGAGACGGAAATCTGCACAAGAACACTACCCACGTAAAACCTGTTCGACATGTTAAAAACATAGTAAAACATGTAGAAAATCATAGTACAATGACATTAGCATGAAATATATGGCAAAAATTTAACAAAAACCCACATTTATGAGCTACCATAGTCAAATATAGATTTTTTACCATAAATAGGGGGGTAAAAGAACTATTTTTACCATTGTTACCATTTGAGCTGTGGAGAACGTTGTGAAGCTGCGAAGTTGACGGAGCGAATTCCATCCCGTTCGGGCACCGTTCATCCTGCAACTTGTTCCAGGTAGGTTCTCCTCTCCCTGCGCTCCATTTTGAGTCCCTTTTTTAGCTTTTTCATGGTGGGATTTGGCCATTTGGGCGGATTTTTGGAGCGTTGATGCGCTCTCGGTCAGCGCGGAAATCGCTATCGGGTCCGCGCTGATCGATTTATTTTTACACACACCACCTCCGGGTCAGCGCGGAAAACACGTGTGCTTCCGCGCTGACCCAGCGGAAAAAACAAAGGACTGCCATGGTCAGCACGACTGTTTTAAAAACAGCCGCGTTGACGCCGTAAACTTTTATTTTTGCAATTTTGAACATATGAATCTTCATAGTCAGGCTTCTAATGTTTTTTAATGGCCATGCAGGGCACGATGGCATTTGTGTGGCAAGAGAGAGCCCATGATAACGAGGATATTGCTGCTTATGCCGATGCTGGGAGCCGCAATGCCATGCGGGCATGCGGATTTCTCAAATTCTTCCTCACTCCGCGCCTACGAGCGCAACCTGATCTTCTGGAGTTCCTGATCAGAGCCTGGAACCCAGTTGATGGCAAATTCACAATCTGAGGCTGTGACATCGAGTTCGATTCCACGGATATTTATTTCTTGACTGGATTATCCCGACGGGGTGAGATGCCCATTCTGGAGGGGCAGTGACCCAGCAGTGAGATCTTGGATATGTTGATGGCTCGGGTGTGCCCACAGGCACGCAAAACACGGAGTGGAAAGGTGTCCATTCCATCAGTGGAGGACATCGTCCTTCGGAGCATACTTTTTATGGTGACCCGGGCAGCGGGCTGTTTGGCCAACCATGAGGCCTCAAAGACCCACCTACTACTGGCTCTCGAGTGTCTACAACCCACCATATTCAACTGGGCGGCAGCGGTAACTACTAGCATGAAAAGACAATTGAGCAACTGCCGACGCGGGGAGTCGAAGCAGTTTGGTTATGGGTCCATTCTAGTCCCGCTCATGCTGGAGTGGGTGCCGGCGTTACAGCTGCAGGACATGGCCCTTGATCCACCCAGGGGTCCCCGAGAGACGAGGGCCAGTCGGTGGGGCCATATCATGCCGCGAGGAGGTGGCGGCCGCCCAGTGGCATGGGGGCATTATTTCCGAGAGTGGCTGGATCGCCAGGTTATCTTTGTAGAGGACTGGCCATATGCTGGGATTGATTTCAGAGGTGACCCAGACATGCCACTGCCTGCGGGAGAGCAGTGGGACGATGGTGGTAAGCCACTCGATCTCTTTTTTAATTTTTTATGTTTTGTAATGTTTTTTGATTTTTCATGTACATGCCTTGACGATTAATGCTATGATATGCAGATGTAGGACCAGCGAGACCCCTTGGCTTGGCTCCAGAGGCGAGGAGAGAGGCACAGGGCGCCGGAGTCTTGGCCCTGGCTCCTCCAGGAGTCAACACGCCCGAGATCGTAGTGCAGAACCTCGAGGGCTTACTGGAGGGAGTCCCAGATTACCAGGGGATCGAAGAGGTCCCCATAGCATCCCAAATTCACACAGTGGGAGTAGAGCCCAGGATGCACCGCCTTTTAAGGCGGGTGGCACGGGTGGTAGTATGCTATAGAGAGCATAACTTACCACAGTAGTCTCCTAGGTTTTATTTCCACTGCTATTTTGAGAGACACTTGTCTCAGGTGTACTGAGGACTTCGGCCTTATCTTGGACATATACACTTATTTTTGAGCACCTTAGTGCGCCACGCGATATATATACATACCAATGTTGGGTGGATCTTTTTACATATGATGATGTTTTTATATGCTATGCAAATGTTTAATACAAATGTAATCTCATGTATCAGTTGCATAACACACGACCCACATATTTTAATTTTTTAATGCAAGCTTAAAAGCACACACCACATGCATGCAAACTATGCTTCGAAACAGATTTTATTTACCTATATCTATTCTATGGTCCTATTATGCTTTCTATGTCTCCTTGTATAATGTTTATCTATTACGCAAATGTCTGTCTAATACATGGTTTGCCAATGCATCAGTCAGTGTGTTTAATCGTCTCGGAATGTGTTGATATGTGATGTAATCAAAATTCCTTTCTAACAATCTTACACGTAGATACAGCCTTAGGATGTGTTGGTCTCTGACGGAATAACGCCCGTTGAGCTGATGGACGACAAGTTGGGAGTCGAGGTTCACCACCAATGCACGGATGCCGAGGTCAACTGCCTCAGCTAATAATTCAATCACAGCACTGTACTCAGCAACACTGTTAGTGGTACGTCCCAAGCACACACCTTGAAGATCCAACAACTCTCCGTGAGGATCGTAGATCGCCCACGCCGCAGAAGACAAATTGCAAGTGCTACAGGAAGCACCATCAGCGAAACCAACATAAGGTGCACTAGACATCTGCACAAGAAATAGAAAACATAATAAGAGGCAAGCACGCCTTCACACCAAAGCAAAACATGAAATCATACACACATCACACACCTGCTAAAACACACGTATGTACAAACTAGGTGCACGAGATCATGCATAATATTTCTTCAAATAAAGCCCGTTGCGGGGCTTGTCAAGAGGATTTCCTTCATAGTCAATCAGCTCATATGCCCCTTTCTGTAAAACTCTCTTCACAATATAGGGACCTAGCCACATGGATTCGAGTTTTCCTGCCCCCAGCTTATCCTTAGCTTGATCATAGAGCAGTACTAGATCTCCCTCAACGAAGGAACGAGGTTGAATATTATGGTCGAAGTGAGCCTTAACTCTCTTCTTTTGCGCTTCGATAGCCAGAGAAGCTAAACGATGGGTCTCGTCTAACTATTCTAGGTAAAGAAGCCATTCCTCCACCAGAGTGGTGTTGGGAAGCAACTCGACAGCTAATTTCAACGAAGGAATCTCACACTCAACAGGAAGGGTGGCCTCCAGTCCATAAACCAACTGAAAAGGGGTGAAACCGGTGGCGTCCTTCACAGAGGTCCGGTAGGCCCACAAGGCGGGGAATAACATCAGATGCCAGTTAGACTTGTGTGTATTGACGGTACGTTGAAGCATAGTGATCAAGACTTTGTTCACAGCCTCAACTTGACCGTTGGATTGGGGATAGTACGGTGTCGAACTATCTTGACGCAAGCCTAGCTGGGTTGTCAATTCCATCATCATGTGATTACGGAAATGTTTTCCGTGATCCGTGACGATATCCTGAGGGACTCCGAATCGAGTAATGACATGATTAAACAAAAACTGCGCCGCTGTGTAACCGTCTTCGTTCAGTGTAGGCATCGCTTCGGCCCACTTGGTGAAATAGTCCACGGCGACGATAATATACCCATGCCCCCCGGCCGAACGAGGGTTACAGGACGTATAATCGATGCCCCATTTGGCAAATGGACCTACGGTAACAACAGGGTGCAGTGGTGCAGGAGGTGCACGCATTTTCCGGTGGTAAACCTGGCATTCATGGCATGCACGGACGGCAAGGATGCAATCCTTGAAGATAGAAGGCCAGAAGTAACCAGCACGGAGAATTTTCTGGGCGGTAGCATATCCGGACATGTGGCCGCCACAAGCACCGGAGTGGCAGTCATTCAACACCCGCTCAGCCTCCTCGAGAGTCAAACATCGGCGGAGAACAAAGTCAACGCCGAGGCGGTACAGGGTATCACCAAGAATGCGATAGGGTTGAGATTGGTGACGAATCCGTCGTCGAGCATCTTTCGATACATTGGGACGGAAGGAAGACGTCTGCAAATATACTATAATGTCCCCATACCACGGATCGAGGGTGCTGATGAGAAACAAAGTTTCATCCGGGATATGCTCCTCCGAACGAGATGGTGCAGAAGGAGATGGCAAGGAACAGAGCAGTTCAGCAAAGACCAGAGACTTCTTAGACTTGGCAGCAGTAAATTCCAAGTCGAACTCTTGGAGGATTACGATCCATTTCGAGTATTTGCCCCCCAGCAGCTGACGTGACAAAATGTAGGTCATTGGGTTGCAGTCAGAAATCACGGTCGTGGTGCGCAACAGGATATAGTGCCAGAAGCGTTGGACGGCGCAGACAGCTGCCAATTCCAACTTCTCGACATACGCGTAGCGAGTTTCCGTATCCAGAAGGTTGCGACTAAGGTAATAGATAACGTGCTCGTTGTCGTCATCGTCATCTTGCACTAAAACCATGCCGATGGTGGTGTCAGCGGCAGCTAGATAGAGAGTGTAATCACGGTGGTAGTTCGGAGGTCTTAAGAGTGGAGCCGAGACAAGGAGGTCCTTGAGTCGCTCGAAAGACTCCTGGGCGATAGCATCCCAACGAAAGGGTATGTCTCGCTTTAATAACCGTGTGAAACCCTTAGCCACCTCGACATAATTCAGAATGAATCGTCTAAGGAAATTAGCTTTGCCCTGCAAGCTCTGCAATTGCTGCAAAGAGGCAGGGGGAGGAAGATTCAGGATGGCCTCGACTTTGAGGGGATCCAGACGGATGCCTTCTCGGGAGACGATGAACCCGAGCAGTCGGCCTGATTCTACGCAGAAGACACATTTGTGAGGATTGAGTCGAATACGGTAGTGTCGACAGCGGAGAAAAATTTCGCGAAGATGAGAGGGATGGTCCTGACGCTTGACTGAATGAGGCGGAAGGTCATCCAGGTATGGTTGTACAATGTGACGTATATCATGAAAAGCGTAAGACATTGCACGTTGGAAAGTGGCGCCGGCATTCTTGAGACCGAAAGGGAGCTTCTTATAGGCAAAGGTGCCCCAAGGACAAATGAAAGTTGTATTATGCTGGTCTGCAGGGGCTATGTTGATCTGGTTATAGCTAGGGAAGCTGTCCATAAATGAATAAATCTCACTTCCTGCGCATTCATCAATAAGCTGATCGATGAAGCGCGTGGGGAAGTTATCTTTCAGACAAGCACGATTGATATCGAGGTAGTCAACACAGACCCGGATAGTGCCCTGCTTTTTATTCACAGGGACTATATTAGACACCCAATCCGTAAGGGGAATGATCATATGAATCGGGAACACTGCTTGGAAAAGCAGGTTCAGCAGGGGGAGCCGATGCAGCGACAATCTCGACGTAGTTGAGCTCGGCAGGACTCAGCGGCATCATATCACCCCAAGAGTCTTCCTGATTTGCGGGAGGAAGAACCCACGGATCAGAACGTACTGAGATCATGTTGATAGGGGCGAGATTCGGGGGTGGGAGGGGAAAGACTCCCATTAAAGTGGGATCTTTGAAAAGTCCGGCACCCACGCTCTCTAATGACTTGGAGGTATGCTCCACAAACGGCACATTACCCTCAGAAGAAGAAGCGAAAAAGGAGAGCTGGTCCACCGTGACAATCTTCCCCTGGTGAGGGAAACGAACGACACGGAACAGGGAGGAAGCCACGGCTTGCATGGCGTATGTCCAGCTACGTCCGAGAAGGAGGTTGTAGGTGAGATTGGCGTCAACAACTTCAACCTCCACCTCTACGGTCTTCCCTTCTAAAGAGATAGGTAAGCGTTGGAGGATACCATAGGGACGAGATTCTCTTCCATCGAAGGCTTCTAAGGTCGTAGGAGACTGACTCAAAGTAGGAGAACCAATAGCCTTCCAGCAAGCAACAGACATGATGCAGGTTGAGGCACCTTCATCAATAACTGTACGGTGAATCGTTTTGCTATTGATGATGACCTGTATAAGGAAAGCAACTTGGTGAGGCAGTCTCTGTGTAAAACCCTCGAGATCAAAAGAAATCAAATCTGAATCTGCCGGGTCGATGCCACCAATAGCTGATAGCAAAGACTTCCTCTGGGAGGGGCAGCTCTGGAGGACTTCTAATGCGGACATAGCAGAGGGAGCCTGAGCTAAGTCCTCAACAATGCTATAATGCTGGGCAGCACGAGCATTAGGGTTATAAGATGACTTCCTGAGTACACCTTTTGGAGGGGGTCGGGGGATCGTCTCAGTGCTGGGCCGTTCGATGTGAAGAGGACCAGAACTGGACGGAGGAGCGCTGGAGGGAACCTCCGGCTCTTTCCCGGCATGAGATGGATAATCTTTTTCTCGAGTTGAAACATGGATGGGAATCGTTCCAGCCATGAACACTTGAGAACTGAACGAGGAAGAGGATTGAGACAGGTCTGCCACCATTTGAGTCTGCTGGGAAGGGAAAGGCTCTTTAAGCACAGCAGGAGGCCCAGGAGCACCTTTCAAAAGTTGACTAACTTCGGACCGCCTTGGGCAGTCCTTAGTGTAGTGATCCTCATCGCAGATGAGACAAGGATACTTAGGTTTTCGTTTAGCTCCTTCCTCGGAGGGAGGCTTAGGGGGATCCTGCTTGGGCTGTCCAGATTTATCTTTAGCTTTCCCTTTATTTTTCCCTTTTGAGGATTTATCCGCCGCGGTGGACTGAACGGCGTTTACCTCGGAGGTACTCCCAGAATTAGATTGGCCCTGAGAAGCATTTCCATTAGAAGCGTTCTGTTTTTGCTTCCCAGGGTTCGCGGCTGATTTCTTTGATGACGAATTTACAGAGCCAATGACTCCATCAACAGATGGCTTTGGCGGAGCCTTGGACTGTCCAGGCCTCGGGGCATCTGGCAAATAATCATATAAAGTACCCGACTGAGAGTATACTAAGTCGAGGTACTGAGCACGCGCGATCGCTTGCTCTTCAGTTACACAAGCTCCCATGGCGATGTCCCGTGCAATTGCGGGGACAAAGGAAGTAGTGAACCAATCAGTCAGGAGTTGATCAGGAATCCAGAATTTGATCAAGCGACGACGCCTTCTCCATTCATGTATATGATCAGATATGTGCGTAGTCGTGTCCTGTTTAAGAGATGTGAGGAGATGTGTCCTCGTCTCGTACCGAATGGGTAACTGAAAATGAGTTAAGAACGCCATAGCCAGCGAGTTGAAATCTTGAAACGTGCCGCGATTCAGCTCAATATACCACTTAGCGGCTGAACCAGTGAGAGTTCACTGAAAGAGGCGAAGCCGGATAGAGTCATCAAGCCATGAGTTCGATGAACACCAAAGGTGATAGGTCATGACATGAGCTTGAGGATCTTCACCAGCTTTTCCATCAAATTTCGGACAATCACCGGGTATTTTGGTTGGAACTGGTGGCCAATACGGATTATGTAAAATAGGATCATTTGTCAACTTGGACACATCCAGAAGTTCCAACGTCGCTAAGAAAGGAAACTGAGGGTTAAAGGACATTTGTGGTTGCGGATTCGAGGCAGTATTAGGGTTCCAACCAGATGGTGGTTGCCCCCATGGACTCTGTCCAGATGGACCCGCCCCAAAAGGACCTGGTGCATAGGGACCTTGCCCATAGGAGTTCTGTCCATACGGATTTTGGCCATACGCGGACAGTTGTCCCTGGGTCTGCCCCCCAACTCCCCATGTATTAGTAACTTGCCCTGCAGGTGCAGCATACTGATAATTTTGGTAAGGAGTGACCTGCATCTGTTGATAATTTTGATAAGGGGTAAACTAAGTTTGCCCCTGGGGCTGCTGGTAGCCATACATTTGCTAAGCTCCATACTGAGCCTGATAAGAAGGCTGCATTTGGTAAGAAGGTTGGGGCCGTGGCCCGCCTTGCATTTGATAACCCATTTGAGTTTGGGGCCCAGAATAATGTCCTTGAACCGGTTGGGCTTGGATCATCTGGCCGGAGGGTTGACCTGGTTGGGTTTGGGATGGACCTGCTTGCCCAGAAGGACGTACTTGCTGGGTGCCAGGTTGTCCGTGAACCACCAAGGGTTGTCCTTGCGGAACAGATGGCCGAGCCGGCTGGACGGCTGTTTGACCCTGAGGTTGGCCAGCTTGTCCAGATGGATGATTAGGGCAGACAGCAGGCTGGCCTTGCTGCATAGAAGGCTGGCCCATCTGCCTGGAGGGGTGCACAGGCTGAGCAGTGGGTTGGCCTTGCTGTATAGAAGGCTGCCCCCCTTGCCCAGGAGGATGCATGGATTGAGCAGTGGGTTGACCCTGCTGTAGGTAGGGTTGCCCCCCTTGCCCAGAAGGATACCCCTGCTGGACTGCTGGTTGACCTTGAGGAGTATAAGCTTGCCCAACTTGTCTAGATGGGTAACCCTGCTGGGGACCAGGTTGGCCTTGTTGGATGTAAGGTTGCCCTGGTTGTCCAGCTGGGTAACCTTGCTGGGTACCAGGTTGCCCTGGATAACCAGAAGGTTGACTCTGATAGGAAAACGACGGACCACCAACGGCCGAAGGTTGTCCCGGATAGGGTTGTCCTTGCGGGCCCCCAGATTGTCCTGGGTAAGACGGGCCATAAAGTGGTTGCCCTTGAGGGGTTTGCACATAAGGTGGCTGGCCTTGATTTGGCGGTCCTTGAGGCTGCCCAGGGATTGCCTGGCCCCCATGAAAAGAATGAGTACTGGTGTCCCAAGTGATGGATAATGGTACCGAGACTTCAACGAAATGTTGAAGAGGCGCAGACTGAGCGAACTGGAGGTACTGACCAGTAGAATCATAATAAAAGAGGGGACCTTGGTAATTCGGGTCCACAATGGGTTGCCCCTGGGCATCATACGGCCCCCCTCCTGGAACAGGACCAGAAGAGGGTTGAGCACTTTGTGCAGGATCGACGACTCCAGATGAAAGTTGCGGCTGGCCATTACTCACTTGACTGTGAGAAGGACCAGCACCATTATTCGTAGATGAAGACGCTGTCACGGCACTAACGACCGGAGTCGAGTACGCTACACAAACAGTCGGAATCGTGGGAACTGAGGTAACAGGTGTATTAGGGGGTTGCGAAAGAAAGGGTTCCGTGGTGGCAATGACACTGGGATCCCATATAGTCGTAGAAGGCATCCTAGCAGCTATTCTATCCCTCATCGACTGATATCGTGGGGGAAGTGGAGAAGTAGCTGGAATGGGAGATTCAATGTTTGACACCACGGGTGTCTCACCTGCACTGGGAGATGTCTCATCCATGTGGGAAGTGGACATCGGAGACAACAACCGAGAGGAGTAACAGGAATATCGTCCTCGTCAGGCTCCCAGATAGGGTTCCAATCTTCTTCGTAATCTTCGTCGCCCGAGGCACCTACGTTGATAGGCTGGATACTCCGGATAACAGGAAGAGTATCGCTTACAACTGGTACCTCAGGAGCAACAGAAGATGGAGAACCTTGATCACTTGGACCGGGAGTTGACGGGTCAACCAGGATGACAAACCCCACACAAAACCCTAAAAGAAACTAACGATAAAGACCCTACTCAAACTAACGCACACAAAATCTAACCAGGTAATGTTATCGTGGCCGAATAAATTTTTAAGACACAGGAACTGAACTTGACCTTTTCATGTTTCAAGAGTCGAGAAAAGGACGAAAAGATGACTCTAGTCTCCTTCGAATGTTTAATGAGCACGAAGTGAAAAGACGCTCACTGGCACCTTTTCTTTTAGGGAGTCCGAAAAGGATCAAAAGTGACTGCTCTGGAGACTCTAGGTAAAGGGTTTACCAAGCAATCCGTAAAACTGCTTATACACCTTGGCAGTCGTATGAAAACCAAGGACTTTCCGTACTGTAGTCAATCTTCCCGAATGCTGTGTTCGGTGTGTTACGGTTCACAAGGCGGTAGACTCGGCTTCCTATGGATCAAGGATAATAGCCTAGAGGGGTCTCCCTATATACGCAACGGTACGTCGGAGCACAGTCCATGTTAGACCACTATCGAGTCACAGAAGGAGGAATCACCCAACCGTAATGTGAAACAATAGTGACTATGTTTAAAGATGCCGGAACACGTCTCTAACCTAGACCTCTAGATGTTTGCATTAAGTTCCAATGCGTTTTTAGGTTTATTCAGTCTATTTTATGGTTGATCTTGAATTAAGTTTCGGTTTCAGGCCTTATCGTGTGATCTCTCACAATTACCTAGATGCAAACTATATGCCAAAGAACACCATTTCGTTCGATGAATTCTAACTATGAGAGGGTTAAGAGTTTTCAATCAAACAAAATGAACTCAAACAATCAAACAATCTAATGCAGCTAATGGCAAAGAAACGAGACTTTTCTTTTGAGAACACAAATCAATAAAATGCTCTTCCTTTCATTAACTATTGAATGCAAAAGATATTAGTTCGATTTCTTTTTCAATGGCACAATGCACTTAAAATGAATTTTGAGAGACAGCAACACCGAGTAAAGGGAAACAAAATCACTCAATGAAAAACACAACAAGCGTGAAAAGAGCTGGTTGAACCCAAGCAATTGTAATCTGTGTCTGGGTGGCGAGAAGTAATCGAAATAATCCAAGGACTGGTTCGAGGACAATCACCTAAACAACCAAGCGAAGAAAGCAAAAGAGGAAGGTTTTCGCAAAAGCAAAGGCAAGTAGCAACGGATCTTTGTGAACGAGTGGCAAAACAAAATCAATCCAGCGAAAACGGGATGATAACACTAGGTCACCGGACACAAAACGAGGTCCGCCCAACAAGACTTCCCAAAGCAAGTTCTTCAATATCCAGACAATGAAAAACAAGTGATAAACCAGGTGAAAAGAACAGGGAATAGTCAAACCAACAGGCCCAGGAGGAAGAATTGGAACAAATTGAATTCTACAGGATCAGCGCGGGTATGGCTCAGCAACAATGCGCTGACCAAAGGTCACGCGTAGCAACAATGCGCTGTCAGCGCGGAAGGACATGGGTTATCCGCGCTGGTTCGATTTCAGAACCGTCACGACTGTTTAATGAGAAAGCGCGATGACCACGAGACCCAAGAAACAGGCAGGCGATGTCAGCGCGACTGTTTCAATTAAAAACGCGCTGAGGCTAAAAAACAAGCAGAATCAAGCTAAAAGCTTCCAAACCAGGGCAAGGGTTCTTCAAACAATTAAAGCACTTCCCAGATTGAACCAGGAAATCCAAAAGCAGAAGACTAACCCCTAATCTTCAAAGAGAGAGCAATCAAGCAAACTCAAAGCAAGAATGAATGAAAAGGGACAAAGGCCAGCTCCCCAGCGGAGTCGCCAAATTGTTGGAGAGGTAAATCCCCTCTACGGATAGAGGCGATCCCTACTAGCCCAGAACGGGTCTAGCAACAATCAGTCAATGCTACTATGCAAGTTCCTAATTGCAATTAAAAGATAGGCAATGGACACCTACTTGGATTCCAACGCTATTGTTCGATGAAGAGATGTCGCTCTCACTCCTTCGCTCTTGGCCGGTCACGATCCTCCGCGATCTCCGCGAATAGATACCTGCACACACGAAGAGAAAGACAAACACAAGCGTGAAATCTAATAAAAGCAATTATACATCAGTCAGAAAGGATGTAATTCACATTAACCATTACAAAGACAAATGAGAATGGAACCATAATAGTAGTCATCTATTATTAATCAATAACAGAGAAGAGTACAACCAAATGTTCTGACGTCGAATCCTTCTCAAGAGGGTCCAGCTAGCAAGTCTCTTAAGCATTCACCCTTAGAGATAGATCTCCCAAGACAAGAACTCTCTCTCACACAAGCAACACTCCACAACCTTCCTTAAGCTATCTAGCAATTCCACACTTATCACACCAACTACCTAGAGTAGTAGCAATCTGAGCACTATAAACTCCACACAATCCAAAACTAGCTGCTCATGGCAATGGTAGCGGTTTAAATAGGAGAAGGAGTCTTCATGAAAGGTGGAAGCATGAGCTTATCTTCAAGGAAGGTGGTTTCAAATGACGAACAGACATGCCATAGAAGGGAGGGCGATACTCACAAGGCCAACAACCAAGTCTAGAGTCATCTGGAAGGCTGGCTGTTGGAACAAATTCGCCCAAACTGGATCAGCGCGGGTGCATAACTGGACTGGAGCACTGACATCGCAAAGTAATAACAGACAGGCCCATGTCAGCGCGACTTAATACAAACAGAGACTGCGCTGGCACATGAAATTCGACCAGCGCGGAAAACTCGTGTGCTTCCGCGCTGGCAGCGCATGTGATCTGTTATGAAGCGCCAGTCAGCGCGGTTATTTTAATAACAGTCGCGCTGATGATGAAAACTTTGGCAAAGTGGGTCATTTGGCCAGTTTAGAGAGCATGAGCTTGATTATTTTGAACTCCTGACACAGTAGGGTGACTGACAGGGAGATAGTGAGAAATTACTGTGTAACATGAGCCATGCGCGAAAAAACTCGACAACGACTCGACTATAGTGGTTTTGTAATTTCTTGGACTTGTGCCATAACTAGACCATTCTTGTAAGATTATCTAAGGCACACATTGGTGTTATCCCTCCTAAAATTACAACAAGATTACAATTTATGGGTTTTTGATAACAAAAACATAGGACGCAGTCCAGGGACTTGTCCATTCATCCTCTCAGATGTCTCTGGTCACTTTTGACCTTGATGGTTTTTAGGGAAGATGTCAATATCATTCTAGAGATCTACAAATCTATTTTGAGGAACAAATAAGTGTAATTAAACTTATAAAAGCAATGAGAACACATATAATGCATAAGAAGGTTAGAAGGAGATCAACATTCCACAAATAATTAGGAAATCCAATTCTCAGTTTGATTCTAGGAATAAACCATACATTTAGGCACATCATCGTCATATGATAGCCTACAGCCCTCACATTTAAGTCGATTCGATTTTTAGGCTTAAACCACAAAATTGGTCATCAAATATTCATCACTACGAGCCTAAGACACACAATGAACATCCAATGCTCATACCACATACAACGATGTTACTCTTACAACATTCACATGGATGGTTATATATGTTTGTTTCCCGCATAAATAACATTAGTACAAAACCACAACAACATGGCACATATTCATCAAAATTTCACTATTCTAATCACAATGAACCATGAACCATTCATACGATGACTGCATCACTAATTTAGCACTTTAACATGAACTCAATAAATAGGAATACATTTACAAATTCTTATTTGGGATCAACACTTGAGTTGGAAACTGAGATCAGGACTACAACTCTCCACCCAACCATAGACAATTGCAGCCAAGCCTTACTTGGAACTGGCATCCCCAAGTCAGATTCCAAAGCTTGAGGTGTGGTGCTTTTGAAAGCTTTCAACCAACCAACATAGTTGAAATAGGATGTCACAAGGCCATGATGCCTTCATGCACCAACTGAAGCCATTATAACTCGCATTGTTCAGGCATATTCCCAATCATGTCAACGTTTCATAATACAGAGAAATCTAGCTTACTTTCAACTATAAGGAAGGTTGTTTAGTGGTCAAATTATCTATGGATAAATAAATCACTTCTCCAAGCAGTTCCTTAGTGATTCAATCACCAAAACTTCAACCCCAAGGCAACTCATGGTGGTGCATCCACCCTCACAAGCACCTGAGTGATTCTTCCTAGTCTAAGAGGTTCATCAAACCACAAGATTCCAATGGGTACTTCGGCTTTACATCGAAACCATGCTCTTTGGGACAAATCACCCAACAAGCCTCTCTCAAAGGGTTCCCGAGTTGGTGCCCTCTTTTTCCCAAGGTTCAATTCAATGTTAAAGATTACATGCCTCCCTTTTGGCTCTCTCTATGTTTTCACAATAGATTTGAATGTTGCATTCTCTGTCAATCCTTCCTTCGCTTCTGGGAACGAGAGCCCTAGTGAGCATGTATGAGTCAATGCATAATGAATTTCCTCATTCCTCCTCTCTCAAAACTGACTAATTGCCTTAGCTTCCATGATTTGCACATTAGTCCATGATTTGACAGCAACCCATGCTGGTCTTAAATTTTTTGTCTTTTTCTTTGCTGGTTATTTGAAGTGAAAGACACTTAAACTGGTACTTCGTTTTGAGTTAAATTCAATGCATAATGAGCGCGTTTAATTTTTCAGCCAACTAAGACTGATATTTAAAAACAATCATTTCCTAAAGAAACCTCTTACCTCAAGCAATACAATTCGTGTCCCTTTCTCAACTATTTTAAAATAATTATAATTATTTACCAAAGAAAATATTAACGCTCCGATATCACACAATACGTTTACCAAAGAAAATATTAACGCTCGGATATCACACAATACTTATACAAATGGTCATTTCTGTGCTCGTTATTAAAGCTATAACCGCAAGACTAGTATAACTAGGAGTTTATGTGATTCTAAGAAAATTAGAATGGAAACCACATAGGATAAGGCAAAGTTTTGTAGTAGCAAATATGTTCAGCGTTCAAAGCTTTGTAGCGGTAGATCTGTTTACAAAAATTCAAAATTAATGTTGATTTGTTGACAATGTCATTTGCAAGTTGTAACTACTCCGTATTTCTCATTGAAAACTTTGAGAAACGCCAGAAATGCTACTATCTTCAGTAGGCAACTAAACTTTATTCTCTACGTCCATTACCTTGACGACTTCTCCTATGATGACATGTTTGCCATGATGACGATATGCGGTTGAAAAAGTGATTTTTTAATAAAACCCATGGTTATCTACACCAACGATGATTATGTAAACCAACAATGGTGTTCCTACTCGAAATTCTTCCACAGATTTTCCGAAGGTCTCGACTAGCCATGCTCGGATTCGGATCGGATAATGAAATGGTATCAGATAAAGTATTAATAAAGTTTTTTAAATACAAATAAAAATTATCAAGAAGAGTGTTTGGCGAAAATTACATCATAAATATTGAACTAACAGTGTGATTTATTATACACAGTTTAAAACAGGTCACTTAAAATAATCAAATATCTGTTTTAGAAAAACCCTGCCACAAAATGCCCATCAAATTCAAGGACGTTTTGGAGAAACCAGGGCAAAAATGCCAGTCAAATTCCAACCCTGCTGACTGGTCGGCCGGGTTCTCACACGGTTATGTCTATATTTGTTGGACCGTAAATGAAAATAGGAGTCCGTTCTCCGAAAATCCACCACAATCATATCTCTGACAAATTAATTTTTAATGTGTACAGAGTCACGCGTAGACATTCTATTTTGAACGTAATTTGCGTTGCGCAGTCGCATTTTTTCGAGCATTCATTCGATATATGAAAACAAAGTCAACTGCTGGTTTTAATTGGTGTTTTTCAACTTCCTTACCACGAATCACGATTTATTGAGTATTTTAAAAGCCACAAGATTATGTTTATAATTATTTATTTTCAATTTCCTGTTCCCATATTTGTCTGTTTGTTCCCGTATAAGATAAAAAGGTCGACTGCCGGGTTGTGTCAGTGTTTTCCAAGTTACCACGCATAAGTATTTTAAAAACCAAAGGATTATTGTTATCAATATTTATTTTATATTTATGCGGAGAGGTGCATTTCTTTTTTATATTTAAAAACCACATGATTATGTTTATAAATATTTATTTCCTGTTTGTGTCGATATGTGCGTCTCTTTTTTATATTTATGTTGATAATGTTGGTAAGTGTGATTTTCGGAAAAACAAATAGAATTTTAATTTAATATTGATATTAAGTGAGCGAATAAATTTTATAAAATATTTTAGAATATTTTTAATAAATTAAAATTTATTTTAAAAATAATTATATATTTTAAGTTTTTTTAACTAAATTAATTTCTATGAAATATTCACAAGATATTTTTAAGGAGTTGTTTTTAGTGCGATTTTTTGGACCTTTTGATGTCGGAATCAGATGGAAAAATTTGAGGTGAAATGTTGATTTGTGTTATTTAAACTAGTTTTTTTAACGTATATATGGATTAAGCACCTTGGAAAACCCCTAGGGCAGTTCCATTACAGAGGATTACCCATCAAGCTTGTGATTCCAATAAATTCCCGCCAGATTTTAGAGAAAAATTTGACCGGAAAAACCCAAGCTTCCAAAATGTTATACGAAAGACAACTCCTATTTTTAATAGTATTTAGATTGAAATTTCTCTTAAGAAGAATTATGTGATTTTTATTTTTTAATTTAATTAAAAAATATTATAAAATTAAATTAAAATAAAAAATATTTAAAATAGCTCACTCTGCCTAGAATAGGTCATGGGTGTATTGTTCAATCACTTTGTGATGTGAAGGACACTAGTTAGAAACTCTTGTGAAAAAATCCAGAGATGTTAAAAGGTTGGTGTGTGAAGCCTGGTGCCAGGTGCCATTCCCTAATTATTTTGACAGTTTAGAGGTCATTCTCAAGCCAAAGGTCAAGAGTGTAGTTATCAGATTAGACAACATGACAAACATATATATAGTTTTTTTAAGAAGAGTTTGCTGCGAAAATAACATAAAAATTTATTTGTCTACATTCATTTGTCTACGGGTTCCGAACCAACAAGTGTGGTTCATCCTCAGGACAAGCTAAAGAACCAGATCATAGCAGTACATAAATAAAGAGAGCATATCATCCAATGTGTCTGTCAGACCAGGAATGACTACATTTGACCATGAACGACTACATTTAACCAAAAATGACTACATTAGACTGGGATCAAAAGGAACACATAATTAGTTAGTTTTATTATATATAATAGTTTAATAATGAAATAACTTATTATTTTTATATTTAGAGACACATTCTACAACCCAGTGTGAGTGTCATGTGTAATTATATACATGCTCAATGTGGAGTTGACATGTAATAATCTTAAATAAAAATAAAATATTCTCTAAAGAAAAAAGAAATGTTGGATATAAAAAAATGAATGTGAAAAATTGAATATGTATGTCTACTTAGTTTTAATCAAAATCATTATAAAACATCAATAATCGCTACCTCATCATGGTCACTCGATTTTGATTGTGTCATAGTACAATCAAATGTGGTTAAAGTATTACACTCAATCTTTGATAAATAAAATATTTCCATGTCCACATGACGTAATATAATTTCATATCAACTTTAAAATGTGATAAAACAATGAGAAGCAAAAGAAAATGTGAGTAAGACATTTAGACCTTATACTTTTCAAAAACATTTCAAAGCACATAATTTAAATAAAACATTTGAAGATCTATGTTAACTAACTTATGTTTGTCAATTTGACAAATAATATATATATTTATATAGAAAGAAAATGTGACAAGAAAATATTTTAATGTTGTATATAACAAATTATTCAATGTGTATAAAAAAAAATTAAAGATGAAAAACAAATAAAAAATATCAAATACTACCTAATACTAATAATAAGAGGGTTATGTCAAATTCATTCCATTCGTCATATAAAATTAATATATGACATTTTAAAAATATTCATAATAATAATAAAGGTTAATGTAAGTCATTAATAAAATATTTTAATATACTTAAGCATATATTAATAACTAAAAATTGACATGGACAATGTAGTCTATAAATAAAATATGTCAATGCACATGTTATGTAGAATATTTTATTGTCAACTATATAAAGTAATTGAAAAAACAAAAGAAAAAATTATGGCTAAAAGGTTTAAAGTATTCTCAATATTTCATCTTTTAGTCATTTTTTAAGTATATTTCTTTTTGTCAATTTTCCCTATCCATTTTTTTAACTTACAAGTTTAAGTTATGTAATCTATACAGTATTAAAAAATACAATGTAAACAATAAAAGATTACTCATTGTATATACAAAGAAAACTCTCACTGAGATTTTTCAAAGAAAGAAAGATTCATTTTTTTTTCAAATTTTACACTCTAAAAAATTAGTTTTGCACCTAAAAAAACTTTAATTCCTCTTACAACTTACTAAATCTACACTATAAATCTATATTAATTTAAACATATAATAACCATAAATTTAATATTACTTTATAGTAATTAATAAAATCTACTTACACATTAATATTTTCTATTAAATAATAAAATAATAAATATTTATAATATTTATATTAATATAATAATAATAATTTAAAATAAATTTACAATTCCCATGATTTTTATATATTTTTAATATTGACTTTGAAAAATCTCAATGTCTTACCAGCAACTACGCTAATGATGGATATTTTCTGATCGACAGGTAGGTACAGAACGAATCGCCCGCGTTGCTAATAAGCTACCAAAAGGAACTATGCGATAGACTTACACGGTAAAGACAGGCTCACAGGGAGTGTTTGCTTCAACGATTTGCTTATTAGTGAGATGTTTTTATTATCACAGGGAGTGTTTGCTTCAATGATATGCTCATGAGTGAGATGTTATTATTAAGATAAATTAAGTTATGTTTTTTTACATAATTTTTTTAAAAAGAGTTTTCATCTTTTCCATAAGATTTGTACCAATAATCTCTGATAAAAACTAAACACTACACCAACCAAACTAAGTGATCTATATCTTATAATCAATACAGCATTTGGTGATCTATATCTTATAATTAATACAGCTTATACTCATAGGTAATACGCATACATCAACACGTTGTCATCGCTTTTTAATCCATACTTTGTTAATTTGCTTAACGCATGGCGGAAGTTGCCAATTTTTCACTTCTGGTGAGCTCAGCGGCTACGATGATTGTTGTAATAAAAGCAATCGATAATCCCCAGTATGAACAGGCGGATCTGATAGGTTGCGCCAACAAACAAAATTATACGTATGTTAATGCTACAACATTTCAGCAAAAGCGGGATAGGGCTTTCGCATCCCTCCTTTCACAACCCTCTGGTGGCTACGCCTGTTCAATCGAAATTACAGAAGACCAGATTGTGCAGATTTAGTATCTTTCTGTCCGATATCTCGATATTGTTTTGGTGTGCAGTGTTTGCATAAAGATATTTCAGTTAAACAGATCCATAGTAATGATAGAAGGTTTAAGTAATTTCCAATTTCCTAGGGATAAGATTTATTCTATCAATGTAAATCTGTGTATTATGTATTAAAGTTTAACACCAACTAGAATAGGATTCTCAGATAAGGAAAAATAAAAGAGACTCAAATATATCTTTTGTCAAGGTTGCTTTTCTCTTTTAACTTCCTCATATTTTTGTTCTCTTCTGCGGCTTGGCTCTTCGAAGGAACTATCTCTTGTTCCAATCCATTCGATATAAATCTGCCTTTAAAGTAGTAAATGTACTCGGGGGAGTATGGTTTTCCATGGGCTGTTTGATGAATTAGAAATTCAAATCGATGTTAAGATCTTGGCTCTTCGAAGGAACTATCTCTTGTTCCAATCCATTCGATATAAAGCTGCCTTTAAGGTAGTAAATTTACTTGGGGAAGTACGGTTTTCCATGAGCTTGGATGAATTAGAAATTCAAATCGATGTTGAAATCTTGTTAAATTAGAATAGATGTTAAAACTTTCTTAAATTGAAATCGTAGATTATGTGTCTCTCTCAAATGTGATGGATCTCATGGATTTTGCTTGCATGGCCACATAAAAATAAAAATACAATTACGGAGTTGAGAGGCTCATTGAGTGAAGACGCTCATTTCAAGCTCGGTATGATGTGATGTGTTCGTGCTCTTTAAAATAAAATTAAAAATTAAAAATCATAATAAAAAAATGAGTATGTTCTAAAGTAATTAGAAGTAAAATCGAATGTGTGAGTAATATATTTGAATCTTATAATTTGGTTATTGATAATATATTTAATAAGAATTAATATTGACATCTACTTAAAAATATGCTAATAACAAAAAATAATTTTAGTTTGAGTTAAAAAAATTTATTTATATATGATCAAAAAAATGAGCTTTTATGGTTAAAATGTTTATTTGGTCCTATATATACTCTATTTAGTATTCAAAAATACAATTTAAACAATGAAAATTTACACTTTAAAGAAGTTTGTTCTTGAAGAAATTTGATCCGGTTGAAGAAACTTGATCCATTTGATCTCTCTCTGGTCATGTTAGATCTGTACTTAAGATGGAACTATGTTGATTACCAACAAATACTAGATAAGTTGCAAGAGCACAAGAAAAAATGAACACTCTGTGAAAAAAAATTATAAATGTCTTTGACTACATCATATCACCCTTGAATCTCTAAATATATATCAAATATTAGACAAAGGGAGAGGTATGTGCGATAAAAAAAAATAAAACAAATAGTTACAATAAAGAAAAAACCATGATCAAAAAGTAAATATTTAATCAAAATCCTTTGTCCCTTGATGAATTAAAAAACCACTATTCAAGATTGTGCACATTAACAAGTAGAAAAAAAACTAACCACCAAATGTTATGCCAAATATTATGTATATTGATGACGAAGTAAAACCCAACTACCCGATGAAACATTGTGCACATTATGACCGTACTAAAGAATGTCTTTCCACTGAAGTGAAACATTTGACAATAAATTTATGAGATATCTCAAATCATTAAGTAGATAGACCTATTATCACAGTAATTGAAAATCAAGATTCTTGAAAACAGAATTACAAAAGCATCATGAGAACCAAGATTCGGTTAGTGACTATGCACATCAAATAAACATAGCACTACATACTTTTAAGATATATAATGGTTATTGATATTGCCAAAAGGGTCGATGCACATGGAAATAGCACTGAGTCTTGAAATTGTAGTTTTTTTGTAAGGAATGTTAACTTCAGATAAATTTGAAATATGGGCATCTATTTTAGATTAAGAGATCTTAAGAGATCAATTGAGGATAAAAGAAACATCTAAATTCACATTTCAATTAGATTATGGTTTGAGAACCACCTAAATACTGCCACTATATTGTAAACAAAACAAAACAAATGGCTAGATAAGTCACTATACCACTATATTGTAAACAAAACAAAACAAATGGCTAGATAGGTCACTATACCACCTAGGTACTGCCACTACATTGTAAAAAAAACAAAACAAATGGCCAGATAAGTCACTATACTTGTAAAAAATGATGATTATAAAAATATACAAAATAACATCCAAATTCAAATTTCAATTGGATTGTGGTCCGATAACCACCTGGTTAGCCACTACATTGTAAAAAAAATGAAACAAATATCCAGATAAGTCACTATACTTGTAAAAAATGATAATTGTAGAAATGTACAAAATTCTAATCGTGCTTTGTAGTAATGAGGTCTGGTGTTTGCATCATAATAGATAAAAAAAAAAAAAAAAAAATTGTGCAACGACATGCATAGTAGGTGGTACGTTTGACATTTATGTGAAAAAACAAATTCACCCCATAAAAAAATCATGACTTGATTGTCGAAACCAAGAAAATTAATTGGCTTCCTATATTCTTGAAAACATAATCAGAAAATCATCATGAGAATTGAGATTTAGTCGGTGACTAGGCACACCAAGTAAACATAACACTAGATAGTTCTAAGATATATAATGGTCATTGATATGGGCCAAAAGGTCCACGCAGATGGAAATAGTCTTTGAGTCTTTAAATTGTAGTTCCTCTGTAAACAAGGTTAACTTCAGATAAATTTGAAATATAGGCATCTTTTCCCGATCAACAAAAGAAACATCCAGATTCACATTTCCATTGGATTGCGGTCTCAGGAACACCCAGGTACTTCCACTACATTGCAAAAACAACGAAACAAATGGCCAGATCAGTCACTATACGTAATTCACATTTCCATTGGATTGCGGTATGAGAAACACCCAGGTACTTCCACTACATTGTAAAAACAACTAAACAAATGGCCAGATTAGTCACAATACGTGTAAAACCTTATGATTGTAGAAATGTACATAATTCTGATCCTTCTTTGTAGCAATGACGTCTGACATCTGCATCATCATATATAAAAATTGAAGGCAGTGCAATGATATCCATAACAGGTGGCACATTTGACATCTATGTGAAAAAGCAAAGTCACCCCATAAAAATTCATTACTTCCGTCCAGAAACCAAGAAAATTAATTCGCTCCATATTGACATTAACAAGTTAATCCAAAAGTCGCATTGCCTTGCATCTCTAAGATTTGCATGCAAAAGGCCATGGTTTGAAATTTGAATGGATCCCCATTTGCTTAGCTTGCAGGACGACCATTTATGCCTGTGGGGAAGTTTGTATGTCCTTAAAGTAAGTCTAAATTTATTAAGTATATTAATCAAGACAATAAATGGATAATAGAATTGTCTTCTAGATTATTCATATTTTTGAAATTTGATCGACATTTCAAACCAATTAATTTGATTCATTCTCAAAAAAAGAGTGAAAAAATCAATTTTCTTAAAAATTTGTGTGATCAATACAAAAACCGTAACTCGTGTAAGTTTTGGAAACATCTGCAAAAATTTCAAAATTAGTAGAACATCCCAACAACTTCATCTTCCATTTCGATTTCAAAAAAAATTACTTTCCTCATAAAAATTCAGGACACTCAGAAAACACTTCAATATAAAAAAAATAACCATTATTTAAACAACTTTATTTTGTTTTTATACCATTTGAAATTTAAAAATAGTGCATCTATAAATTTAAATGAACGTAAAATAAAAAGACATGCATGCTTGTTTCTTTATTTATATTGCTATCGAAGGCCCTAGACCCCAAGTGAAGAGAATCGTCAAACATTTTGCGCCCAAGGGAATAATATTATGTCGTATCTTTGATATAAAATAAAAAGATATTCATGCTTGTTTCTTTATTTATATTTCTATGCAAGGCCCTCACTCCCAAGTAAAGAGAATCGTCAAACATTTAGCGCCCATGTAAAGAGAATGATATTATATTGTATCTTTAACATAAAATAACAAGATATTCATGATTGTTTCTTTATTTATATTGCTATGCAAGGCCCTCGCCCCCAAGTAAAGAGAATCGTCAAACATTTAGCGCCCAAGTAAAGAGAATAATATTTATATTGCATCTTTAATATTATTAAAACAGTCTAAATCAAATTTTAATTTATCAAATAAATTATATTTATGGAATGATCTCTTGACCACATAAATGTTCAAACATCTATAATGTATTTAAATAAAAAAATTGTATATTTCTGGAATGATCTCTTTAGCACGTAAATGTTGAATCTATAATGTATTTAAATAAACAATGAGTTTGGGCTGAAAGTTTGATCTCCAAGTAATATATAAATATCCAATTATGGCATCACAAGCCAAGTCAAAGCAGAACACATGAAGCACCAAACTAACTCATTTCAGTTTTAATAATGTGGAATATATCCCTACTCGTAACACGAGTTTTCAATTATCTATTTTTCACTCCAATTTTCAACGGTTAATATTCAAAGCGTTCTCCCATCGTTGTCCTAGTTTATTGCTACAATATCATGTATACGGCATAAAACCAAATTGCTACAAAAATTTTGATTGGCAATGGTTGATTGATCGATTTTTCAAATGGGTTGCTGGATGGGAATTTCGTTATCTATCTCGAAGGCCGTGTGATTCTTACGCAGGCTGTAACTCGCTCAACTTGGGGTCTTCTGGGCGCACTTATATCAGATCCCAAAGGTAATTATAAAAAAAATTAATCGTATAATCGCCAAGTTTATATGGACCGGGAGCAATGATCACACAAAATATATTCAACCAAAATGCCGCATATTGCTCGTCCAAGAAATAAGGGGGATGGGTTATTATGAACTTAAATACATTCGGATTCTCACTGCGGGTGAAATCACTCTGGCATGCCATTTTCGGCTCCGGTATATGGTGTAAGGTGATCAAACATAAGTACATGAAAAAACAGGAATTTTTATTTTGGTTCTGCAAACACAACATTGGTTTAGAGTATGGATCGGCCATCTGGAACAGTATCAAAAATGTGTCTTATTTCTTCATTCAGCGAGTATGGGATCGGGACATTTTATAATAATTGGGGTGGATAAGATTATGGGATCGGGACATTTTATAATAATTGGGGTGGATAAGATTATGGGTGCTAGTAGGGACTGCTGTTTTTCTGATAATTTACTGACTTTTCTATATGAACATGGTATTTTTTTATGGAACCAATTGATCAGCACATGGAGAGATAGATATCCCATATGGAAAACTTCAAATGAACTAGGGATGGCTAAAAATCTGGCTATGGAATGGAATCATGTTTGTGCTGCCTATAAAGTTATGGGAATATGCAGGGAGGATCATTGTGATAAAATGGTATGGGTGGGGAAAATGACGGATGGCAACATAAGTGTGGCTGATGTATATGATCTAATCTTCTGTGGCTAGATCTAGATCTAGGCGGCTAGGTTCTAGATCTAATCTTCTGCAGCGAGATCTAAATCTAATCTTATCTTCTGCTTTATTTCTTTGCGGTTGGGTTCTATGGGAAAGTAAAATATGGCTCCCAGCTTCGCGAAAATAGCTGCTGGCTCATCCGCTTCTGGAGGGCAAGTTCCTGCCCATATCGTCAGTGAAGCCCCAGCTCCCACTGTCCAGGTGGTCCAGGCCTCACTCGATGAGGCATTGAAGTTTTCCGAAAGTGTCATAATCTGCTGGTTCAATGGTTTTTGGCCGCGACTGACAGCTCTCCAAAACTGGATCTCGGAGGTATGGAAGCCTGTCATCTCTGATGAAATTAATATCTACCTTGCGCTAGGGGTTTCTTTATAGTAGATTTTGAAAATCTTGAAAGCAGACAATGTATTCTAGATTCGGGCCCTTGGTTTTGGGAAAAATCAGGCCTATTCATGAAGCCATAGAACCCATCATTCGATCCCTCTACAGCAATCATAACTTCAGCACCAGTTTGGGTGAGATTGCCAAGCCTACCTTTGCATCTTTGGAATCTCTCGTCGCTAAAAGCCATTGGAGATGCAATTGGAAAATTTTACTGCAGGTGCCCAGAAACAAAGGAATATGCAAGAACCACCTATGCACGCCTCTGTGTGGAAATGGATTTCAGCGCCGGATTCCTAGTTGAAATAAACCTAACAAGTAAAGACTATGTGTGGAACCAGAAACTCGATTACGACAGTGTCCTCTTCAGATGTCGATCTTGCTTTGAGACAGGGCATCTAATAAAAAATTGCCCAAAAGCCTCCCATAAAAATTCTGCTAGAAACAACCAACACAGATCTACATGGTGGGAAGGAGCACAAAAAGAACACTACATTGTCATCAAAGAAGAATACTCAGGAGAAAACTCTGAATCACAAGAAATCGGGCAGGAAAGAAACAACTCTCAAGACAGGCAAGGAGAACGCCCCGCCCAACAAATCAACAATTATGAGGATTCGACCGCACCAAATAAGTCTTCATTTAACAGCAAAGCAGATCTCCTAGACCAAACTTCTTCTCCGACTATCTTCAAAAGGACGAACACAATAGATCGTAAAGCTAAGACACTAATGTCCCAAGAACCAGTAGAGATGAAGGGGATGCAAGATAAAGGAAGTTGGAAGACCGTAGAGAAAAAAAAGAAAGCTACAGCACCAATCTCGCCAAGAAAGACGAGGAGCCAGATAATTAAAAACTAAAAAAGTTATAGGTCCGATAGACCAATTTGGTCTCAGTGGACGTTAGCCATCATCATCATCATCATCATCATCATATACTATATTATGTGGTGGCGACGACAACAATATGGAGGACCTGACTCTCATTGCGCTCTAGAGTAACCATATTCCTATTACGATCATCTTCTTTGCATGGGTAGTATACCATAACAAGAATCTTACATGGGAGAATTTACAAAAGCGTCAATGGCACGGGCCGAGTATATGTGCAATTTGTAAAAAGGCGGTGGACGATAACGAACATATGTTCCTCAAATGTCAAAAGGTGATCCAGGTATGCAGGAAATTAGCTAATCATTTTGGTTTCTCATATCTACAATATCAGAACATTGCAGATTGTATGGGGTGGTGGTGCAAACAAAAACCTACCTGGCATGCCATACCACTTTTTTTTTTTTTTTTTTTTCTCTGGTGTATTTGGAAATGGAGAAATAAGAATATTTCTTTTTTAGAATAGGACAGAGGATTTTGGTATGATTCATGGAAAAATTATCTCTTTATATGCTCTATATCCTATACATGAATGTATTCCAAAAGAAATAAAAAAAAGGAGCAATTGCCCTTACATGGAATTCTCGTCTGCTTATTTCGATTGCGCGACGCAAAATAATATATGTGGTTGCAGATTTTGTATAGTTATAACAGTGGATATACAATACAAGGCACATTGGAATGCTGGCCTGGGAACAAGCGACAAGGTTGAGGCTATGGATTTTGGGGGTATGTTGTGGCTTATAAAATTTCTCAATATCTCGAAGATTCATATTTATGGGAATTCAAATATAATTTTGGATCATGTCAAAGGAAAGACTCTGATCAAACAACCAGAACTGCATCGCTAGTTAAGGAGAATACAAGGCTATGGATTTTTGGGGTATGTTGTGGCTTATAAAATTTCTCAATATCCCGGAGATTCATATTTATGGGGATTCAAATATAATTTTGGATCATGTCAAAGGAAAGACTCTGATCAAACAACCAGAACTTCATGGCTAGTTAAGGAGAATACAAGGCCTCTGGACACAACTGGGGCAGCCCTGAATCTGTCATATTGGAAAAGAACATAACCAAACTGCAAATGAGCTCTCTAAAAAATGACTTCATGGCAACATGGGAGAAGTGCAGATGGACATAATCATGGAATATAAGAGGATTAGCACAATGTAGTACACATTTCCCAGATAATATTTGCATATGGTTTATAATCTTTTTTGTATAACAGTTTTTGTTTTTTTGTATGCTACAGGGATCAATATCAGATGGATGCACAAACTTTTATAAGAATACTTTGTAATGGGTTCATATGGTTACATCACTAACTATTTGAGAAAGTTAGTTGATTTGAATTATCTTTTTCATACTTGTTATTTCCCCACATGCAGCAATAATCAGGGTTATTCTCTACAATGATTGTATATGACTGTATCTATTTTTATTTGTGGAACTGGATAATCTTTCATACAAGAATAACTAAGTTATCTTCCTATTAATCATGCTGATATTATGTATATGGACCATCTGATATATATATATATATATATATATATATATATATATATATATATATATATATATATCTTTTTTCATGCTGAAAAAAGAGGGGTCTGAAATAAGTTGATTTGGCAAACCAATTATTCATATGTCTGGGCTCCATAGCAAAATCAGAGGCATCCTCATTAAATCTACGTATAGCTAGCCCCGCCTCTTGCTGAAATCAGCGTATGGTTTTCTTCCTATCACAGTTTTACGCTGACAGCATTAGTGATACTGTAATTTTCAAAGGCTTCAAAATTCCATTTTTCATGGCTATGGTTGATGGGTTAGGTTCTTAACATACAACGAAAACAACTATATAGTAGAGAGTTTCTAAATTAATGTTTTGAATATATAAATAAATTAAATTTATTAAAAAATATATAAAAATTATTTCAAAATTATAATTAAAATTTACAAAAATTATAAGTAATTTGGAATACAAAAATTATAAGCAATTTGAAAAATTTTAGTTAGAATTAACATATAATTAAAAAAAAAAATAATATGATTATTATTTATTTTTTATGAAATAAAAAAATATCTAAATCTAATAAAAAAAAATAATATGATTATTATTTATTTTTTATGAAATAAAAAAATATCTAAATCTAATAAAATTCCGAAATATATTAGTTGGCCTTGAAAATAAGATTAAAAAATTTAATATGATTAATATTTATATTTTGGTTAAAAAAAATAATTTAATTTGAAATATATTATAATGAGGTATATAATTTTGATTCTAATAAATAATGGAAAAACAAACGGACGGAAAACAATTCGATTGCTATTTATCCTTTCTCAGTGCTAAAGAAATCAATAGATTTAACGTTTTCAAATATATTATAAAAATATTTTAAATATTTTAAATTTCATAAAATTAACCAAAATATGGTTTATTTAAACGACTTGCGTAACGAACAAAAAGGTAAAGGGAATTAAACCGATATTTAGTGGAATTAGTACCACATCATTTTTAATGAACTTGATATCATATTTTAAAGTGAAATTCAAAATAAATCAACAAGTTTCATTTATTATCTCTCTCGCTTTACTCTTTACTTATTTCCCACTGAGTGCTATATAACTTTGAACTCATGCTTATTTATAATTCAATTGTCAACACCTCATATTTTGATGTGAAATTCAAAATAAATTAACAAATTTCATCCATTAATATCTCCCCCGCTTTGCTCCTTAATTATTTCCTACTCAATTTCGTGCAACTTTGAACTCATGCCCATTTATAATTCAATTGTCAACACCTCAAACTAGCTACAACTCAAAGTGTGTGGTTGCTAGTTATTCTAGTCCCTAATTCCAAAACAAAATCTATAAATGGATAAAGTTTAGATAGATCCACTTCAAAGAACTTCTATCTTCACCTACACTATTGTTAACTAAATTTAGATTTTTTATTTTCATTAATATCACTATTTCTTATTTTTTACTTTAATTTAATTATATTTAAATTTAACGATAAGAACACGCTCTTATGTAGCAATTGTTGTTTAGTAAAATTGTAAATACATACATATATTACAAAATTTATAACCAATTATCTGTTTTATCAAATACAAATATATTATTCCCCCAATCGGGGTGACAGAATGGGTAAGAAGATATAATGGCGATGTCAGAAGCCGTGAACTGTGGGAAGTGCTTACTGCAGCTCGCATGATAGTAAGGCAAAATGTGGAGAGGTACAGCAGAAGAAGAGGGACATCAGATGGGAGAAGTGGCGTGAGGAATATTGGGAAGAGGAGAGGTGGTGAGGTTGATGACGAAGGAAGGATGGGATAGCAAGTAGATGCAAGAGAGTATGAAAAAGGGGGTAAGGAAGGAAGGATGGTTATAGTGAAAGGGAGAAGAAGAAGGAGCATGAAGGGAAAGCCAGACAAACATCCAACATACGAGAAGTGTAATCTCGGGTATTTCTACTGTCTCTACTTTGTAATTCGAAAAGGAAATTTCAACATGTTGGAACGGGTAAGGAACCTGGGTCAGGGAGGGCAGGAAAGACCTTCGACAGAGGTTCTGCTGTATAAACAGCGCAGGAACCAGGAGAGGGAGTGGCCCAATAGTTTGGTTCTGAGGTAGGAAAGGAGACGGGGTATGTTATAGACATTTTTGGGCACTACAACCCCAAGCATGAAATGTCCATAAACCAAGGGCTCGTAAGTCCCTAAAAGTGTTGTTCTAACCCCTAAAGGAACAAGGTCAACAGATTACAGCTTCTCCCAGAAGTTCTCCATGAAAACCTGCTTAGAATTGGTCAAAACAGGATCATTTCAGCTTCTCCACTGGCCAAGTGCGTTGCATCTCACCTAAATACACTGTGTGGGTGCATTGCATTTCAAAAATCCCTTCTATGGGGTGCAATGGGCGAAAAATGACAAATGGCAGTGTCATTCCGCGAGGTGGAGAGGCAATGGAAGCTTCCAGAATCTTCTCCTGTGACACTTGCCTCTCTGAATTCGACCAAGGATGAGTAAGATATCATCAATCTCCAAGTGGAAGCAAGAACTATCAGAGAGAAGACACTAATCAAATCACAAGCTGACTCATCCCCCTTACAGATATCTATATATGGATCCCTCATCCTAGAGATCCAGAGGCTGGAATTTTGCATATTGTAAGGAATTTCTGTTTGTTTCTTGAGACAAACATCAGATTGTTGGGTGATCTAAGCTTTGTTTGAGGTGAAGAGGGGCTTCTTACCTGGGAGGTTGATGCTGGGTCAGAACAACTGGTTGTAACTCTTCTTGGCTCTTTCTTGTTTATCAATAAAAGCTATTCAAGTTTTCCTCCATGCTCTTATGTCATTGATGCTTGCTACATTTGTATGGTCAATTTACATATGATCCTAGATTGTTTATGATTATAGATCCATGTCTTTGTATAGTGCTATGTTACTGTGATCTTACAGGAAAAACGAAAGTAGCTTTTCTCTGTTTGTTTATAAGGCAACTGTCACACCTTAGTGGGATAGAGCAGTTCTATATAGACACTTTTCCCTGTAACAAAATGGTGACTCCATTGGGGATAAATTAGTTTGTTTGTTTATCATTCTTTGTTGTCCTTTTCATAAACTTACAGGTAGTATTCGAACTGCATTTTCCATAACAAATGCAAAGTAAATAAATTCTACTTCAATCCATCTAGTGGATCTGTTTATGATTTAAACAACTGATTCACAAACTATCTGATTGCCCTTGGGATAGCTCTTAGATCCTCCTTAGATCTACCCCCAATTGTTGCATTACTGATTGCTTTTTGCTCGGCCAAAACCCAAGAACTGAACTGTAAACTGTGACCCGAAATCCAAATAGAATCTCATTTCTGGCCCAGCACAAGTACTGTTCAAGGAATCTGAACTTCAGCGCACTTCCCGAGTGGACAAGGTGCGTTGCATTTCAAATTCTTTGTGTTACAGGTGCGCTGATCAGACTAGGCTCTGTGCAATTTTGGTTTCTGTGATTCATTCTTTCTAGTTCTATTCCTGAATTTTGCTGCCTGTGATCAGTATATGTCTATTTGAAACCCCTTTTCCTTGCTGTTATTCCGCCTCCTTTGTACAAAAGAACTGTAGATGTTTTTGTGTGTTTCTTGAGTCATTTTTAGTTCTCCTTTGCAAAAGTAGCATAATCGTATTGTCATCCTTTGATTTGAAACTGTCGCAAGTGTCGATTTCAATCGCAGGAAAGAGTTTGATTGTTGTTGATGGTCGATTATCCTGTTACTATTGTTTTTGGTCTGAATTTGTAATTTTCTAGTGTTAAGAACAAGTATTCATTTCAAAATCGTAAGGTGCTGTGATCGTCTCCATTTTTTATTTCGAAAAGAAACTTGTTGATATTTGTCGCTTGAAAAGAAATTCAGATTTGTGCATCAGCTTTCTTTTTAGCATTCATATACTAAGAAAGTCGAAAACAAATAAATGCATGTGCATTTGCATATAAATAGCCTGATTGGCTTGATTTAGGAAAGTGCATTTAGAGTGTGCTCTTTGCTCTTTGTGAAAATATTTTGTCTTTCTTTCCTTAGTAACTAGGATTTTCATTGCACAAAGAAGATAAAAAGTTTGTTTATCATCTTAGATTGTATTTTACGAATTACATCCACATGTCGCGGTGAACCTGAAAGGCAAACTTCATAAACAAGATCAACTTAAAATAAATTCAATGAATCTAACAACGCTTTGGAACTTAACGCACAACATTTAGAAGTCTAGGCTAGAGACGTATTCCGGCGTCGTAAAGCCTGGTAACTGTTGTTCTCACAGATGGTTGGGTGATTCCTCCACTTTCAGACGATAAGTGCCAGTACGGACTTGTGCTCCCACGTACCGTCGAGTATATATTGGGAGACCCCAATAGGCTTAATCCTTTATCCATAGGAAGCCGTGTCTGCCGCCCTATCAATCGCAATGCACTGAACATAGCATTCGGGAAGATTGACTGCCGTACCGTAAAAAGTATTCTGAAGTTTTGCGATTGGTCTGGTAATCCCTCTACCTAGATTTCCAGAGCAGTCCCTTTCGTTCCTTTTCAGACACCTTAACAGAAAAGGTCCATCTGAGCACTTGTCACTTCAGGCTCATTAAAAATCGAAGGGGACTAGAGTCATCTTTTGTTTTTTCTCGACTCTTAAAAATTGAAAAAACAAGTTGTGTCAAAGCGTCTAAAATTCATTTAATTCGGAAACATACTTCCCCTTTATTTTAGTTGATCGAGTAATCCGCAATCATGGAAGAAAGTCAATTGAAACCCCGTCATTCGCGGAGGCTTACGAGTCAACCGTCTTTGTCTCCGGAATCGAAGCTAGTACGGACAAAGCGAACTCGTTTAACCAGTTCCAAATCTCCTGTTAAAGTTAGAACAAGTGTTCCAACAACATCAGAGACTTCGGTTACTCCAAACATTTATGGAATCCCTGCCTCTACAGAAGAAGTTCAGCATCCATAGAAGGACAGTAGTATTGATCCTAGTCTGAGAGTAAACACTTGTGTTACCGAACCAGTTCCATTTACAACCGGTTCAAAGATTCTTGCTCCTCAAACATCTGTCACTACCGATTCCATACCTTCTTCGGCACCAGAAATATTCTACGGACCTGACGGTCTTCCCCTTCCACCTGGTCTGATTTCCATAGAAGAGATTGTGGAAGATCCTCCAACTAGTACTCCATCGCAATTTGGAGTCGGGATCACTCTATATCCTTCTTCATCAGAAGTTAGTCTACCGCTAGCGGAAGCTCCTGTAGAATCGCTAGGTAATCTTTTGGATAGACTAGAAATGTCTGAACAATCGTCAACATCTAGGGCTGTGTCGTCTGACATAGCGACGACAGAACTCCCTGCTATCACTCCAACAATGTTTGCCGGTATACCATCTGTCCCAACTAGCTCTCAACCACTAGAAGGAGCCCACTCAGGGGCCATTTCGACAGTATTGTCTGTTTCTGTTTGTTCATCCGGAATAATATCCAGAAACTCTTATGTTGAGTCTCAACAAATTGATCCATTTTGAGTTCAATTTAGGCAGTCCGTCCCTCAAGGGCAAACCATTCCCTTGAGTTTTGGATTACCAATGTATGGGGGGTAGTATACCCTTTCATTATCCCCTCCGGGAGGATATTCATACGGGAGTTCACAACAAAATTCGGGTTATAATGGAATTACCTCAAGTGGTTGGGTACCGATACTACCTCAACAACCAAGAGTTGTATATTCGATGCAACAATGCTTACCTATGTCAAATATACCAACTACGCCAGCTATTGTGACGGTGTTGTAAGTTCAAGAACTGCCTGTTGTATGCCAACCTTAGGTTTCTCAGGTTGTAATGCAACAGCCCCTTGACCCTGCAACTCAACCACAATCGCCGACTGGTGGAATGACACAGGTTCAGACGGGTACGATTACCCCTCATCTTGGTCAAACTGTTAGTATCGAGCAACAGCATATGGCTTCACAACCATGTCTAGTACAATACCAACAACCGCAATTCCAACAAGTATACAAAGGTTCTGAGCAACAAATCTTTGTAAATAGTGGACAACCGTATATTCAAAAGGGTCAAAATCAACCATTTTACAATGGTCATGCCCACCAACCTTACCAAAGTTACCGGCATCAAATGCATTATGCTGGTATGCAAAGACCAACTTCTCAGGCAATCCCATCTTATCCTGAGTATGCTTCACCTAACCTGAATTAGCAGTTACCCTTTGTGGCAACTTTAGAGTTACCTGATTTAAATTGGTTAACAAACGATCCAATCGCTTACGCCCCTTGGTGGCCAGCGATTCCGCATAAACTTCCATCAGATATTCCTAAATTTAATGGAAATCCGGGTGAAGATCCATCGAATCATGTGATGACCTTTCATCTGTGGTGTTCATCAAACACCCTAAATGATGATTCGATAAGACTCCGCCTTTTTAAGAGGACGTTAATGGGTCCAGCGGCAAAATGGTACATCGAATTGCCTAGAGCTTCATTCGACAACTTCAGTACCTTAGCCACAACCTTTTTAACCCATTTTCAATTACCAATAAGGTACGAAACGGGAACAGAACTCCTTACCAACTTCAAACAGACGACGACCACTCACATATCTGATCATATACATGAGTGGCGACGTCGTCGTAGAATGGTAAAAACGTATGTTCCCGATCATCTCTTAGCTGAATGGTTTATCAAGTCATTACTACCTTCCATCACGGAAGATGTGGCAAAGGGGGGAGTCGTAACAGAAGAGCAAGTTATCGCTCGTGTGCAATATTTGGACTTGATTTACACTCAGTCCGGCATGCTCTACGATAAAATACCTGACGCCCCTAGACCGGAATTCTCAGTTCCTCCTCCTCCTAAATCAAACAATGACTCTCATGCCGGCGATGGCGTGATTGGCACAACAGACATGAAATCGACAAAGGCTACATCCAAAAAGGCCCGTAAGATTTCAGGTCAAAATGCAAAAGATGAACTTCTTGCCTTGGAAGTAAATGTCGTATCGACAGATAAAGGCAAAGAAACCAAACAACCAGGGGGCAAGAAGAAAGGCAAAGGGAAGAAGAAGAAACAGGAAGAATCATCACCTGAAAAATCTTTTGCAAACCCTCCTGGAGATAGGAAACCAAAAAATTCATGCTTTATATGCGATGAGGATCATTGGACCGCAAATTGTCCACACAGAGCTGAGCTTAAAAAATTCTTCAAGAATTCAAAAACCTCTGCAGTGTTAACTGATTCATTTCCAAATCCAGGAACAAATCAGGTTGAAAGTGGAAAGGCTTCCCCATCTCAAGTGCTAATGTTGTCGGTTTCAAAACAGCAAAATGATGCTTTGATATCAACAAGGAACAAAGATTATGGGAATCCACAGCTGTCAAACAACAAGGATAATGATCAACCTAGTAGTTCAACAACAACTTTGACAGAAGTTGTTCCGCCCATCATTCCTGAATTAACAATAAAACTGCTGAAGAGAGTAGTACACAAGTCGACGTTTAATCCCCGCGCTAGAGCGGCACAACATTATAATATAGTGAAAGATTTGGCCCAATTGCCATCCGCTATGTCGACTCTTGAAGTACTACAAAATTGCCCATCCCAAAAGTAGGCTTTATTATCAGCCATTCGTGGGATAGACCCAAAGGATTCCAATCTTGTATCCTTCGACCATAAAGGATACGATCCTCAATTACCAGCACAACTAGCTTTCCTTGTTCAAGTGAAAGCCGTCAACAAAACTGTGCATCGAACAATTATTGATGAGGGGGCATCTACATGCATTATGTCGATGAGTTGTTGGAAAACTTTAGGATCTCCAACCTTGTCGCGATCTTCAACGACATTAAAAGCATTCGACGGAAGGACATATATGCCATATGGTATTCTAAGTAACTTGAAAGTTGAACTAGGAGGGAAAAAAGTAGAAATAGATGTTGAAGTAATCGATGGAAATCTTGATTACAACATCCTACTAGGAAGACCATGGATATATGCTATGGCTGCTGTTGTATCGACCTATTTTAGGAAGATTGCATTTCCTTTTCAAGGAGGGATTACAATCCTCGATCAACAAAACTTCCTCCCCAATGGTTCTCAAGTTACAGGAAGCATTGCTATGATCCATGGAAGCCCCCATTCACTTCAAAATATCATAGTAGGCCTACTAAAAGACCCTATATTAATGGGAACTTTCGCCCTTCCACCTCCAATCAATCTGGCAGAAGTAGCGTCGGTAAGAACCTGCAATATGATATCTTCTAAAAAGATCTCAGAAAACGATATCGACATGGATCATGCGATGGTTTTGCCTCCAAGCCCAACAGAAATATTGTAGCAATCAATGTTCCTAGCCTAGATGGCAAACCCAAATCAACGCTCGTCAAGCGTTTGGATAGATAGGTCTAAAGAATATGGTACCCCTTTAGATCCTTGGTCGCAAGTGCATGTCACTGATGAAGGAATTGTTCAATCAATGGTAATTGAAGGAGCACCATGGAATGATTCCCACCATCGTTCCCTTCTTCCGGATTGTGGAGAAGATACCCATGATGACCTTTATCGTCCTTCAGTTTTTGATTTTCTATCAAATACTGTAAACACGGTGGATTCCGAGCGAAACTTGTCCAACGTTGAAAATACTATTGCCATAAATATCTCGACCAAAACAGATGTTGTAGAGAATATTTATGTTGGCAAATGTTGTTATCCTTCAGAACTGGAAATATATGACGCTCTTTTTCGCGAATTCAGAGATGTCTTTGCTTGGTCATATAGAGAAATGCCAAGCATTGACTCGAGTATCATTGAATACGAAATTAAGATGTATCCAAATGTAAAACCAGTACGACAATGGCTACGGCAGGTGCACCCCAAGAAAGCTGCTGCCATTAAGGTAGAAGTTGAGAAACTTCTCCATGCTGGTTTCATCTACCCGGTTCCTCTAACCGATTGGGTATTGAATATTGTCCCTGTTATGAAAAAACAAGGAACAATTAGAGTGTGCATCGATTATAGGGATGTAAATCAAGCTTGTCCAAAAGACAACTACCCTACACCCTTCATCGACCAGATAATTGATGAATGCGCCGGATGCGAAATCTTTTCATTTATGGATGGATTCTCCGGGTATAATCAAATAAATATCCGCCCACAGGACCAGTCAAAGACTACATTTATTTGTCCATGGGGCACATTCGCATATCAAAAATTACCCTTTGGTTTAAAGAACACAGGGGCGAAGTTTTAGAGGGCAATGAATTATTGTTTCCATGACATCAAAAACATCATTCAACCATACCTCGACGACCTTACGGCTGATTCGCGAAAGTGGACTGATCACCCGCAGCATTTAAGAGCGATATTTCTACGTTGCTGACACTACAAGATACGACTCAATCCACACAAATGTGTATTTTGCATCAGTTCTGGTCATTTGCTTGGCTTTGTAGTCTCAAAAGATGGGATTCGTCTCGACCCATGTAAGGTCCAGGCAATCATAAATTTGCCTCCACCTTCGAATTTGCTTCAAATTCAGAAACTCCAAGGGAAAGCAAACTTTCTGAGGAGGTTCATTCCAAATTACGTCCAACTTGCTAAAGGTTATACGTGTCTTTTGAAAAAGGGAGTACCCTTTGTCTGGGATCAGGTTGCGCAAGCTTCCTTTGATGCTTTAAAAGAATCCCTAATGAAAGCATCATTAATGTACGCTCCTGATTATCAAAAAGATTTTAACCTGTATCTGGCTGCAGCGGATACGACCATCGCAATGGTTTTAGCACAAGAAATCAATGGAATTGAACATCCTATATATTATTTAAGTAAAAACTTAAATGATACAGAAAGCAAATATTCTTATGTTGAAAAGCTAGCGCTCGCAGCTGTTCAAGCGATACAAAGATTTCGACACTATGTCCTCTTTCGAAAAACTACCATTCTGTCAGATTGCAACCCCATGACTTATATATTGTCGCGACAGTTGCTAGGGGGAAAATATTCAAAATGGATAGCAATCCTGCAAGAGTTTGATTTGGAATTTGTAAAATCCAAGTCAAAGAAAGCTCTGGTTTTCGCAGAATTATTATGCGATCTCCCATCGTCGTCCAACGATGAAACATTTGATGAAACAATCATGGACGAAAGTTTGTTTCTGAAATCTTCAAGCAATCAGTGGTATGGGGATATAATCATTTATCTCAAAACCCAAAAATATAGGCCAAATACCTCTCACTCTGAACAAAAATGTATTCGATATCAAGCAAAAGACTACATGATCATCGGTGATACACTTTACCGTCGCGGTATCGATACAGTTCTGAGAAGGTGCCTCACCCATGAGGAGGCCGAAAAAGTCCTGAATGATTGTCATTCGGGCGCGTGTGGGGGGAATCAACCCGGTTATGCTATAGCGCAAAAAATATTATGAGTAGGATACTTCTGGCAAACAATGTTCAAAGATTGCATAACCGCAGCCAGAAGTTGCCATGCTTGTCAAATTTTCGATAGCAAAACCAGAAGACCACCCGCACCTCTGCAGCCAATAGTTGTTGTTGGGCCATTCGCCAAATGGGGCATCGATTTCATGACATGTAACCCCACCTCGACCGGGGGGCATGGGTATATCATAGTCGCAGTTGACTATTTTACCAAATGGGCCGAGGCGATGCCTACATTAGATAATACTGGTGAAACAGCTGCCCTCTTTTTTTTCAATCATATAGTTGCCAGATTCGGCGTACGACAAGCTATAGTCACAGATCATGGATCACATTTTCGCAATCACATGATGATCGAGTTAGCTGCCAAACTAGGGTTGTCTCACGATAGCTCTACTCCGTATTATCCGCAAGCCAACGGACAAGTTGAAGCAATCAACAAGGTCCTGAAACGCATGCTGCAAAGGATGATTGAAGTTCACAAAAGAATATGGAACCTAATCCTGTACTCAGCTTTGTTGGCTTACCGAACATCGGTAAGGAATGCAACCGGGTTTACACCTTTCCAACTGGTATATGGCCTGGAAGTAGTCTTACCAATCCAGTGCGAAATCTTGTCTCTCAAACTCGCAATTGATCTACTCTCCAGAACTTCAGAATAAGAAGCTCGTTTCTTGGAATTAATCCAATTGGATGAAACCCGTCGTGATGTCGCTTTGGCTAACGAAGCCCATAAGAAACAAGTCAAAGCACAGTTCGACAAAAATGTCAAACCCCGTGTCTTCTCAGAAGGTGACTTGGTCTTGCTTTATGACCAAGAATCTGATAAATTGGGAGCAGGTAAATTTAAGTCTTTATGGATGGTCCCATATATTGTTAAACGAGTGTTAGCAAAAGGAGCCTACGAGTTAATGGATTATGACGGAATTCCACTGGCGCAACCTCGTAACAAGTTATACCTTAAGCGTTACTATGCGTAATAGTAACCTGTATGCTTTTGTTATGTTTTTGTTTTCGCTAAAGTGTTTATTTTGGTCAAGTAATCCACTTTTTACATTTGTTGCAGATGTCAAACCTATTGGAGTCATGTGTTGGATATGTTGACGGAGCGAGTCATAGTTCGCGGAACCTATCTTCCGCAGCCTGGGCCGTTTTTGATCCAAGCGGTGAGTTAGTAAGTTTCAGAGGGGTATGTATTGGTCGATCAATGAATAACATCATTGAATATAGCGCGTTGATAGAACTTCTCTCTGATACCATCACACATGGTATACGCTGACTGATTGTCAGGCTAGACTCACAACTCATCATACTAGAACTCACTGGTATCTATTCTGTCCGAAATCCAGCTATTTATCGCATGTTCCTAAGGGTTAAGATTTTGGAAAGACAATTTGATTTTATTCAATATCAACATATTTCCAGAAACTTAAACACATTAACTGACTCACTGGCAAATTATGTGTTGATAGACATTTGCAACATTTATAAAAAGAAACATACCATCAATGTTTGCATTTGGATCATGTAACTTAACCAAAATAAAACTCTGAAAATAAAAAATATATATAACTGTTTATGGTTTACACATAATGTTATGTAACCAAGACAAAATTGTTCAAGTGACCAAAAACTCAAAATGCTAGGGGGCATCCTAGTCTAATGATGCTCATGATAGCAAGTCACAGCCTGTGCGATCATGCGTAAGAGACGAGTCCATCGTCTTGGCACACCAGTAGTATGTTGCTGCAACCTTAAGGGCAGCTCATCAGTCCTCACATCTGGAATACCAAGAGTGAGGCCCTCAACCTGCTCCTGTAATGCTGTGAGAGTCTCGGCCACATCGAGGTCGCGAAGGATAGCCCTTCCAATAGCCTCCCCTGCTGGGGCTGCAGCTGGTACTCTCAGGCGAGCTACTGGATGAATAGGACCAACATCTGCATGAACACATGAGTATTGATTAAGTCTTGATAGAATAAAGCACAAGGACATTATAAATGAAAAATGATAAACAAGAATATGGTAAAAGAATTTATCAATGGCGCCCTACTGTTTGCCATCCAGCAGTACTAAATCTGGATCACCCCGTAAGTCCATGCCAGCATATGGATACTAGGAATAAACCATCTCCTGACGATCAAACCACCTGAAGAAGGTATCAGAAAATGAAATCTGAGACTGACCAGCATGCCTAGACATATGGTCAACCCATCTCTGCATATGTGGTTCAGTAGGTGAAGGTAAATCGAGTGCAATATACTGCGGCTACATCAGTGGTATCTTCTCCAAGGCAAAGGCGGTCAAAATAGAACCATACCCAAAGTTCTTCAATCTCCTGCTCTTTACCTTGGTCAACTGTTCTTTCATCACAAGAAGTACTGCGTCGCACCAGTTGAACACCTTCGGTTGGAGGCATTCCAAGGCATACTGCATATAAGATCAGTTGGCTACATGAAGAGCCGCACCACCAGCCATCCTACCAAAAGTAAACAGAATAGTCTTGAGGGACCTGTCAGTGACATCACAGATGATGATCTTGCTGTCTTTACTCGGCTGAGATCCCTCTCTGCAATACCGGAGAACATAATCTCTCACAGATTCACCTCCTCGGGCCGAACCTAATAAAGAGATGGGGGCACCCCACCTCGACAAGCCAGTCAAAAAATAGATGTCTACTACAGTCAAGGGGATGGATTTGCCCCTGATCTGGAAAACCTGGTTGGTAGGATCCCAAGCATCGAGCAAATACTGTAGTAAGTTGATCTGTTGTCTCATGCTAGAAATGCGGAAAAACTTCAGCATGCCACAGTTCCGCAGTGCGCTTACTATGACCGGATCATGTAGGGCAAGAATGCCCTCTTCTTCATGCTCACGTTCTTGCCATGTAATGTCATCTTACTCCAAAGATCTCTGAAAAACAAACAAAAGAAGAGTTAGATCCTGATTTTGGTAAGAAACAGGCAAAATTTCAATTAAAAATTGTGCATAAAATTCCTTCTCTGCGCCCATTGCACCTACAGTGGTGCTCTGGGTGCGTTGCATGTCAGATGGCCATTAGACAGGCCAACATCCAACGCACCTTTCGATACACAAAGGGTGCGCTGAAGGCAGAACGAGTTTTTCAAACCCCAGAGGCTCAGAAAAACCAGGAATCAAGCTCAGAATGTAAAATGGAAAGCATGAAATGAAAGAGCTCAATTTTAGCTCCTACCTGGTCCAGACGACGCCGAGAATCATCCACAGAATCTCCCAAAATCAGCTGATGAAAATCAAAGGGGGAAAGCACCTCCAAAGCTCCAACAAACCAAAGTTCAAATGAAATGGTAAAATGAGAGGTAAAAACACTTTTTCATTACTTTTTACTTAGTTCAAAGTAAAATATTAGTGTTCTAACTCGTTTTTCAAGCATATATTGTTCATTTCTGACTAGTTTGATGAAGCATTTGAAAATACAGTACAATCTTTGAAAGAACAAAGCTATTTATGGTAAAGTAAAAAAGAGACCATTCAATCGAGCAGTTTTAGCACATAGTTCAAGCTCGTTAAAAAATAAACATAAGACATGAGCAAATGTTTCCCCCCGCATTTAAGCTCGTTAAAAAATGAACTATTCCCCGGTAAATAACCATCATGAATGTAGTACTTCAGCCATTAAAGCCTTGGTCGTGTTTGCACCATCACCTCCACTTTTGCATTGGCCGATCATTCACCTCCATTTGATTGTTTACCCATTTTTGAGGAACAACTGCGAAGAGTGATCTCATTAGCCATCCTTGTAACACTGTCGTGATTGGAAAATTCCAAACCTTACCTGGAATCAATTGCTACCCATTTTATCACTCGTTCCTCAAAAGACGAATCTCCTTTAAGCTCTTTTCAACTGACTCGTAAAACATGAAAAGATTGCCGAGCCATTGGCCTCTCCAGCTCGTTAAAGGGACAGGAAGTGCTATCCCTCCTTTAAGTTTTAATCATTTTGGACTGAGGGATTATTACACAAAAAGATCGAGCGCTTATTTTGTTCGGCTCGTTAAAAGTATCGAAAATTCATCACTTCTGTATTGTTTTCTACTCTTTCGCACTTAAGGAATTAGATGACAAAAAAGGAATTTTGGAGTTACCTTTACGTTCCTTTTCAGACTCTCTAAAATTGAAAAGGACCGAGTTATCTTTGTCGTTAAACTCGTTAAAAGTGTAATAGCGACAAACTTGTCTATAGACGAGAACGAGTTTCACTATCGCTAGGCTCGTTAAAACATAGCGATGGGTTTGCCCGAAGGGCAACTTATAGAACAAGCATATGTTATCCTCCTCAAGCTTGACAAAAATAAAGAGGTACTGGTCAGCAATGACTGGGGAAGATTGGGAAGAAAACTTGAAGAAACTTTGTTGGTAGCAAGTCGCTCTTGAACATGACACTTGCACTCCGCGTCCGAGTCGGGTTGGGTTGTTTCATTCCCCGGTCACATCACCATGTCCCACCATACCATCCACATTTGTGGTTAATTCTACCAATCCATCACATCAGTGTCGCCGATATGTTCAAGAGAAGTCATTTAGAGAATTCACCTGTGTCTCACCCACTACCATACATTTATACTCCATTCTTTCATGACTGCCACCTTGAACCTTATATCACCAGATTGTTTTCACCTCCATTAAAATCATTTGCTCCGTTCCGTGTCATTGATGTGGGATTCATTAAGGCCCTCCTGTGACGGATCGCTTCTTGTCGACATCAGCTCATTATCCAAGAAGTTGATCTACGAACACCCCATTCAGTACTTTGAAGCTTGCATGCCTCAATGGCAAGTTTCTCACTTCCGGCGACAGGTTTACATCAATGGCCTTTGACCGAAAGATTTTGCGTGGTGTTCAACGCCAAGTCCTTTATTCACACCACGTGAATTGTACTGCAATACCTTGAGGGTCATTATCATTATCGGTGATTCCTCTCGCGCCTGTTAACAGCTTACACCATTGGCTGGTAATCAGGCGATGTCTTTTCATGTTCGACCCCAGAACAACTTTCACATGGATCGACTTGTAACTTGAGTGAAGATCGAATGAGATTGAAGACCCTGGATCTAGTTTCATCCATCTGAGCTACGATATATATTCAGGAAAACTAAGACATCAAATGTACATCAATGCTGCACAGATAATCATCCAATCAAAAGGATGATGGCTTATAAGAATCATCAGTCTACATTCAGATGATTGTCTGTCCTATGTACATGAAAATGAATTTATCGAGCTGAGCATGGGAATGCCCGCCTCAGATAGATCATGAAAATAGTATGATGATAATGTATTGTATTGCATCTTATTACAGGTCTCCTCCTAGCATTGAAAGTACTTCGGATCCTCATAATAAAGCATTTCACCCGACATCAAAAGATTAACGACCTCATGCTTTAGGGGGCAACTGTTATAGACATTTTTGGGCACTACAACCCCAAGCATGAAATGTCCATAAACCAAGGGCTCCTAAGTCCCTAAAAGTGTTGTTCTAACCCCTAAAGGAACAAGGTCAGAATTGGTCAAAAGAGGATCATTTCAGCTGCTCCACTGGCCAAGTGCATTGCATCTCACCTAAATACACTGTGTGGGTGCATTGCATTTCAAAAATCCCTTCTATGGGGTGCGATGGGCGAGAAATGACAAATGGCAGTGTCATTCCGCGAGGTGGAGAGGCAATGGAAGCTTCCAGAATCTTCTCCTGTGACACTTGCCTCTCTGAATTCGACCAAGGATGAGTAAGATATCATCAATCTCCAAGTGGAAGCAAGAACTATCAGAGAGAAGACACTAATCAAATCACAAGCTGACTCATCCCCCTTACAGATATCTATATATGGATCCCTCATCCCAGAGATCCAGAGGCTGGAATTTTGCATATTGTAAGGAATTGTTGTTGGTTTCTTGAGACAAACATCAGATTGTTGGGTGATCTAAGCTTTGTTTGAGGTGAAGAGGGGCTTCTTAGCTGGGAGGTTGATGCTGGGTCAGAACAACTGGTTGTAACTCTTCTTGGCTCTTTCTTGTTTATCAATAAAAGCTATTCAAGTTTTCCTCCATGCTCTTGTGTCATTGATGCTTGCTACATTTGTATGGTCAATTTACATCTGATCCTATATTGTTTATGATTATAGATCCATGTCTTTGTATAGTGCTATGCTACTGTGATCTTACAGGTACTTTGTGAAGTTGGGCATGCAAGGGAGCAGGTAGCTAAAGACTATCAAAGAAGAGAGGAATCAAATTAGGAGATTAGCGCAAGACAAAGGTTGGTCTTTCTATTCCTCTCTATCTATAATTCATAAAGGAAAAACAAAAGTAGCTTTTCTCTGTTTGTTTCTAAGGCAGCTGTCACACCTTAGTGGGATAGAGCAGTTCTATATAGACACTTTTCCCTGTAACAGGGTATAGACAATAATAGGGAGGGGTGTACTGAGTTCAGAACCAAGGATTCAAAGGCTAGAATAGATTGTTTCAGTGAGGCCGAGACGTCTGATAGTCTGGAAAATTTCTCTATGCAAGAAGTCTGGGTAGGTGAGGGAAGCTGGAGTAGCAGAGGGGAACGAGCTTGTGAGGGGAAGCCGGGTAGGAATCAAAGAAAGAAGGGGATGACCTTCTAGGTGGGGAACGATAGAAAGAGATGGAGTGGTGTCAGCGAGAAAGGTAGAAAGGGAGAGGAGAATTTTAGTAGGCAGACCCACAGGCTCACTATCTTGGGGCAGCTTCGAGAGGGGGTTAGTCCTTGGGAAACTAAGGAGGGAGAACGACGAGTTGGCAGAGATACAATACCCAGAGACCCGAAACAAAAACATGAAAGAGGGAATAGGGAGAAGGGGCAGACCATCCCAGGCTCATTAGGGTACTTGGGAGCATAGCAGTGCAGGCATATGAGAGATAGTGCAGGCAGACAGAAACCTTTAGAAACAATGTGAATTTGGATGGGTAACGATGGTTTTATCCTGACTATGCATTGTGTCCATTGTGAACAGGTAGAAGGGAGTGAAGACATGGCGCGGGAAGCTAGAGGTCGTGGTCGAATAGGTAGGAGAAATAATGGATTGCGCTCTGAGGACATCGAAACCTCAGGCAAAAGAATGGGAAGACGTCCCATGGATGAGACCGTGAAGGAAGCAGCCAAGGCTTATATAAAAGACACAGATGAAGGGATCAAAAAATTATTGAGGAGATGGAAGAAAGGATTAAGGAAGAAGACTCAGAGGAAGAGATGGAAGAGTGGAGAGACCTCATTCCTGATCTTGGAAATACTAGAGGAAGAATGTATCAATATAAACAGACCTTACATTTGTACTGGCTCATGAAGATGTTGGTTGGAAAAGCAGTGGAGCAAGTATCCATGGGGATGGAGTTGATAATCAAAGATATGCCTGATTATAAACGAGACCTGCAAACCATACAGTTCCAACTATGTAAGAAAGATATTAGACTTGACCAAATACAGAGACACATTCCCTGTATCATGGAAATGACACTAGCGAATGAAGGTTCAGCTGAAGACCCAGCAGTCATTGAGCCAGATCAAGACGAGCCCAAGGAGTAGACTGAGCTCATGATCTCAGGTCACTGTTTTTTTAGGGGCTAGTTTTCTTTCCATATGCATGTTTATGGGACCTATGGTTAAAAAATGCTTTATAAATAGTTCTATATATATAGCTTTTGTAGAAAGACAATTAACTTACCAATTTTGGATGGCTTATAATATGCATATGTGGTCAACAGACTTGGTTTTCCACTGGGCAAGTTGAGGCCACCTATTGGCAGTATGTGGATTCAGCTTGTTTTTATATAAATAGAAAAGGAGGACCTATCTAAGCTTACAAAAAAAAATAATACAAATATATTATTTATTTTATTAAATGGAAATATATGCGTGTAATTTATAATATACTCTCTTTAAAACATTTTTTCTTTGGAAGGCTTAATTTCGTATTAAGATTTTAAGAAATATGTCTGGCTAAAATACTTAACATTTATAGGGAGAAATCTTTTATTTAACCCATAAACTCAAAAAAAACTATAAAATTACATTTATGCACACTATATAGGAAAGAATCTCTACATAACCCTAAAATTAAATTTGTGTGCACCATAAACCCTATGAATGAAAACATCAAACTTCTCTTCTTTGAAATGCTTATCGCACTCACCATAATGAAATTGATGTAATATATCTTGCTAAATGCTAAGAACTTCCATTTAAATTCCCCATAAACTCTTTCAATATATAGAATCTTAAAATTACATAGGATCACACCGTGAACACAATAAATCCTATTGAGGAAAACATACAGACACATAAATTACAAAGCACATGGAACATAAAATCCAATGTAAAAAAGCCTCGAATTGCATTGTGCACATAAATCGTAATATAAAATTCTGTCGTGGGAGACTGTTGAGCCTCGGTTTTGTCGAGTTTTATACATATTTTTGCTTTATTACCCCTTATGTTTTCATTTAATTTCTATCATTTACAAAACCCATTTATATACATATTTTTGCTTATGATCCCTTATGTTTTCATTTAATTTCTATCATTATTATCATCATGCGGCATACTTATCATTGTTATCATCATTTGGCATTCTTATGGTTTGTTATGGTAAACATAACCCTGAAGAGGTAAATCATTGATTAATTAATAAAATTATTTTGTTTTTAGTAATTTCGGAATATTTATATAACAATGTTACTAATTGTGGATGTTTTAATTGTTTTTAGTTTCTCAGATGCATCAACAATTGATTGTCAAAGTGCAATTCAGTTCTTGCACCATGAACAATTCTTTCACTCGTTTGGGGATCAATATAATAGCACACTTTTAGGAAAAAGTGAGCATGATTTTTGTCCATAATGAAGTCCTCATGCTCCCATGAGAGTCAAAATGCACCCAAGCCACACATGTGGTTTTATGGAAAATAATTAATGTTTCATCCCCAAATTTGCAGTAGTTTTCAAATTGCCAATTTCCCCCTTGATTTGTTTGCAGATGAAGATGAATTTAAATATTCTAGGACACGAATTTTTCTCCCAATATAGGAGATTGAGTAAATTGTGGGAAATTATCCAAAATTCGTCATGGTTTGGGAGCTTCGAAGTGTTCTTTGAAACACATATGTAAAAAATTATAGAAAACACAAATTTCTGAGATTTTCTTCTAAAAATTGTAAATCTGTTTTTTGAGTTGAGAATTCAATTCAAATGGAATTTATGTATAAATAAAGTTTCAAAGGACCGAAAAATATATTAACATAGTCTTATATTGTTGGTTTGAGCTTGTGTAAAATCACCTCGGATGTAAAAGGATGACTTAATTTTAACAGAAGATTATAATGTCAGGTTCCTCTTTTATTTCTTGTGCATTTGATGATCACTGTAGTTCTGTATCTTATGTTCTTTCTTTTAAAAAGGGTGCGATATGGATTCGTAGGGCCCACCATCCCAGTGCGACATCCCTCTAGCTTAATAGTTGTTGTTGTTGTTTGATTTACCAATCTTCCTTTTGGTGTGCTCATCATAATTTTTAGTAACAATGTGTTAACAACAAATTTCTTGTGGTGGTTTGATATCCTGGTGGGTGCCCTTCTCATAAGATATTTTATTTCATCTATGATTTTAATCTTGATAAACAATTTGTTTGGTTGAATATATTTGGAAGCATTCGAAGTGAGAACATGAGATTCCTTTCAAACACTGAATTTTTTTCAATTGTGTACCAAAGAATTTTCATATTGTAATTCTCTATTTCTATGAAGAAATGATTTGAGATTTCTTCCTATAATGTTGGTTACCTCAAAGTGTTGATTTTTGTAACTCTTTAACCATTACTTGTTTAAAGAATGAAAATCATTTTCTTCCTTTCATAATATCTAATCCCTGAGCGAGAATAAGACTTGCAACTTTTTGGCCCTTATTGGTATGAAGAGTGAAAGTATTTCTTCTTCTGTTATTGTTCGAATATACATGCCACAAACTTTTGAAATATTATTGTTGTGTTGAACTTGGGATTATAGGAGTTTGACAAGAGTTCCAGAACTTTTAATGAATTGACAATCTTGTTATGATTTTCTGGTATTGAAATATGATCCCTTAAGGCTTTTTAATAGCGACAAACCCTACTCATTGGGTAAACTCAAGGTCTCGAGATTGTTGAATTGAGTATAGGCTTTGAAAAACTTTAATCTATGGTGGAGAAAAATTGTACCTTTGTGATCTGTATTGACACTTGAGTGAAGGTTTAATTTGGTCCTATAGACCCTATTATGCCCTGCCAATATTTTTGTGAACTTGAGAAACTTTATTGTCTGAATTTAGGGCTATAAAATATACAGTGAGGTTTTTTGAGTCAATAAACTAATTCATGTAAACACATATTTTTTATTCATTAAATTTTAGGTTTCTTATGACGTTAATGACCCTAGTTGTTTGAGACTGTTGTTTTCTAGAGTATCATTTGGTTCCATTGATGTGATAATAGGGTATGTTTATTCAATTTGATTTGGTTATTCAAAATTATTATCTTTGGCCACTGATTAATGATTTAATTTTGCACTTGGGAAGTTAGGTAATGATCTTGATTTGTGTCATCCTACACTCATATACACTAAGTGAAGGAACTGATTGAAAAAGGATTTGTTTGGTAATTATTTGATAGACTAATATAGGATACTTTGTTTCCAACATTTCTTTTGTAAGAGTGGGATCACTATAGATATTCATTCCCCAAGATTGGTTTGAAGATATAATTGTTTGAAGCATGTTTTGAAGTTTAGGAATAACAACAGTTTGAGTAAGGTGGATTTTTCTTAAATACATAATAGTTGTCTTTAGTTGATTAGGCCTCCACACAACAGTTTCTTATATAGGAGATTTATTTGATGATATTTGAAGGCATATTTGAGTTAGCTTTTTAGATTTTGTTTACATTTAAAGCAGAGTGATTTTAATTTTTTTTCTTGCACATGGAATTGAGAGAAAATATAATATAGTTCAAGATCTCGAATAAAGGTTTTATTTTGAGCTGAGAGACAGAGCTTGGATTTTCTAGGATCTACATATTTGTGTTTTATAGTTGACAAGATAGTCTTTACATTCTCTTGGTCGATGATCATGTTTTCTAGATTGATAAAGAGTTAGGGTTTGTTCCTTAGTTGTTACTAGTTAGGGTTTACTCTTTTTATTTCCAATAACCAAGGTTTTCTTACAATTTCTAGTGGATTGTAGGATTAGTGTTTATGGTTTCATTTCTAAAGATTATTTTTTAGTGCATGATTAGAACAAGGATTAACTAGTGCATGTTTCCGAATTCTTATATGGCATTTGTAGTGTTGTACCTTGAAGTCCGCAGACCCCATATTGGCCATTATATGTTGGTCCATTAGGCAAACATATACTACACCCAAAAAATAGATCATACTAACTATAGTAGAAATTATATAGCACTTGGATCATAAATTCAAATACAAAAAACCTTGAAATTGCATTTGCCAACAACATAGATTATGTTTATCATGGAAAACCTATTAAGACAAAAATCATACTGAATATAGCATAAAACACATAGCACTTGGGGTGAATTAAATTCCAATGCATAGAACTTTAAAATTTCATTTGTGCACAACATAGTTACTATTTAGCATGGAAAACCTACCAATAGAAACCTCATACTTGCTAGAATAGAAAACACATAGCATTCTTGGTACATTACATAAAAGAAGAAACATAACCTTAGATATTAGGTTCAACTTCTATTTTACAAGCACACTAAAAATAATAAAGTAGATCAATTTTAACCCCCTCAATAGATTCATAATAGCTTTGTGAATTTGAATAATGCAACCTTAGGGTCCACTAAAAAGTGACTTAAATTTTGAAGGAAAAATATGTTAGAACTAAGATGTGACATGATCATGATTTCAATTCTATTATGATGCCCGTGTTAGAACAATGCTTTAAATTAAAGGTGTTGTCTATTGAGGCCACAGTTTTGCTTAGAAGTCATTTTTTGCCAGAATCAGATGACTTTTTTTTGTGAAAAATATGACCAAAGAGTCTTTGAATTTTTTTTTTTTGATGGTGGAAATGGTTCTAGGACCATCAAAAACACTTGTGGCACCAAAAATATTAAAGCTTGACAAGTGTAACCCAAATTTCCCAAAATTTTTGTTGGATTTTTGCCAAAACCATGTCGAAATGTTCACTATTTTATTGTCAAAATTGTGGCCGGACTCATTAGACTACTCTTTAAATTAAATATGGATGATATGATTGTGTGGTTAATTTGTTTTTCCTTACTAGAAAATCCTTTTTTTTTGCTAGAGTGAGGGATTGATTTCCCCAACCCACTACCAAAATCTATTCCTATCGAAATTGTACTTCTAGGCATGTGATTGAGAATTCCCTTTTTTTTTTGGGAACCAAACCTATGCTAGCAATATAACACTGCCACATGTTTACTATGAGACTATAACTCAACTAACATGGCAATAAACTTATTACCAACTTATCATCAGATGCATTGTATGGATAGTGAGTAATTGAATAAAAAATATGTTGCATATGACCATATTCATTTATAGAGGATATGAAAAAAAATACCTGAGTAGGACACCAAAAGGGCGAGGTAAGAACTAGGGGAAACTTTATTCATGTTGTGGTAAAGCCTTTAGAACACCAACATGATGAAAATTTCATGTTAATGGCTAGGTGTCTGATGTGTTACATAGTTTAGTCTTCATTACTGATGCAAGGTTTTGAAACATTTCTCATACCTGGTGACTAATGATTAAATCACATTCAATGCCTCTCTCTCCTATCTATTTTTTTGTGTTTTACAATTGTATATGTGTGTAATTTTCATAGACATATGCATGTTCTAAAATATGATGTACTATTTCATTCACAATAGATTTGGTTAAATAATTTTTTCCTTAAATGATTTTAGATGTAATTAGTTTTCTTTCCTCGTTGGTGTTTGATTTTGTTTATTCAATGCATGATTTATTTCAATAGAGGTGTCATAAACATTATTTTCATTTCATTGAAAATATATTTGGGCGAATAATTTTTTCCCTGAATGATTTCAAGTTTAGTTAGCTTTTTATCCTCATGGGTGTTTTTTTTCTTCATTCTATGCATGATTTCTTTTAGAAAAGGTGTCATCAACATGAGAAGTGTGGTGGGAAAAAGTAGATAATGATCAATTCAAATAAATTTATGGAGTCACAGAAATCAAAATTATCTTAAACATTTTAAGGTTTCTTCTTGTGTTCAAAACATGCCAACAAGTATAAAGTGAAAAATTCATAAACCTTGATTGCATTTATTCTTCTTTCAATTACATTATGTATTTCCAGTTAGCATAGGTACCAAGATAAAAACAATCATTACATTTCATATTAACCTTTAGGTTGAAGTAAACTAAAATGGAAATAAACATGGCACCGAAACCAATTTTTCAATTCCTCCCTATCACTCTTATTCTAGGAGGAGCCTTTTCTTATTTTCAACAAGAAAATAGTGTCCAAATGTTGAATATTTATTATTTTCTAAATTCAATTTTAGACCCATTTTATAACCGTAGATTTTGAAAATTATTGACAACAAAAGGGACAAATTTAGTAGCACTATCCCCTCAAATCAATGTAATAGATCATACAATCAAATTTAGACCCCAATAATGAGTAGAAATAGTAACTAGGGAAACACTGCCAATTAAGAACTATATATTACCAATGTAGGTTGAAAATCTTCAAGAAAGTTAGCTTGGGAACCTATAAACATAGTCTATCCAAGGAAATCATTGTTCTCACATTTTCATGCAATCTCATAATGTTCATGAAGTGAAAATTTTAGTTATAAGTCAATATTGTGATTCAGTAGTATATTTCTCTACACCAATTTGAAGATAGACGTGGAAACAAACCCACTCTTTTGTTTTAATGTTGTAAAAAAAAGCAGAAGTTGAAGATTATGCAATTTCTATTGAGTGGCAATTAATTGTTAGTAAAAATCCCCAAGTTTAGGAAATCCATTTAGCTTTATTATTGGGGAGTCTTTGTACAATTAGAAGTGATGGGGCATTGATTTACTAGCCAAGATAGAAGACCTATAAGCCATCCACTAGGGTTCCATTCACATATAGTCTTCCCCACCTGAACAACATGAGTTGTAGAGATATTATCTATAGAGAGATGATTTTTGATGCACTTCCTAGGTGTTTTGGTACAAGTCTTCTCTTTGAATGGCATGAGTTTCAAAGGAAAATGATTGGTGCAAGCCTTTGATGATTGGCACAAGCTTTGTATTTGATTTTATTGAAGTTCAAAGGAATAATATTGAGTGAAAGTCTACGGAAATTTTGGAAAAGGTTTACACTTTAAATGGCATGACTCTTGGTTTCAAAGGGATAGTTGTGATTCCAAGAAAATATATTTAGCCGCAGTGGAGTTCACTCCATTAAATCATAACTAGTTGAGTAAGTTGCAGACCCTTTCTACACACAAAATAAATGCAAAGAATAGGAGAAAGTGCATTGTCTAAAACTTCCTACCTATGCCTTGAATTTTCATTGTTAAAAATTATTAGCCTGATGCATTTGTTCCTTTTCATCAACTAGTGTAGCAAGAATACACAAATCATTGAATGAAAGCACATTGCCTCCCATGTGAGAGTTGTGCCACTTGAATATGTTTCAGAAAAATAGAATCATTGATTCTTACATTTATCTATAGTAAAAGTTTTATACAAACTAGAACTTGTAAGAAATAAAGAAAACCTTTTTAAGATAAACTGCTACAAAAATTTCCTTTATTGGGAATGGCCTTCTAAAAATTTGGAAAGAATTTGATTCTAGATTCATTCCTCCAAGAAATTTTGCATTGTAGCCAAAGGCGCCTGTTGTCCAAATCTTTGGCCAAGATGTTAGGAACATAGAACTGTTTTCTTTTTCAATATTTCTCCTCGTCCTCATCCACTCAATTCAAAGTTTCAAATTCCAATTGCCTTGCCGAAGACATATTCCAAAGAAAACCAACCATAAACCCCAAGGTGAGTTTCATGATTGTTTTTCACTGGTTCCTTCAAATCATCAAGGAGGTTTGAAGGTGTTACCAGTTGATTCCTCTAGGAATGCTTTTCATGAGAGAGAGAATAACTAGTAGTGAGCAAGGGCATCACCCAAGATTATTGTGCCTTGCCTTCTACAACCGATTTTCCAACCAATATAAGAAAAGTATAAATTGAATTTTGGATCCAGAGCTAATTGATTAAAAACATAAGCTAGGGTGGGTGCAAGTTACACTTGATAACGAATTATGCCAGTAAATTTGTTAATTCATTAGTTCATCAAAAAAAAGCATAGGAAAGGGTAAGGATGTACTACTACATAAAGGGGCCTTTTAAGACATTAGTTTGAGATGAAATACAATTTCGTATCAACTTACCCTGGTTTTATTTATTATTTATTTAATCTAATATTTATTGTCTCACTGATGACACAATAGAAATGAATAAATCTTGCTAATATTTAAAATCCTTTATCGTTGAGATTCGTCAAGTCATTTTTGCCTCACACTTTCTCTTTCCTCTAACATACTGAAAAGGTATTAAATTGAATTTTAAAACTTTATTAAATTTAAATATATTATTATTATTACACATAAATATATATATGATTAAAATTTTATAAAAATTAAAAGGATGTTGTTTTAAATTTATATTAATATATAATTTAAATTTAAATTTATAATTGAATTTTAAATTATAATTTTAAGTTCAGATTTTACTTTTATTTAAATTTTAAAATCATAATTTTATTATTGTGAATGATTGAATGGACATTCTTATTTCACATAAAATTTAATTTAAAACGAAGAAGAATATTGAGAAAAATGTGAACTTGTCCTAAAATCTAAAATAAATTACATAATTGATTTCAGCAAATTTGATTAGTCAATTTCATATTTAATACAACTTAAAATTTTCGAAAGTAATTTTTGTAGCTTTAAACATTTACGTTGTTGGATTATTCATTTTATGAAGGTATGAGAAACAATTTTCTGGGAAGAAATTCATAAAAAGTTGACCAGTATTTATCATTATATTTTATATTAGAACTAAGTTTTATGTTTCTTTATTATTCACGAAACATATTACGATATTTTATAAATTATGGATTAAAGACTTGAGCGAAAGTTAATGGAAAGGATGGAATATATGTTTCATTTAGTCAAAATAATTACTATGACAATAAAAAGTGACATTAACTTCTAGCAATATAAAAGTAGATGTAAATGTTCATTTTTTCATTAATAATAATATGATTCATTTTTTTTTCTTTTTATGTGTTTTTCTTAATTTAGTTTTTATATTTACTAGTTGATTGTGCAATATTGATGATTTAACTTGATTATAGAACAATCTTGGATGCAAAAATTGATTTAAATGTTTTTGAATACATGTTATTTAAGGGTTCAAAATCAAATTTGAGTTTATTTATTACAGATTGAATTCAAAATGATACATGTTATCTAGGTTTTACTTGCATATTAAACTTGGATAACATAAAAACTAGTTATTTTATTTCATTTCTCTTAATTGTATTATTGTTCCTCACTATATTTATTTCAATAGCACATGTGATTGATTGAGAATAATTTGACTTCATCATATTCTTTAATCTCTCACACATTAGTTTGATTTAATTTTTTCTTCAATATTTATTATTTATAAATAGTTAAATCAAATATTCTAATTATTTTGTTGTAGGATAAATTAATAACAATACTGGATGTTATATTATTTTAACCGACACATCTCAATTACATGCATTCAAAGTGAGTTTGTTCTAACATCATTCATTTCTATTCATTTTAATTTTATTTTTTTCTTATCTTAATGCAATGTGTGAATAATGATATATATTTAACCTCATTTTTGTCATGAATGATATTTTATTTAAATAATTTTCATACAATATATGCCTACTACATTTCTTTCCTTAATACTTTATTTTATTTAAAAAACTCTTTTATCAATAATTCAACCTTATTATTTTTCTTTTAAAGAACATTTATTTAATCAACATTGGAATAGAGAATACCCGCTAAGGTGGGTGGTAGCAAGCCCATGGCACTTGAAGTGGGAGGATTCTTAGAATCCTTAGTGAACACATTTGTAGGTTGTTCTTTGTTACAAAATAATTTGAGAACCAACATTATTTTGGCACTGTTATCAAGGAATGATTGGTCAAGGTTTTGTTTTCCTCGTAACTGAATTAACAATTAAGTTTGTAACCTCTTTGTGGATAAGGTCAGAGCTTCACGCACCTCAAAGGGTTTCAAGAAAATATTTCTTTATTTAAATAGTTCACCTAGTGAGTCCTTGGCTTCTTAGATGGCTTTTTCTATGGCTTCTATTTCTAAACGATTTTCTCCACATAATTTTTGCAATATGTTAGGTTTTCTAAATAAAATGCTAGACACAGATGAATGGGATACTTACCTGCCCCGCTTTTGCTAAGATGAAAATGATGTTCAAACACAACACCTTAGGCAATTCCACAACTACATTCCAAAGATTTCAGTTTATCATGAGGATGTATTCATGAAACTATTCATGATATCTTTGGAGGGTAACACATGGCAATGCTATAGGAGGCTTCCTCCTGGTGGTATTTCATCTTTAAAATATTTTCACGAAATTTTCTATGAACATTATAGAATTTCATATTCCTCTAAATTACTTCTTGAAGATTGTTGCCATAAACATTGTAAAAAAACACTCTAAGGATTTCAAGAAAATGAAAATTGTGTTAATGATGAAGTTGAATGTCAACAATAGGAGTCTAAGGATTCAAATGAGATATGTTTACCCTTTGAATCTTTAACTTAACAAAGCATTATATCTAGTCTTCACTGCCAAGATAACCCTAAAGAACCAAATGATACAATGACTCATGTTGAATATGGTTTTTCATTATTTGATTTTCTTGATAGTTATACTGAGAAAGTTTGTGAAGCAAGGCATGTTGAGGAAGAAATTATTTATAGTAAAACATCAACCTTATCCATTAATAATTTTGCAAATAAACTATCATCTGCACAAAAATATTCTCAAACAAATGAACAGGGATGTGACAATGTTTTCAGTATTTATGATATAAATCCATACGATGTTTATGTCGATTAATCTAAGATGCCCATCTTCGATAAGTATGATGATGAGAGATTAACCTTCTGTCACAATCTTGAAATATTAGATTATTTGGATACAAGTTCTGGTTTACATTCATGGCATAATTATGAATCTTTCTATACTGATAAACTAGAAGATATAATTGATCTAACATCCTTCCATACTGATGAACTACTTTATGATGACTATATTGAGAAATGTACAGATTATGCGTCGAACCTTAGGGATATTCACGTGCTAAATTTTGTGGTAATTATTTTATTTTCAAATTCTATTATGATTAACCCTATGACAATACAAGTTTTCCCTGAGGAAGAAATATATTATAGTGATTTTCATGAACAATTCACTAACATTTCAGGTCTAATTAATTAGAATTTCATAGAAGGATACATAATTTCATTGAACAATGGATGGGTGTTCATTTTGAAAAAAAAATGCTTCAGGTTATCAATCAAACAAATTTCAAGAAAAGATGGTGCACAAATTCTTCCCCTATTTCTTTCAACAATTGAGCATATTGTTAGATTTAAGACTTTTGTGATCCATAATGTAGAAGAAAGTCTTTTGGATTAATCACATTGATAAGATTCGGTCAATGTGCTTAATCTAAAAGACTTTCTTCTAAATTAAGCATATTACTATGTTTTATAAGTATGGAGTCTAGAAAAGGGAACCATTGACCCAGATTTAAACAAGAATGCAACAAATTATAGATATAACCATAAATACAAAGGTGTAGTAGAAATAAAACTTCATTTCATTAATATTGAATATTGAAATATTCTTACAAATAGAACGGAAATAAGACTAGCTTGGGCGATGGTAGTTTATCTCTGAGAAGAGATGTGGTGGCTACATGCCTCTGAACTATGCTCCAATGAGGCTTAAGGGCATTTTTATTATTGAACAATAAGAGAAAACCCTAAACAACCAAAACCCTAACTCGAGGAGATGTAACACCAGGAGTTTATGGTCCCCGTTGGGGTGGGTTGGACAACCAACTACCCGGGGTCGCGACTTCGTCATATTATCTCCGTTTGACATGCATGATAACTCATTGGAAAGATCTCTCTGAGGAATACAACGAAAAATATGTTTTTAGGTAGAAAAATAGTTGGCGGTAGATTGCAAAAAAAACGTCGTTTGGGCCTCAAAACAGCTGTGGAAGTTTAGGACCCGAAAAACTGCTAAAAATAGTAAATTGTGCTACAATTAACGAAACTGAAAAACTGAAAGAAACAATGGTGGGGATCCAAGTGGAATTGGCAGGTGGCCACCAATATCCACCTGCATCATTCCTCCCCTCGAGGAAGCAATGGTTCCCATTGCATTGAATTCCTCTATGAGATGAGGAAACTTCTGTTGAACTTGGTCCATGGTGAGCTACTTGCCCTAGTGAAGGAGTTGACCTACTTTGATAACTCGATACAATTGGAGTTTCTGCTGGCGAGTGTTCTTGATTTGTGTTTCCATCATCCAATCATTTGTGGCTTTCTACATGAAATATAAATTTAACTTTATAGGTGTGAGTTGTTCTGCAATGTCTGATGTGTCCAGCAATGGTGGGAAGTATGGTCGAAGGTGGTCCACATTGAACACTGGGTGCAGGCCAAGGAATGGGGGAATGTTGAGCTCAAATGCATTGTCACCCACAACCTTGGTAATGGTGTAAGGACCATATCAGAGTGGTCTGAGTTTACGATAGGCTTCGGTAAGGAGTTCCTTCTACAAATGCAACCAAACTTTGTCACCCACCCGAAACTTTTGTGGCACCTAATGTTGATCATGTCCTTGCTTGTACATTGAATTTGATTTCTCCATAAAGTCATGGAACTTCTGGTGGATATGTTAGATGTGCTCAATGAAGTTGTTTTCCTTATTGACTTCTGACTATCCAAATTTGCCTGAGTAGTTGCAAATGTTATGGCCACATCAATGGGACATAGTGGCTGGAATCCAAAGCCCACCTAAAAAGGGTGGCTGGTCGAACTATGGAGATCCTGGTTATAGATGTGATGGACATAGGGAAGGCTCTCATCCCATGTGTGTGGATGCTTTATGTTGTACATGCACAGAATATCTACGACCATCCTGTTGACGACCTCTGTCTGGCCATCATTTTTGGGATGGAAAGTTGTCGAATTAGTGAGCTTGGTGTCCAACATTGACCAGAGACTGGACCAAAATTTACTGAGGAACCTGTTGTCCCAATCTGAGATGATAGACCGTTAGATCCCAAAGTGTACCCACACTCATTCAAAGAAGAGTTTAGCAGTGTCTTCTGCTATGATATTCTTCTTGCAGACTGCCATAATGGCCATCTTCGAGGATCTATCAACGACCACAAAAACATAGTCATTTCCATGATTAGTAGAAGGAAAGCCCGACATGTTATCCATGGATATCGATTCCCAAGGACAACCAGGGGTAGAAAACGGATTATAGAGGCCTTGCTTCTTGATGGTCAGTTTGGCAATGGCTATGTACTTCTCGACATCCTATCAAAGATTCGGCTAGTAGAAATAATTTTGCAGTAATACCACTATTTTCTCAACCCTGAAATGCCCATTGGCCCGACTGTAGTGCGCTTCCCAAATCATCTTGGCTTGCTCGCTTGAAGGAACACTAAGGTGTCCAAGGTGGCATAGCAGGGCATCATAGACGTGAAAATATGGAACTTTCTGACCCTCCAAGCGCTTCTGGTATGTGTGGATGAACTCTGGGTCGCTTTTGTAGAGAAGTGGCCAATCAGAAGTCTTTGCCCACAAGAGTTGAGCACGGTGGTTAACGCCATGATCGGTGGTCAGCTGAGGCAGCCTGCAACATTATTGGTGATACCTTTCTTATATTTGATAGTCAAATGGAACTCCTACAGGTATGTGGACCACTTTTGATGGCGATCATTCTACAACTTCCCTTGTGTCTGTATGAACTGTAGGGGTCTGTGGTCTATGTCGATGACTATTTCTTTCCCCAAAATGTAATGCTTCCATTGTCAGAAAGCCTGCACAATGGAATACATCTCTTTGACATAAGTGGGATACTTCTGGAATGTGTCTGAAAGTGTCTCACTATGATATGCCACTGGATGCCCATGTTGAGTAAGGACTACCCTAATAACATAGTCAAAGGCATCTGTCTCAATCTCAAATGGTTGTTGCAAGTCTGGTAAAGTGAGCACTGGTGCAGAGAAGAGGCGATGTTTCAACTTTGTGAATGACTTCTGTTGAGATTCAGACCAAAATAATTTTGCTTTCGCTCCTTCCTTGGTGACTTGAATCAAGGGCCAAGTGATATGATGGAATCCTAACATGAACCTGCGATAGAAATTGGCAAGACCCAGAAAGCTACGGAGCTCTGTCAGAGTGGTTGGGGTTGGCCAATCCCGAATGACTTGGATCTTGGCTGGATCCACATGCACCCCTTATTCATCAATAATGTATCCCAGATACTGAAACTGGGTCATGCCAAAAGTGCATTTCTCCAAATTGACACACAACTTGTGTTTCCACAGTGTTTGGAGAACCTATCAGATGTGGCGGAGGTGCTCTGCCCATCTCTGGCTGAAGATCAAGATGTCATCCAAGTATACCACTACAAATGAGTTGGTGAATGTCTAGAAGATGTCATCCATCAGCCTCATGAAGGTTGTAGGAGTATTTTTCAACCCAAAAGGCATAACCAACCATTCGAAATGGCCCTCCTTTGCTTTAAAGGTAGTCTTCCATACATTTGAGGGTTCGATTGGTAACTGGTGATAGCCAAATGTCAAGTCGATCTTGTTGAAATACTTTTCCCCCTTCCGTTGGTCTAGAAGGTCATCAATCCATGGGATCAGGGACCTATTCCAGACAGTGATCTTGTTCAACGCTTGGTAGTCAATACATAGTCTCCAAGTCCCATCTTTCTTCTGTACCAACACGATTGGGCTCCCTTAGGGCGCTGAACTTAGATGGATGTGACCTTTCTACAGTAGCTCCTAAATCCACCTCTTGATTTCGTTGTTCTCCAAAACGAAGCACTGATAGATTAGTACACTGGGCAGTGACGCACCTGGGGTCGGATCCATGGAGTGCTTGACCTGATAGTGTGGAGGCACCCTTGTGGGGGAGGTGAAGATGTCCTCGTACTCCTCCACGACCTTGCCTATCTGTTGTTTTCATGTGGATGGGCCCTATCTAGAGGTTGTGGCCACCATATTCTTCTTTCTTTGAGGGAATATCATCAGGAACACCAATTTCTTGGTTTTTGAAATGAGCTTACTACATTTTTTGCAGTAACCAAAGCAATGGCGGTAGGCGGTGCTACCTCTAGTATCCTTTACAACTTATTTCCCAAAGTAATAATAACAGGACAAGGCCTTGACTCATACACAACATGTCACTTCCATAAGTATGGTTAGCCTAATAATACATCACAAACATCAAGGGGAGAAACGTTAGATAATACCTCATCTGTGAAGTGTTTGATGTTGTATGGAAGACGACACTGCTGGCTCACGTGAAGCTCCCGTCCTTGGTGAAGCCACTCGATGGTGCACGGTTGTGGATATGTTGTGGTCAGTAATCCCATCCACTTCACGACCTCCGCTTAAATGAGGTTCTTTTGCCTCCCGCTGTCGATAATGAACTATAGCAGGGAACCCTTTACCCACATCTCGAAGTGGAAGAGGCGCTCCTCCTCCTCTGGATCTTCATGGTGGAAATGCTAGAATTGGGCTCTTCATAGATAATCTGCTTCCCTTTGTCATTCCCCTTGTCGGGTTTTGACTCAGATTCATAACATGCATCTGATTCCGAAGCCTTTAGCTTGGCCACCAGTGACTGCTTGGTCTGACACTCACTTTTGTTGTGAGTGGAGCTGTTATGGAACTCACACCAATTTCTTGTATCATTCTTCAGTTTCACGACATTGTTCTTTGCTTGCAGTTTTGGCAGGTTTTCATGGGCCGCCCTGACTTCGATTTGTCCTTTTTTATGTGGTTTGGGGGCACCTTTCCCGTGCTTGGAATTCGCAGATCCAAAGTCTTGTTTCTTCTATTTAAACTTTTGCTCGATCTTGACTGTATATCAGTATGCTATGCCGAGTGAGGAGATGTCCAGGAATTTTATCTCTTCCTAGATGTACCTGTGCAGGCAACGAGCTACTTGTGAATAAAATGCTTATCAGAATCCTTGATACCCAACTTCGTGCAAAGGGTATGAAAAACATTGGTAAACTTCGACACATCTTGGTCCCTTCCCTGTCGCAGTGTTTTCCACTTTATGTATCTATCCTCATAGCTCCTAACAGGGTAGTACTGCGCCTTGATGGCATCTCGGAACGAGTTCCAAGTGGGTGTGGTTGAAAACAGTGAGTTCGTACTTTCATTCTTCTGCTCACAATAGGTTTCCCACCAATCCTTGACGTGGGGGGTATTTTGAGAAGTGAAAAGATGATCTTTTCTTGGCCGGAAAATTCATGAACGGAAAAATATACTTCTAACAGATTTAACCATTTATCTACAACATCTACATCTATCTGACTCACAAATATGGGAATGTCAAAGCTAACTTACACCTTAAAGGGCATGGCACTTCAAGAGTAGCTGTTGGAAGTAGATACATCACCCCTGGGTAGCCGCTGAAGGATTTGAGAAAAATTTTCCATCATCGCGTTCCTTTGTCACTCGAGGGCTTCCTCGAGCAAGATTTTGATAGGATTTGCCACCCCCTTGTCTTTCTTTTCATCTACCATCGGAGGCCATCAGGATTTGTGAGGCTGGTTTTGCAAAGGTTTGACTAGTTCAAGCCCGAACTCCTTATATCCCGACTTCGTTGGGGACATGCAAAGAAATACAGATAAAGAGCAGACCGCTCTGATACCACTGATCCAGATTTAAACAGGAATGTAAAAAATTATAGATATAACCATAAATACAAAGATGTAGTAGAAATAACACTTCATTTCATTTATATCAAATCTTGAAATATGCTTAAAAACATAATGGAAATAAGACTAGCTCAAGCGATGTTAGCTTATCTCTGAGAAGAGATGTGGTGGCTACATGCCTCTGAACTACATTCCGATGAGGCTCAAGGGTATTTTTATTATGGAACAGTAAGAGAAAACCCCAAACAACCAAAACCCTAACCCGAGGAGATGTAACACCAAGAGTTTGTGGGCCCCATTGGGGTGAGTTGGATAACCAACTTCCTGGGGTTGTGCCTTGGTCATATTATCTCCGTTTGATGCCCATGATAACACATTGGAAAGGTATCTCCAAGGAATACGACAAAAAAGAAGATTTTAAGCAAAAGATCAAAGGCAGTAGATTGCCAAAATAACGTCGTTTACGGCCTAAAAATGGCTCTAGAAGTTTAGGACCTGAAAAAATTCTAAACATAGTAAATTGTGCTACAATTAAGGAAACTGAAAAACTAAAAGAAATAATGGTGGGGGTCCAAGTGGAATTGGTGGATGGCCACCAATATCCACCTGGATCAACCATGTAGTTGGTAAGAGTTTAACCTGGATGCATTGGTTGTTTGATTTCATTGAACAATTCTACTTTTGAAAACACTATTGCATATAATCGATGTACACAAATAAACTTTTTCTTACTTGTGATTTATAGTTTAGAATGAATAAATATCAAAATATTTACACCTTGAATAATTTTTAATGATCATTGCAAGAATGAAATGTGAATTTATGATCCCTCACTATATTATATAATGATGAGTTTCGAAAACCATCCTAAAAGTATTTATTTGTAAATGAAACCCGAGGGATAATTATTTGGGCTCAAATTTCATCTCTTTAACAGTTTCAAACTTCGTATCAAACATTTTTGACCACATCTTTCTTTTCATATTTCTTAGACACAACTACCATGAGGGATTGCATTAACTAATAAGCGCTAGAACTGTAAACAGAAGGTTTAGTTGTCATAAATTCTAATTGAAACTCTTATGGAACTAGTTACTCATAATCACACTCTATGCATGAGACCTTCCCTAATCACCATACTACCCTGGGGACATGAACCTATGTTTTCTTGGTTGGGGCATTTTGATATATCCGTTGGGGCTATAGACGTTCGTTGACAATGGAGCAAGATCAATGGTGCTAGATTAAAAGATAATGTATAATCCACCCACTCCTCTTGAGGTAACTTTCAATGGGGTATACTAGCATCTCCGTCGGGGCTATAGACGCACATTGACAACATATAAAGGTTAGTGGTATTGGACTAAGTCTATTTCATAACCCTCCCATCTTGTAAAAGTGCATATTTGCTAAAATAAATTGAAAGAAGGCCTCTGACATGAATACTAAACAAGAATTCAAAATTTCCCTTGTCTTAGGATAGTGTATGACTCTGTTGGCACTGTGGACAATTGTTGGCAATAGAGAAACGTTTGATTTTGGAAACTCGTCTTTTGAAAATAAAGTGGGAATTAAAATATGTAATAACTAGTCTCCATATGTTCAGTAAAACCTTGTTCCAATATGGAAGCCACACTTTCTCAAACTTAAATCAATATTATGACTTCTACAATCTCTCAGATAATTAATTGTAAGCATGTATTATTTATATATGGTGTTTAAATTCTCTTATGAAGAGTGATGCATATACCAATTGATGATTAATGTGCCCTAAATAGTTATCATAGTTACCCCAGTAGACTAAATATATGAATAAATATCTTATATATGTGAATAATTATTGAACTTATGATTTTTTTCATACTAAGATCTCATATGATTAATCTTTGTTTCACTCTTAATATTGATCAATTAAAACTTTAAGATTCAAAGATCTTCATTTGTGTTCCTAGGATAGATTAGACTTTATGTTTTTTCATTTGAAGTTTCCTTTCCTCTCATTAATGAATGCAAGTTTCGTTTTTAACATGAATCAACTCCATGCTCACTGTGAAGGAACTAGGTGTGTAGTTCTTGATGCCTCTTAGGGAAGCATCATCCCCTGTAAGAGCCAAATGTTGCTTCTATATTCGCTCCTCATTCAACTCGACTATCTCTATGAGTTTTACCTTGTGTTTCTTTCATCGTATGACTTTTTCTCACACTCCTATGATCAAAATCACATACTCGAATCTTCATAATAAAATATTTAAATCTACCTACATTAGATTTATTGTTATAATAATCATTATAATTTATAAAAATGCATTATTATATTAAAGAAAAAATAAAAAAATTTAATATCAAATTAATAATTAAAAAACAATATAATAACTATAAAAATTTAAAAATTAAAACCAATACAGAATAAAACTTAAAAAAATATAAAATAAACAATTAAATTATAAATAAATAAAACATTAAATAAAATAAACACGCTCTCAAGAAAACATAAATATTAAATTAAATCATCACCCTCTCTTCCCATTAAATCTCCTACCTCCTCACCTCTCACATTCCACTAACTAAAAACATGAATGGCTTTATAAAACCACCCATCGTTGACGTATTTGAAATTTGTCGGTTCATACTTACCTCACTTTCTTTCTTCTCCAACAAACCGGAAAATGTTTTAAATTGTGTGTCAAAGCTTTATTAAGTAAGTAAAAATTGTAAGTACGTGTGTCTATATATATTATTATTATTATGATTATTAAAACCCAGATATATTATGCTATTTAAATATATATTATTCCGATATTATTAAACTGAAAGTAGATGTTGTTTTAAATTTATATTAATATATAATTTAAATCTAAATTTTATAATTGAATTTTAAGTTATATTTTTAGGTTTAGATTTTATTTTGGTTTGAGTTAAAAATTAAATTTTAACATAGGAGTTTTTATTTTGAATGGATATTTATATATAAAAATTAATCTATAGGAAGATTGTCAAGAGAAATGTGAGTTTGTGTTAAAATTTGAAATAAATCAGCAATTATTCCAAAAGGTTCAAAGTAGGATGTGCCCCATATTGGTGTTTGACTCAATCTATTATGGTGGGAACTTGGGAAACTCAATTCATCTCGTTCGGTGGAAACATGGTCTCAATAGGTGTGATGTTATTGCTCACATAGCCGTTCGTTGCACATAGTTGTTGTATTCGCCCCTAGCCTCACGTGCTAGTCCCACTCTCTCTAGCCACACACACACGTCTAGCCATCAATTGTCTAGTCAGTTCATCAAGCAGCTGACTTAGTCGACCAATCAGCACTTGGTCATAAGACCTAGCCAGCAGCACTACAAATAGCTGCTCCTTAATTGGTATTTCTAGTAAGCGAACTGCGAGGGCCAACAACGACGCCTTTTAAGAGGGAAAATTGAGATTTCTGGTAAGGCAACTGCGACGGCCAACTGCGACGCTTTTACGAAGGAGAAAATCACCCATATACCCTAGAAATAAGTAAGTGAATTATGTGATCTAATAATTGATCAAATAATTGATCAAATTGACTTTCTTTCGATCACGCATCTCTGACCGAGTACTTTCCCTCTACAGCTCCAATTAGTTCATCAAGCCAAAGTCTAGCCACCACAGGTTCTAGCTAGCCTCATGGTTTTGACCCCTTTCCTCTGTTCAGACCTTTCCCCTTTCCCTCTGGTCTGGTTAGGCAACCCCTCGGGTCTGGTCCGGGGCCCCTTTCCCTTTCCCTCTGGTCTGGTCTGGCTCAGTCAGCCTATCGGGTTTCGCAACCCCTTCCCTCTAGCATCCCCTTTCCCTTTACCTCTTGTTTGGGGCCCCTTTCACTTTCCCTCTGGTCTAGTCTGGTTCCAATCTCTCTATTTATCTAGCAGGCACCAGAAAGGCCAATAGTGAGTCTCTAGGCTGCCGCTTCACCAGGAAAGGCAGGCAGTGTCAAGAAGGGAAAAAGAAGGAGATGAAGCCGTTTATTATGTTCTAGATCATGATCTAGAGTCTTATCTTCGTGATCAAGTTACTTACCTTCCACACAATAGGGAGGGAGAAATTTATTGCTCAATCAGATTGGACAGTTAGATCGGCCCTATTAACCCTATGGATTAGATCGGATGGTTATATTGCGGATTATGAAAAAAAGCTCACTGGCTTGGGATTGCTGGGAAGGTTCTCTCTAAACACCTGATATGATGAGGCAGTTACTCTCCAACCAGTTTAGATGCAGCGAGATATGGGTGATCTCAGAAGAAGAGATCCTGGGCGAGCTTCTTATGAACTAAATCAACAAGAGCTTCAACGTAAGCGCTGGAGAGCGCAGTCTTGAACGATTGCCCATGCCCTAACTCAATGGGGTGGCGCATGCTGAGGACTACTTCCCTTGATTCCAGCCATACCCAGTAAATGATATATACCTGGTATGACATATTTACATATATAACCTACACACTAATGCATTGAATGAAAGGATTGACTTGAAATTGCCTTTGATACGAACTTCTGGTCATGGAAAGCATTGAATGAAAGGATTCACTTGAACCTGCCAGTGATACGGGACATACATAGATAGCAATGGATAGTGTGGCCTAGAGCGCTAGGCAAATAACGTGGTGGAGATAGCTACGGATAGTGCGATCTAGAGAGCTGGGCAGATAAGCCTAATAGCGGGGTCGACCTTATACAGGGGTTAGCTAGGAAGAGGTATACGTGGTATAGGTAATGCGGGGTATACCTAGCCAATTTCTCACTTGGTCAAGCCTATCCTGGCAGTCCTGGGGTTACTGGGTATACGTCTAAGTAAGAGCTTATATGAGGTATACTACTTATAACGCACTAGCTATACCAAACAGGCCTTGATCGGGCATTTGATTATATAAAAACTAGCCTTTCGGAATGACACTTGCCTACTTATCATTGGGCAGTCTGCGGACCCTTACCTCTCAGTGTAATGAACATTACGGGTCATAAGGAAGGGAACAGATAATATATCCGTTTGATTTAAGTTGTTAGGTTAGGTTAACTAGCTATGTCCTTCCTCACTAGTTCCAATAGTGAGGGGCCGATAAACTCCTTCCTACAATACACTGATTGGCACAGGGGGGGAGGGACGGCGTATCATTTTCTGTAGACCAGAAATGGCACGGGCGATGGATCACACTCCTATGTATACACATTTCCCAGGGGCAAGGGCTCACTCTAAAGATCTGGCCAGGTGGGTTCGTGATCTTTTGCAGTGGATCCAGGAAGGGGATGAGGTTTCCAAGTTCTTCCTTTACTTTCAAAAGAAGAAAGTGATATCCGACAGGGTGCTTGGTCTTTTCAAATCCGATGGTTCGCTTGAGGAGGATCTGATAGAGATTCGAGGTATTTTTGGTGATCATTTTCATAATATTTTCTCTCCTTATCGCTTTTCGGATTTGATTGTGGCTGCCAGGAATGCGTGCTACAAGGTGGTCCCACACAAGGTCTTTGTCATAGACCGTGATAGATTGGACAGGGACTTTACGAAGAATGAGCTCTTTGCATCCTTATGTTCTATGAAGAGTGGGAAATCCCCTGGGATAGATGGATTGCCTTGTGGGATCTACAAGGCTATGTGAGATATTGTAGGGGATAATTTCTCTTGCCTGGCATCAAAGGCCTTTTCCACAGGTTGTCTGACAGAGTCCCTTAACCAGGGATTGATTCAACTTATTCCAAAGAATGCTGCTAGAGTCTCTATAGGGGGGTGGCGACCTATTACTTTGTTGAGTGTTACTTACAAAATAATGGTTAAGGCGGTGGCTCTACGGGTGAGGGATGTGGCTAGGAATATTGTGCGTAGGGAGAAAACGGGCTTTGTTCAGGGGCGTTTTATAGAGACAATGATCTCAGCATGGGAGGCCATGGAATGGGCTAGGGATACTAGTTAGCAGGCTCTCTTCCTGAAGATTGACTTTTACAAAGCCTATTATAGGATTGACTAGACATTCATTACTGATATGTTGACTTGCTTGGGTTTTGGCCCGCGTTGTGTGGGGATGGTTAGAACTATTTTTTCCTATGCCTCTGCTCTCATTTTAGTGATTAATACCTTGTATCCTCATATTCACCTTCACAAATCTATTAGGCAAGACCTTGGCACCATACCTTTACGAGCTAATTCTCTTGGTTATTTTCTAGACTCGTTTGCAGGGTCAACTAAGGGACGGAGTCAGTCACTATTCACATGGTGAGGTTGAGGTAACAAACGCTTCACCCCTGGGCTGCCATCATTTTTTATTTGTCGGATGATTCAAAGATGGTGAACAACCATTTTGTGGATGATTCTCTTTTGTCTATGCGAGTTGATCAGGACTCAGTTGCTGGTGCTAGAGATTGTCTGTCAGTGTTTTGTGAGGCCTCTGGAGCTATTGTTAGTGATCATAAGATGGATTATTGGCTGGTTGGTCTTGATGAGGCCCTATCTGGCTTTCTTACTGGCTGGCTTGACAAAACCTATGTGGTTATAACGTGTGGCGAGACAATGGCTAGAAGATTCAAACAATGACGAAGTCAGCTGACCAGTACAACCTATCTCTGTTATTGTGTGATGGTAAACATCTTCTATCTTGTATGGCGGACTTCCATCGTCGTCTGTTGATTCTGTGTATCCTCTCTATGTAGCACCTAAATGTATCCCCTCTTAGTAGCACCTCTTGGTAGCCTCCCTATGTATCACCTCATTGTAGCACATGTTCATAGCACCTCAGTGTATCACCCAATTGTTCTTCGATTGTAGCACTTAATCATTCGTAGCACCTCTTCGTTCAGTGGAGTGTTTGGGTGGGCAAACAGAACATTCTATGAAATTGACCTTATACTTTCTATACTTGCTTTACCTTCAGTGTTACCATGCTATCAACCTGGCGGCGGACCATCCAGACCGGCTCAATCACCCACTTAATTTATAGCATTCATTGGACGAGCGTTCATACAGCATTGCACAGGCTAACACTTGCTGACTAATTCTTAGGAGGTAGGCAAGGTAGGAACTATTCCTATTTACCTTTACTCTACCTTGCTATACTTTAGTAGTGCTTCCAACCTTCACTTTTTACCACTACTTACCCAACCTTCACCCTCAACTTATAGCATTGTCCGATAAGGGCTTCCAATAGAGGGAGGAGCTTTTGGACGGGCTTCTATACAAAAAGGCTTCAATAACACTTGCTTGCGGTGAGTATCGGTAGCTGCTGCTCTCTTACTGGGCCTACCTTGACCTTTACTTACGTGCATGCTAGATGTATGTGTGAAGGCATTTTCCACTGGACGAAGGAAGAATCCATGTGGCAGGGTTTGAAACGGACGGATAGAGATACCTCCCTGGCCGCTCTGAGGAACCTGAGCCAAGCATAGCCTGTTGGGGATTCGGACCTATATTGATTCCCCCCCAAAGCCTGACAATATCGAAGAGAGATTGAGATATTCTCTATGTCATTATGCATGAATGAATTATATATGTAATTACGTATATAATGAATGACTGGAATCACTGGTTGAAATGAACCAATTAGTTTGAGATATGTCATTTAGTTCGAGATCTCGATTGAAACCGAGGGCAGCCTTTGGGTTGAGTGTGCTAACGCATCCTGGGGTGAGTGCCTGCCATTTGAAGGTAGGTGGAGAAACTGATCTCTCTGCAAGCAAGGAGTGCTGTCCCACAAGCGAGGAACAAAGCGCTAGGATTGAAAAAGACGCATCCTTGACCCCCTACTGGGCATATAGCTTGGGCATGTCAAGTAGCCGTAAAACACATGCAAATGGCCTTTTAGACGATTTCTGAGGTCTACACCCTTGGGCCAGCTTGGGCATGTCAAGTAGCTGTAAAACGCACGCAAATGGCCTTTCAGATGATATTCCCACGGGGCTCTCGATGCATGCCTCTGGAAAACTACCGCAACATAGGCTGGCTTATGAGCTTGCTATCGAGTCTTATACGAAGCTTTCTCTTTCCTTGCACTAGGAAGCGCAAGCCCCTCCAGGACCTTGCCCTCCTAACGTCAAGCAAGCAGGTTCATTTTACTTATTGGGTGGGGGGGCATTATTCAAGAGCTCGCTTACTCACCCTTGTCTGATTACAGACAAGCGATATACATTCCTTGCCCTCAGAAGCGCAAGCCCTCTAGACCTTTCATTGTCTGAAATGATGTATATAATGATGAAATGACGTAGGCAAGTGCGCCCACTCTTTCGTACCTCTCGGCACCTAAACCAAATGTAAACAAAGCGCCACGTACCCGTCATTAACAACAAATAGCCATCGATTGATCAAAGCAGCAACATAAAGCCAGCGTGCAATCGAGCCAGTCATGTTTCACATTTTTTCCCCATCGTAAGCAAGTGCAAATCAAGTAAGAAAAAGCAGGAAACAGGTTTTCTCCCCCTATTTCTTCTTGTATATGGGATTACTTACATTCTCATTCTTGGATTGATTTGAACCCCATCCAGCTGCTGCTCTACGCTCAGATCAGAGATCGGAATGGAGGGTTAAGCATTGCGAACCTTCTTCATCATGGTCTCTATCGGTAGTGGGAATACCCATAGGACCCTAATTGGAGGACCTACATTCTCCCTACTATTATAATAAGGGGTGATACCCCTAGCCAGGAATCAAGATCAGAGGACGCACCCTCCTGAATAGGCAGGATTGTCTCTATGCAATAGTGGGAACATACCCAACCCTAATGACGGACCTACCTCATCCCAATGAACAGGAAGGAATCATGCTTAATGACTGAGGACCTCACTTGTGCTCACTAGGATCTGGTAACACCAATGGAACATGGAGAACATGGATTAGATTTCATAGTGGTGGATCACATGGATCACAGGAGTAGTCAAACCCATAACAACATACTCATACACATACGGGGAATGAATGGTAGTTCAAGGATCTAACTGGTGCACACTACTAAGGACTTAAGAATTTGTTGTTGTTGATCCCCTGCCCTGAAAGGTGAAATCTCTGATGGAACAAAAAGGGATAGTACATAGCAGCTATGTATTATGGATGGGGATTGTGTTTCACTTGAACTCACTAAGAAAGTACAAAGAGCTACGGATAGGTTGACAATTCTCAACAGTGGGATCCCGGTAGGTAGTGCAAACATCCCAAGCACACAAAGAATCATCTCCATTTCCTTATCGTGGCCTAGCCCCCGCGTCTAATAAGAATACATCTACCTCAAGGAGGATTGAGCATTGCGAACCTTAGCTAGCACGGAGAGTGGCTCATGGTGGTAGAGTGGAACTGCTCTCTCATGTCTAGTGGTGGTGCCAACCCTATGTGGTGGAACCTCATCAGCAGCATTAGAGCAGCATGGATTTCCATTGGGGATGGCAAGGACTTGTCTCCATGCTTCAACTTGGACTAAGGAACTTTGAACTATAGAGAGAGCATAGGGCATATGGATGGGGGCTAATTAGGACACCTTATTTTTTTACAGTAAAAATATAGGGTACCCTATGTGTGGGGATATCTCCACGGATCATGTAGTAGCCTTACATGACTTACCTGGGGCACATGGGGACCTATAGAATAAGCTCTATTTCTTGCTTAGGGGTGGAACCTCTCCTGTGGAAAACACCTCTCCTATTACAGAAGGCTACTCCTTTCAATCATTCAGAATTACTAACTACTTTGTGGATCTCTACATTTTGATTCCAATTCTGATGTATGGACTCTTTTATATAGAGAAGCTTTTTAGTTCAGCTGGCCCTGCATGCTAGAATTTCACACTACGGGTATACAACCTACACCTGGAATAAATCACACTCTGTTCCTATATGCCAATTACTGGTGTAAAATTTACCTTGCATAGACCAGTTTGATTGAGATATTTACGTACGGGCTTCCCAACTCACCACTTGCTTATTATGGAATCCTTTGTTGCTAGGGTGAGCCTGCCGAACTCTCGACTATAAGGAGAGGCACTTATAACCTTCTTTTCACTATTAACCTTGACTCTGCCTAGTTGCTTTACTTATGCGTTACCTACTCTATCAACCCACCTTTCAACCTCTATCATCCCTCACCCACACTTTTTGTTATGCCCTAACCACTTGCCTTCAGCGAGTAAGGAACGCTCAGTAGGTTAGGCACTAGGATATTATTTACCCTTTAACCTACCCTTACCTTATGAATTCGGGTACCACATAGATCCTTCTGGGTACCTATTCTTCTGGCCGAGCCTTGCTAATACGATTCCATCCATTATAACTGCTTCATTCTAAGAATTCACCTACCTCACTTTCAGTTAATGTCTGCCAACTTACCTACCTGAAGACCTAGACACCTGTTATCCCTACTATACACCACCATGAATTGCTTAGTCTGTCCCTTCTGTTATCTATTGTAGCCTATCTCTCTTGCTTCCTTGAATGTTGTACCTAACAGTCGGTCCTGTTCCCCTCTGCCCATTCATAAGATTGCTTGCCAGCCCACCCTGGCAAGGGGGGCCTAGCAGTAGATAGAAAGGAATCAAGCATGCAACGAGATCGAATTAATGAAAGCGGAAAGAAAGCCCTTTAGGAAGGATAGTGCATCGGCCCGAGAAACAGGATCTTGAATGCTGGCTCGAAAAGAAAGAAAGGAAGCAAGCTAAGTTAGTGGAGTCCGAAGGCCGGTTGTTAGCATGTGTGCCGGTTAGCTACATTGAGAAGGGAAGATCTGTAGCAATGAAAGCAAAGGCAGAGGAACTCAGTTCGTATAGCATCTGTGTAAGCTTCTTTTGAATAAGATTGGATTTCATTCAACTTTCATTCAAGTAGTGAGCGTACTCAATCCTCCAAGTGAGCGGCTTCCATATTTCAAGTAAGTCTTTCATTTCAAGCCAAAGTACTTTGATTTCCATAATAAGGTAAATAATAATTGATATATTATATTTATAATAATTAATATATTATATTTAAAGTTTGTAGTGTGTTTTTTTCATATATATATATATATATATGTACGCACAAGTAATAAGTAATGTGCATGCATTGTAAGTTTCATTAGTAAAACCAATATGTTTTGAAAATTAGGTAGGTGGTGAATCCAAGTGAAATTTCATCTATTTGATTAAAATTAATTTTTTTTTTGAAGAAATTAAGGATAAATATTTTCATAATCTACCTAATTTATGATTAGATTTATGCATATACCTATATATTTTTTGTTTAAATATATTAAAGTTTTCTAATAACATATAATCTATTTTCTTATATTTTCACCCAATCAAATTAATTGGTCATAATTATAGACTTTGTGTAATTTAATGATGGCATGATGGACACACTACATCCTCTAAAATAATCATTTCCTGTAAAGAGAAATTACCAGGCCTTTGAAAACAATGAATTACCAGGCCTTTGAAAAAAATGAATTACCAGGCCTTTGAAAACAGTGAAGGTTCAGATGTAGTTGGTCTTTGATTCAGAACTACACTCATGTCAAACAATGAAGCTTCAGATGTAGTTGATCTCTCATTCAGAATTACACTCATGTCGAACAATGATGTAGTTGATCTTTGATTCAGAATTGCACTCATGTCAAACAATGAAGCTTCATATGTAGTTGATCTTTGATTCAGAACTGCACTCATGTCAAACAATGAAGCATCAGATGTAGTTGATATTCGATTCAGAATTACACTCATGTCAAACAATGATGTAGTTGATCTTCGATTCAAAACTACACTCATGTCAAACAATGAAGCTTCAGATGTAGTTGATCTTTGATTCAGAATTGCACTCATGTAACACACTTGTTATCTTGTAACATCATATACCTTGTTGAAGTAAAAAATTTTGCTACAAAATCAACATTTTACAAAATAAATAAGTATGCACTCATGTCACTCTTGTTGTCCAGTAACATATACCTTGTTGAAGTAAAAAAAAATTCTGTCGGAGCAATGTTTTACAAAATAAATAAGTATATGCAATAATAAATAAGTATGCACTCATGTCACTCTTCTTATCCGGTAACATATACCTTGTTGAAGTAAAAAAAAAATTCTACCAAAGCAATCCGTAACATATACCTTGTTGAAGTAAAAAAAATTGCTACCAAAGAAATGTTTTACAAAATAAATAAGTATATGCAATTGAGACACCTTTGTAATTGAGACACCTTGATCAACTACAACATCACTCTTCTAGGTGAAGAAGGCATGAACCACATTGAGAAAAGAAGGTAAAGGAACAAATAAGTCAAAAATTATAAGAAATGCTTGCACGTGCAAAAACACACACACGTATGTGTTTTTGTGTAGGTGAAGAAGGCTTGAACTACATTAAGAAAAGAAGATAAAGGAACAAATAAGACAGAAATTATAAGAAATGCTTGCACGTGAAAAACCACACACACGTGTGTGTTTGTGTGTATCTGCATCTGTGTGTGTGAAGGAGGATGATAGAGCAAAACTATTGTAGATCTTTAAAAATATTTTGAAAAAAACCCAAATTTAGTTGATCATAGAAAAGTAGGAGAATCCACCCTAAATTAGCAACGGAATAGTTTAACTATATAACCAAGGGGAATGGAAGATGTGAACAGGCCACACACTTATTGTACCAACTGGTTCAGGGGAAATTTTCCCTTCTGTCTGGAAAGCCTTTGCAAATAACTGCAAGTTCCTCTTTACAAGGTAAGCATAAATGTAAACATCCAACTTACAATCACAACAGAAAGTTAGCCAATGAGAAGATCAATTACAATGGAAAGCCTTTGGAAATAACTGCAATTTCCTCTTTACAAGGTAAGAATGAATGTAAACATCTCACAACAGAAAGTTAGCCAATGAGAAGATCAATTACTATGGCCCCAATAAATGTGAGTGATGATTCTCATACCACATGGCATAAAGATAGCTTGAAAAATATTCTACTTACACGTTATCATCTTCCCAATTCTATGACATGATTATGGAATTTAAGATGTTTAACTTGCAACCTTAGTAAGTGATAGGCTATAGCTCACACAAAAGATCCCATAAGTCCTACAAAATCACATGTCAATACATGATAAAATCATGTAACTGCACACCATAAAAATGTTAATTCTATAAATCATGTAGCTAAAAGTGAATTCTCTCCATAGTTAAGGTGGACTAACCACCAAAAAGATTGACCATTGTTGATGGATTTTTGAGCAATTTCAGATTCTTAACTATATTGTTAAATGACAACAGTAGATATTACAAATGTGCACTCAAACAAAATGTCATGTTACATTTCAATGATTACAAGTGTATGTTTTTCTCCATACTAAAAGTAGTGAGACTACACATCCCAAGTTTATGTATATTGTTCTTTGTGGGTATTGTCAATTGCCTTTTACTATTTTAACATATAAGTGAATGTTAAGAAAAACAATGCATAGGGTGGTTACTGCTAGCACTAAAACCTATCTTAATTAATATGGCGATTGAAATTAACTCTCCAAATATATAACCACCCACCCTTAAGTGTCTCTCCTTCTAGTGGTTGCTCCTCAGATACTTCATGTTTTAACTCTCTTTTTGGGCTCTCATATAAATGATCAACGGGGATAATGTTGGAAACCTAATCTGTTATGATTATGTTGTTATGGTTATGTTGGAGTACTTCATTTTAACTCTCTTTTTGGGCTCTCATATACATGATCAACGGGGGGTAATGTTGGAAACTTAATCTGTTACGGTTATGTTGTTATGGTTATGTTGGATTATTTAATCAGTTACTAAAGTCCAATAAACCCTAGAATCTAAATCAAACTATTTCAACATTGTATTTATATGTACAATATTCTTAATAAGAATTGAATTCATTTTCCAATAGTGGTATAAATGAATTCAATTTGTATTAAGAATATTGTACATATAAATACAATCTTGAAATAGTTAGCTTTTGTTTCCAAAGTGAATTCAATTTGTATTAAGAATATTGCACATATAAATACAATCTTGAAATAGTTAGCTTTTGTTTCCAAAGTTTATTGGACTTTAATAACTAATTACATAATGCACCATAACCATAATCTTGAAATAGTTAGTTTTTGTTTCCAAAATTTATTGGACTTTAATAACTAATTACATAATGCACCATAACCATAACCCTAATAGATTAGGTGTCCAACATATTTTATTTTATATAGATAATTTTTCTAGTATAATAATTTTAAAAGTTTATAAAAAAAAGTCCAATTATGACATTATTATCTCTATCAATATATATGTCAAGTTTTAATAGTGCTAAGTACTTGTGGTTTTACAATAGCTTTGTTGCACTTCAAACCACACTTGTGATTTTACAACAACTTTCTCATCAATGTTCCTTCGCTTCCCTGGCTTAATATACCGTTCAAATTCTCTTGTTTTCGGGAATTTTTTTTTTTTAATAATTTGTCATAAATACTTGTCTGGTGTGAATCAATTAGATTTTTTATATTAAAAAAAAAATAAATTGATAACCTTCATATAAGAAGTGACAACACTAACTATTCCACGTCTTACACACAAATCTTATAATTTAAATTATTTAAGTAATTTTATAATTATTTAATATAAAAATAATCAGTAAACAAATAAATTCAAATGCCAGATAATTTTGCTGATTAATTCAAATCGGAAATTGATATGAATTACGAAAAAGAATTCAGAATTCCCAAATACGTTTAACGCTTTTTTATATATATGTTGCCGCTTTATTTATTTCTTTTATTTAAGAAAAAATATTACACTACTTCTAATTTCGGTTTAGCTAGAAAAACCGAAAACAGGAAACAAATGGAATCGTTGTGGATTAGTAATATAGTACAATAACATCCACCTATCTCATTTTATAAGCCATAAACACCTGTGTACGTATAAGTAATTTCTAAATGAAATTTAATGACACTATTTTTGGCAGCATAGGTGACATGAGAGAAGAAAAATTAAAGGACATCCAAAAATTAATAGATACACTGAGAAATATGTTCACCGGAAGCTAATCATCAAAATCCAGACTGAACAATTTTTTTCGTTTTAAATTAACGATAGATTGAAATGTAATCTAAACATTTCAAATAAAAAAATTACAAGACATGCATTTTCGATGTTAATTTTTTTCATTTTCAACCTTGGGCAGAAGCTGGACATCACTCAAATGGCCTTGCAAGATTATTACTCTTAAACAGTCTTGTGACATGATTAAATTAATGTCTGTGGATCTACACAACTTGTGAGATCGTCTGTACAAACGAGAACTTGAAGGATTTTCTCAAATGCATTGCAATCTGCATATTTTAATCATTGATGACTAACCTTGGGAAAGAAGAAACCATTATCATGGGGGTGGAAAAGAAATCACTGGTGTGGGCATGGAAGTAATTGGGTTCATTTAGAAAAGGTACAATTCATGTAATTTTCATGAAAAGGGCTTGTAGAGACTTCAACATGTCCGTATTTGTTAGCACGTATCCTTCTTCCATCTGTGAGAAACAAAAAGTGAAGTGTATTAGATAAGACGCTTAGTTAAATCCAAATCTGGAAACCTCTTTTCTTTTTTTCTAAACGTACATTCATGGGGGATGAGGAAGTTTTGAAAACCTAAGTATTAAATGTCAAATCAAACGTAGCTTTTGAAAATGAGAGAATGTTTGCATTCACCACTGTAAGCTGAAGTGCATCCAGCTCTACAACGAATTTTAGTAGCAAGCCTTTCCTTTTCTAGTAGTGGGCATGGATAAGAACATTTCTATTGGTAAGGCGTATCTCAATTTCGGGAGTTGATAAAAAATGGCAATGTTTGTATTAAAGAATTAAAACCCACTGGTCAGCTCTAAGAAAGAGAGTCTAAACCAGGAGAGTCTAGCTCTGTGTTGTTCATGCACATTACACATTAAATAGAAAACATGGTTTTAGGGAAGTTATAACAACATCCTAAGAAATAGAAACTTATTCCTATCCTGAGGTTATGTGAACCAACTCAACCCATTCTAGGATATTTTCCATTATCTTCAACACTCCCCCTTAATGGAGAATGGGTTCACAAATATGCCTAACATCTCCATAAACATTTGAAACTTAACTTTTCCAAGAGGCTTAGTGAAAATGTCTGCAACATTATCACATGTATTACAATATTCCAAATGAATTTCTTTTGATTGCACTTTCTCCTTGACAAAGTGGAATTGTGTATCAATATCTTTAGTCTTTTTGGGAAACACCAGATTATTGGCAAGTTTGATTGAACTCTGATTGTCGCATCTGATTTTTGTTGCATCTATTTGTTTTTCCCTGACATCCTGGATAAGTCTCTGCAACCAAACTGCCTCACACATTGCTGCACATATGGCTTGATACTCTGTTTCCACTGAGGACAAGGAGACTGTGTTCTGCTTCTTGCTATTCCATGTGATCACCCCGGATCCAATGCTAAATGCATAACCTGTTATAGATCTGTGATCATCTACATTTCCAGCCCAATCTAAATCTGCAAATCCTACCAATCTAACATCAAAGAAGTCAGTGTAAATAATACCTAATCTACAGTGCCTTGTAGATCACTCAAAACACTTTTCATTGCATTCCAATGGCTTCCAAGTGGCTTAGACATAAATTGAAGTAGCACGCTGACTGCATAAGCCAAATCAGGTCTGGTGGTGGTTAGGTAGATTAGACTCCCAACCAGCGGTCTGTAAAGTGTTGCATCCGTGGCTTTTGATCCATCCTCACACTGCAATTTGATGTTCGACTGTAATGGTACCGTTGCAGGCTTACATCGATCCATCCTAAACATTTCTAACAGGACTTTGACATACTTTGCTTGGGACATAGATGTTTGACCTGAATCTCTCCAGATCTAAATACCTAAACAATATTTGAGTTCACCGAGGTGTTTCATTTCAAACACTTGCGACATCTGTTGCTTGATTTCATCGATTAGATATGTAGCATCACCTATAATGATCAAATCATCTACATACAGTGAAATCAACACTGCGCGCCCTTTTTCATCTTTCATGGTGTAAAGATTAGGGTAATTTTTACTTCTATTATAGCCAGCTTGTAGAAAAAATGAATCAATATTTTCATACCAAGACCTGGGAGCTTGTTTTAGTCCATAAAGTGCTTTCTTCAATCCACAGACTAAATGTTCTTTTCCTTTCTGGACAAACCCTTCTGGTTGCTCTAGATAAACCTCTTCTTTTAGTTCTCCATTCAAAAATGCAGACTTTACATCTAGTCGATGCATCATCCAATGTTTCTTAGTAGCTAAAGCGATTAAGATTCTGATAGTGTTCAATTTAGCTACAGAGGCAAAGGTTTCTTCATAGTCTATCCCTTCTTTTTGTGAGTACCCCTTTGCTACCAACCTAGATTTTAGTTTTTCTATGGTTCCATCTGCATTAATCTTCAGTTTATATAACCATTTACAACCTATGGTTTGTTTTCATCTAGGAAGTTCAACCAATTCCCAAGTGTTATTTCTGATTATTGAATCATATTCCTATTCCATCGTTGTTTTCCATTCACTACATTCATTTTCTTCTTTATAACTAGAAGGTTCAACCACATTCATCATACTAGTTATAAAATAATTTTCCATATATCTTGCAGGAAATTGAGCTTTCCTACCTAATCTCCTGAGTGGTGGGGTGGCTTCAAACCTTATTTGATCATCATTTTCTTTTTATTCCTATTGTTGTTGCTGCTGCTATTGTTGCTATTTTTGTTTTTGTTGTTGTTGCTATTGCTGTTGTTGTTCATCCTTTGCCTTTGTTTGTTGCTGACCCTGATTGTTCTCTGCTTCTTCTTCCACCAAGTACAGAATGTTCCATTCCTCATTGTGCTCATCAAATTCTTCATGAGCCTGCGCATGGAATTTGACATCTCTACTAACAAAAATCTTGTGAGTAGAGGGATTAAATAATCTGTCAGCTTTATACTATGAACAATATCCTATAAAGGTACGTCTGATGGCTTTTGAATCTAATTTTCTTCTATATTCCTTTAGAATGTGGGAAAATGATTTAGATCCAAATATTCTTAAGTGTTTTATTGCAGGCTTAAATCCATATAATTCTTCACAAGGAGTTTTAGACTCAAGACTCTTTGTAGGACTCCTAGTTTTCAAATAAATTGCAGTATTCACTGCTTTAGCCCAAAAACTATTCGAAAGGTTCTTACCTTTCAACATACTCCTAGCACATTCCACCAGTGTTCTGTAATTTCTTTCTATTACTCCATTTTGCTGTGGAGTATGGGGTACTGTGAACTGCTGCAAAATTCCATGATCTTTACAATCCCTTATAAGCTCATCCTTCTTGTATTCTCCCCCTTGATCAGAACAAATAATTTTTATCCATTTCCCTATTTGTCTTTCAACATATTTTTAAACTGCTTAAATTATTCGAATGTATGGCTCTTCTTACTTAACAAATACACCCAAGAAAGCTTCATACGGTCACCAATAAACAGTAGAAAATACAGTGCACCTCCAAATGATTTTGTCTGCATGGGTCCACAAAGGTCTCTGTGCAGTAATTCAAGTATATCCCTATGTTTCTTTTCTACTGGAATAGGGAATTCTTCTCTATGCATTTTTCCTAATGTATAGGCATCGCAATCATTATGTACTTGCTTTAGCATAAGAAGATCTCTTACCATTACCTTCTTTTGTAGTAACAACAAATCATTGTAGTTGATGTGGCCAAATCTCTGATGCCATAGCTCTTCTATAATCAGGCTCGCTATTGTCAATGCTCGAACTGGTGTAGGTATTACATCCAACTTGTACAGTCCTCCTATTCGGATTCCTGTAGCAATTGTCTTCATGCCATCTAGCAGATCTTTAATATAACAGCTAGATTTAAAGAATTCAACTTTCAAATCTTGATCTGTAATCATGGATAAATAAATCAAGTTCTTTGTTACACCAAGCACATACATAACATTATGAATTTTTTTGATATTACCATTAGGTAGAACGACGGAAACTTTCCCACAACCTTTGATTTGATGACTTCTATCATCACCTAGGTAAATCTGTGCTCCTTCGTTGATTTCTTTAAAATCTTCAAACCATTGCTTATTCCCTGTCATGTGTGTTGACGCTTCTAAATCTACATACCAGATGTCTGCATCAACATTCTCATCAGGATCTACCATGAATAATTTGAAATTTTGAACATGATTGTCATTCGCGAGATGACCCACATGCCTTTTCTGCTTTTGTTGTTCTTCATGATATTTCTTCTTCCTGCGCTTCCTAGCAATATGACCCAGTTTTCCGCAATAAAAATATTTAGTTTTAGAGTAGTTTCTATTTGGATGCATACCTTGGGTCTGATTCGGTCTTTTGTGTGAGCTTGCTCTGTTTTTCTATTGTGCGCTTCCTTTCCCTTTGAAGAAGTTTTTCTTCACCATTAATGCAAGAATGGCACTCTGGGCTTCAGAGTCAATCTTATTTCTTCTTCCTACATCAGTATTCCTGTCAGCTCTTCAAATTTCAAGATCTTCGCTCTGGCATTTATCCTAGTGTTGAACATTTGGTAATCATCAATAACACCATTCATGGTAGTTGTTACAAGATCTGTGTCATCAATTGTATGACCAATGTCTGCCAATTTGTTGTTCAGATTTTTGATCCTTGCTACGAATGAAGCAATTGTTTCATTCCCCTCCATATTCATGGATAGGATTTTACTCTTGAGGAACAGAAGACGATTTGAATTCCTGATCTCATACAAATCCTTCAAAACTCTCCAGATCTCATTAGCTATCTTACATTCTCTAATGTGTCGTATGATGCAGTATTTCACTGAAATATTCAACAATGTCCTTGCTTTACCTTCTCGCTTCTCCCAGTCTGGGATCGATGCTGATCCAGCCGCGAGCTTCGGCTCATCCCCATTCACAACCATCTAAGCACTCTGATCGTCTAGAAAAGTCTGCATCTTGAATTTCCAATTTGCATAATTGGAACCATCGAGCTTGTTATGCTCATTCAAACATGCTTCAAACATATTGTTATTAATATTGACAATTTAGAAGAAAAAAAAATTCGACAAGTAAAAGAAGATGTTAGATTTACCCCAGATCTGAGACAGAGACAGATCATTGATCTTCAATGTTGTTTGATCTCACAGCACACTCGGTGATCACTGTGTCTTCCTTCACATCCTCTAAACAACCTTTTGTTGTCAGCTACAACCTTGTTCTTGACTTCCCCACGTAGCTTTTATGATTTACATGATCGTTGAAGATGTACATGACTTATCTGCAACGTCATTGCAGCTGTACATGGAATACGTATGATGGCCAAAATAAAAATCTGCGTGAAGGAGCTATAGTGCACTCGTCATAGTGATACTCCTCCTAACCTGCGATGATTCCGGTTTCGTCGCAGTTATACTCCTCAAAACAATGATGATTTCTATTCAGTGACACCCACCGGCCAGTGTACAGGTTCCTCAGCCTTGGCACTCTGATACCATGATAAAAAATGGCAATGTTTGTATTAAAGATTTTAAACCCACTAGTCAGTTCTACGAAAGAGAGTCTGAACCAGGAGAGTCTGGCTCTGCAGAATGCTCTACATTTCTTGTGCACATTACACATTAAATAGAAAACATGGTTTTAGGGAAGTTAGAACAACTCCTAAGAAATAGAAACTAATTCCTATCCCGAGGTTACGTGAACCAACTCAACCTATTCTAGGATATTCTCCATTATCTTCAACAGGAGTCAGCACTCCTCCTATTGTGACATCTTTATAATCTTCAGATGAATCAACGGAAGGAGAAGAAACTTTGTCTAAATATTGGTCATCGACGGAATTCTCCTTCTTCTTGACATACACAACGGACTAAACAATTTTTTTAGGGGTATGTTGTCTTGATTTTGTCATGCAACTGCTTCACATATTTGACATAATCACCGAGTACCGAGATCTTTTTTGTCTGCATTAATTCACCTAATTCAAACTCCACTATCCATAAAGACAAAATTTTACTTACAGAAAAAAATGTAATTTTTATTGAAAGAACCATTGTAGAAATCACCAATCCGTCCTTATAAGTAGATCTACAAATATATTTTGAGCAAATTTTTACGCCAGACTTTAAGGTACATATGTATTGAGTATAAAATTACCTTCTTGAGACCAGGAACTATGCTAGAAAGAGAAATGAATCTCTAACCCAGTTTATCACATTGTTTTCTCTCAACCATTATGTGGTCTTGACTGTTCCACGATGTTGTGTTTTGTACTTGTTTGGACTACTTGCTTCTAGCAGACACGGTTGAAATTTGTATATCTGAAGGTCTGTCATTGCCCGGGAAGAATTGAGTTGGGGAAACATTAGATGCATTGTTATTAGAGTGGCTAATATTCGAGATGCAGCTATTGTCATGTGCTCCAGAAGGAAGGACCAGGGCAGAGCCATGCCACAATCTACAATGTACCAGGTACACAAGTAAAAGGTTCATGAGTCATAAAATATTAAAAGAGATGAGATTCCTCGTCAAAGAGTAGCACCTAGAGTGAAAGAAGTCAGAATGAGTGTTAGAACTGTCTGTCCACATGACGTTGACCCCAGAGAAGCAAGAAGGCTAGCAGGTAATAACTCATACGTGTAGCCAAGAACCTCAATTAAACTCTATGGTTAGCAATTAAATAAGAAGCGAAGAACTCAAAGCAAGAACACATTGCAAGAAAGATGGTTTCCACACCAGGGAAATTCCAACTTGATTAAGGGTTCCATTTTGCGGTATGGGTGACACTGAAACAGGTGACAAGTTATCAAGTCAGAGAGGAACTGCCTTAGGGTTTTCAAAAATTGAGTAGCCGTAAAAGAAAGAATAGCAATAACTACTTGAAATAAAATGTATTACACATGTGTAAACATGGGGGGTGACCACAACAAACATTGAGTCCATCTGTAGTCATTCCATATAAACTCGAAACGTGTGGTGATGCAAAAATAGAATCCATAAGGATTAATCTGTTGAAAAACATTGATCATGCCATCGAATAAGGGTTCTTGAGGCTCTTACTAATGAAAAGTAGATACAATCTTGAACCAAACCCTCATGCTCCTTTGAACGCAGTTGCAGAGCATAGATGGAGGTAAGGAAAATGGCGGTTATGATGAGGAGATCGGGGGTGGGTCGTTACCCTAAACCACGTTGGCCATTTTGAGCCATTCGATGGAGAGCCAGATCGCTCAAGATTATTTTTGAATCCCAAGTGTTTGTAGACATATTTCAATAGAATCAATGTTGAGTGTGCCAAGTGGGTTTGATTTTAAACAAATGTCAAATTATGAGAAAAAGGTGTCAAGCTGAGAGGAGAAGAGTGGGCACAAAAATGTGTGCCAGATGTAAAATGGAGAGGAGAAGTGTAGACAAAAATGAGAAGTGAACTGATTCAAAAGAGAAGCCTATCAGCCTAATTATAGAATTGATTTGAGCACATTTCAAAAGTCAATTTTAGATTTAATACAACTCTAAAAAAATTGGAAAATAAGTTTTTGTAAATTAAAAGATTTACGTGGCTAAATTAATTTATTTTATGAAAGTATGAGAAATAAATCTATGGGGAAAATTCATAAAAGGGTGAGCATATGCTTATTTTTATTTAACATTATATATTTTATATTGGAACTAATAAATATGCTTCTTTATTATGTTAGAAATTTATGAGGGCATTTTTATAATTTCTTGATTAAAGACTTGAGAGAGTATTAATGGAAGAGATGGAACATATATTTCATTTAGCGAAAAGAAATATTAATGCGATTTTATTTAGGTATGTTATGAGAACAAAATATGAAACTAACTCTCAAGAATATAAAAGAATATGTAACTGCTCATTTCAAGGGGTTGGTTTTTTTTTGGGGGGGTGGGGCGGGGGGGTAAATTAGAGGATGGCAGACTGGAGATGAAGACTTATTATTTTTACATCCATAATGTACTTTCCTTACTAGTTCTTATTATTGTGACTATGAGGCTTTGATTAATAATAACATGATTCATTTCTTTTCTTTTTCTTCTTATGTGTTCTTCTTAACTAAGGGTTTATATTTTTTGGTTCATTGTGCAAGACTAATGCTTTAACTTGATTATACAAAAAAATTGGATGAAAAAATTGATTCAAATTCTTCTGAATACATCATCTTTAACGATTTTAAATAATATTTTAATCTAATTTATTCAGGTTGAATTCAAAATGATACAAGCTATATAGGATTTACTTGCACATTAAACTTGGATACTATAAAAACCAGTTCGTTTATTCTATTTCTCTCTTAATCTTATTGTTGTTCTTCATTGTATTTATTTCACTAGTACATGTGGTTGATTGAGAATAATTTGACTTGATCATATTATTTAATCTCAAACACATTAATTTTATTTAAAAAAAAAATCCATTTTTTTTTATCTAGAAATAATTAAATCAAATATTCCAATTGTTTTGTTGTAGGATAAATTAATAATGATACTTGATGTCATATTACTTTTTCTACACTTATGAATTAGATGCATTCAATTCAACTTCTTGTAACTTCTTTATTTTCCATTCATTCTAATTTTAACTTTTATTAACCCTAATATCATGTGTGAATTATGATATATATTTGACCTCATTTTTTTCATGAATGATACTTTATTTAACTAAGTTTCATATGATATGTGCCTACCACCTTTCTTTCCCTAAAATTTTATTTTATTTAAAACACTCTTTTATCATTAATCTAGCCTTATTATTTTTCTTTTAAAGAAAATTTACTTAATTAATATTAGAATAGGGAATACCCATTGAGCAGGACGGAGGACAACCCTTGGCATCTGAAGTGGGAGGATTCTTAGAATCCACAACGAATGTGTTCTTTGTTATGAGAACAATCTGATAACTAACAAGAACAATTGCATTTAGCTTTGATATTAGATGTATTTGTTTTTTTAGGTCAAGATGAATTGTGAAGGGTAATGAAATTGCAATTTTTTTTGTTAGTTTGAGCGATGATGTTCTAATGCTTGATCAAACCCTCAAGATTTATGGAATTATTTGAAATTTGCTTGAACTTTTGTCAATAAAAAGGAAGATAAGAAGGAATATTTACATAGTTGCCAAAAATTTCCTATAACTTGTCTGACCTCTCAAGATATGTCAATACCATTAAGGAATTTAGACTTCTGTGATCCATAACATTGTCTAGATAATCTTCGGCAAAATCACATAATCAATCTTTTGTCGACGCGTTTCGAACCAACCAGTGTGGTTCATATGTCAATACCTTTTTGAGGTTAAGATTTGTTCTTTTTATTTTTTATGCATCTATATTGGACTTACGACTAGATGTTTGGGTAATTGAATTGGAGCCAATGTTTGTGATTATTTCTGAGTATTTTGTTTAAGGGTAATGTAGGCTTTAACCCCATACAAAAATTACCTCAATAAGGAATCTTCAAAAAAAAAAGAAATGGCGAGAACATAAAATAAATATACACAAAGATTTTCCCTTGGATCCGAAATCTAGGATTACCATATTGATTTTTCACTATATTCCTTTCAATGCTACAATACATATGTATACATGTCGAAGCATTCATAAAACCCAATCCATTAAACATGGATTAGAACATAACAATAGTTCCCTTGACCAGATCTACATAATACCATGGGAAAAAAACCATCATGCCCAAAATCATGTGCAAAAATCATGCACAGAAACATAGGTAGGTCTGCCCACCATCTTTGGGTCTTCTCGCTATTCGTGGGTTTACCAATCTATTATTGGGTCTACATAAAAACAAAAAAAAAACAAAAAAGTTCTCGGGGTACTGTCCAAGACCCCGTGTAGGGGGGCTATCGCCCCATTGAAGACCCCCCAACAAGGGGGATTTATTCCCTTGTTTTTCCCGACACAACATAAAATGTGTGAAGCTGGTCGTGGAAAGAATATAACACACACCCAACAATTAAGTTTTTTTTTAGTTTGACATCCTTACCTTTTGGCTATATGGTTTTGTGCCCTTATCTATTGGATGTTTTGCATAAATATCCTAATAGATTGTCTCATAAGTTAGAAAGCCCTAAAGTATAAGTTTTCTAACGAGGACTTGCCTTCATATAATTCAACTAAGTTGTCTAATCAATGTGGCCCTTCTTGAAAGGTTTAGAATTTTATGAGACAATGTTATGAAACCAGCTCAAGAAAAGATAGAAAAGAAAGATCAACGCCTTAGAATTCAGCCTCTTCGAGGGGGCAACCTCCTTTACATTACATAAATGAACAATTCTTGGATGATACAAATGACAAAACCTCCTTTCTATATATAGGAGTCTAAGGAGTCACAATATAATCCAGCCGACCTAACAATAATAACATAAAGCCACAAAAATAACAATAGAGGGATTCTATGGGGCACATAAATAACAATATGGGGGTAATAGGGGCACAACAATATAAATAAGGGGTATAACTACAATAGTAATGGGGTAATCACTAGTATTATAGGGACCCAACATGCCCCTCTCCTTCAAAAAAGTGTTGTCCTCAACGCTTGAGCAGTTCTGGATACTTCTGCATAAAATTCTCATCCTCCCATGTGGAATCTTCAGCGGATAAGTTCTTCCACTTGATAAGATACTCTGAAATTGATCGATTTCGTAGCTGTCGAGTTCTTGTTTCTGTGACTGCTTCCGGTTCCAATATAATTTTTCCTTCCTCGTCAAGTTCTGGCAATATTGTTTGAACTGGGAGCTTGTCGCCTATAACCTTCTTTAAACATGAAACATGGAAAACTGGGTGCAATCGAGAAGCTGCAGGAAGCTCCAATTTGTATGCCATAGTACCAATCTTTTCCAACACCTTGTACGGACCATAATACTTTGGTGATAATTTATTATCCTTCTTAGCTTGCTTTAGGGACATTTGCTTATATGGTTGTAGCCGTAGGAATACCCAATCACCTACATCAAAACTTCTTTCACTGCGATGTTGATCTGCCTGTTGTTTCATTCTATTTTGTGCCAACACGAGGTTATCCTTTAAGAGTTGGAGGACTTGTTGTTGATGTTCGATGTGATGTTCCACTGCCTGAACCTTAGAATTTTCTCTTAAATATGATGTGATTGATGGTGGTTGGTACCCATAAAGTGCCATAAATGGGGTCATTTTTGTTGCTGTATGGAAGGAAGTGTTATACCACCATTCAGCCAGAGGCAACCATTTGACCCATTGTGTCTGTTTATCAGATACAAAGCAACGAAGATATCCTTCCAAACATTTGTTTACTATCTCAGTTTTCCCATCAGATTGAGGATGATAAGATGAGCTATGAGCTAACTGAGTACCAAGACAAGAAAATAATTCTGTCCAAAAATTTCCAGTGAAAATGGGATCTCTGTCACTTACAATAATCTTTGGGTTTCCATGTAGCTTTTGAACTGTTTCCATAAATGCAGTAGAAACTGTACTGGCTTTAAATGGATGTGATAATGCACAAAAGTGTGCATACTTGGTAAGTCTGTCAACTACCACCATGATGACACTCTTTCCCTCAGACTTGGGTAAACCTGTGATAAAATCCATTGAAACCTCCTCCCAACGTTGGCTTGGAATGGATAAAGGTTGTAATAGACCCGGTGTCTTAATTGTTTCAACTTTATTTTGTTGGCAAACCAAACATTCCGCCACAAACTTTTGAATATCTGATTTAAGGCCATCCCAAAAAAATTCCTTCTTAACCCTGTGGTAAGTTTTTAAAAATCCTGAGTGCCCTCCTAAGGGAGAAGTGTGCAATTCCATAAGAATCTTTTGTTTTAGCTGGGAATTCTTACAGAGGTATAAGCGATCTTTGTACCATAACGAATCATTTTTCCAGCTAAATGTATCAGAAGTACTGGAATCTTGTTGTAGCTTTCGAATAAGTGCCCACACTTCTTCATCATTCTTCCATTCCTCCTTTGCTTCGTTTATCCAATCTGGTTGGATAATAGAAATGGCACACAACAATGCTTCCATATCCTCATCCTTTCTTGAGAGTGCATCTGCCACCACATTTTGCTTCCCTTTTTTGTAGATGATTTCAAAGTCATAACCCAACATCTTTGTGACCCACTTTTGTTGCTCTTCAGAGGATAATCTTTGTTCTAAAAAGTATTTAAGGCTATCATGATCCGTTTTTACCTTGAAGTGTCTTCCCATTAGGTAGGGTCGCCATTTCTTAAGTGCATGGAGTATTGCCAACATTTCCTTCTCATAAATAGCTTTGCTTAAAAACTTTCCCTTGATTGGACGACTTTCAAAAGCAATGGGTCTTTCATCTTGCATTAGAACAGCACCAATTCCATTTCCTGAAGCATCACATTCCACAATAAAGGTTTTTGTGAAGTCCGGTGTAGCTAAGACCGGTGCTTGGCACATTGCCTCTTTAAGATGTTTAAAGGCCTTTGTTGCTTCTGGAGTCCATGAAAATGAATCTTTCTTCAATAATGTTGTTAGAGGTGCTGCTATTTCCCATAATTCTTAACGAACTTGCGATAATACCCTGTCAACCCAAGAAATCCTTGCAGATGCTTTATGGATGTGGGGATTTTCCATTCCTTAATGGCTTTAATTTTGCTAGGGTCTACCTTAACTCCTTCATGAGATACAATATGACCCAAATATTCCACCTCCTGGACTCCAAAGAAACATTTGGATCTTTTTGCATATAATTGTTTCTCCTCCAATAGTTGTAGCACCTTGTCAACATGTTCAACATGATCCTTCCAAGACTTGCTGTAGATTAGTATATCATCAAAAAATACTAACACAAATTTTCTAAGGAATGGTTTGAAAATTGAATTCATCAAACCTTGAAATGTTGAAGGTGCATTGGTAAGGCCAAAAGGCATGACCAAAAATTCATAATGACCCTCATGAGTTCTAAATGCCGTTTTCGGAATGTCTTCAATCTTCATTCTGATTTGATGATATCCCGAACGAAGATCCAACTTGGTGAAGTAAATTGATCCATGCAATTCATCCAGTAATTCATCAATGACAGGAATGGGGAACTTATCTTTAATAGTGAGCTTGTTGAGCTCCCTATAATCTGGACACATGCGCCATGATCCATCCTTCTTGTGCACCAATACTACTGGAGCTGAGAAAGAACTTTGACTCGGTTGAATTATACCAGCCTCTAGCATTTCTGCAACCATACGTTCAATTTCACTTTTTTGGACATATGGATATCTGTACGGCCTGATGTTTGGAGGAACACTTCCTGGAATCAGATGAATAGCATGATCATGATCACGCATAGGTGGGAGACCTTTGGGAGTCTCAAATACCTTGGAATGATTGTCCAGGACTTTTTGGAGATCTGGAGAAATAGATGATTCCAATGTGGAAACATCTAGCGAACATAATTGTGCAATTACACCTCTTTGCTCCTTTTTTAGAAGCTTTGTCATGCCATTAGAGCTGATTATCTTTCCTGGTTTCCCTGCAATACCCCTTAATTCAACTTCCTTTCCTTCCACAGAAAATTTCATGAAAAGTTCTTGAAAATTAAAAGCTATTGTACCCAAGGATTGTAGCCATTGGACTCCTAGTACAACATCAGCACCTCCCATTGGAATGGAAAGCATTGGGCTAGTCAATACATATTCTCCCATGGATAGCTTGATATTATGGCACTTTCCAGAACAATTTATTGTTCCTCCATTTGCAATCATCACTTGACACTCTGGTGCTGGATATAGGAAGCAATTCAATTCTTTTGCTACCCTACAATGAATAAAATTGTGGGTGCTTCCTGAATCAATCAACACTATTACCTTTTTCTTCTTGATTTGTCCTTCTATCTTGATGGTTTGAGGAGTGGTAATTCCCGCCAATGCATTACAAGATATGGTCGGATTTATTTGTTCTTCATCTAGGCTTTGTTCCTGGAATATATCCTCTTCTTTTGACCTTTCTTGCTCCTTTTCTTCTTCCTCTTCACAATCTATGTAGAATAATTTCTTCTCAGCACACTTATGACCTTTTGTGTATTTGCTATCACAATTGTAACAAAGCCCTTTTGCTCTTTTTTCTTCCAATTGTTGTGGTGTCAACCTTGTAGGTTGTGGAAGACTATGGGCAACAACACTTCCGTCTTTATAGTTGTGAATGGTATGCTTCCTAGTTGCCATAATTTTGCTTTCCATTTTTCTTGCTAACCTAAATGCCTTCTCTAATGAATCAGGTTCCCAAAGGCGCACATCATGTTGGATATTATCCTTTAAAGACCCTATGAACACATCAATCCTATGCTCCTTTGGAATATCTTTTACTGTTATGTTCAATTTTTGGAACTCCTCAATGTGCTCCATTATTGAACCCTTTTGTTTGAGACTTATCAATTGGCTAAAAAAAGTGTTTCTTTTTGTATCCTCATAATGTGCTATCAATTCTTCCGTAAAAATTGCCCAAGTGATAAATTGTTTACGAGAACAAAGCCATTGATACCATACAAACTGATTTGGTTCCAAATATAAAGTTGCCATACATACCTTTTGTGTGTTTTGCACATTATTGAGATCGAAGAATTGCTCCATCTGTAATATCCATGTGGCGGGATCCTTGCCATCAAACTTCCTCATATCGATTTTTGGAATATGGTGGGTCTTCGATCCAACATTAGAGTCTATGGAATCATGATTAACATTTCTTTTGTTCACATCATGAGTTTCCTTTACAACCTTTTCACCATTAGTAAGTATTTCTTGTAGAAAATTTGTCAAATCTGTCTTCAAATCTGCCATGTCTGTCTTCAAATCTATCCTCAAATCTGTCTTCAGATCATCCATCTTAGCTTCCATGCCCTTTATCTTAGATTCCACACCATTTATCTTAGATTCCACGCCATTTATCTTAGCATCTGTTAGCTTTTGTGAGCGTGACATTTGTTGCACTTGTTCTTGTAATTTTGATATTTCATGTAGCATTTCTTCCTCTTCTTCATGAGTCATGCTAGAGCTTTCAGGTTCCTTACTAGGTGTTTGCGTTTTCTTTCCTCGGGGAATCAGTTATCGATATTAATGCTTTACTATGCCCTTTGAATTCCTTCAAACCAAGCTTATGCAAAAATTAAAAAAAAAAAACTACACACCTTTTTTTACTTTGTAGAAGCCTGATATTGAATCTGATGTATCTCTGTAATTTCGAATCATCCAGTTCTGAAATTGTGACCTGTAGTAGCCTTGTATGTCCTCTTTCCAATGCCACTAGTCTGATCCAAATTGGATTCTCCAAGAAAGAGTTATGCACAATCTTCCGTAGTGACCTGATTATAGACTATTTCAGTAGAGAGAACTTGTATGAAGTGCCACGTGTCACTGCTTCAACCTTTGACTCTGAAAAAAATATCAAAGAAAACTACAGTCCATCCTCTTTCTGTACCTTCTTACAAAATTTCAATCCGATGCTCAGAAAGAAAGTTATGACGATTTTCCCCAGGTCACCTGTTTTGAGTGTAATTCAGGAGTCTGCAAAAAGACCAACTTCCTCAGATCATATCTCCGAAAATATCGCGCGAAAAGCTCTGAAATTCGGACCCAAGGTTCAGCGCAATTTATTCTCAAATGGGTTTGTTTTGCAACTTTTGAAACGTCACAGAAAAAAAGTTATAGCAAAAATGCCACGATGACCTGTTTGGAGCAGCGAAACCCTAGAATCCAAAGCTCTGATACCAAATGTTATGAAACCAGCTCAAGAAAAGATAGAAAAGAAAGATCAACGCCTTAGAATTCAGCCTCTTCGAGGGGGAAACCTCCTTTACATTACATAAATGAACAATTCTTGGATGATACAAATGACAAAACCTCCTTTCTATATATAGGAGTCTAAGGAGTCACAATATAATCCAGCCGACCTAACAATAATAATATAAAGCCACAAAAATAACAATAGAGGGATTCTATGGGGTACAGAAATAACAATATGGGGGTAATAGGGGCACAACAATATAAATAAGGGGTATAACTACAATAGTAATGGGGTAATCACTAGTATTATAGGGACCCAACAGACTGCATAGCCATTTGAGAGTGGGTTCATGATTATCTTCCTTTTTAGATTAATTTATTGTTGTGGTTGGTGGAGTAAGTCCATACGGAAATAATAAAATGATACTTAAAACAAAATATACTCCAACATTTGTGAGTCTTCCATCGTAGGGTTTTTTTCACCACACCTTCACACTTAATGCTAATCAATAAGTGTTCAAAAAGCCCAAATTCTCAACCTATTTCTCATCAAGAATGTTCAATGTGCTACTAGGATCATGTATAATATTTACACTTCAATTTTTTAATATGTGCATATAATGTGAAGGCATTAACCTTACCCAAATCAATGATTGTAGCAAGGGAAACCACTATAATTTCTAATAGTGGAAGGAATAGGTTTTATGACCTGGAGTCATTATTTGTTCTTCTAAAAAGAGTATGAGTTTCCTCTGAAATTTCATATTTAGATTTAAATTGGTGTAGGCTATTTCCAGAAAAGGTTTTATAGTATTGCAATGTGGCCCTTAAACTAGGGTCTAGAGCATTTACAACATAGGTTTGATGGGGGGGATTTAAGATTTCAGGTTGGTTGACAAGTATAGGATTTTATTTTGTGGCATTTCATTATTTCTCTCCTCTTTGTCCCTCCTGTTTCAAAATATTTAGGGTGAGACATTTTTACCTCAATCTTGAATTCTATCCTTACTTTTGGATGCTTCAATTGGGATTTAGGTGGAAAAAAGAGTAAATAGTTTTATCCTTCTAAAAATGTGAGCATCATATGTATGTATTTTAATAAAATGAATCTAAGTAATGGTTTGGTGTAGGCTCCATGAATTCACAATTATGGTTGATTCACAAGTGTTCATCAAACATATCATTTTTCTAGGTGTAATAAGCTCAGATCCAACCTCTACTAGATTAATCTCAACTAACATAATTTGGAATTCCACCTTTTGGAGCTAGACTATTTAACATCACCATTAGACTGACGGCTAAGGTATAATACCAGAAGGTCTCAAGATGAATTCATAATACCTAACATTGCACAGCATCCATATGATTATAAGCTTCATAGAAAAAATGGTTCATTCATACTTAAAATCCGACACTCTAAGAGATTATCACAAAGGAGGGACTTGGTTTTAATTACCAATAGACTAATAATAATAGTCAATTATCTTGGTTGAGAGCATCATATATAGTTCTTATCGCATAAGGATCTGTATAGACATTTGTTGTAGTTGGGTAGTGACCAATTACTTGGTTACGATCATTGCAACACTCAAGGATTGATATACACCCTTACTCAACAAGTATGTGAATGATGTGTTGTCACTCTATAATTTATTCCCCAATGATAATATAGTTTAAGAGGATCCATGACTCGTGGTATTAAAGAAAACTAACACTCTTGTTATATTATTATAGTATTAAAGGAGACTATTGTTATCAACATTCCGTGGTACTTGGCCACCAATTTAGGGCATATTTTTCCACCATCCATCTTCAAATTCATTGTCAGTATTAATGACTATTAATTTATATTTCTCCAATTATGGTTGTTCCTACTATTACATGATACTAGACTAGAGCTACCACTCTGTGAAGTTTTAATCAATGATATTTTTATTATGTGGGAGTTTTGTATCCTATAGGGAACATAATTTAAATCAAAGTCAAACTGCTACTAGGTAGTATATGCCATGACAACCTCATTCATCCATGTCTCAAGATTTAATTATTTGTATAAGGTATGATTAAGGCTTTTGTATGCCAAATGCAGTAGTATTTAACCTTAATCTTAATTATTTCTCTATTTACCTCAATCTTGAATTCTATTTGGGCTTCTATCGCAGACTATTTTTCAATCTGTTCTTGAAGACAACCTTGTTTCCAAGGGACTTGTTATATAATAAATCGTAATTTTTTCAAGGAGTATCTGTTTGAGAACAGTCTTAATATCCTACCATTACTAAAGAGAGGGAAGATAGAAGCTAATCTTATTGATTTTTTCCCAATATAGAAATGCACCACTAAAGAATTTGCACAACACAACTTCAGGTGGGAATATTTTTTTTGGAACCAAACTGTTTACTCAGCGTTTCATGTATATGTTGTTGATTCTTACTAACATATGTATTTTGCACTTTTTGTGTGGCAGTCAGGAGGGTTTCAAATCTCTTGTTGAATATAATGAAAATAAAATGTTTGATGTGAAATTAAATGACATGAATAGTGTGTTAGCAATTCTGGTTGCAGAGAATGTTGTTATTTCAGAGGCCATTAAAAATGTAAAGAAGAGCCATAAAGATTCAAACTTACTTGATATTGAAGTAGTGTGTGTATTATGGGATGATATTATGGACTTTGTAGAGTTTTCTAGAAAAACCATCAACAAAATTCAAATTTTGCATTGTGTCAAGTTAGTATTAAACCTTTTCTCACTGTGTGTTATATTTTCCTTCCCCATATGTGTTATGCCTCATCATATCATGAACAATATTTTAGATTTTTACTAAAATTTGAGCAGTATTTTCTTCTTGTTAGGTTCTTAATATGCTTAAAACTTTTAGTCAGTATTAGAATGTAATGGGAAAATGGGTCCATGGATAATTGTTTTAAGAATAAACCCCATGGCTTGTATTTTTTACTTTTAAGAATTATGTTTTTTTTATTACATCAATTTTTTCATTAATTAGCTTGAAAAAATATAATATGTCAATTTCACAAACAACATTCATTAAAATATAAATGCAATTGTGGATGCTTTGTTTCTTGCTATGTATATATCGTTTTTTCTTCTTTCACATATTTGTTTTTTTTTATTGATGTATATATGAATATTTTTAACAGATTGTCAATTCGGTAGACATGTTTATTGGAAATTAATTGAAAAATGTATACATATGCCATATTGAATCCTTCAACCTGTGTTTCCATAAAGGTTTCATTCAATTTAAAAATTGTGCATGTCTTTTCTTGCCCATAAATATGGTTATATTGGCTTTTCTCACATATGATGCATCTTTTTAAGTGTTTTGTTAATGATTTTTTCTTTATCTCACTTGGAATCCATAAGTCAATAATTCGTTCATGCTTGTGCTAGATTGGATGTTTATTCCATTTTCCATCCATAGTGCTACAAGGATCAAGCTTAAAGGTCAAGGCTTGTATTTAATGTGGAAAGAGCTATCTCCTTTGAAATTATTATCTTGAACTTGCATTGTTTGTATGTAGTATGTGGGTATTAGTTATGCATGTAATATTTGTATCCATGGTTTTCCATCCAGCATGATGTACCTTTGTTATACCAATATTTCAATTTCTATCTTAAATAACACTAATATAAAATGGCTAATTAGTTACTAAAAAACGACTAAAATTTGCATATAAACGACCATTTTCAGTTGGTGACCATAGTAGCTAAGTTACAGTATCTTATAATGCAACCAACTTTTAGTCATTTTTAGCTTAGCCATTAATTGGTTGTCTCAATTTTATCATCTAATTATATATTTAGCCATAAATTTGGTCACTAATTTAGTCATTAATCGCCGCAATTAATGATCAAATATACAACAAAATATATCACTATGTGATTACCCGAGAAAACTAATTAATGACCAAAATGTTGGTCATGTTATAAGATATTGTAAATTAGCTACTAATAGCCATACATTTATGTAAATTTTAGTCATCCTTTGAAACCAATTAATGACCAAAGAAATATGACTAAATTTTAATCGTGTTATAAGATACTAGAAATCAGCTACTAATAGTTGTATATATGAAAAATTTAGTCATCATTTGTAATAAAAAAATTATCATTTCCAGTATTCATTCTTCTTTTTTTGGTAGTTTAATATTCATTATATAAACTACTAATATAGTAGTTTTATATCAATTTTATGTGTTCATTATTAATTAACATAAATTAATTAATATGATGTTGCGACTAAATTAAAAAAAAATGTCATGCAATGTGCATGTTCATCTAATATGATAACACAAAGTTACATATGTTAATTACAAGACTAAATAATAACAAGTATAATTAAAAATAATTTCAACCACATAAATTTTGTTATATAAAATGTTAGGTATTACAATATGAGTTTCGAACTTAATATTGGTTGGACTACAATTTACACATGAATCTTGTTTCATCGATATTTCAAAACATTATCACTGTGTTGCCAAGACATTGCAAGTGAATTCACCAACTCTGAAGACTTGATGATTGGTCTCTATGTGTGTGTCTTATATAATATCTATTTGGCTTTAAGGGTATCACTAGACCCGTTATCTTCTCTCTCTCATTTAGCATTTATTGCTCATGCTTCTTCAACTCCTGCTTCTTACCATCAATATTCAGTTCCTCTCTCAAAAATGAAAGAAGATATAATGAAGAGTATAAGACATGAAATACGATGAATACTTGAATATAAACTAAAGTAAATTATAAAATATTTACATGACATATACCTCAACATCAACAATGCCAACGCCATTTTCCCCCATAAAAGTCGAACAAGTTTTCTTTAATTGGAGATAGTGGCCATTATGTAGCCATATGACTAGTATAAACAAATAAAATAAAATATCATCATAAAAAGAACATCTTAGTAAGTTAGTTATATTCAAATTTAAGAGAAAGCGTATTCAAAATCATGACAACTAAGTTACATGTTAAAAATTTCAGGTTGTAGATAACTTGTTAAAACAAATAATATGAGGTGTGATGTTTAAATCTTGTCGTTTTATTCGCAACAAAATTTCATTCTTTAACACGTGAACTTGGTCAAGTATATAAACAACCTATGCTCAAATAAAAACATGAAATTAAACTTGTTTAATAGTCATGAAAATAGTTTAACACAAAACAATTGAAAAGATATCAATTAATATTGTGTAATACTATACTCATCTTCAAGCTCTGAATGTTTTTTAAGTGGACATGATACCGAGTATTTTCAATTTCATAGTTAAAAGACAAAAGAAAATCAAAAGAAACATTTAAAATACAATCAAACAGTAAAGAGAGGATATCATGGAATGAACATTGCAATTATAAGAAATTTCTTTACCTATCCACCAGTGTCTTGTCGAGAATTCCTAAAACATTTTCTTGCCCAAAATAACCATGAGGTGAAAGAATCACAACATTAAAAACCATAGGAGTCCATACTAGAAACATTTCCAAATATGATGGCTCAAGTGCCTAATGGATCTCCACCAACAAATGAATCATATGCAAGACATGCTCTGCATTGTCTCTCTATCCTTTTTCCAATCCCATTTCTTGTAACTTTCCCACACTAGAGTCCAGTAACAATTAAGTGAAGGCATTAATTTTTTACTTTTATTTTTATCTTTTATATCAACAAACATTAAATTTTATTTGCTTCAGGAACATATTAATTCATATTTAAAGCTTTCCTCTCATGACAAGGTATCAATCTTGAAGTAGGACATCAGAAAATTTGACCTTATTGAGGTCCTCAAACAATTCCTACAATATCAATATTTTTCTTGCTATGATATCTTGGGTAGAAAAAATACCATCTCTGCAAAAGAAAAATTCATATATTACTTGTGTTGAAACTTTTTATATGGTGTATTTGTAGGAAAATTTTTAAGATGTTCTTTTGCCTTTACCAAAGCAAACTGTAGCTTGGTTAATCTCTATATCCTTTCATTCAACATCAATTTCTGCAAGATACATTTCAAACATTATTCTTTTCCATTTCTCAACATGATACAAATGATAAATTGAAAGTCACATAAAACCAAGAGCAAACCCTTTTTCTAACCAAAACAAACAAAAAAATAGTGCCTCTAATAAAACTTCACACCTCAGAAATTACTCTGCCACATGCTTGGGCTAAATTTGCTATTATTTGAACCATATTTAGCTCATAATTAATGTGATATTAGTGTTTTTACCATGATGTAAATTTGGTGTTAAAAGCAATATATAAATCCAGGTTATTATCAGTGAAATTCAAGTATAATTCAAAAAAATATAGTGGAGAGAGAACACCTTCATAATTAGGCTTCACTATTTCAGTTTACTTTGAATTGAGTTTGCATTTGAATATATAATTTTATATAAATAAGTGAAATAGAAAGATGAGAATCGAAATAGCACAAACAATTCCAAACCTTCCTTTCCTGGTTATCCATACCTATCTCCTAACCTTGTTAAAATATTGTGCTTTAAATTATTCAAAGAGTAGAATGAATTTGTTACAAAAAAAATTGCGGTCATCATGATATTAATTATCAACTCCACAAATAAAGTTTTCAATTGGGTTTATCTCTAGTGGTTGTGAGGAATGATTGTTATCCTTCCCACCCAGTTTCAATTTCCATAAGTGATGCGTTGAGCTCACAACAAGCATATTGGTGTAACGACATTGAAACTTGTTGTTGACTCGCATTCAGCAACGCAAATCTTTTGGTCACCATTCTTTCTAATTCACTCCAAAAATAATTGTCCAGTTGCTACATAAGTGATGTCATAGATGCAACTTGTGAATTATTTCCTAGCATATGGCTTGTTTCATCCTGGTCTTCATCTACCTTACCAAAGCATTCAACTTGTTTCTTTCCTGTATTCAATCAAAAATGTATGTGGTATTGTCAAAGCTAATTCAACTAAATCACCCGTTTTCAACTTCTGAAAAGGTTCACTAATCATTTTTTGATTCACTCTTGGCCACAACTCCTCTTGTATTCGCAACCCATAAGATGTAAAACATGAACTACCATAAGTTATTTTTCTAGAAAATCCTTCACAATCAAATTTGGAGGTAGTTCTTTCGAAGTCATCTATTTAATAGCAATATGCAATCCTTTATTCATGAAATCGATATGATGTTAGAAATTTCAAACAACATACAAAAAAAATTGTGTAAAAGATTAGAAAATGAATTTCAAAACAAGAAAATTGCAAAGAAACTACATCATAATTCATGTTTTTAAGAATACTATGCTTACTTTATCATATTCCAACATAATTATAAGGAGACTATCATTTGTGCCACATGGTGGGCTACAAAATGTATCCATATGTGGCAACCATCTTTATGGGTAGGGAAAGGGCAAGGTGGTATCATGTTTGCATCCTGGGGAGATAGCCATAGCATGGTGTCCATAATCTCACTGTTCTACATTATCACCCATCATGCCCACTCAAGCATCTGAACAATGAAGGAAGACTATGTTTCTTCACCCTCCTTGTACCTCCAATGTGCAACAACTCCAAGCTCAGCTTGTTGATGCATTTATTTAGTCTATATTTGCATTTCTAGTGGAAGACATTTTCTTGACATTCCATTCATAAATTTGAAATTTGTAACAAGTATAAATTTTACTAATTAATTATTATATTGATTATTACAAAATTGAAGACAAAAGAAGAATAATATATAATGTAGGTTTATGTGAATGGAAAATGTTAAGACAAAGGAATAATTATATAATGATAGGTGGACCATAGGGGTTGGGTTCCTTACCATCAATGTATTCTATATAGAAAGGGAGAAGAAGGAGAAGATGGCATCACTTTTGCTTGTGTAATTTAGGACAAGGCTAAGAAGAGAAAACATAGTAATGGATTGATGGCTCATGCATGACCTGTTTCTGAAATATCTTGAGCAATAAGGTCTATGGCTAGGTGAAGAGTAAAACTCCAAATATTTTTTGCAATAATCAATCTTGAGTGAATAGAATTTCATATCTACATAGGCCTTTGTGAGAGTACTCTATTCAGGGTGATGATAGAGTATATCATTTCCTTATTGGAACTAATTAAACTTTTATCATGGTATAATTTAACTATAAATATTTAAAATACTAGATGTTTACAATCAATTTTATAAAGTGTTATGGGATTCTTAATTTTTTTGTCGAATTTTAAATATTGAGATAGAAATTTGTAACAAGAATATAATGACCTCAATTCCTTGTGAATGATATAAGTATCTACTATGTGTATTTTTTCAAATCGAATATGATCAACTTTGTTTTTGCTAACGAAAAAACACACAAACATATTCTATTATATAAGATTTTTTGTTATTGTTAACAAAATTATTATCAACCATGGTTTATTTATAAAATAACATATATTAAACTATATAATGAGTTATTAAATTGATAACTATTTAGTATGGGTTGACTTTTAGTGATGTTTCTATGGATCATATTATGATGTTGTGGACTATTCAGAAGTCACGTCACTATTAAGTTAAGTTTTCATGTCTCCTTCTCATGTTTATACAAAATAAAGTAGAGAACGGATGGGAATATTTAATTCATGATACTAAAAATGGGATCACAAATTATCTTAAGTTTACACACAATATATTGAAAATGTATCCATGTGAGAAGTAGTAGAGTAGAGGGATTGGAGCAACCAATCCTTTTCAATATATGAAAATATTAGGCTTCAAGAGTTCATGTGTTGTAGTGAAGGATGCATTGAAGAGGGACAATCAAATTAACTCAAACTACTAGAATGGGATATTGATGGGTGGAGGTTAAGTTGTACCTATTATGGGAGCCTCATCTTTAGCATCTCCTTCGTCTATATGTTCTCCTTAGGTGATGGAATTTTTTCACAAAATTATTTTGAGCGTTAACATTTGTTGGTTACATAGTCATCTTGTTTCATTAATAGAATTATATTTCTTGATAAAACAAGTAGAAAAAATCTTATTTGTGTGTTAGGATTCAAAGTAATTTTTCCTTCCCCTAATATTATTTTTAACTTGAGGAGGTGGAAGATTTTGAGGATGGCATATTATGTTCTTCTAAGCAATGTGAGCAAGCCCCACTAAAATTTAGGGCCTCAATCGAGAAACCTGGTGAAAGAGATAGTTGTTCGATAAAATCTATTGATATTTCTATTAGGATCTCAGATGGTGCCTCCTACCTAACCTAGTCAAGGTAGAACAAATAAACTTTGAAGTTCTACTTTAATTCTTCTTGCTAATTTTTTACCGAAATCTTAAGGGACCTTGGTAAAATAAGTTTGCTGATGATCAGTCGTGACATTCTGGTGTAATAATACTTGTACATACCATAGAGTACATAACTCCATATCAATAACGAACCTTTTGTATCTATGTGGATGATATTTTGGTTATGGATGACATTGTATCTTGGTGGAAAGATGTTTGGATCCATATGACCATGGTGATAATATTTAACAAAATTCTCATGTCTATTCATCAATTTCATGTGTGATTATTCAGGACCCAACATGTACACTTGTACCTAGCATATAAGATTATGTAATCCTTTCTTGGATGACTTCATTGTCAACATTGAAGGAAATTTTTTATACTTGATAGTTGGATTTTTGGATGCATTGTTTGGATGATTTCATTCTTAGTGTGGAGTGTAGTAGTTGTACATGGGACCTTGATTTATGGATGATGCCTTTATGGACACAGTTCTTGGACTACTTCACTCTTAGGGTTGGCAGCAATGCCCATACACAGGAAGTTGGCTTATGGAGATACATCATAGATATAAAATTTGAGTGCAATGTGTTTCAAAGGGGATGAAATGGTGGGATCCCCCCTAGTGATGTAATGGGGTCCTTAATGGTTAATAATATTATAAGTATGGTGGTCATTTATACAAAGTCTGTTATGTTAGTTATTATTAAATAATTCATACTAGTTAGTTTTCATACGATAAATGTAATATGGTCTATTCATTAGCATAGGCACCAATAGTGGTTAAAATTTAGGTTTTATAAATGAATAATATTTGAGTCCTCCTTATTGGATTTGTTAAGTATAGTGATTTTATTTGAGAATTAGTTCATTGGGAGGTTTCCCTTGAAGAGGAAAAGGAACAAGAGTTTATCTTTCCATAAAATGATTACCATACCTTGTTAACTTACCTTGATGGTTTTGGATTCAATGAAGTAAAATGAATTTTTATCATATTCTTAGAGACATTACCCCGCAATGAATTCATGCACTGGAAACTTATGGAGACCTTTTCTAATCCTTACACCTATCTTTATCTCGGGAGTTGGATCTCATCAACGGTCCAGGATGCGGATGCCCATCTAATGGTGAAGGTTTTCTTGAGCTTGGTCATGGTAACTACCCACCCGATCCATGCTGGTCGAGGTTCATTCACGTTGTTTTCTATAGGGTTTCCAGACAGCTTCTACCTCGTAGGTTCTAGATGTTTGGCAAGGTAACCTTTGCACCCTTCCCTATGAAATTTTACCACTGGTTTCCATAATGGCGATGTAAGGTTTGCTAACGAACCTAATAATGTTTTTGTGCTAAGTTTCCAGCTTTCATTTTTTTTTACATGGGGTTCTAATACTGATATGCAGCCAGACAAAGTGGCTTGGTTCCAGTTTTCATGGGTGATGGCTCCAACAGAAAGAGGTCAAAATTAGGTATTCACTGTTAATCCTCACTAGGTTACCCAAGACTCTGTTATGGCTTGGTATTATCTATGAAATTGATGGAATGGTTATGATATGTTACCTACAATTCAACAACCCTCCTTTTTTAAATGCTTTCGGGTCTGCACAGGTGTTCCACCTCTCATTTTGCTTATGGCCAAAGAATTTCCAGCAGTCATGCTCAAGATTATATTACTCTACGTTTTCCAGGTATTTCATAGACTTATGGTGACATGAAGAGTCAGGGTTTTCTTGTCCTGTTTCCTTGGAAGTGTAAATGGTCGTAATGGCCACTTGAGCCTGATTCCAATTTTTGGTCTCCATTGACACATCTATTAGACTTGGTTATTAATTTTAGGGCTGTAATGTAATTTCCTTAAGTTTCGCTCCTTCTCAACTAGTTAGGTTTTTAGAAGGAAAATTAACTCGGGTCAAAAACGTTTTTTAATATAGTTGTGCCGCACTCTATCACTATCGCTTCAACACAATTAGAGTGACTCTATATGGTTAATAGTACTACAATCCTAATTGTTTAATGGTTATAGTAGTTTTTATATTGTGAATGGTGTCACCACGTCAATTGTTGGAGGGGTTGAAATTGAGAATTTGATTGATTGTCTTTTGCTAAGATTATGAATGTGGTTTTTATTACTATTTTTTACTTTGTGTAATTGTCTTATTCTTTACAGTATCATAGACTTGTTCCTCTTGAATTTCTAGGTTTGACAAAATGTGAATTATACTTGTAACAGGTTATGCTATTATGTATTTTCTTTTCGATTATACTACATGCTACCTACATTATTTATTTTTCTGATGTTTATACCCAACCACACCCTCCATCTAACATAAAAAACTTTGGGACTATCTTCTGGCTAGGATGTTGCCAGGCTAGGCCATAAGACTAACTCAGTTTCCCTACTAGTATTCCTTATTAAGTTTTCTCGCAATTATATTGTCCTTTTTGTTTTTCTATTTCTTTATCAGTCAAGATAGTTTAATTCCTGCCGAAGTCATTATCAATATCCTTTATTTGGTTTGTCATCATACAAAATGTGAGTTTAATTCATTTCATAGAGAATTAATAACAGTCATAAAAGGAGACTCAGTTTCTGCATATTTATATAATAAATATCTAAACTTACAGTTTCCTTTCAGTTATCCTCATATAACACTAATTCGATTTGTATTTATTATCAGTTATACATCTGAGCCATAGAATACTTATATTAAGCCTTGTGAGTCTGCACAAACATTTATCTCCACCTTCTAGAAAGCATTGTGGTTTCCTCCATACCACGAGATTAGTCACAAACCAAATCTCCCCCCATGCTCTTCTCACAAGCATGATGTTCTAGGAAAACCTAATGTCCTTCTCAACTCCCTCTCATTTTCCTTGTCATGTCTTCTAGGACTTGCATATCCAACAAGAAATTTTGGAGATGAATGCCATCAAGGTAGAAAATCAAGGGGTTTTCAAGTCATTTATTTAGGGTTACCACTAGCATAGTCCCACAATATGATCCACCCAATCCCTAAATTGGGATCTAGTGCTATTTCAATTAATTATTAGATTATCATGGTGGGCCATAATTCCAAGTTAAATGTTATGACTCGTCATAGGATATTATTGGAGATAATTGAGGAGACACCTCTTTGGCTAAACGGTTAAGGAAGGATTTTGACTTCAATATTGAACCATCAACCATATCCTCAACATTAACCATATCCTCAACATATCGAACCAACAATCAAGAAGACAACTGAGGTGAAGCATGGGCATCCTCTCTCACCCACGTTGTTCAAGATATATATCAATCTATGAATGCATCTACACTCTACCAACTGTGCATCAATAAAATTTTGGGTTGCCCCACTGTCCACCAAGATGGATACACGTTGTCCCTACAATGTGCCTTTGATTGCCAAAATTGAAAAATTTGGATTTTTCATGTCAAAATTTTAATTCAAGAATGGCCATACATTGGAAGGCCATTAACACAATATGAAGACATTAAAAATGAATAATTGACACAATACCAAATACAATACATACATTGAGTTTTATCTCACAAGGTATCTAGATGCTAATTGAGCAAGTTCACATGAAGAGAGAAAGGCAATGTCATCATACATTGTTCAATTTGTAATCAAGAGCATTATCTTGGATAAGGGAGAAGTAACATTTAGTTTCTTTCTCATATACAAAGGCAAAATTACGAAGCAATGTCAAATGCCTTTCATGAAGAAATGTTGTTGTAAAGGGTGGGGATTTTGGGAAGAGGGTTATAGGTTTTGGAGGTATTAAAATAAGTATTTGGTAAAACTAGGGATATCTACTAAAATAGGCATGAAGTAGTATTGACTATTTAGTAATAGAAAGAAAAGGGTATTCTAAATCGTGAACACGTTGATGGTTGTTTATCTCACCAATTGAAAGGATGTTACGATTTCAATGAACCACATGATGGAGAAGATTATACACTAGTAGTACTTTTTTGCAACGTTTTAAACCAAATGTGAATGGAGAGGAATTTCCAAAGGTTTTTTTGTGAGGGTCAAGGGTTTCTAGGCTTTGATAGTTTATCAAAATGGTGGCATGAGGAGGAGTTATCCAATGCAATGTGATCATAGGAGGTCGATTCAGTTGTAGGTTTGGACATGGTGAAGATGCTAAAGGTTGCGATTAGTTCTCTTATTGCATTTCATTTTTAGGTGTCTCATTCAGTTCTTTTATTTGCATTCCGCTAGGGGCATGCCATAATCTAACGGGCGGGTCTTGTTATTAACCCTCATGCCTTATACCTGCTGGCTCAGGTCTTTTAATCAAGCTTTTAAAGTCACTTACAGTCCTGTTTTAGTATTTTGATCAGCAGAGTCATTTCAGTCACTAGGTCTAGGGTTTCACAAATTGTGTCTTCAAAGTGTCCAATAATGCCAGCAGGCCAGCGGGAGGTTTTATTTCACAAAACTTTATCGTCATATGGATGGACTATGACTTTTCTTCAAAATCTATTTTGAAGAAAAGTCGTCATTTCGTTTTCTAATAAACTTCCATGTAATTTTAAAAAAAAAAACAGTTGTTGAAATCTCCAGGTGCAACCCTGGTCTTCCTTTGTCAAGACATGCCACTATTCCTGCAAAAGTAGCCAAAAGATTCATTATTCAAGTAAGATAATCAAAGAAGAAACAGAAGAACAAGGTTTGTGTTAAAGTGAAAAAGTGCCAAAAACTAAAACATTACAAAGATGGGTTTTTGAGAACCAAAAATCAAAGCCATGTCTTTATAAAGATATTTCTGTGTGTATAATGTCATTTGCATCCAAGAAGATCAAGGAAAGTTGAAGTTAGTGGTGAGAAGGTGATTTTCAAATCCAAGACTGTGTTTATTGGCTACGCAGTGCATTGGGTTAGAGCGCGGTGCACAAAGGTTGCGCGATGCATTGGGCCTCCTGCCACAGTGCTTTTCTCCACTGGTGCAGTCCATCCACGAGGTGCAGCACACTCGGCTTGCGTGCAGCGCACAGAACCTCGAAGACAAAAATCATTGTGGCTTCAATAAAAATCAAACCCATCATTCCCTTAGACATGTTCATTGCTTGAAACATCCATTACTATGCTAAGAGGTCAAAGGATATCGACTTAAGGGTTAGAGGACTGAATTTTGTGTTTGAAGGGCCGAGACTGTGCGTTGAAGGGTCGCGCGGCGCATTGGAGGAGGTCACGGCGGGCACAGGCCGCGCGGCGCATTGGGCGGAAATTCTCACTGTAAAATTCCACTATCGCGGTGCATCCAGGAGGCGTGGCGCACTGGGTTTGTGCGCGGCGCACAGAGCCTACAAGCCAGTTTTATGTCGCTTCTATCATCAAAACTCAGAAAAACACCATTTTTTCTACTCCAAGTAAGTTCAAGCGTGCTTCTATTGAATTTATCTTGTGTTGGGTGTTGTTTGGATGGAGGATTCAAAGGTTTGAAAGTTTGATAATATAAACCCTATGTGTATATCAAAATCTGCTCCTTTGGGGTTTTAAATTTGGTGAGTTGAAATTATGATGGTGGTGCCAACTCCCCTTTCCCACCTGTGATCTTTTCCCATGCCCCAACTGCCCAAACCACTCTTATCCCAGCTTCCAATTTTCCCTATTCTACAATCATATCAGTCCCTCTCATCATTCGCCCTCTCCTATAACATTTATCACTATATCATTCCCATATCATTGCCCAAATCCCTACATCCCTAAAAGTGACTATTTGCACATTTCTTCAGTTCACAAACTCCATCATCCGCTTTTCCCACTGTCCCATATTCCTCATAGTCCCATTTCCCTTTTGCACATTCGGCATTGAAAACACATCACCTATTTCTCTTTGTCAAACCAATCAAACATACACATTGCAGCACCATGACAGAGACAGATTCATCATATGAGAAAGGATATGAGAAAAACAGTGACTCAACCACTGATCTTAATGTGCCGAGAAGGCCTCGAAATGGTGGCAGACATGTCAGAGAAGAGCGTACTTCCTTAACTCAATTGCAGATCTGCCCAATTGCAATGACATGTTTTCAGCAACTGTCATGCTTTCAGTATTGTGAGATGATTGCTCAGATCCATCATCATCAGGAGTTAGTTCGGTTGTTTGTTTTATTTGCATGATACTCATGTTACTCTTGCTGGAGTAAAATTCACCTTGACACCAGAAACCATCTCTCAGGCCACCGGGATACTCAATATAGGGGTAAGTTGTTTGACTACCTAGATTTCAGTTCCTTGTTTAGAATTAGTTCAACCAGCTCCTAGAATGATGAGCTCGACCCATAGAGGGAAGGGAATAGGTTTGGCTTGTCTATATTATGTAATTTCTAAGTCATTTTCACGGTTGGACACTTGGGATTGCTTGGCACTCTATTGTACATTTCATTTCTGCAATTTTGGCAAAGGAAGGACTAGGGTTTTGCAGCACTTGTTGGGATCCATGTGGCTCTATGTTTTGATGGTGTGTTTCTCTATGTATTTGTAAGTTCACTAATGTTTATGTGTAGCATTTTCCCTTCTCTTGTATTCTGCAATTAAAAAAATGAGTGATTAAGGTAGAATTCATTGGACTGCTATGCTCTGCCTTGAAATTTGGTTTAATTCTACATGTTTTTATCTGTTTGAGGAGGAATCTGGAGACCCTCTTTCCCTCCTTAGCTCCTTACTACTTTGATCCATCCATTCATTCAATCCAAAGCATCAAAATGATTGCCTTCGTTGCCCCAATCAGAACTCTGCAAAAACTAGGCCTCATCCCCAGACCCAAACTTTTCCTGTCCCTTTTTTCCATCAAAACCCCCAAAAACTCAAAACAAAACTTTGCACTTTCATACCTAGCCTAAGATCAGTTGTTAAATCAGTCATCTCAAGCCCCATCGATTATCTTTCACTGAGATTGACCCAGAGAGAGCCCTCTCTTGTACGGGCTAGCGACGAGGCTCAGCATGGTTTGATGTGGACCTAGAACCTTGCCTTTTCATCCTAAGGCAAATCTAGGCTCTAACAAAGGTATTAAAATAAGTATTTGGTAAAACTAGGGATATCTACTAAAATAGGCATGAAGTAGTATTGACTATTTTGTAATAGAAAGAAAAGGGTATTGTAAATCGTGAACACGCTGTTGGTTGTTTATCTCACCACTTGAAAGGATGTTACGATTTCAATGAACCACATGATGGAGAAGATTATACACTAGTTAGTACTTTTTTGCAACGTTTGAAATCAGATGTGAATGGAGAGGAATTTGCAAAGGTTTTTTTGCGAGGGTCAAGGGTTTGTAGGCTTTGATAGTTTATCAAAATGGTGGCATGAGGAGGAGTTATCCAATGCAATGTGATCAAAGGAGGTCGATTCAGTTGTAGGTTTGGACGTGGTGAAGATGCTAAAGGTTGTGAGGTTTGTTCTAGTAGCTGGAAAGGACAATGACAATTGTTCTTTGCCGCGAAATAGCATATTAGACTCCTCTTCCTTGGCGAGAGATATACACAACAAGGGGGAACTTTTAAATGCATTTGCGCCTTTTAACACCGTCATCAATGACATTTTATCATGAATAGGTTGTCGAGTTGGTTAGCTAGTGTTGCGACATAATATGATGGAGACAATCAGGAAATCTACTTTCACTACGGAAAAGCGGAAAACGAGAAGTTAATTTTTTTTCAAGGAAATTATGAATACATTATCACATTAGATTATTGGTTGTGATTTATTAATATGATCATGGTGGGTCATACTTTGTAAGCTAAATGCTATGACTCTTGATAGGATATTATTAGAGATACTGGAGGAGAGACCGCTTGGGCTCAAGGGTTAAGGAAGGATTTTGACTTCAATATCAAACCATCAACTATATCCTAAACATTTGTGCCATCATGGAGGAAGGGAGACTTTTCTCTTCAAAATTATTCTTCTACTTTGTAGGTTTTTCAAAGTTGTTTGATGTTATCTTGAGGGAGGCATTGTTCCATGGATGAAAGTGGAATTTTAAAGATTTTGTTTACTGTTATTATATGTCTATTAGTTTCTATAGGACATTTTTCTTCTTCCTTGTTCCCATTGAATGTGGCACAATCTGTGCTTTATAATGCCCCACTATTGTTTTGCATTTACCCAAATCCACTTCCCTATTTTGTTTGTTGAGGAAATTTTGACTTGGCCCAAATGATTTGTTTCCACAAAATATGAGATTTCCTTCCGATTTTTAACATTTACTATTGATTTTTTGTCCATTTTAGGATGAGGCCACTCACTAAATATCCTCAATGAAAATAAGGCACGAACCTTGATGAAGCACTAAAATAAAATTCCCTTGTTCATCCGTAAAAATCGTCGAGTTTCACTTCGAACAAAACAAAATACTGCTAAATACTAAACTACCCACATAAATGGCATTGAGATTTATTAAAATTTACTCCAAGTCTAAGTTTTTGACTCCTTCTCGAGTTGGAAAAACCACTAGCGATATCAAGTTGATAAAATAAAGTAGGATCTGTTATCCAAAATCCTAGCGTAGTGCCCTGAATCCCTAATGTGGCTGATACTTTGATTATTTGAGTTGATATATCAATCCTTAGTATCATGGCTAGATATGACAACTTGATTTATTGATTGAGCTGATTTGATCTTAGGGTTAATTGTGGCATCCAAGTTTGAATCCTTGATCCATTTATCATTTGTAGAAAAAGCACGAGTTCATTGAAACCATCAAGAAAACATGGAAAATTCGTCATGTTATTCCACTCCAACATAATTATATTATCTAACATTATAAAACATATAAATTCATATAAAATATGTATCAATTTTTATGAGGCAAATCTACTGGAAGGGATCACAACCTATGAGCTCGACAATGAATTCTAACCCCAATAACATCAAGATAATTAAACATGTGACCTTTTAACAGAAAAGGTGTTTTAACAATGGGAACTCAACTAACTAGGATGACCCTTAAGACTATGTATTTTTACCATTCACTTTGAAATTTGAGAAAAATAATTTTAACTTTATAAAATTACTAGCATTATAAATTAAATATTTATATCAAACTAATTCTTGCATTAAAATAAAACTTTTATTAACTTAAAGTTAAAAAATTCGTATTACTAAACTCCACCAACAACCAGAAACAACACGCAAACAAAAAAATATCAGAAATAATAAGTACTCAAACTGTAAAGAAAAGCAGTAAATGTAAAAGACACTCATACCGATGAGAACACATTTAACATAACATCAATGAATTTTATGGTTAAAGACTTACATTAGTGTAAGATTTAGCGTAGGTTCTAGATAGAGCCACATTCCACCGATGGAGTCTTATGCCTACCATACTACCTTATCTTTTTAGTTTCAATAACAATCTCTTTCTTCTGGAGTATTCTGCACACTCCAATAGCGAGCACACTTTGGAGGGATCGAATCCCATTACTACACTCCAATAGTGAGAACACTTCGGAGGGATCGAATCCTGTTACTTGAGTTCAATGTAAGAATTCTTCGAATCACAATTATCATCCACTTCCTTGTCGGAGCTTGATTCTATAATGCTATTGGAAGTTGTTAAAAGAAGAAATTTTAAAGAATTTATGCTTGTATTGCGAAAGTTTATTTTTTTTCATGGTTGACATGATTTTGTCCAGCTAGTTGTGAATGCAATTTTACAAGATCTAGGTTTTTTAGTGAGGGTTTAGGATTTTGGTGGTAATTTTGGAGAATAATGTTTATATCATGTAGAGCATTATGAATGCCTTTGATTTGGCTTCAGTTGAAGTTTTGGCAGCTTTGTTAAGGTTTTGTAGGCTTGTTGTCTTTGTGAGCTTTTGTTGGATGCAAACATTTTATTCTCGATTTGTTTAAGATCTGGTTTATTTAGCTATGCTTATCCAGTTGCATTTGGAATTTACATTGAAATCAAGAAAATGGAGGCTTAGTGGTAGTGAAGGGAAATATGCAACCGGGAAGAAAGAGGAAATAGGGTTTATTTTATTTTTGTTGGAACCTCTTTTTGTTGTTGATCTCATTTGTTTATTAGTAGGGATGATGTAGGTGCTCGTGATAGCACTAGTTGAGATAGACCAATGGGGTTGTGGTATAGGAATGATGATGTTCCCATGCCAGGCTATCCCGTGGATTTAATTCTCCTAGAGGTGCGAATTAGTTGTTAGGGCCAATATTAAGGTGCAAATTTTGGTTGATTTTGATGAAAGAGAAACCCCTTGTGTGACAAATCAGCCAAATGGAATTCATTTGTTCTCAATTAATTGAACTTTTGTTCATGGTTAGTTGTTTAAATAACCTACGTGTATTTTTTACCACATCCGGTTGTTGTGTAGTGGAGGTCCCGCGTAAGGGTTTTGGGGCAGAAAACCCAAGAAGTAGGATTAAACAGTGTAAAAATTTTGAAATATGCGGAGCGCGAAGTATAATATATTGAGTCAAAGGGTAGTCCACCCGAAAATAATAAAAAGTAATGTAAATAGAGTCTACCTGCACAGGGATCGCAAGCTAGGGAAGGATATAAATAGAGCGCGGTTCTATGAGGGAAAGTCAGTTCTTTTGGAGTATGAAATGTAATGGGTTCTTGAAGAAGAGAGTCTAGAAGCATCCGTAAGTCTGAGTCGAGGGTTGGGTAGTAGGTAGAGGCTCTGTAGCTGTGTGCATAGAGGCCTGGAATGCCTGTAGCTATGTGTGCGGACCCCTACAGCTGAGTGCGCAAGGTAGGTCTGGATGTATTGGTGAAGAGGAATAATAAAGATAAGTTTGTTTCTGTAATTTTGTGTTATCGCGTATCTGTCTTTATGGTTTACTTTTCTATATCTGGTCAATGCGAATGTGATGAATGTATACAAATCTGGGTTCCTTTTAAATGCACGAATCAGTATGTTGATTAAATGTTTGCTTAAAGGCCTTGTTGAATAATTTTGAATCATAATCAAGTAGAATAACGCACTAGTAAGAAAGATATAACCATTCTGGATCAGTGCATAGACCGAGTAGCGCGGAGCTATAGACCAGTGTGCAAACCCTCCAGTACACATCTAGACATCCCTAGGGTGTAGAAACCTAGTTCCAACACCCTCCCCTACTACCTCAGGTGAGAGCTTAGTCCGCGCTTCGCGGGCTATTGCCGAAAGGGCTAGTAGCTACGAGATTTGCTTGGCTAAATAACTCTTCCAAACCTGGGTCAGGACCAAACAAGCCAACAAATGGTTTTGTTGTTGGGACCAAGATCTACATAAGGGGTGTTTAGGTGTGGAATGCGGGGACACTATAGAGAAAGAACATTGAAAATTCAAGGGTAATATATCAAGTGTAGTGATGGCGAGCACAATTCAGTTACCCGTATTTAAGGCAGTTGGAGGCGAAGACCAGGAAGAATTTTGGTTTGTGCTAACATCAGTATGGAATGCATAGCAAGTCGCAGATGATAACGTAAAGAAAGGCATCTTAGTCAGTTCACTGAAGGACCGAGCGCTAACAGGGTACATGAAGTATTCAAGCATCAACCCAATGGCAGGGATAGCGGATATCCATATTGAATTGAAAAAGCAGTTTAGCTGCCAAAAACAAAAGTGCAGTCAGTCGTAGGATTCGAAGAGATCACAATGATACCTGGCGAGACCCTGTGGGATCTGCATTAGAGGTTGAAAAGCACCATTCGCGAGGCCAACATGACCCTAACGGATGCACAACACTGCGCTTGGTTCATTGCATCATTAACGCCATATCTAAAGCCAGCTTTGTCACAACGAAAGATCTCAACCCAAGCGGAAGTGCTGGAAGCAGTAATGCAACTGTACGAAACCCCGTACAGGACCCAGGGTTGGAGTTTAGCAAATCCAAGCGCAGGTCCAAAATTTGTGTTTGGAGATACAAAAGTTAAAACATGACCAGACGCTACATTCAGAAATCCGGAGGAAGTATGGTGCATAAGGTGCAGAAGCCAGGGACACAATAAGGATCATTGTCCAGTCTCGGTGAATTTTGTGGTCACAGGGGGGCCGACACCATTGCGAATAGAGGCACAGATAGGGCCGAGCTCGATCGCCCTGCTCTGGTGTGCAATCTGTCAGGTAGGAGGAAAGCACAACACAGATAATTTTCATCTATTACCAAAATACAACCAGACCCCCCAGTAGCTCTTTTACAACTTTTGTAGATTGGTGGGTCATGAAGAAAGGGATTGCCTTAGTTATCGAAGGTTGATGGACCAAGCACCTGCCTACAGAATGCAGACTAAGGGGCGAGGTCAGGGTCTAGCCGCGACATTTGGGCTCAGTGGGTTCCTAGGATGGGGCAAAATGGGACTAGGAAGCGGTCGCGGGCAGCTAATATGTTACAACTATGGAGGACCGAGGCATTATGCGGAAGCTTGTACCAATCCAACTCGAATATCATGTTCGTATTGTGAGAAATTCGATCATGAGCTGCTAGATTGCCCCATGCTGATAGCACAATTTCGCAAAAAGAAGATAGTGCCTCCTACAACAACGTAAAATGTGTATATGATGAGATACAAACCCCGCGACTATGAACCCTCGGTCAACAGGATATTGCGACGTGACGCAACCACAGAAAAGTTCAATGGGAAGACTAATATGGAAGATAAGGAAACCTTCACGGATGTCTCTACTCGAGGAAGTAGGGATCCACCTGAGCCAGCTCGGGATCCCTTGATGATGACTACCTTCTTAGACACATGCCTAAAACTGCTTCGCCACAATCGGGCGGTTAGAGGGTTACAGGAAGTGATTAATAGATGCGCAGGGTGGGGTGAACGACACACAGTCTGGAAAATAGGAGGACATGCATTGCAGACGAGTTGGGAAATGCGGCTAATAGTGCAGATTGGCGACTACGAGATGGATCGGGTCATTTTGGACCTAGGTTCTAATGCAAACATATTGCCTAAATGGAATTGGGAACGCATGGGTAAGCCTACACTACAATGGTCTCCTATCCAATTGTGGCTGGCCAACCAAAAAAAGATATTACCCATTGGAAGCCTACAAGGTATTACAATAGACATTGATGGTGTAAGTACCTAGACGAATTTTGAAGTTATTGAAATCATGGACGAACATATTCCGTATCCTACGTTGGTAGGGATAGACTGGGCCATTGATATGAATGGGGTTATTAACCTCAAATAGAGGAAGATGATATTTAAGAAAAAGTTGCTCCGGGTCATCATTCCACTGGATCCAACAAACTGACCACACTACACAAAACCAGCACGTAGCGAAGAGAGGGGCGATGCACTAGACAATATCTACAAACTTGCTGCAATAGAGGAGCGGAGATTCTTGCAAGGTTACGACAGTGATTCCGATGAGAAGGATGAGCAATGGAGCAACAGGGAATGAAGCAACCACATTGCACTATAATATGATGACAAAATCCCTGTATTGCGTTAAAGTTCATAATCACAAACTACTGATGTATGATGGGCTAACAGTAGTAGAGGACTTCCTGGATAAGTTCGAAAGTGTGATACTAGAGTACCAACGGTTTGATGCAATAATATGGGCATTGCGCGCAATACCGGCGAGATGGTGGGAAACCCATGTAGGGACCATCGATAATTGGCGATGCTACAAGTGCATGATGAAGATAACTTTGAAGCGAGATTCGAATCCAATGAAGCAATGACCCTATCGATTGAATCCAAAATACAAAGAAAAAGTCTGTGAAGAATTGGATAAGATGTTGGCAGCAGGAATTATTGCAATGGTTGAGGAGTCTGATTCAGTATGCCCTATGGTCGTACAAGAGAAGAAACAGAAGGGGGAGATCTGCAATTGTGTGGATCTGCGAAAGCTCAATGATGCTTGTGTTAAAGATCCGTTCCCAACACCCTTTACAGATGAGGTACTAGAAAATGTGGGCGGGCAGGAAGCATACTCCTTCACAGATGGGTTGTCCAGGTACCATCAGATCAAGATTGTGCACAAGGATCAGAGCAAGACAACATTCATTACCGAATGGGGTTGCTTTCAGTATACAATAATGCCCTTTGGACTGAAGAATGCGCCCGCGATATTTTCCTGTATTGTGGTAGCCGCATTTAAGGAGTTTATCCACAAGTTCTTAGAAGTCTACTTGGATGATTGGATCATCTTTGGATTGGCTAAGAATCATGTCGTGAGCTTACGATTAATGCTGGATACCTGCTGACAACACTAGATTGCGCTCAACTTAAAGAAGTGTACTTTTCTCGTCCCTTTTGGGAACTTGCTGGGCCATGTGGTTTATAAGCAAGGACTAATGGTGGATCCAGCAAAGATCACTATCATATTGAATCTGTAAGCGATGCGCACTGTAAAGTAGCTACCGCTACGTTAGGACACATGGGCTACTATCGGAAGTTCATCAAAAGCTATGCCCAGATTACGGTTCTGATGGAGCAATTGCTGAAAAAGGATGCTACTTATTGTTGGAATGAGGAATGTAATAGAAGCCTAGAGACGCTTAACAAGAAAATGGCTTCACCTTCTATATTGGTCTTTCTGAAATGGGACGTCGAGTTTCATGTGCATGTGGACATGTCTTGTATCATACTAGGAGCGGTAATCACTCAACCAGGAGGAGAAGGACTGGACCATCCAATTACATTCACAAGTCACAGGTTGTCCAAGGTAGAGAAGAATTCCCCACTACTGAGCGTGAAGGATTATGGTATATGCACTCCAGAAGTTCCGCCACTATCTACTCATAGGACATTTTAAGATGTACATGGATCACTTTGCGCTCAAGTACCTAGTGAATAAGCCTGTGTTGGGGGGGCACATTTGTCGATGGTTGTTGTTGTTTCAAGAATATGATTTTGAGGGTGTTGTAAATCTAAGACGTCTAAATGCAAGTCTGCATCATCTGTCCCGAATTAAGACTGGTGAAGAACCAATAAATCTATAAGAGGGACTTCCGGACGCTCAATTATATGCCGTGCATATTGCAGATGGCCACTTTGAAGATATAATCCACTTTTTAACTACGGGCACTGTGCCACAGGGGTATTCTGTCTAGCAAAGGAAGGAATTGGTGATACATGCAACAGATTTTACTGTAATTGCAGGCCACCTCTACAAGATGGGCAACGATGAAATATTGCGCAAATATGTACCCAAATTCGAGCGCGGACAGATCTTGGCCGAAGCACATGGAGGGGTTGCTGGTGGACATTATGCGGGCTGCACCACAGAGTAGAAGATTCTTCGTGCTGGATTATGGTGGTCCACTCTGCATCATGTTCAAAGGCATACTGTCGGGCCTATGATGTATGTCAATGGATGGGCAAGCCATCGTGAAGGGACAAAATGCCACTTCAGCCACAAATGATGCTACAGTCGTTTGAGAAATGGGCGATTGACTTCTTCGAGCCTATCAAACCATGAGGAAAGATAGGCACGCACTATATCATCACTGCAACTAAATATTTGACACGATGGGCCAAGGCACAGCCAGTTAAATATTGTACGGCTGCGACAGTGGAAAAATTCTTATTCGAGAACGTACTGACTAGGTTCGACTACCCCAAAATTCTCATGAGTGATAGGGTAACACATTTTTTGAATGAAACGATCAGCGCACTCACTGAGGAATTCCAGATCTATCACCAACAAAGTACACCCTACCATATGCAAGCGAATGGGACCATTGAGGCATTCAACAAAATTCTGGAGACTGCATTGACGAAAGTTTGCAATGCGTGACGAAATGACTGGGATTTGTACATTCCTGTTGTGTTATGGGCATACAGAACTACATGCAAGAAGCTGATAGGCCAAACACCATTTCGGTTAGTTTATGGCCAGGAGGCCGTTATGCCTATGGAATATATTATGCCTAGTCTACGGATTGCGACAATCACAGGTATGGCAGACAGTTTCTGGCGGGATTCCATCAGCAGGTACAGAAAACATGCAAGAAACCGTGGCATGATCGCCATATCAAAGTGTGTACCTTCAAGGAGAATTATCTAGTCTTGTTGTATGACAGTAAGTTTGAAAAATTCCTGGGAAAACTCTGCATGCACTGGTTGGGACCCTATGTCGTCAAAGAAGTTACCGATGGAGGCGCGGTTCAGCTGGCTAAACTCAATGGAGACCCCTTTCCAGGAAGAGTGAACGGCAGTCACCTAAAGCTCTACACGGGCGGGCCGACCACCTGACTAGCCAAAGAGAAGATAGTCTCACCACTCCAACCAGTTGAAAGAGAGCGTGGGACGATAAAGCAGCCTGGGGGACAACTGCACATGTACCATGGTTGTGGATGTTGTAGAGAACATTCCACACACCTTTGAGTGAGCTCAATCGAGGATCGCCTGTGCTCAACTGTCTTTGTCATGAAAGGAAGCTTTGGTGTACTTTCCCAATGTACACCCTTTGCATGTATCTACCTGCTCTAGTTTACCCTTGGGAAGACTAGTAGAAATTTACTCCATGATCTTCAAAGCGCCATGGTGCAATTCACCCAACCTCCTATGCCACAACTCGCTGATGTCTCAGCTTTGGACCTTCTCTACTTTCATGCTTAAGGGAACACAATATTCTACGTCCAACTTGTAGAGGTTCTTCACTCGAACCCCTATCCTCTTCACCTATCCTATGGCTATGTGATCAAGGAAGGCCTTTCCCATAATAAATATCACATCATAGCCTGTATCCTACAACATGGCAACATATACCAAGTTCTTCTTTAAACCAGGAACATACATAACATCTTGCAAAGTGAGGGGAGAACCTCACAAAGGTAGTTGTATCGATACCATTAGTGATATACCTCCCATAATCACCCATATCGATATGCATCTAGAGATCCTTCTCCTCCAAGTTACTGAAGAGCTCTTTGTTACCGGTCATGTGGAAAGAAGCTCCAATGTCCAAGTACCACACACTACCCATCATTGATGACATCATAAAAGTGGTGAGGGTAAAATCAAGTTCAAGCTGTGAAGCGAGGACCTCACCTACCTCTCCTCTTGAGGGCTTCTTATTAGCCTTCTTATGCAGACATTTTGTGGAAAAATGTCACAACTCATGAGAGTGAAAACACTTGATTTTAGACATGTACTTATTCTTTCCACCCTAACAAGAATCTGATTTGGAATGGGATGAATTCCCCTTCCTTTTCTTTTCCTTACCAACTAAGGCACATTTCTCCTCATCATCATGCTTTGATGAGGATTTGTATCTAGTGTTTCGATGAATCTCTTCCTATACCAAGTCAGAACACAACCACTCCCACTCTGGTATCGTCTCCTTCCCATTAAGAGAGTCCTAGTAACTATGCCAACTCTTGGGAAGTCCTAGAAGTGCTAGGCTCACCAGATCATCTTTGACACCATTAGTCTTGACACTTCCAAGCTTATCCCGATATTGGGTAAACTTTTTCAAGTACTTCGGAATTGAGTCACCCTTCTCCATCTTGATTTTTTTGAGTTTGTCCTTTATTTCAAGCTTCTTGTGGTCACTGCTATTTTGAGACAGGTCTGTCAATGCCTTCCACATTGCAAATGGAGTTTCCTTGTCATGGAGATTCAAGACACTATGATCTCAATCTCCTTCTAGGATAATCCTTCTCGCCTTTTCCACACCTTCTCCATTCAACCATATATTTAGCATATGATGTTGGAGGCTTTGGAATATCATGATCTATGAATTCCTTTAACCCATTTTCTTCCAACACTACCTCCATCATGTCCTTCCAAGCTATGTAATTCGAGCTTCCCTCCAGGGCATACTCAAGTATCAAACTGTAGAATGACATTTTGCTCACTCTGAATAATGAACTATAAATTCGATATCACTTGCACAAAAAACTCGAATTCTCCTCTTCTATATTGTCTTCATTTCTGATACCATGTAGATTTTTACTTGTAGATTCAAAAAATTATGTGATATGGTAAAACACAGAAAAAGAATCTACTTTACTCTTTAGCAAAAACCAAAATTGATCAATGAAAACAATAAGCAGAAAAGGAAGAATGTAAATCGCACATAACACAATATTTCTCTGGGGAAAGAAATTTGCTAAAAACCCCTACTATCTATATTGCATTAACTATAAGATCTGAGAAGAAAATACAATGCTTGCTCAACCCGAATAGTTCCTGCACAAGTACAATCTATCTCTTTGCCTCACAAGCGAGCTCAAGACAACACTTAGCCAATTATTCTACTTGCCAAGCCCCTACTTCCTTATGTAATTCCTAAGATAATTATCCCATATTTAATTTGGAAATTCTTCACTCATGAGTGCACAATCCATCCATATGCCCTCAACTAACTGCATGCACCATATGTACAACTCAAAGACTTATACAACTGACAGTACATTGTCCCTAAACTCTAATCTCAATTGGGTCTTCCTCTGAACTAACATGTATGAGTTATTTATGATTGAATCTTCAGTTAACTAGTGGAGCAGTGAAGATGCACTAGTGCATGTCCCCACTAGTAGACCTCCTACTAGTTCCCCCAACAATTTGAACTAGTTTAACTCACTATAACTCAGTTATACTGAATTAATTAATTATAACTGAAAAGAGCTCAACCCCAGCCCTTAAAATTTATGGATCACTCTACATGACTCTAGATAGACTTCCAACTCGAATTTCCAAAGAAAACTAAGTCAATTTAACTTAGTTAACTATTACAAGTTGATATGAAAATAGAATTTCAATTTAGTTCCTAATTTAATTCAAGGACAAATTAAATTAGGATTTCTTGTTGCTATTATTAACAAAGAAAATGCATAAGTTATTTTTAGAGCTAGTGAGTTTCTATTGGGTTGTTGGAAAACATACACGATTTGTTGAACCACGCGATGTTTGAGAATGTGGGTAAGATGTAACATCATGGACCACAATGATATCTTGTTTATGTACATAAAGAAAATGGGAAGAAAGAATTGAGATTAGTTGTTATTTGTAGTTCTAGATTCCTGTAGCAAATGCAATCATCAAATATTTTCAAAAGCTAAAGTCTGATAAGAGAGGAGTAAAAGGGCATGATGCGCAAGAGCCTATGTGGAAGATAATGCAACCACTCATAATTTTGAGCCTATGTGTGGAGGATAATGCATGATATTTTGTTGGTGTTATAATTTTAGTTGTAGATTTGTTGGAAGGTGTGGGTTTGACATTTATTGAGTGGTGATTGTTATTGTGATTGTACTTTTTTTTGTAATTAATTATGAAGAACCGAAATTATATATAAGAGAAACATAGTTCAAATTGGTGTTTCTTGTTGTACCCAATGCTATGAGAACATATCACTGATTTGATTATGTTTACGATCTATTATAAAGTTGATGGGTCCTGTGAAGTGAGGAACGTCAACGACAAGTTATTTTGAAGTATTGGTGGGTTGTGTGAAGCCAAGAACATCAATTATTATGTTTTTATGTTTGTTTAACATGTCAAGTTGTATGCTTTCCTTATGAATACTTTCAATACCCATACAACTATCCTAGATAACGGATACCACGAGCTTTGTCATCTGAAAAATGTAAGCATGTCCATAGGATGGTTTAGCTACTTGAATAAATTTTCTGACAACTACAACAATCTATGTAATTTGGAAGAATGAAGTATGTCAATATTGTTAATCATTACAAGTATGTCAAAAATGGTCGGAGGAAGTGGTATCTTTAGTGGGTCAAGTTGTAAGCTCGAAGTTGTGATGAAGAAATAACACAATCCACGAGATTCTAGACTGGGTATAAGTGCTAATGAAGACCATATCTAGATTTTATATTGTTATTTTTAAAATAAACATTATGAGAGGTTGTTAGGGTTAATGTTTCTTTTAGAGTGGTGTGGTGAGATATTCTTTCAACTTCTCTATCAGGGTTTGGAAATAGTTGGATCTAGTTCAAAAAATATATATGTATCATATTTGTGATTAAATGAAGAATGGAATTTTTTTTACCTTGTATAATTATAATTGTTTCATATATGCCTTATGTTTTATGCATTTCGAAATGGAGAATCCTATAGGAAAAAATAAATTACATTATTTTCAAATAGAAAGAAATAAAAATAAGTGAATGCTTATACATCTATATTATTATACATGCCAAAGGCAAGGTATATAGTGGTCAGTATCACTTTGACCATTATCAATTTATTTGACTTCTTTTTTATGCAGTGGATTTATCCAATGTTTTAGCAAAATTATTGTGCTGAGAGGCACATTCTATAGCCGAGTATAAGGGTGATGTGTAATTTCAACTCTGTTCAATCTGAAAGTGACATGCATCCCTCTTTAAATAAAAATAAAGTATTCTCTAAATAGAAAAGCAATGTCGGATAAATTTGTTTTTGAAAAAAATGAGTATGCATGTTTAGTTTGTTTTTATCAAAATCATTATAAAACAAGGATAATACCAACCCCACTATGGTCTCTCAATTTGTTGTTGATACTATAATATAATGTGGTAAAAAAAATTTGCTCATTCTCAATGATAATTAAAATATTTTCATGTCCACATGACATGATATAATTTCATATCAACCTTAAAAAGTTATAAAGGAATTAGAAGTAGAAGAAAGTATGAGTAAGATGATTAGACCTTATGCTTTTCAAAAATATATTAAAACACATAATTTAAATAAACTATTTGAAGATGTATGTTAAGTTCTATTTTATGTCAATATCAACTTCATTAGTAATATGTATATTTATATAAATAGAAAAGGTTAAAAGAAAATATTTTAATGTTGTATATAACAAAATATTCAATGTGCAAAGAAAAAATAATGGAAAGATAAAATATCAAATACTTCCTAATAAGAATAATAAGAGGGATATGTGTAATTCATTCAATTCTTAGTATTAAATTAATATGTGACATTTAAAAATATTTAAAATACTAAAAAAATATAATGTGAGTCATCAATAAAATATCTTAATATACTTAAAAATTTATTAATAACAAAAAAAACATTTTAATGTCGACAATGTAGCCCATATATAAAATGTCTCAGTCCATATGTATGTAAAATATTTTAATGTCAACTATATATATATATATATATATATATATATATATATATATATATATATATATATATATATATATAGTTTAAAAAAATTATGTGTATATCATATAAAGCAATTGAAACATAATGAGTTTTTATGGTTAAATGGTTAAAATGTTTAAAGTATTCTCAATGTTTTACCTTTTCGTATTTTTAGGTATATTTTTGTTGTCAATTTTCGTTAAATCCAACAAAGGTATTTTAGACTTACAACTTTAAGTTATGTACACTATATATCATTCACAAATACAATTTAAACAATGAAAAATACACATTGTATATTTAGAGAGAACTCTCATTGCGATTTCTCAAGGGATGAGAGGGATGTGTTTTTTAATTTTATTTTTACAATCTAAATTTTTTTTTCCCTGGAAGAGATTTCATCCCTGTAAGCCCTTTCTAGATCCATGATTATGATGGATCTATATTGGTATATTTAAAATTATTTTATTTTACTTTATAGCCTTTTATATTGATTTTAATTGGCCCATATTCATTTGGGTCCTATTGGAGACTTTACATTATTACTCCATGCATTATTTATAGTTACAAAGCTTATAAAGTTTGGTTATAAAGGTTATAAAAATTTCAATATGTTAAGCTTTAATTTTTATCAACCAAAGTAATTTTGGAATTAATCTAGCATTAGTTCTGTAACATTAAGTGTTTGTGAGACTCTATCTATAATCCATATAGACATAACAAGTTAATGTCTCTCTCTCTTAATTGGTTCCACTTACGATCCACCTGGTGGATTGCATGCAAAACCTTGAGGCTATTTGGCCATTTTCTCGAAGTCATTTGAAAGTTGTTTTTTCAAACTCATGTCAAAGTTTTCAAAGTTGTTTATCTATAACCAGGCAACAAGAACAAGAGGTAGTTTATTGTGAAACTACCACATCATATAAACCTGCAACCAACTTTGATGAGTCTTGAAGTTGTGTTGATGATCAATCTAATGAGTCCTGGAGTTTCTTTGAAGAAAGTGATAGACCCTGCTACTACAAAGCAACAAACCCTGCTAAAATGGTCGAGAAAGAGAGCTTGATCTTTCCTAGAACCTTGTTAGTGTAGAGAAGATGAGGCCTGGAGCTACTTTGATGATAGGGATGATGAAGTTATGGTTCCAAATAATGTTTTACAACTATTTCATTTTAATGAATAATATTTTAAACTAATTGAATGACAAAATCAATAACACATAAACTAATTTTAAACCTTATGGTAAATGCCATTATCTAAACTTTAGTGCTACTAGAAAGTAATGCTACATCAAAATTTACAAGAATATTTGTCAATATATGTAACATTTTTACCAGAGTTAGTATGTATGACATTGTATAAATTGGACATTAGTTTAGATGCATAATGATAAACGGTAGAAAAAAATCAAGCACAATGGTAGATGCAACACTAGACCAAAAAAAGGGCAAGACATTTGAAAGAGGACTTTGCAACACTATTAAATAACTATTGAACACAATATTTGCTACTAATGAATTATTATATTTTCTAAAAATAGAAATGATAATTCAACATCACCAACATCAATTAAAATAAAACAAAATAAATTGTGTGCCTTAGTCATAAAAATAAAGTGAGAGAGGAAAACTGATTTCATGAGGAACTTGTAAGCATACCTGTTAAGAAAACCCAAATCCCTTAGTTATTTATCACCTGCAAATAATAAAAATTAATGTCACAAACATAGAATTGAAATTAAACAAACATAATTCAAACTAAATAATGTCATCAGAAACATGTGACCACTTCTGTCTACAAGTTTAAATGTGAAATATGTGTCTACAATCATACAACGATGGGGTTCAATCTTTGATGGTTATATTTTAGCATACATTTACAAATCACCCCTTGTATAAAAATAAAATGGGGATATTTTAGAGAAATAAAAGTGCATTAATTTATAGTTGAAGCCGATTTCACACACAGGGAAAGTGAAGCACTATAAAAGAAATAGACGAGGATTATGAAAAACATTGCAGAGGACAAATCTTGTGAAAATAACTGTGAAACAATTTCCAAAGCATGCTGGAGGATGAATGCTGCAAAACGTCCTTTTTAGTCCCTGCCATCTTGCAATGGACATGGACTATAGTAATTGAAAACCGCGATGTTAATATTAGTTAAGTTGTTTGTGAGCTATTGTTATTGCCAATTCGTGAAGTATAATGAAAGTTTTTAGGTACATAGTGATTTACTATCTTATTTGGCCTCTTCTCGAGGTGGGGAGGCAAAAACTTAGATTCTATATATTTATGTTTTTCCTATCAATATTAGATCATTGATAGATCAACTTAATGCTAGCATTAATGCTAGAAATTTAATTCTTGGGATTGGGATGTTCTTTGGTATCAAGCCTAATGCTTGGGATGTTCACTTATATCAAATTTTGTGGAGAAAAACATTGTCTTATTTCAGACAGACAGGTGGCAGATAGATAGGCGGTCTATGTGGCCTGCATGATGATGTGTGTGGTGGTCTATGTGGCCTGCGTGAAGATGCATGTGGCGAAAGGAGAGGGGGGCTATGGGTACCGAAACTGCTACCATTACCTTTCTTTGCCACCATTATCTTTCTCTGCAACATCTATGTATACAGAATTCAATTGTCTCTGCAACAACTATGGATGCCGAATTCAAATGTCTCTGCAACAACATCTACTCTTGTCTTCCCTTTCCTCTTCTTCATTCTTATTATGTTCTTCCCATATGGGTTGTACTTGCTCAGATGACACCGTTTAGATCCTTCATAAAACAATCAGTGTCGACCAAATCATCTTGGAGTTTCCTCAACATTTAATCTATCACTCTAATTCCTTCTATATCAGGTAGAAGACACTAGTGCTTTCTCAGCGATCAACTGAAGGTAGGCAACAAGTATTTCCTTCTGCCTTACCATTTTTTTGGGTCTCTGTTATCGCTTGTATCATTGGATTCCTTAATATCGCAAATGGCCCCTAAAGTTCCTAATTCTCCCACTTTTGGTGTGTCATCCCCCTTGCACAATATTCGATGCGAGGTTGCTCTTTGTGAGCCGTTTGAAATAGAGAATTCCAACATCAATGGAGGTCCCCGGATCAGAGTGTCTGCAGACTTTATTACAAATATTATGAAGGATGGGAGGTGAAACCCCATTGAGGGCAGCCTTGCAGTGGTCAAAGGTTTGGGAATTGATAAGCTCCATGGTCTCTGCAATACTTCGCAATTGCAGAAATATTATGCGTAGCTGGTCGGGACAAGACGCCAGTCTTGGAAACCCAAGCTTGAGAGTATAAGGGAAAAGGAGAGGAGTGTAAGGGGCACTACTAGCTATAATATTCGGGGTTCTCCTATTCCTTCCCTCATGGAAATTAATATATCCGACTGTGTTTCTACGGTGAGATACAATGAACAAGGTGAGATAAAACTAGAATGGTTATTAGCTATGAATACATAATTCAAATGTCTCTGCAACATAATGAATTCAAATATAAACCAAATTCAAGGATAATTACCTTTCTCTGTGGCCTCTGTAGCATACTACAGTCACACCAGCAGCATGGGCAGTTGACCGAAATGATGACCCCGGAGACTTGTAGAAGCAAACATGCACTTGTAGCACCATAAGAAAAGTTTGAGTTTTTGGGTTCCGGTTGCCTATTCCTGAGAGAGTCTTATATTATTCTTCTGAAACAACCCATTTAGCCTCGTTAGCCTGATCGAATTTACCTTCCAGGTAACGAAAAGCTAGTAAAAGTAAGCAAGTAGCCAGCCAGGGTAGGGGACCAACCAAAATACTGCAACAACGTAGGAGAATGGAGGCAAAAAATTGTTATAAGAAAACATGTACGAAAACATTACCTTGATAAAGACGTTGGTTTGTTTGAACCACAAATGTTTTTGGAGTTGTCAAATACAGAAGAGTGCTCCCGACCTCGGTTGCTCGGTAAGCCAGGAAGAAACCTAGATAGTCACTATCACTTGGGTGGGCGTACCCTACCCTACCTGAAAGGAACTACCAGAATTCTCACTTGAGCCATGAATACTGCCCTAGAGGGGAAACGGCGTGCCCTGCCCTGAATGCTTTTATATTGGTAAGGAATGGCGAGATCTGTGAAAGTGGAAAACGAAGATGAAACTATTGTCCTCCTTTTGCAAATCATGTTGTTGAATTGGGATTTGAGCATGGACGCAAAATGTCCGTTCGATCTGGACTATGTCCATCAATTGCCACGGGACAGGTCGTATTGTGAAACGGATTTTAATAAATCTGGTTGCTGAGAGGCATTGCAGAGCCTGCTCGGCATAGGGCTAGCTTAATATTTGAAAGAGAAATTCGTGTTCGAATTTCCCATTAATGACTCTGCTGTCTCTTGTCTTAGAACATATCAATAGCAGCTCGACTCTTTGTCTCTACCAGGAGATTTGGTGGCAAACTGTTTCGGCCATAACATATCTAATTGTGTTTTGAGCTCAGAGCTTTGTGCCAGCATATAGACTAAGCAGGACTGGATTCGCAAAGTGATAAATACTTCCTTGGACTCGGCCTACAAAGTAGATCTCTCAGAGCTGGGCTCCTGTCCCCAGTGCATGGAAAGTGGATCTATCGTTATCTCCAGTGCCCCCTCTGCAGTGAGATACAATGAACAAGGTGAGATAAAACTGGAATGGTTACTAGCTTAGTAAAAGTGTTTTCTGCCTAATTTTCTCCATCTCTTTTACTTCAAACCTCAATGGTGAGGGCACGTTCAATGGTGAGGGCACGTGTAATACATGCAGTAGATTTTAATATGTTTCCTGACTTCTTATCGACAAAATGATGGCATTTTGTGTGTTTATTGCAAACGCTAAATGTTATCGGTTTATGTTTATGTTTGAAGTTTGCATGTCCATTGACAACACTCATTTCTGCAACGGTAATTGGTTTGGTAATCTATGGTGATTGGTTTGGTTGTCATAAATTAGGGTGAAAATAAAAATGTAACAAGTTGATATGCTATGAGATCATAAAATTACAAGTGAAAATCTAATTTACCACAAAACATAACGACAAATAAAATCGAATTTCTAAATTATATTTAATAAATAATATAACTTTGTTCATGAGCTAAATTATATTTAGTAAAGAATATACCTCTGTCCATATGCGTAAGCTCAACTAGAATCATAAATCACAATGCTTTTATCCATTTTATTTTGTAAATAACGTTGTATCATAAAAGCTTACACGAATGCTTTTGAAAGCGGAAGATACGGGCCAGATGATTTTAGCGGCAAATACTTATTCTGTGTGTAAAGAATGGACTTAGGTGGACTCGGAAATCTAGTTCTGTAGCAGCAAGGTGCCTCCGATGGCTGATCCCTTCTGATCAATTATCCATCTGTTCTCGGAATCTATTTGATCAATCAACCAACCAGTCACTTCTGAACAGGGGAAAGCAGCAGGTCTAGCTGCAGCTCTTTGCTCAATTGAACCTGATTCTACCGATCATGTCGACGGCTTTAACAACTATCACTTTGGCTACTTTCTCTACTTTGGATTTCAACTACATTGTTAGTTTTCTTGAAGCTCCCCCACGGCAGGGACTTGCTGCCATGTAGCCCTTCTTGTTTAATTTATTAGTATGGTGATTATGTTTGCTTCTTCAGATTGTAGAGTGGTTAATGATGCTAATTATTTTTGGATGAAAATACTCTCAAAATATTGTAACTTAAAGATATTCAATGTGATTTGGTCATGATATCTTCATTCGATGAATTCTAGCACAATGAACTCACCCTCATTCGAGAATTGGCCCCTTTGTTTGGAGGTAAGCTTGCATACCAAGAAACAAAGAGAACGAGGTTCATTTGAAGCTTGAATAAACATCAATGAAAACATAGCATTTTAGAATATTTTAAAATGAAAATTTTAAAACCAAAAATGTTACCTGAACACAGTTGGGAAATTGGCCTTCCACCGAAGATAGTGTTACTAACTATATATGACAAGCTATAAGATGTTAATTCCAACAGAGTCCTTTCCATTCAGGACAAGGTTACAAGGTCGATTTAGCAACCAAGGTAGTTAGTGCTTCCCCTCTCTAGAGGATATACCCTTGACTTCTTACAAAAATCCATCATTAGTTCTTTCCTCCATTTCCTATAGCTTAATTAATTAACGCATTCACCAAAACATTGAAAGACGGACTAGCTAGACCTGAGCAGAACAACATTACATTGAGAAAAGGGGAAAGCAAGACCGGAGAGAACAACAACATCAACACAGGTCTGTGAGATGTTTTAAGTGTGCATTCTAAACATGAAACATAAACAACAACATCAACACAGGTCTGTGAGATGTTTTAAGTGTGCATTCTAAACATGAAACATCCATTATGTTGTTAACTTACTCACGAGTACAAGGAATATAAATGTGTTATTATTATGTTCACCTAACACTTGGGAACAAAAAGCCTTGTTTTCACGACTTTTCAATTGCGATAATTGTGCACTGCTTATACTATTTGTTTGAATAAGTTTATGACATATGAACATATTAGGCAACACGACCCGTTTAAATCGCATTGCTATATTTCAATTATTAATTTTCACCACATTTGAATTGTTTTGTTTGTTCTCTCGGGATCACCTCAACTTTTTATCATAGCATTATGGGATTGATAGTTTTTCGCCAAAATTACATCATTTTTCATGTATTATAAATATAAAAATATCCATAAACAAAAACGGGAACATGAAGAGAGTTTTTAATATAACAAGAACTATGTGGGGCAATGTTACTGCCTTTGCTTTTTGACATTTCCATCCCTTAGTTTTTAAAAAAAATAATATATTTTATTTATTTTTTTATTAAAAGAAATATATTTTTAAACTTTTATGTAAATTATAATTATATTTTAACAGTAACGTGTATAATTATAATAGAATTTTTAAGATTTTATATTGATCAAGACTTGATTTTTGTGAAGGGTATTTCATTCATTAAAGGGGTCTTCAATATGGAAAGTTTAACTTAATTTATAAAATATATTGAGTTGATATGGTAAACATTGATGACTCAATTAATGGAAAAAAATTTCATACCAATTCACAAATATCCCTTATAAAATTCTTCACTAAACATAAATACACATGACTCAACTTGCGTACAAATGGTAATATACTATTGTGTTGTTATGATGACTCTAGCTCTACTCACTTTCCATTGTTGAGACAAGAGCATAACTGTATTTATCTCAAAGAGATTTTTCCATCACATAAATGAAAATATTTATATGTAAAAAACATAACCCTATATCACATAAATGAAAATATTTATATGTAAAAAACATAACCCTATATTTACATTTGTTAAAAAATACTACTTTTTTAAAATAAAAATCAAATAAAAATAAAAATAAAATAAAATAATTTTTTTCCCATAAAAATCATGTATTTTGTTTTGTTAATTAAAATTACCAAAAAATTAAAAAAAAACTAAAAACCCTTATATATACATTGAAAATGTGAGGTCCATAAATAAAAACATGTATATATACTTTGAAAATGTGAGGTGCATATATAAATTAAAAAGGTGAGGTTCACATAATAATGTCATAAGATATATGAACAAAGAAAACTAAATCTTTCCATAGAAATGACAACTTAATATGGATTTATTAAGTATGTATAATATTGATAATTTTAAATATATCAAAACCCTAATTTTATATCACTTTAGGAACTGCAGAGAGAATACCCATTATAAACAACAATACAACATGATAGTCAAATTTTCTAAAATGAATAAATTTAATGTTTGTTTATGATATAAATTGTTATGATTTACTTACTTTTCGAAAAAAATATAATATAACAAAATTTAAAATGAGTACAATTTTTAAAATATAGTGATATAGTTTCTCTAAATGAAATGAAATTATAATTTTAGTCAAAACTTTGAAAAAAAAACTTGAAAAACTAGATAATTGAGTTTTTCTAATACTTTATAAAATTAGTCGACTAAATATGAACCAAACTAGATATTATAATATTTTAAAATATCAGATTTCTAATTCATCAGGTTTTTCACAGCATTCCCACCTCCATTTCCTCTTGAAAATATAAATATCCACAACTGTACAAAATAAATTTTCTATTATTTAACATGTACATATAAATATTAATAACCTTTGTTATTAATAAATTATATTGGTTAGTCCCTATGGGCTAGCTCAAGTGATGATGGTCGTGGAATGAAGTCTTACCGTGGGTTCGAATCTTGTGCTACCCTCCCCTCGAACTAGAGAATTTGGGTTCAAATCTTGCGCTACCCTCCCCCGTAGTGGGGTGAATAATGGACATGTAAAACTCGAAAATAGAAGAGTCCTACCAAGGTTATAAAAAATATATATATATTGGTTAAAAACTAATATATATAAATAACTTATATATATAATTTATTAAAAAAATATTAAACACATGTATATTACGTATATATAAATGTTTATATAAATTAAACCTATAGTTGTTTCTATAACTTAAACATAAAAATACCTCAAGTCATCTTAAAATAAACTTTTATCCATAAAAGTTGTAAATCCACTTCCCTTTTATCTCATTTGTTAAGATATGTCGTAAATAATAAGAATATTATTTTATCTCATTTGTTAAGATATATCGTAAATAATAAGAATATTATTTATGAATTTTAGTATATTTTATTTATTACCTCTTTTACATTAATAAAGTTTTTGAACAATGGACAACATTTTTACAGGTATAATCTGTGTTGACTGAGAGTTTCAAGAAGGAAATACGTTTATCTTCAAATCTTCTCGTGCGAAAATGTGGCACTAGTCTCTAGGGACATTAAACATGTAGTCGTTGCAACATACCACCAAATTTCTAGGATGCCCATGTGTTCATGTGTGCTCAAAGATATATTAGTTTTCAATAGAATATCAGAGATTGGCTCCCAAAATCATGGTGATAAAATATATAAAAAAATTCACAATAATGGTGCAAATTTTAGAAGATTTGTGCAAACCAAATCCATTTTACAAAAATTAACTAGATCATAAGGATTTTTGTTAGGAGTCATCTAACGAGGTGGAGGAATTGCTCGGACAGCCAAAAGTGGCCGAAATTTCGCCAAAAAAAATTCAAAAAATCTTGTAGAGGGCGTGTTTGAATTGTGTTTTTGATGGTGGAAATGGATTCAACACCATCAAAAACATTTAGGATGCCTAAAATTTTGAAGTTTAACAACTATAACTTGGATTTACAAAAATCCTTGACGGAGTTTCTCTAAATATTACAGAAATTTCCATAACTTTCTAGGCAACTCCTCCGCCTTGTTACACTACGCATTTTCGTTAAGGTTATTGCAAGATGGCTCAATATTGAGATCATAAAAAGTTTCGTTAAGGTTATTGCAAGATGACTCAATATTGAATAATACTTTATCTCCACAAATGATGTTTCATTTTCCATGCAACCACGTTTTTTATACCAAATTACTGGAGATTACAAGGATTACTATCATGAGTCTAATTTTGAGAGCATGGAAGCCCACCAATTGCACAAAATCGATCACCTAAAAGGAAAACCATGAACTTGATGCTTTGTAAGATCATGGAAATGTTATCAAATTGTTTTGATTTGAGAAATTTTTCAAAGTATGGTATGCAGCAGACACATCAATCTCAGGGCCTACATTCAAGGAATGATTGAAAACTTGGTTGCATTGGTGGCTATAATAACATAGTGTCGAAATTCTGCAAATTATGGGATGTCAGTTACAAATCTTTAAGATCATTGCACATAATCTTACAGTTGGTTCCCAAATATCTATGTAATCATTACACCTATTAAAGTGTAATATGCATGGCAGTTCCAAATCTTTAAGATTGTTGCACAAAGGCAAGGCCTATTTCCAACTCCATAGATCCATTAATGCCTATTTCCAACTCCATAGTTCCAAATCTTGACTCTAAAGACAGTCTTGGGAGGGGGTTCTGACATCATCTTTGGCTGTCAACCCGTGTGCATCATTGGGTTTGTATTGTGGCCTTGTCTTGAATTTGTGAAGAGTAAGAAATGGTTGAACTTTGTGACAGGGTCAGAGCTTTCAGGCGATCTTCATGATATATTAGTGGCTGATGCAGTCGCGCTTCCTGTCATTTGAATTTTAAATTTGTTGTCCTGCCCTGTTTTGAAATCAGTTGTCTCGCCTTTTTATCATATAATTGTTTTGATGTATGCTCTTTCATTTGGAGTTTCTTTTATCTAAATTTCCCCTGATACCGCTGAACAATATCATGGGCAGATGCAACTTTGGATGCAGGTTCAAATCGATGCCCGTTGTGCCCGCCTGGTGCCATGTGTGAGATATTTCATTAGCAATATCATCGAAGAGCACCGTCATGTAGAGCAGCGTAGGGAAACTGTTGATCAATCTGATTTTGTTGATGTTCTACCGTATATTGGTGGGTGCGCAAAGCTTGAGAAGGTAAGCGAGCACTTGAGAAGTTACATGCGAAGGAAATGGTTTCTGCGATAATTGTTGTTGCGAACATGCCGTGCGATTGCGCAAATTGTGACTGCGCTGACAAGAGCCACTGCATGTATGTTGTCTACTCCTCTCTTTACAGTTTTCTTTTAATATCGATTTCTATCAATCTCTCTTCCTTTCCCTTTTCAACTTTCGTGTCGTTTGTCATGAGTTTGAATCTGGCTACGTTTGAGCTCGTTTGATTTTGGGTTGTTTTGTTTCACAGTAAAAAGGGCTTCCAAATGGACTGTATTGTGGAGACCACTTATGAAATGGGGTATTGCGTTATATGTAGTTGTTATAAATTTCATTTATATGGTTTCAGAATGACATCATATTTGAATATATTTGGGTTTAGTGTAAACAGGAATGCTGTAGATGTATCTCTAAAGAACGACTGCAAGTGTCGCCCAAACTGCGAGTGCGGCACGAGCAACTGCCACACCTGAATCAATAGAATCTCTTATATAGTGGTCGTCTCTCCAATTGGTGTGTAATAAGTCTACTATGTTCCACCAAACATGATGGATAGTTGTGCAGTGTTATAGATGTCACTATACCATGAATTTTAAGTAAAGACTCAGTTTACATATATTTGGGATTTTCAGTGCGCCTTATATTGTTCATGAAATGCTAATTGTTATGCCTCTCAACATAAACTATCTCTCATTTTTTTTTTTCCAAAAATGTTTTATACGAATATGTATATGGGCTTCTGAAATGACATTTATAGATGTGTTAATTTCTGAATTGACATTTCTAAATTTGTTAACTTGTTTTTAAATTAAAGTAGATATACATGAAATTGCATTATTAATGTTAAGAGATAATTTAGTATCAGTGTAAATTAACCTGGGATTTTCAACTATTTTTAGTCTCTTTTAAAAAATGTTTAAGGTAGGTTTGTATTGGAAGTGTTTTAAATAAATTTGCATATGTTATATGGCCTTCCTCTATATTTATAAATATCTTTAATTTTTTTTGTTTTTTTCTCCAATTAAATAGAGTTGTATTGTTGTTTATTTAAAAGTAATAAATTAAATTGAAAAACAATTCACATTTATAAAACATAATATTTTTAAATAGTTAAAATTTTAATTTTAGGATTTTAGGAATAGAGTGATGTAATTATCAATGAAATTATAATATTCATTATTCTGAAATAAAAACTCTTAATCCATCAAAATATTGCAATCGTATATTTATAATTTTAAATTGTTTTTAAAATTTTAAATAAAATTAATAATAATTAGAAAATGTTAAAAAATAATGGCATAATAAAATAAATTTGTGTGAATTTCATATTAATAAATTGAATTTAAAATAATTAAAATTCATAAAATATATAGTTAAACCATAATAAGTTAAATTATATGAATTAATTTTAATTTATAATAATTTTTTGTTATATAAATAAATTTCAAAATCATACATTTTTTTTTTTAATATTTAACTAATTAATATAATTCAAGTACTAAAATCTACAAAAGAATACATTCTATCTAAAATATACTAAATTTTTTGTTTCATTTATTATTGTAGTTAAAGTCTTAAAACCTAAATTAATTTCAAAATTGAAATCATACATTTTTTGTTTTATTTTTAATTTTTAAAAAATATTTAACTAATTAAAATAGTTCAAGTACTAAAATCTAAATGAGTATACATTCTATCTCAAATATATTGAATTTTTAGATTCATTGATTATTATAATTAAAGCCTTAAAACATTATGATGTTTTATGTTCATTTATATAAGTTGTTCACATATAATTTAAGTTAACATATTGGATATAAGGTTGAGATAAGTAGAGTTAAGAAATGACATATATGTAGTTCTTTTTAATGTTTATTTCTAGAAATTAATTGTTAATTTACAAATTTAATCATGAATAGATAAATTGTTAGTGGAATTAGATCTTTTGGACATCCATGGCATTAAAGGTAGTCATTCTTGAATGTCTATTGTCAAGATACTTATCTTTTGATTTGAGACAATATATAAACAACATCACTAATAGTGAAAGGCAATCTCATGTATATGGTCAAGATAACCATCTTAATTCTAGAAAATATAACCTTGTTTTGAGCGAAGATCATATATGTTTCCATTAGGGAAGTATATTATGTTATTATATTTCACTTCAATGGAATCCTCATTCCCTAATAGAGTTCCTTTCTAGTGCATCTTACTCAGGAAAGTGTGCTTCAACTTGTTCTAAATAAAATTGCAATACCAATAAGTATAATGATGATTCGAAAATAAATTTCAAATCGTCTCTAGTTGGCGACAAGAAGGACATGCTTCTTTTGTGAAACTTCTACATAGTAAATGCTAATCTAATAAAAAACATTCATATTAAATTAGTGTTTGTAATATCATACAAAGAAAATATTATTTTCCATTTTGTTAATGGGTCAATAAGGCCTTGTTGCTTCTCCTGAAATGAGAAAGGGAGTCGGGACTATAGGGCATTTATATAAGCATTTCGACCTTTAAATCTAAACAAGTTTAGCATATTTCCATAACTTATCTCTAGAAATTTTGAGGTTTAAAATGGGCATGTTAAACAATATTAATATAATAATAGTGGAAATAATAAAATAAGATTATATTACATCATCAAATTTTAGAGGGGAAAAAAACTACTTTTTAAACTCGTATTTTCAACTTATCTCCATACGGTTTTACTAAAATTTCCAGCAGAAGCACTCATTAGATGTGAAATTTAATTCTTCATCCAAAGAATGTTTATGTTGCATACTTTTGATGGACCCTGCTATATGAAAAATGAGAAATACATGAAAAAGTGTGTTTGCAATCATGTTTTTCATATATTTCTCATTTTTCGTATAGCATGGTCCATCAAAAGCATGCAACATGGGTACTCCTTAGAAGAGTAATTAAATTCCACATCCAATGAGTGATCTGGCTCTAAATTTGAGTAAAATCGTAGGAAGATAAGTTGAAAATATGAATTGAAAAAGTGTTTTTTATTTATTCTTTAATTTTTTTACTTTTTTACTCCAAAAATGGTGAACGATCCCCCATGATTGACATCATCATCATCATCATCTTGAATCATATTAGTTCTTATAAATTTGATTGTACATTTTTGTTTTGAGGCTCATTTTAAAACTAAAAAATTCTCTAATGGCTCCACTTGGACTTTGTGCATTAAACTTGAACCACTCCTCTTCTAGAATTAACTTTTGAACTCATATTTGTATTACATTGTTTGTGCTATGATCTCTTATTTCATTTTATGTATTTGGTTGGCATGATGCAAGTTAATGCTTCCCCATCATGACAGTTTAGTTGTAATAGTAATCTAGAAAAAAAACAATCTATTGACTAGGATTTATTATATGTACTTGCACAACTTATTAGGATATGAAATGAAAAGTAGTTTGGTTTTTGGAATATATATCACTTTCATTTATGGAAATTTGATAAATTAAAAAAATTTCATTCTTCTATTTGTGGTATGTTACTTTTTATTCTATATGCTCATGTATTTTGTATTAAATGAGCAAATATCGTGTCTCTTCATACAAATATTTATCGAGTGCACAATTTCATCATTGATGAACATGTAGATTATATCTAAAATATATGGTTGAAATTAGAAATAAGAATAGGGTGTTAAACAATGGATTTGTTTTTTATTATGTAGATTGAACAACAAGGTTTGTTAATTTGAAGCTAGAAACAAAGTAGGTGACTCATCTAACATATATAGGAAAAGAGGCAAGCCCGCCTTTTTTGGAATATACAAGAATGCACATGCATTAATAGTAATACTCGTGTTTTATTACATAAATTCATAACTATGTGAGTCTTCCTTTCCTTTATTATTAGGACTTATGTTTCAAATGCAAAACATTAGCATTAGGACGTACTTTTCTCTCCTAGGCATAGTCAAGAGCTTAGGCCCATCCCTTCTAGGCCTAATAACAAAAGGAATACTACATGGGCGTTAGAGACTCTATAGAGAGGACATGTGTCATGGTTGAATGCCATGTTAATAATACTTGCAACCTAGAAGGTTTATTATCCCACATAAGGACCTTGTATTTCTTTTTGACCATGGTCTAGGCTTTTAGATCCAACATTGATTCCCAAAACCAAATAATGACAACCATATCTCACTTAGAGAGAAAGTGTCCCATAGAAAGGTCCTATGTGGTGTGTCAATGCATATTTCACCGTGCTCAAGCCCAATAGCCTTTGCTAAATGCCAAAGGCCCTTATTATACTTTATTAACCATTATCAAGATGAAAAGACCCTTAATATCATTGAAAACACATAGTGTCCCTTGGTAAATAACTCATATTGAAAATGTGCACATGGTATGCAATATTTGGTCAATTTTAGGTTTTTTTTTGTAGCAATGGAGATAAGAATCATTTAGAGCATAAGGTTGTTCTTGTTTCTCACAATATTGTTTATATATCTAGATGCATTCTTGGTGACCAACTTATTAATGGTGCCCACATCACTTTTGGAAGCAAATGATAACCAGCAAAGATCTAATCTGCATGTTTGAGGATTTCCATGGCAGTTCACTGTGAACTCAGGAATATCAATCCCACTTTTTGGCAAGCCATGCACATGAAAATGGCTTATGTGGACCCTCAATCAAGACTTTATCTTAATCAAGTTTTTAACTCTTGAACAAGTTTGAAACCTTAATCAAGGCCTTAAAACATTAATCAAGACTTTTAAACTAAAAACAATTATATATTTGAAAATAACCTTAATTAAGGGTTTTAAAATACCACAGTTGAGAGCTTTTAAGGAACTTTAAAAAATGTGATTGAGACTTACACATAGATAAAGGGCTTCAAAATTAATAATCTTCACCATTTTTGTGAGTTTTCATAGAACTTCATCTTTTTCAATGGGTGAAATTCTTTCATCTCTTCTATGGAAAGTGGTGCACTTGATGGATATATATTCATCATTGAATTCTCTGTCCAATGACAAAACTTTCTCATTTTCTCATTTTTATCATTCTAAAACTTATACATATAATTTTATCGAATAGTCAAGCCCCCGAAAGACAAAAAGATATCTCTAAAACTACACAACTAAAACATTTAAAAATATGTGTGTGCACTCTATAGATGTTTTCTTATTCAAAATAGGAGTGTTATCGGTTTTACATTTTAGGTAAAAGGTGAAATGCAATTTTGGGAACAAAAATCTGTCTTTAATTTTTTCACTTCAAAAAAATAATAAAAAATATATTTTCAATTGTTTTTATTTAAATATCAAGGATTACTTATTCATTCAAATATATGAGTTTGAAGGTTTCAATTTAAAAAAGAAAATGTGAAACATCAATTTTTCATTCCCATATTTCACTAAAAAGTTGTTCATATATTTATGGATTCACCCTTTAGCATGAGAAGAAAATTTAGGGCTAGAGTCTCTTCTTTCCCTCCCTCAACTATGGCATGAACCTAAGATTCATCTATGATACCTAAGACAAAATAATTCCACCAATATTCAACTTACATGTGCAAAACCCCTTAGAGAGGGCATTTGTCATTGCTTATTGGTGTCGTTCATGGTGCTTATGTTTGAGAAGGTTCAATTAGGGATTCACTTCATTGTTTACCCCTTCACCATGTTTATTCCTTTACCCACATTTCAGATGCCCAAACAAACCCATGGTACATGTATCCTACTAAGAGACCAAAGAAATCCTACAAAGTTCATTTTTGTTCATTTGAATATTTGTTCAAGGCTCTTGATCATGACAAGATTCAATAACATTTGAAGATAATTATTTTCAATGTTTGATGATGATAAGGACCTACAAACTATCTGTGCCATCATGTAGTGGTTATTTATGGAATGAGGTTGTTATTTCCCTCCCTTGACTAATATCAAGGTTGTGAATTTTTTTTCTATACCAAATTATATATGTTCAAAGCATCAATACCCAACCATAATGCATGAAACATCTTAGTGCCACTCATATCCAACTCTTAGGGTAAAGACCCCTCAGTGACATCTTGTGTCATTATGTGTAGGGTATATTCATAATACTGGAGCTTCACATGGTTCAATTATGGGTCATGACCCTTTTTTACCCACTTAATCATGTTTAGGCATCCAAACCCATTTCCATTGCATAAAACCTATTCATGGAACCCATATTCCACTCAAAGGCCTACCAAAAAACCCATATCAAAGATTGATGTGTTGGTTATGTGAATCATCTAAGGCTCTTGATCCCAAGAAAATTCAATAATATCTTATGGAAGTTTTTCCTTTACCATGTTCATAGTCTTGCAACAAATCCTCGATGCACAAAAACTCCTATTGGCATCTATATCCAACATTGATCCCAAAGCTTCCCTAGACATTATTGGTGTTCTAGCTTACAAGTGTTTTTCATTATAATTGAGATGAAGAAGTGGCTTTTATAGCCTAAGGAAGAAATATTTTCCTCTCCTAACCATAGAACTTAAGCTCTAGAAGGCTCATTTATGGATTAATTCCCTTGTTTTCCACTAACCATATTTAGTTCTTGTGACATATTTATAGTAAATAAAAGCTACCTAAGGCATCCATGTCCTACTTAGATGTTAAAGAACCCCAACCATGGACCTAAGAATGGTTCATCGGGTGGGCCCAACACACATTCTCATTCAAGGCATGTTTTATGGTTCATGGCATCCATATCTCTCCAGTAACCCAAAGATGTCATACAAGGATCTCATGAGGTTTTTTAAGAACATGTTCATCATTATAGCCTTAGAAACTGCATGGGTATTATGTTTTTTTCATGGTGTTTGAGATTGAAAAGAATCCCTTAAGGTATAAGGCCCATTATTCGTCTCCCATGACCTTGTTTAGACATCTAAACATGTTCTTAGTGCATAAATAACCTAGTCATGGTACTCATAGCACCCATAGAGCACATTTATAGCCAACAGATGTTAGATGTGGAGGTTTGAGGAATTATCCATGGCGCTTGAGCCTAAGAACCAAGGTATAGGGATAAACAATCTTATTTCCCTCCTCTAGATATGGTCACTAACTAGAGACCATCCATGATGTCTAAGACCTCATAGTGGTGCACATATTCAACTCAAATTTCAAGGACTCCCTATAGAGGGCTCAATTCATGGTTTCTAAGTGTTTTTCATGGTCTTCAGATTTAAAATGTTCAATAAGGAATTAATAACCATCCACTATCCTATGTGGTGCTCTAAAAACATGTTCATGGTTCTTTCATGGTTCTTGAGCCTTGCAAACCATATTTCTCTTATGTGGTGGTATGAGAATGTGTTCATGGTGCTTGAGTGAGAGAAGTTATGCATATGGATTAATGTTTCTTTTTTACTCCCCAACCAATGTAAATGTTACTTATGTTGTTATGTAAAAGGATTGTTCATGGTTCTCAGGTAAGAGAATGTCCAATTAGGGATAAAATCCCTTATTTACCCCCTGACCATGTTTAGACATCCATACCTATTTTCAATTCACAAAACCAACTCATGGCCCTTGTATCCCACTCAAAGGCTTACAAAAAATGCCTAAAAATAATTCATATAGTGGTTCAAGGACTCATTCAGGGCTCTTGAGCTTGAGAATATTCAATAATATCTTAAGGAACTTGTTTTCCTTCCTTACCCATGTTTAAGGCCTTGTGACCCATCCTTAGTGTGTAAAGGCTCCCAAAAGCATCTATATCCAACTTTGATGCTCAAAGGCCCTAAAAACGGTGTGTGTCATGATTTGTAGTTGTTGATGATGATTGTTCTCGAGAATTAGAATTTAGGGGCTAAGGCCCAAGTGTTGTCCTCTAGAAAGTTCATTTAATTCTTAAGCTCCTTATTCCTCCCCCCCCCCCAACCAACCATGTTTAGAACTTGAAGCCCATTTCCAATGTACAAAACCTACTCATGGCACGTGTATCCCACTCAAATGTTAGAAATCCCCAATCATGACCCCATTAATGATTCATGATGTCGAACTACGATACATTCTCATTGAGACAATGCGTTTTTGTTTAATCATAGTGCCTATATCTCTTTCACATGCTAAAACGCCATACAAAGGTGTTATATGGCCATTCAAGATGTAATTATCATTATAATGTGAAAATGTTTATACATTTATTTAAACCTAATAAAAAAGTTAAACTATTATGTAGGTGGAAAAATGTTTTGGACTGAAGAACAGATGTTTTACTTCAGTTTTTGGCTAAGTTTTTTGGTATGGGATTTGGATAGAAGTGGAATTTTTGGATTAACCTTAATGGGAAAATGAAGATGAATTTCAAAATTCTAAGACATGGGTTTTGTGCAAAATAGACCCAATTATCTTCTACATGACTATTTTTTCTAAATTCCATCCAGATTGGGAGAAAAAGAAGGTTCTCTTCCCTAGACACATGCATAAAGTCTTATGGGAGCAACTTGAGGGCCTCTGGATGCTAGCACAGTGTGTCATGAGAGCAATTAAGGACCTGGAAGCTTGCACAATGTGTAATGGGAGCAACTGGGCCTGTGAATGAGTTTTCTCCATATATGGAAGTTCTACAGGTTTTGATCTCATCTCTCTTTCATCAGTTGTCATCATCATGCCTTCAAAGAGATCATCCTCAAACGAAACTACATAGTGCAACACTGGTGAATTAGTTGAGAGCACTCAAGCTACCATGCTTATTCTATCTGACACTTAATTCTTCATTGAAAATGATTCAAGTATCACATGGCATACAGTCAAGGATGCATTCATAGCTACCAATTTCAAAGTAGATCTAGAGGACAGACAGGTGTACATAAGCATGTATAAGTTAGGTTTTCATAGAGTTGCTTTCAAGTTCCAAATTTCCCCTTATGTAGATATCATCAAGTGGATCCTGTCACACTTGGATACAAAGACCATAACCTTTCACATATATAAAAGATATGCATATAGGGAAGTTATGTATATATAAAATGCAATCTATGCACATATATAGACGTAACTTCCGTATATGCACATATCTTCCGTATATGCATAGACTGCATTTTATATACGCATAACTTCCGTATATGCATGTATTTTATAAATGTGAATCTACACATAACTTTCGTATATACAAATAACTTTTGTATATGCACATACGGAAGTTATGTGTATATATGGAAGTTATGTATATATAAATGCAGTCTATACACATAACTTCAGAATATATGCGCAACTTCCGTATATGCACATATCTGTCGTATATGCGTGACTTTCTTACACGGAAGATATGTGCATATACGGAAGATTATGCATCGACTGCATTTTATATACACATAACTTCTGTATATACATATAAGAAAGTTACGCATATATGGAAGATATGTGCATATACGGAAGTCACACATATATGGTAGATGCACATATATAAAAGATGGATATATGCGAAAAATATTTGCAGATATTGCATATATGCACAATTTCTGTATATGGAATTTGCGTATATACTGTAGATACACATATATAAAAGACGTGCATATACGGAAGATATGCATATATAAGAAAGTTATGTATATACAGAAGATATGCACATATCTTTTGTATATGCACAATTTCAATATATACGCAACTTCTGTATATGGATTTTGCGTATATACGAAATTTATGTATAGACGAAAGATATGCACATATCTTCCGTATATGAACAATTTTTGTATATGTGAAATTTATGTATATGGAATTTGCGCATATACGATGAAGATACATAAACAATTTTCATATACGGAAGATATGCGCATATCTTTCGTATATGCACAATTTCTGTATATGCGCAATTTCTGTATATGAAAATTGCGCATATATGGAAATTGTGCATATACATAAGATATATGCATATCTTTTGTATATACATAACTTATTATATGTGCACATTTACGTATACGTGCAATTTATGTATATGGAAGTTGCGATATATTGTAGATTCACATATATATAGGACATGCATATATGAAAGATATACACATATAAGAAAGTTACGCATATACAGAAGATATGTACATATACGGAAGTTATGTGTATATACACATAACTTATGTGTACTGCATTTTATATACACATAACTTATATACACAACTTCCGTATATACTCCATATACACATCTTCCTTATATGTGTAACTTTCTTATATGTGTATATCTTCCGTATATACATGTTTTTTATATATATGAATCTACACATAACTTTCATAAATACACATAACTTCCGTATATGCACATGCACACATGCACATATGTGCATATACGGAAGTTATGCATATATAAAATGCAGTCTATACACATAACTTCTGTATATGCATAACTTTCTTATATGTGTATATCTTCCGTATATACATGTCTTTTATATATGTGAATCTACAGTATATGCGCAACTTCCATATACAGAAATTACACGTATACGAAAATGTGCACATATAAGAAAGTTATATATATATATATATAGAAGATATATATATATATCTTCCGTATATGCACAATTTTCGTATATGCGCAATTTTCTGTATATGAAAATTGCGCATATACAGAAATTGTGCATATATGGAAGATATGCGCATATCTTCGGTATATCCCTAACTTTCTTATGTGTGCATATTTTCCGTATATGCACGTCGTTTACATATCTTCATCGTATATGTGAAAATTCCATATACATAAATTGCACATATAAGGAAATTTTGAATATACGGAAGATATGTGCATATCTTTTGTCTATACATAAATTTCTTATATGCGCAAATTCTATATACAAAAGTTGTGTATATATTGAAATTGTCCATATACGGAAGATATGTGCATATCTTCCGTATATACATAACTTTCTTATATGTTCATATCTTCCATATATGCACGTCTTTTATGTTTTTGCATCTACAGTATATACACAAATTCCATATACAGAAATTGTGCATATACGCAATATATGCGCATTTTTCATATATGTTCTTCTTTTGTATATGTGCATCTACTGTATATGCGCAACTTCCGTTTATGCACATATATTTTGTATATGCATAAATTTCTTAAATGTCCATGTCTTTTGTATATGCACGTCTTTTATATATTTGCATCTACCGTATATGCGCAACTTCCATATACAAAAATTGTGGATATACGGAATATATTCGCATATCTTTTGTATATGGGTAACTTTCTTATATGTGAATATCTTCCATATATTGACGTCTTTTATGTATGTGCATCTACCGTACATGTGCAACTTTATATATGGAAATTTTTCATATACAGAAATTGTGCATATATGGAAGATATGCGCATATCTTCTGTATATGCACAATTTCCGTATATGCGCAATTTTAATATACAGAAATTGTGCATATACGAAAAATATGTACATATCTTCGGTATATCTCTAACTTTTTTATATGTGCATATCTTTCGTATATACACGTTGTTTATGTATGTTCATCGTATATGTGCAAACTCCATACACATAAATTGCACATATACAGAAATTGTGCATATACAGAAGATATGTGCATATCTTTTGCCTATACATAAATTTCGTATATGCATAAATTCCATATACAGAAGTTGCATATATATTGAAATTGTGCATATACGGAAGATATGCACATATCTTTCGTATATACGTAACTTTCTTATATGTGCATATCTTTTGTATATGTATGTCTTTTATGTATGTGCATCTATAGTATATACGCAAATTCCATATACAGAAATTGTGCATATATGCAATATATGCGCATATTTTTCGTATATGTCCATCTTTTGTATATGTGCATCTACCGTATATGCCCAACTTCCATATATGCACATATCTTCCGTATATGCGTAACTTTCTTATATGTGTATATATGGAAGTTATGTGTATATAAAATGTAGTCTATGCATAATCTTCCGTATATGCACATATCTTCAGTATAAGAAAGTTACGCATATACAAAAGATATGTGCATATATGGAAGTTACGCCTATATACGGAAGTTATGTGTATAGACTGCATTTTATATACACATAACTTTTGTATATACACATAACTTCCGTATATGCATATATGGAAGTTATACGTATATACGGAAGTTATGTGTAGATTCACATATATAAAAGACATGCATATACGAAATATATACACATATAAAAAAATTACGCATATATGGAAGATATGTGTATATACAAAAGTTATGTTTATATGCAGTGCATACGGAAGTTATGTGTATATAAAATGCAGCTTATGCATATATGGAAGATATATGCATATATGGAAGTTACACCTATATATGTGCATAGACTGCATTTTATATACACATAACTTTCGTATATGCACATATTTTCTGTATGTGTAACTTTATTATATGTGTATATCTTCCGTATATGCATGTCTTTTAAGTATGTGAATCCATAGTATATGCGCAACTTCCATATATAAAAATTGCACGTATACGGAAATGTGCACATATAACAAAGTTATTTATATACAGAAGATATGCATATATCTTCTGTATATACACAATTTCCGTATATGAAAATTGTGCATATATGGAAATTATGCATATATGGAAGATATGCACATATCTTCGGTATATCTCTAACTTTCTTATATGTGTATATCTTCCGTATATGCACGTCGTTTATGTATCTTCATCGTATATGCGCAAATTTCATTTACATAAATTGCACATATACGGAAATTGTGCATATCTTTTGTCTATACATAAATTTCGTATATGCGCAAATTTCATATACAGAAGTTGCGTATATATTGAAATTGTTCATATACGGAAGATATATGCATATATTCTGTATATACATAACTTTCTTATATGTGCATATTTTCCGTATATGCACGTCTTTTATGTATGTGCATCTACAATATATACGCAAATTCCATATACATAAATTGTGCATATACACAATATATGCACATTTTTCGTATATATCTATATTTTGTATATGTGCATCTCCCATATATGCATAACTTCCGTATATGCACATATTTTCTGTATATGCTTAACTTTTTTATATGTGTATATACGGAAGTTATGTGTATATAAAATGCAGTCTATACATAATCTTCTATATATGCACATATCTTTTGTATAAGAAATTTATTTATATACGGAAAATATGTGCATATACGAAAGTTATGTGTATATGTGGAAGTTATGTGTAGATTCACATATATAAAAGACATGCATATACGGAAAATATACACATATAATAAAGTTACACATATATGGAAGATATGTGTATATAGAAGTTATGTGTATATAAAATGCAGTCTGCATATACGAAAGATATATGCATATACGAAAGTTACTCCTATATATGTGTATAGACTACATTTTATATACACATAATTTCCGTATATGCACATATCTTCCATATATGCGTAATTTTCTTATATTTGTATATCTTCCGTATATGCATGTCTTTTATATATGTGAATTTACAGTATATACACAACTTCTATATACAAAAATTGCACGTATATGAAAATGTGCATATGTAAGAAAGTTATGTATATATGAAAGATATACATATATCTTTCGTATATGCACAAAATCTGTATATGCGCACTTTTCATATACAGAAATTGTGCATATACAGAAGATATGTGCATATCTTTGGTATATCCCTAACTTTCTTATATATGCATATCTTCCATATATGCATGTCATTTATATATCTTCATCATATATGCACAAATTCCATATACATAAATTCACATATACGGAAATTGTGCATATACGGAAGATATGTGCATATCTTTCATCTATACATAAATATCGTATATGCGCAAATTCCATATACAGAAGTTGCGTATGTATTGAGATTGTGCATATATGGAAGATATTGTGCATACAAGGAAGATTGCTTAGGACTTTCTCTGCTTCCTAATCGAGGGAAGCCAGTGAGGTGACCTCTTGGTTCCGAGGCATGAGGTCAATGTACTGATCTAGCTCAAGCTAAACCATATCTATGTCTGTCTACTTCAGCATCTATTCAATCTCTTGAGCAAAGTCCTCCTCTTGTGACTGCTCTCGATGTATGCTATGTGCCAGTTGTTCGAATGAATCAATAACCTATATAGACACAGTTTCATCAATGTTTTCATGTTGTGCTTCTTGTTGTTCCTATTCCTACTGCACTTCCTTCTCTCTTATGTGTAACTCTTGTTGCTCCCTAAGTTGTTGCCTCAACTCTAGCAACTACTTTTATGCTTCCTCCAGCTTCTACTTCTCTATTTTCCTTTACGCGATCCTCCTATCATGTTGTCGCCTCTTCACCTCAATCTCCAAAGTTACTTTCAACACAGGTGGATTTTCCTTGAACTTGCAACTTTGCTCCACCTCTACGCTGTCAGCAACCTTCCTCTTGCCTTTGTTAAGTACAACTATGTTTCCCTCTTTTGTTGATGATGATGCTACTCTCTGAGATGATGGTTCCTTCTGCACTTCTAACCACTTTACAACTACTCTGACTAGTTCATTGAGCCTTGAGAAATGATAACAATATCTCTATGGGTCTTCCTCAGGCCAATGAAACACCCTGTAGATCCAAGGATGATACATTCTTGCAAAATGTTCCTTCACTAAGAAAGCAGGTCATCTGGATTGATACTTCTGGTGCTGAAGGTCAACCTCTTGAATTCCTTTGTCTCGGCCACAGCATGCTTGAGATTCTGGATCTCATACAACTTGATCCGCAAAGGAAGAGCGGAACAAGGTGTCTTCATCTTCCTGTGCAGTCTCACTGAAAACCCTTGTCGAGATGTGATATGCAACCTATTGCATGACTAGCTTGTCCATGGAAAACTCTGGTAAATCATGTGGAGCCTTATTCGTATTTAACATCTCGATGAAGTTGCCAAGAGGTGAGGCATACCAATCTACTATGTCGATCAATGCCTCCATCATTGCCTGTGACATGCAAGGTGGATCCTGCTCAAAGATCATCCTGTATACTGGGGTGACAAAGTGGTATAACAGTTGTATGATAACTCCATGGAAGTTGCATTCAGAGAATAATATGCAATAGGTGTGTAAAAAGGTTTTTGACGGTGTCGATGCCCAACCCAAGCTTGGGAACCATTGAGAGGCAAAAACTACATCAAGTATGTAAGCGAACATGAAAATATTTGCTTGTTGTCCCTTGGGTGGATGTTAGGCATCTGTCACTTCTTCCTTTAATTAGAGAGCCAACATGTTGGACCAGTTGAAAGGCCTTCATTTGCCAGCTGATCCAACATAATTACCCAACTCTACGAGAATGTTTCTGCGCTCTCTTAGTCATATAAGCAGCATGTGAAAATAACCAAGAGCTGATAGGCCTTGTCTTATATAGTTGGTTGGGTGTTGATAGGCCTTATCTTGTACATTTGGGGGTTGGTATATGCACAGTTTCCATAGATGTGCAATTTTTGTATATGAAATTTGCGCATATACGATGTAGATACATAAAAAATGTGTATATACGGAAGATATGTACATATAAGAAAGTGACAAATATATAGAAGATATGCGCATATCTTCTGTATATGCACAAAAATGCAGCTTCTATATAGACGCAACCTCTGTATATATGGAAGTTGCATATGTACGGTAGATGCACATACATAAAAGATGTACATATATGAAAGATAGGCATATATAAGAAAGTTACGCATATACGGAAGATATGCACATATCTTCCGTATATCCACAATTTCCATATATGTGCAATTTTTGTATATGGAAGTTGCACATATACGGTAGATGCACATATATAAAAGACGTGCATATACGGAAGATATGTACATATAAGAAATTTACGCGTATACGGAAGATATGCGCACATACAGAAGTTGCACATATACAAAAGATGCACATATACAGATATATGCACATATATTGCTTATATGTACAGTTTCCATATATGGGTAATTTCTGTATATGGAGTTTTCACATATACGGAAGTTATGTATATACGGAAGATATGTGTGTATCTTCCATATATGCACAATTTCCATATATGCACAATTTTTGCATATGGAATTTGCGCATATATAATGCAGATACATAAACGACATGCATATACAGAAGACTGAACAAACTTTTATAGAGTTCAATAGAAATGGAGGAGTTTCCGCAGACTATACTGAAAGAAAAGTTGAAGTCTCGCATAGGTGGTACGACCACCTGACTAACTGCAGGGAGCACAGCCTTAGTGCTCGAGGCAATTGGAAGAGAGCACGGAACTATAAAAGAGTTTGTCTGGGAGCTGCGCGATAAAGGAAGTTCATGCAGAATCAACGTGTCACAAGGGTCATGACCACGCATGGTGGGTTGCACTGCTACGCGAGTAGGCTAGGAAGTGACAAAAAGCCAAGAAGCAGAAACGAATAGTTAGGAAGTAGATTGGCTTTAAAGCCACAAATTGGTTTACGTATCTGCATTGTATATGCACAAATTCCATATACAAAAATTGTGAATATATGGAAATTATACATATACAGAATATATGCGCATATCTTCGACATATACATAAATTCCGTATATGTGCAAATTCCATATATAGAAATTGTGCATATACGAATGTTTGGTCAATTTAGAGTGTTCTAAATTGCTATATGAATTGTCAATCTGGGAGTCGTAAACTGTTGAAGTGCGGCGCACTATATGTGAAAGATAACCTATTTCTTACTTTTTGTCGTTTTTGGTTTTTATTTTGTTTTTGGGTTTATCTTCGTTGATTTCCTAATGTGAGATGGAAATGCTAAAGACAAGCATGGATACAAATATTCAAGGCAATGATGTCATTTAAAATGATTTCCAAAACTTCAAACTTTTCAAAAAGGTTTTAAAACATGCAACGATGAAATTAATTCCTAAAAGAGAATGAAAATGTTCCACTATTCTAATTAAACAAACAGTGAACTATTGATCATGAAACCCATTATCTTTGTTGCTGTCTAAATACAAAAGAAACTGTACTCAAAGAAATCCAAAAATTGCAAGCAAAGTAAAGCTAAAATCAAATTACATCAATTCATATTTTAACCCCTCACCATTAGTCTTGCTATGGCTTTCGGAGGTAATCATAAACAACTTGAGAAATCTGATATCTAATTTACAGAAAAATAAATTAATATCAAATTACACACTCATACTTCAATCCCTCACCATTAGTCTTGCTATGGCTTTCGGAGGCAACTGATAATGACATGAGCAATTTAATATCTAACTTGTGGAAGAATAAACTAATATCAAACTACACACTCATACTTCAATCCTTCACCATTAGTCTAGCTATGGCTTTCGGAGGTAACTGATAATGACATGAGCAATTCAATATCTAATTTGCAGAAAAATAAACTAATATCAAACTACACACTCATATTTCAATCCCTCACCATTAGTCTCGCTGTGGCTTTCGGAGGTAACTAATAATGACATGAGTAATTTAACATCTAATCTAACTAATAAAGCAAATGAACAAAACTAAAATAAATAAAACAATGCTGGAATTAGAAATTAAGAAAAATAAATCAGCAGAAGGACAAGACTGATTCCATGTCATTAGTCATTGTAAAATTATGTGCAAATTCCCGGGTTGCCTACTGTAATCTAGAACAAAGACACTGATCAGTTAACAACAGTATAAAGCATGAAAAATTATAGACAGAAATAAAACGCTAATACCATAAGAAATGCAATATATACACATGAATAACTATGGCATAATGAACGTAACGAAATAAAGCATGAAACTATACAGCAATAAACAAAACCTCGATGTGTGGAGGGGCCCTCTGCACAACCTTGGACAATCAGCTATCAACCATGAATTGTGCTTATAAACAGAGTCTTCTCATGTATTCAAAACGCAGTCATAACAAAGAAATAATGTCACGACACAGTGGGCTTTCTTAACAACAAAATTACATTACCAAGACTAATTACTATGCGTATGGAAACACATTATTTATAGCAAACGTTTACATAATTGATTTCCTAATAACTGCGCTGACAGAGGGCACGTGAACAACGACGTCTAGGGATCTAGCATCATGGATGTCGTGGTGATTAAATCTATTGAGGGTGGTTGTTGGATTTGCCTTATGGAGCAGTCCACAGGTGTTGATATGTCCCCAGAGATCTAGGAACGACCACGTAAGTCTTCACGTGGTGAAAAACAGAGTCCTTTTGCTGTAGGTCTCTTATGTTGACCACCCTAGACCATGGCCTTCTTTGATGAATTCGACTAAGCCTATATGACTCGGTCCATGTCCACGTCATTTCCAACTTGCCCATGTGGCTCGATTTGCCTGAAGACACCTGCAATATAGACTTAAACAAAAAGGCTACGGAAAGTTGAACTGGCTATGGAAAGTGACAAGATTCGGCAGCTCAATGAGCAAAAATCTAATTCAAACAGCAGACACAAAACATAGTTAGGAAATTGTTTTATATGCTCTTTTAAACTAATATGCAATGATGTTGACAGCTTAGGAGGTCAATGTAAATGGAAAAAATCTAGAAAGGTGTATAGGAAAGATGCAAGTTTGGGGCTCAACAACGGAAATTGTGCATATATGGAAAGGGTTGGAAGAGTTCGTGCAAAAAAAGGCATGGATGAATAATTGGAGTTATATTCTAAAAAACAAAGAAATGTGGACCACATTCCTAAGTTATTGCAACATTCTATTATAGACAAAGTTGCTAGGAATTTCATATTATGCATTGTTTTACGTGAATTATGATATATTATCATTTTCAATGCATTTGCATAACTATATGAACTTTTTATTGTTACATTCAAGGGACCCACATCTCACAATGTTCCAACTTGTCGACTTCGATTATTTGATGAGCACATTGTTGAAAAAAACTCTAGCATTTGGAACAGTGCTCCAACAATTAGCATCCAAATTTCCTCCCTGAGGGTTCTTCCCCTTGTTGTACAACTAATGAGGATGTATCATCGCCCACAACCACCAATTTTTTTCCTTCATAAATTCTTCCATGCCTATAATCGCCTCATCAAAACCTTCCTAATGGACACCCCTACACTTTATTCATCCACCCTTCTCAATGTTTCAATCATCAACCCTTAACATTCCAATTTCCCCCCTAGGGTGATCCTTTGCCCTAGGGTGATTCCCGCTATCGTACAATTGATGGGGGTGTATCACGACCCACATCCAGTACCTTTTTCTTATTTCACTTCCACCATGCCTTTATCTATCACCCCTGAACCATGCCTATATCCATCACCAAGTGCACCGCCATCTACCTAGGAAGGTACTCTTTTGAGTTCTCCATTGCCTTAGATCTTCATAGTGAGAATGAGTAGTTGATCAAAATCTTATCATGAATTAATGAAATTGATTCTATGCATTTTAGTTTCTACAACTAATTGATTATTTTAAATTTTGTAGCAACATCAATTTGGAAATGAAATTGGGAGTGCCAAGAGTTGTGAGGTGACTTATAGACGCATTTTCTAGATTAGTGATGATGCCATTATGTCATTTATGGGTACGATATTCCATTATCTATGTCGGGAATGAAATTCCATTTTGTAAAAAGTAAAAATGTATAGCTCGATCAATTTTGAATACAAATATATTAATTTGGACTTGTGTATATGACAAAGTCTTCAATGACTTTTAAATTCATGATGTGGATTTGATTTTATATTCTATCAATGTTAAATTAATTTTGATTAATGTAGTTGGAATAGAATTATTTATTTTTATTTGCAAATTTTCAAGTTTGCAAGTTAAGTTACTTTTATATTTATATCTCACTCGATGTTGCATGCATGGACGAACATATCATTACCATGGAGCTTTTCTTAGTTATAATAATAGATGTATCATCTACATGAAGAGAGCATATATATATATATATATATATATATATATATATATATATATATATATATATATATCCAATAATAGGTCCATGATAAGGAGATACTAGCAATCTAGGCCATTCAAAAAATAGATCCATGTTAAGAAGTATTCTTCATAGGTCCATGAAAATCATATGAAAATCAAGGCTTCTTGCTTAAAATTGTACATATCAGATTCGAAATGTAAGAAATTTAAAAAATGTGACACAATTCAACCCCAGAAAACAACTCAAGCAATATCAAACTCATAGAAAACAACCTAAGTGATATCAAACTAAAAAAATTGTTAATGCTAGACACTCACCCATCTCCATGTTATTTACCACACAAATAATTTTTTTGTGATAAACATTATCCATATTCAAGGATCCAAGCACATATCAATCTTAACATATATTTATCTATCTTGATTCGTAATATCACTATCTTTCTCGATGCTTAACCTTCAATGAGTTCATGCTAAGATAGATGGGTATCAAAATCTTTGAAGGTGACATTCTCAATGTTTCTCTATCTTTATTCTTGACCTTGAATCATTTAGATAGGCACAACTATCTTACATGTAACTATGCCTCTTCTTAATGAGGCCAAGCTAATTATATTACATGTAACTATGCTTCTTCTTATTTATTTATAAATGAATGATTTATAGCCCACTTGATACACCAATAGGGATATTTTATAGAATTTTATCTATGAACTATGTCTATGTACCTTGTACAACTACTTCTATAGTTGCAAGACATATAATATACCAATCAATGACCCACTATTCTATAATGTAAAGGCATATGTTATGGAAACCAATGGCCCAATATTCTCTAATGTGACCTACACATAAATACTACTTAGAAACACAATGGAAACAAGTAACATGGTTTGTAGAAATTCCTTATAGATTCAAACTGCTAATTGTAATTTACTAAAACAATAGACTTGAATATACTCTACTCATCAGTGGAAAAAATTAAATGATCACAAAATTACGAAGCATACAAGAGAAAGAATTCAATCAACGCATTACACAAATATTTCCTAGGGAAAGCCATAGCTAAAATCCCATGCTATTTGTATATTGCATTAGTAAGAAAATATGAGAAGGTCACAATGCTTTTCTCGAGCCTGAGCAACCTCTGGACTATCTCTATCTATCTCATATCTTCGTAGATGAGCCTAGGACAATACTTAACAAATTTTTTGCTTTCCCAAGTCCCTATTTCCTTGTGTTGTTTCCTTTAGAATTAGACCCTTGTTAATTAGGGAAATTACTCAAAGTAATTGTGCAACCCATCATAGGCCTTCCTCTGACTACATGCACCACTTGCATAATTCAGATGATTATACAACTGATAATACATTGTCCTTGAACTCCAATATCAACTGGGTAACTATTATATCTAACATGCATGAGTTATTTATGAGTGAATCATCTATCAACTGGTTGATCAATGCATACATCACCACACTTCTAGACCTCCCACTAATTCCTCCAATAGTTGGAACTATTTCAATTGACTTTAACTTAGTTAAACTAAATTAATTAATTACAACTCAAAATAAACTCAACCAGGGCTCCTATAATGCAGGAGACACTCCACATTACTCAAGTTAAACCCTCAACTCAAATCAACTTAGCAAACTAAGTAAAAATAACTTAGTTAACTTGCACAAGTTGTTTTGTGATGTGGAATTACAATTTTATTCCTAATTTAATTCAAGGACAAAATTAAACTAGGATTTTCTTGTTGCATTTTCAACACTCACTCTCAACAAGAAAGGGGTTATCTTCTACTATGATCTTGCCTCTATGAAACCTAAATTTACATTTTTACTGTTGATACCTAATCCTCAACAGATGGGTGAACTAGACAGTCATCAAGAAGATGAACTGATCCGTCATATTTATGTATATAACTGATAGTTAGCTAATGAATAAATCAATCAATTTTTCTTCCACTCATTCATTCTAGAGTTACCCTGGCCTGACATGGTATCAGAGCACAGGTCCCAGAAATAGTTGTAACTCCTGCTGTCCTGAGAGCTGCTCAGTCCTGAGCGCTACTCTGACATTGATTCCCTGGCTCTGCCTCTGCCTGGCCTGACTGCACTATAAGCGTTTTTCAAGGCGGTATTGCGCTCTCTGACTGCTAGAGATTGCGCATTGTCTTTTATAAACGTTTGCCTGACACTGTCAACGCTTCCCCTCTATGCGCATGAATACATGAATGTATCGGTTATGACTGAATGCTTGCTTCAAATGATCTCTTTGTTCTGCATACTTTGAAAGAACAGCCACTCTAGTAGCATAAGCCTCATCAAGCATGCCGACTGTCTGCATTACATGAGCAGAGTCCCCATTTTTTTCTATGTATTCTCCCATTGAATAGCCTGATCGATTCAAGTGCCTCGGCTCTGGTCAAGTGATCGATTCATGTGCCTGATGTATTCTCCCATTGAATAGCCTGATCAATTCAAGTGCCTCGGTTCTGGTCAAGTGATCAATTCACATGCCTGATGTATTCTCCCTGTTTGGACAACCAAATTCCTCTCTAACGAGTGTCCCCGACCTCTTTTCTTCGTCTCTGTAGGACCTAAAAAAAAAAAATAATGAACGGAAAAATCCACGGTCTATAGAAGATTGGTTCATGATGACAGAATCTTCCTGATTGTATCCAGAATAGCAGGCAGTAGCTACGATCGCATTGATCCCTGCTGGTAGCTGCCTAAAGTGCAGATGTTCCATGGCACGCATTGTTACAAGTTGTTTTTGTGGATAGTACAATACATACGCTAAGGTATCCATTCTAAGCCGGTAATTTGTGACATAAATACCCATCGCTTGTTTTCCCATAGCTGTGCTCAATGAAACCGCATGTATATGCCTTGACCAGCATATATATTGACCAGCTGCCTGAATAAGTTTTTGAATGCGTTGTTTCAATAATTTTTTTGAATGCGCTGCTTGAATAAGTTATTGAATGCGTTTTGGACGCTGTTTCAATAAGTTTTGAAAGCTGTTTGAATATTTTAAGGAGGATATGGTATGGTAATTGACAAATAACATCTGGCGCCGTCTGTGGGAAGTCCTTGAGAGTGAACATTGCTGCGTATGGTAACAAAACTGTGTTTGGTAGTTCAAATAGTATTGCGCAGTTTATATATATCATCCAAAGCGTTTATATAAGCAGTTTTCAAAGCATTCAAAGTTATATCAGTCAGAGTGTTTTATATATCAAAGCATTTGTAGTATTGCATGATATATATTAATATATTGAAGTGATATATTAATACATTGAAGTGATATATTGAAGTGATCCCTTGCACAATTTTTTAAAAACATGGTAGTATTGCAGTGATATGTACAATGAAATGCTGATGCTTTTAGCAAATATTAGAGAGATTTGAAGGCTGTAACATAAGGATTTTCTATCAGTAGAAATAATTTTTGTTACAGTATGCATTCAAGAGAAAGAAGAAGATATTTCAGAGGCAGGGGGGGCAGACACCCTCAATAAGAAAAGGCAGATCTGCATTGCATTCGCTGCAAACGAAATGGATCACATGATGCTTCTACATGCAAGCTACCATGGGACAAAATTGAGCAGAGAAGAAATCAGCAGAAAGGTAAAACTGATGACACAGACAAAGGTAAAGCACCTGAATCCGCTCACTATATTAAGGCACAATGTAACATTGGAGTAAATGAAGACTTGTTTAATGCTTCACTTGCTTCTTCGAAAAATGATTGGTTGCTTGATTCAGGAGCAACCTGTCATATGACTCATAGGAAAGATTTTTTTGAAGATTTCACTCACAATGTTGATGGAGCAGTATACTTTGCAGATCAGTCAAAAATCAAGCCATCAGGGCTTGGCACAATCAGGCTTAAACTGCCTGGTCTTCCAGACTTTCTTCTGGATCATGTTCTATATCTCCCACAGCTCAAGAGAAACTTGTTGTCCCTGGTCCACATCCGCCAGCAAGGTCACTCCATTCATATGTTTGATGGCAAGCTTGAGGTAAGAAAGGCATCTGACCACTCACTTGTCATGAGGGGTATAGAAGAAGAAAGACTTCTTAAACTGCAAGGAACTTCTGCTCATGCACAACATTTCTCATATATTTCTCAGCATGAAGAAGGTACACTTCCATCAAGTTTATTATGGCATGCTAGATTTGGACATTTAAACTATGATAGTCTCTGCTTGTTGAAGAAAAATGGTGTTGCTCGTTTGCCTACAATTCCTAGAAAACATAAGCAATGTGATGCTTGCATTCTAGGAAAGCATAGCAAACAGTCCTTTCATGATTCACATTCAAGAGCACATAGGAAGCTTGAACTTATTCATTCAAATTTATGTGGTCCAATGCCTGTTCCTTCTGCAAATGGAAATAAATATATCATGACATTTATTGATGATTACACTAGAATGTGTTGGGTTTACTTATTGAAGAACAAATCTGATGCTTTTCAAACATTCAAGAATTTTCATAAATGGATTGAAAATGATGCACAATCTCATATTGGGTCTATTCGCACTGATAATGGAAAAGAATATACATCAAATGAATTTGAACACTATCTTCGCCAACATGGGATTAAACATCAAACAACTGTGACTTATAATCCTCAACAGAATGGTGTAGCTGAAAGAATGAACAGAACAATTTTGAATATGGTACGATCCATGCTTTTCTTCAAAAATGTAAAGACAATGTTTTGGGCTGATGATGTTCTATGTGCTGCATATATAAAGAATAGATGTCCATCTAGTGCTATAAGAAACAAGACTCCTTATGAATTGTGGTATGGACATGTTCCTTCGGTAAAACATCTCAGGATTTTTGGTTCCACCTGTTATGCTTTAATACCAAAGGTACATAGAAACAAACTTGGTGCTAGAAGTCATAAGTGTATCTTCCTGGGGTATTCAAACACATCTAAAGCATACCGCCTCTATGATGAAGTAAATAAAAAGTTTGTTTTATCTAGAGATGTCATTTTTCTTGAATCATCCAAATCTGACAGTGTTGTTGAGCGGCAACTTGATCGCTTGGATAGATTCACAAAACCGAAATCATTTCAAGAGTTTGATAATTAGATTCCACATCTTGAAGGGGGGATTCCTATACTAGATCAACATGTGGAATCTCCTTCTGAAGAACAATCTCCCCTGCATGACACTCCAACAACGGATGATGCTTTAAGTGATGTAATTGATAGAATTGGGAGACTCAATCTTGATTCAGACCCAACTCAATCAACAGAGCAGCCTGGACCATCTCAGAAAGGTCCCCCAAAGTGGCTGACAAAGACACTTGAAAGTGTTCATCCTGATGAAATTGGAAAAACAGGAACCAGAAATACAAACTGACAAGATGGAGGTGATGTAGATAACTCTAATTCACCTGTTGATATGGATGTTACTTATGATTGTGAATTGAACTTGTCTACAGATTTTGAACCAACTTCCTTCAAAGAAGCTGCTTCTCATGATGAATGGAAAGAAGCGATGCAGAAGGAGTATGATGCCCTCATAAAGAATGGCACTTGGAAGCTGGTTGATACTCCATTTGGAACCAAACCAATTGGCTGCAAGTGGGTCTACAAGAACAAATACAAAGCTGATGGCTCACTTGACAAGCACAAAGCTAGGCTTGTGGCAAAAGGTTTTGCACAGAAGGAAGGGGTCGATTATGAGGAAACTTTTGCCCCCACAGCAAAATGGGCCACCATCCGGACACTCTTTGCACTAGCTGCTCAGAACGGTTGGAAAGTCCATCAAATGGATGTAAAAACTGCATTCTTGAATGGAGATCTAAAAGAGAATGTTTTTATGTCCCAGCCTGAAGGATTTGCTGTGAAAGGACATGAACATAAAGTATGCAAACTTGTGAAGTCCTTGTATGGCCTCAAACAAGCACCACGAGCCTGGTATGAAAAACTAACTGAGCATCTTCTGAAACTCAACTTCAATCATTTTGATCTTGATGATGCAACTTTATTTGTCAAGAAAGTTGGAAAAATAGTTGTATATCTTGTGGTATATGTAGATGATCTTTTAATGACAGGGAACAATGAAAGCTATATTGCATCCATAAAGAAAGAATTAGGAAAAATTTTTGAAATGACTGATTTGGGCTATGTTCATTACTATCTTGGCATTGAAGTAACCCAACATCCAAAGTCCATATTTCTTTCTCAAAAGAAATACATTGGAGATTTGTCAAACAGATTTGGCATGACAGAGTGTAATCCTCTTTCTACTCCAATGGAACAAAACTTGAAGCTCACATCTATTGAAGGAAAGGAATTTGAGGATGCAACAAAGTATAGACAGCTTGTAGGAAGTCTCATCTACCTCACTACTACTAGACCAGACATTTCATTTGCTGTTGGAATCCTCTCCAGGTTTATGCAAAAGCCTTGTGAGGGACATTGGTCTGCTGCAAAAAGAGTTCTAAGGTACTTGAAGGGAACTCAAGACCTTGGAATCAAGTATACACAGGTGGACGACTTCAACTTGATTGGATACTCTGATTCAGACTTCGATGGAGACAAAGAAACTGGGGTATCTACTTCAGGATATGCTATGAGTCTTGGATCAGGAGCTGTCTCCTGGAGATCACGCAAACAATCAGTACCAACAGATTCCACAACAGAAGCAGAATATGTGGCAGCAGCTGAAGCAACGAAAGAAATTGTGTGGCTCAGGAAAATTCTTGAAGATTTGCAGGTAAAACAAATACAATCAACTCCACTCATGATTGATAACACCTCTGCAATAAAGTTGGCCAAGAACCCAAAGTTCCATGATCGTACTAAGCACATCAATACTAAATATCATCTGATCCGACATCATGTTGAGGCCAAAACAATCCATCTCCATCATTGTTCCACAAACGAGCAAATTGCAGACATCTTCACCAAAGCGCTTGGAAGAGAAAAGCTTGAAAGATTCAGAACGATGCTTGGACTCACCAACATCCCTTCAGATTAAGGGGGGAAATGTTGACACCTAATCCTCAACGGATGGGTGAACTGGACAGTCATCAAGAAGATGAACTGATCCGTCATATTTATGTATATAACTGATAGTTAGCTAATGAATAAATCAATCAGTTTTTCTTCCGCTCATTCATTCTGGAGTTACCCTGGCCTGACATTTACAATGTCTTTGTAAAAATGTTTGCATCTTGTTCCTCTGTGGGAATGTACTCCAACAACATGATTCTCCTTTGCACACAATCTCATAGATGGTGATATTGGATGTCGATATCCTTAGACTGATCATGAGAAAATTGATTCCCATAGAGTTTGATACAACTCTTATTGTCAAAGTAAATCACTATATGATCCATCTACTCAAAAAATCCCAACAAGGATATTCATCATCGAGATAGCCTCACAAGTTGCTTGACTAGCAATGATGTGCTATGCTTTTGCCAAACTGAGTGCAACTGATATTTTCTTCTTGCTGTACCAACAAACTACCGTTGACATAATAGTGAAGGTTTCACCTGATGTTTTCATCATGTCTGATGGATTCCCTTTCCAATCTACATCTATGAAGCCTTGAAGCTTCACTCCCTTTGTCCATCCATATCAAAGACCAAACAGAGTGGTGCATCTCATGTATCTCAACACATGTTTATCTACCTTTCGATATATTTTGGTTGTATTAACCATTGCTTGACTAAGTTGGTTAATTAAAAAACATATATATGGTCATTTTTTTCACCAAACACATAAGTGAACCCACAAGATGTTTGTAAATAGTATCCTCCACTACATCTGAAGTAGCATCTTCCTTCCTCCAATTTCTTTCTAGAGGAGTCTCCATGTGTTTTCTTCTCTCCATGTGGAACTTCTTCAGTATCTAATTGGCATACTTTTCCCGAGAGACAAGAATTTCCTCATCTCCTTTCCATAATTCCATACCGAGGAAATAATGCATGAGATCTAGGCCCTTCATCTCAAATTCTCTTACAAGATCCTCTTTGTAAGATTTTTCCGGCTTCTCATCACTTGTTAGAATTAAATCATCGACATATAATACTATAATCAACAATTTACCTTCAACCATAGTATGTTGAAGGTTTTCATCTTTTTGATTTTGGTGAAGCCCAACCTGGTGAAATAATTGTTGATCCTAGTGTACCAAGCACGAGGTACTTGTTTCAATCCATACAACACTCACTTGAATATGAAGACATATGAATTTTTGTTGGAGGTTTCAAATCCTTTGGCTACCCAATGTACACCTCTTCCTCAATCACACCATTGATGAGGAATGTTTTCTTCACATCCATCTGATGTATCTTCTATCCCATTTGCACTGAAAGTGCTATAATATATCTAATTGAGTACCTTACTATTGTAGAAAAGACATCCTCATAATCAATTCCCTCCACCTGAGAGAACCCTCTGGCCACAAATTTGGCCTTTTGTTTCTCCACACTCCCATCTATTGCTTTCTTTACCTTATAAATCCATATGGAACTCACCGCTGACTTGTATGTTGGTCTTGGTACCACTTCCCGAACATTGTTTCTGATAATGGATTCATACTCCTCTACCGTGCCATCAACCCATATTGGCTTTTACATTTATTCCTCGAATGAGGATGGATCAATCTCTATACTCTCGTTCATCATAGCCATGTAGCCAGTGTACTGGTCTGGTGACCTCCTCTGCCTGCGTTATGATGTGGGTGCTTCCACATTCTCTCTAGCATCATGCATTAATCTGTCAGCCTCTCTAGTGGGCTTCCTTCCATCTATGAAAGTCTCTGCATGAGTGGGTTCTTCCACTCTCTGCTTCCCTACATGTGGTTATTCCACATCATCCTGAGGTTTTTCCTTTGGAGCTAAAAGCTCCTCATCTTAATTTAACTAAATCTCCCTCTTAATGGAACATCTCATGGCCTTCTCTTCATTGAACTTCACATCTCTGCGAACCACTGTCATCATGTGAGATGACAGGTACACCCGATAGTTGTGAGGTGTATCAGTGTACCCCAAAAATATGCCCAACTCAACTGTTAGTTCTATCTTTTTCCTTGCATCCTTGGTAACATGATAGTAAATTGATGAACCTAATATCCTAAAGTGTGCCACATCTAGTTTCTTACCTAAAAAATCTTCTTCTAATGTACTCATCCGTAGAATCTGATGGGGACTTCTGTTTTGAAAATATACAACTGTGTTACATGCTTCAACCCACAAGTGCAACAATAGGCCCCGATCATGTAACATTTCTCGTGTAGCTCCCACAATACTTTTGTTCTTCCTTTCAACCACCCCATTTTGTTGTGGGTTATGGGGTACTATTAACTCTCGTTGAATGCCTTCTAATGAACAGAAGTTCTTGAATTCATTCGACACATATTCTCCACTGTTATTACTTCTGAGAACCTTCACTTTCATTCCAATGACATTCTCAATAAGTGCTTTAAATTCACAAAATTTAGAGAACATTTGATCTTTATTCTTCATGAATAAAATCTAGCACTTACATGAGAAATCATCTACAAATATTACATAATACCTGTGATTGGTCATGGAGGCTGTGGATAATGGTCCACACACATCTCAGTGAACTCTTTAAAGGATCGCTTGCACTTGATTGTCCTTATCATGAAAGTTGGATTTGGTGTACTTTCCCAATGTATCTCGCTACTCTAGTGCACCCTTAGGAAGTCCTATTGAAATATGTTGCATGATATTCAAAGCTCCATGGTGTAAATGGCCCAATCTTCTATGCCACAACTCACCGATGTCTTGGGTTTGAACCTTCTCTGTTTTTGTGCTCAAAGTAGCACAATATTATACAACCAATTTATACAGGTTCTTCACCTAAACCATGATCCTCATCACTTGCCCTGACGCTATGTGACGAATGAAAATCTTTCCTTTTCTAAATATCACATCGTAGCCACGTTCCTCCAACATATTAACTGAAACCAAATTATTCTTCATACCTGAAACATACATGACATCTTTTAATGTTAGAGGAGAACTAGACTCCCTCTAAAATGTAATAGTACCAACTCCAAGTCACTAGAAAATTCTTTGTTTATGGTCATATGGAATGAGGCTCCATTATCCAGATACCACACACTACCCATCACTGATGTCACCATGCAAGCAATGAGGGTGAAATCCAACTCGAATTGTGAAGAAAGAGATTCACTTGTCGCTCCTCCTGAGGGATTCTTGCTGAACTTATTGTGTGAACACTTTGTGGCATAACGTACCAGCTCATGACAGTGAAAACATTTAATATTTGAAAAGTCCTTCTTCTTTCTTCCCTGATTGGAATCTGATTTGGAATGGGATGACTTCCCTTTCCCTTTCTTTTCCTTTCCAACTAAGGCACAATTCTACTCATCATCATGCTTGGATGAGGATTCATATATGGTGTTCCACTGAATCTCTTCTTACACCAAGTCAGACCACAAATGATCACACTTTGGTAGCTTCTCCATCCCATTTACCGAATCCTAGTAGTTGTGTCAGCTCTTTCTGACACGTCATTTTGTTGAGGATTTTTAGCTACAAAAAATTGTCTTTTTATGCCATGTTGCTCACTAAAATCAAAGAATTCATCTGATATGTATTCTCCTCCTCTGTCAAATCTGAGACATTTTATTTTTAGATCTAATTTATTTTCAAATAATACCTTGAAGACATTAAATTTATCAAATGATTCATCTTTCTGTTTCAATAAACCAATCCAGCACATTCTAGAAAAGTCATCAATGAATAAGGTATGGTATTATTCTCCATGAGGTGACTTTTTCCTTACTGGTCCACACAAATCAGTATGTATAAGTTCAAGAGGTTTACTTTCTTATACTTCTTTGGCATTGAATTGAACTCTGGTTTTCTTACCGAATTGACATGACTTACATATGGTACTTTCTGGTATGGTGATGTAGGGTAGATAATGAACAGCTTTGAGCTTGCCTGATTTGCTTATTTGAGAGAATATTAGATGTCCCAACCTTTTGTTCCATAACTAGTTTTATTCTTCCTTACTTAGGTAACATTGTTCTTAGCCGCCTTTCAATATATACAGATTACTCGGGGTTCTTGTTCCTTTTATTATGGTCTTTCCTGTGTGAAGTTCACAAACCACACATTCTTGTGATCGGAATACTACCTCATTTACTTGATTACGCATTTGGATAACACTCAACAAGTTATGCTTTAATCCATCAACATACATAACATTACCAGCTTTAACTTTTTCTTTTAGTAAAACAGAAACTTTACCCTTAATGACATTAGGTGAGTCATTTCCAAAAGTGACATTATTTTCTTTCTCTAAAGCATTGTATGAAATAAGTTTATCTTTATCACGTGTCATGTGTTTTGAGCATCCGCTATCAATGTAGCATTGGTTTTCTTGTCCTTCTGCAAACGATGCTATGCCACAAATTTTAGACTGTAACTCCTTCCTTTTCCATACCTTATAATTTGTTGATATTTTCTCCTTTTGAGATGTTAGCTGTAATTTTCTCCTGCATTCAGATTCTTCATGTCCAAAGTTATTGCAAAATGAGCATTAAACTTAATCTATAAGAGGTGAGAATATATTATAAGTGTTCTTCTTGAATCCTGTCTCATTCCTTTGTTTTCTTTCTTCTCTAGTCATGATAGGTTTGTATGCAACACATTGAGTAGCCTTATCACCAAAATTATGACATGAGAAACATTGTCCATTAAAGAAGAAATTTATGTGATCATAGAATCTTCTAGTGCTTTTTACCTTTTGATTAGTGCTTTTGTTTTTTTCCGTCGTTGGATTGGAGTGAACATGATTTACCTGTGGAATGCCTCTATTATTTTGGTGAGTACTGAAGCTTTGCTCACTAATTTTTGTTGCATTACTGAAGCTTTGCTTACTGATTTTTGTTGCATTCCTAACACTTTGCTGACTAGTTTTTGCTACATTTAGTGGCTAAATACTTTTATGTTTGAGATGCTTCTCTAGTGTATCCAAGACCTGTCTTCATAAGAGGAGAGCATTTTACCTTGATAATTTCATCTAAAGTTTCAAATCCTTTAGCAAATCTAAGATTCAAAGTTTTTATTTTCTCAAGTTCCTTTCTTAGGCTTACTCCTTCTCATTATGCTTTCCCTTTTCTATGAGTTGATGCTTCAAAGTATCCATGGCTACTTTTGTTTCTTCCAAGCAAATTTTCAGTTGAGTAATTTCTTCAAAGAAATATTTTTCCTCTAAAGCATCCAAAAATTTATCATTAGACTCATTAGTATTTTTCTCAAAATCCATGAGTAATTTAAGATCTTGATTAGATTCACCTTCTTCACTATTTGATAAGTCATCACTATCTTCATGGTTATAATAAATTCTTCTATTGTTAAACTATCTCCTATTACCTTTTGCAGTATCCTTCCCTTTGTCATGGTTGTCTTTATGACGACATTTAGTAGCATAATGACCAAATATACCACAAGAAAAACATTTGAAGGGAAGCTTACCTCTGATTCATTCGATGCCCAGTTGAAGTTTCTTTACAAAGTTCACCTCATATTCTTCTTATATGTATCAAGATTACTTGCATTCGTCCTCTTCTTTCCCTTTTGTAGATGCTTTAAATACAGCTTCTTTGACTTCTAAGGCACCTTCTTTCCTCATTTCAAAAGTAGTCAGGATTCCATGAAGTTGAGCAATAGTAAGAGTCTGTAGATCTTGTTTTTCTTCAATGGTGGAAAGTTTTGAGTCTAATTTAGGAGTTAGAGATCTTGAGATTTTCTCAACTAAAGTAGTTTCCTTTATATATTCACCCATATTTTTCATGCGATTTACAATCTCATCTATACATAGAAAGAAATTGGTAATATTTTCATCGTTATGCATTCTAAGAGTTTCATATTGAATTCTGAGAGTTTGGAGTTTGGCACTTTTTACCTTGGTATCGACTTCATAGCTTTGAATGATTCTATCCCATATTTCTTTTTTTGTGTTCAGCTACATAACTTTGACAAATTCTGATTCTATTAGACTTCCCAATAATGCATCGACACCTTTGGCATTGGTTTCATACGTCTTATTTTTTGCTACATCCGTGGGAACTGCAGCTAGATATTGGTAACCTCCTTCCACAATTTCCCAAACATCTGCTCCAAGAGACTGAAGATACGATCTGGTTCTTGTCTTCCTGATCCAGGTGGATGTTGGTGGCCACCCACCGATCCCATTTGGGCCCCCACAATTGTCTCTTTCAGCATTTTCAGTTTCTTAAATTGTAGCACATTTTACTATTTTTAGTAGTTTTTCGGGTCTTGAAATTCCAAAGCCGTTTTGAGGCCCTAAACGATGTTTTTTGGGAAATCTGGGGCAACATCGGTCCATGGACCGATGTTGCCCATGGACCGATGTTGCCTCCCAAAGTGGTAATACTCGGATAGATCTTTCTAACGAGCTATTGTACGCGTCAAATGGAGATCGTATGCCAAAGTTACGACCCTGGGAAATTGATGTATCAATTTACCCAAGCGGGGCCTACAATTTGGCGTTTCATCTTCTAGAGTTAGGTTTCGGGATGTGAAAGGTTTTCCATTGTTTCTCAACAATAAATAGGCCTTCGAGCCTCATTGTAACACAGTTTAGAATAGTTTAGAGGCATGTAGCTGCCACATCTCTTCTCAGAGATAAGCTACCATCGCCCTAGCTGGTTTATTTCCATTTCTATTTGTAAGCATATTTCAGTATTTTACAGTAATGAAATGAATTTTTATTTCCACTACATATCTCTCTTTATGGTTATCTCTGTAATTTGTTGCGTTCCTGTTTAAATCCAGATCAGTGGTATCAGAGCGGTCTGCTTTTTCTCTGTTTTTTTTGCATGTCCCTAACGAGGTCGGGATATAAGGAGTTAGGGCTTGAACTGGTCGAACCTTTGCAAGACCAACCTCGCAAATCCCGATGGCCTCCCATGGCGGATGAGAAGAAAGACGAGGGGGCAGGAGATCCTATCAAAATATTGCTCGAAGAAGTCCTCGAGCGACAACGGAATGCGATGATGGACAGCTTTGCCCAGATCCTTCAGCGGCTACCCAGAAGTGATGCATCAGCTTCCATCAGCTACTCTGGAAATGCCACGCCCTTTAAAGTACAAGTTAATTTTGAAATCCCCATATTCGAGGGTCAGATAGACGCAGATACCATAGATAAATGGTTAAATCTGCTAGAGGGTTATTTTTCTGTTCATGAATTTTCGAGTTGGGAAAAGATTGTTTTCGCTCTTCTCAAAGCAGCCCCCCACATCAAGGACTGCTGGGAAACCTACTGCGAGCAAAAGGATGAAAGTATAGGCTCACTATTTTTAGCTGCACCCACTTGGAATGACTTCCGGGATGCCATCAAGGAGCAGTACTACCCTGTCAAAGCCTATGAGGACAAATACATCAGATGGACCACACTACGGCAGGGACGAGACCAAGATGTGTCGGAGTTCACAAACATTTTTCATACCCTTCGAACACAGTTGGGTATCAAAGATTCTGAGCTGCATCTGGTACTCAAATACCGTGGCTGCCTACACAGATACATCCAGGAAGAGATGGAGTTCTTGAACATCTCCTCACTCGACACAGCATACCGATACGCTGTTAAAATTGAGCAAAAGTTTAAACAGAAGAAGCGAGACTTTGGATCTGCAAATTCGAAGCCCAAAGGACCAAGCCAAGGTGGGGTGACCCAAGAAAACCCATCGAAGCCGCAAGAAAAGAACACCACGAAGCCGAAGAAGGACACAGGAAAGTGGTGTGAGTTCCACAAGAGTCCCACTCATAACAGAAGTGAGTGTCGGACCAAGCAGTCGCTGGTGGCCGAGTTGAAGGCTTCCGAATCATATGCATGTTCTGACCCTGAGCCCAACACCCGACAAGGGGAATGGCAAAGGGAAGTAGATCATTGATGCAGATCGTAGTGCCACTGTTGCCACAGCCAAGATCCAGAAAAATGAGCCCGAAGATCCAGAGGAGGGGGAGCGTCTTTTCCACTCACAGATGTGGGTGAAGGGTTCACCGCTGCAATTCATTGTCGACAGTGGCAGCCAAAAGAATCTCATTTCAGCAAAGGTTGTGAAGCGGTTGGGCCCACCAACTAAACCACACCCACAGTCGTGCAACATCCGGTGGCTTCATGAAGGACGAGAACTCAAAGTTCTCGAGTAGTGTCACCTTCCCTACAGCATCAAGCCCTTCACAGATGAGCTATTGTGTGATGTTACACCTCTGGATGTTTGTGATGTATTATTAGGCCAACCATACTTGTGGAGGCGACATGTTGTGTATGAGTCAAGGCCTCATGCTATCATCATTTCTTTGGGTGATTCATTATACAAGATACCGAAGGTAGCCCCACCTACCGCCACCTCTTTGATCACTGCTAAGAAAGGCAGCAAGCTCATCTCCCAGACCAAGAAATTCATCTGTCTGGTTCACTCCCAAAGTAAGGGGAATATTGTCACCACATCCATGACCCCCGCGAAGGGTTCCTCCATGCAGTAGCAGCAGCAAAGGGATACGGTCATGACAAGACACGGGAACAACTTCTCCTCACCCACAGGGGTACCACACAAGTTTCAGGTGGGCGACAAAGTTTGGTTACATCTGCAGAGAGAATGCCTTACCAGAACCCATCAGAAACTCCGGTGACTCCAACATGGTCCTTACACCAGTACTAAGGCTATGGGCAACAATGATTTGAAGCACAACATTCCTCCATTCCTTGGCTTGCACCGAGTGGACCATTGTTGACCATGCTTCCCACCATTTCTGGACACATCAGAGATTGCAGAACAACTCACCAGAGACCCAGCTCAGCAGAAGCTTCCTCATCTCAGGGAGGAATTCAACGCAATGGGGACCATTGCTTCCTAAGGGGGGAGGAATGATCCAGGTGGATGTTGGTAGCCACCCACCTATCCCATTTGGACCCCCAAAACTATCTCTTTTAGCGTTTTCAGTTTCCTAAATTGTAGCACAATTTACTATTTTTAGCAGTTTTTTGGGTCCTGAACTTTCGGAGCCGTTTTGAGGCCCTAAAAGATGTTTTTTGGGAAATTTGGGGCAACATGGGTCCATGGACCCATGTTGCCTCCCAAAGTGGTAGTACTTGGATAGATCTTTCTAACAAGCTATTGTACGCATCAAACGGAGATCGTATGCCAAAGTTACGACGCCGGGAAATTGATGTACCAATTTACCCAAACGGGGCCCACAATTTGACATTTCATCTTCTAGGGTTAGGTTTCGGGATGTGAAAGGTTTTCCATTGTTTCTCAACAATAAATAGGCCTTCGAGCCTCATTGTAACACAGTTCAGAACAGTTCAGAGGCATGTAGCCTCCACATCTCTTCTCAGAGATATGCTACCATCGCCCTAGCTAGTTTATTTCCATTTCTGTTTGTAAGCATATTTCAGTATTTTACAGTAATGAAATGAAGTGTTATTTATGTTGCATATCTGTCTTTATGGTTATCTCTGTAATTTGTTGCGTTCCTGTTTAAATCCGGATCACTTCCAATATATAAAATTACTTCCGTTGAAGAGTGGTGGTATGATAGATGTCGTTTCGTCTTGATTTCTCATCTTAGGAGGTATTCCTTCAAGTGATCAAGCTTCTTTCTAAGAACCTAGCTCTGATACCAATTGTTGGGAAAAATACTGAGAGGGGAGTGAATCAGTACTTTTAAAAACTCACAATAATAATTTTCTTTTCTGAAATGTATACGTGACCTGAGTTAACCTAACTAGCATATATACATGACTATTGTAAAAGAAACTAGTGTATGCTCAGTAAACATGTAAAACAACTAATTCTTTATCTGTTAAACTTGAACCAGAATGTAAGTGATTTATCAAGCATTTGATAACCAGTAAATAGGTGCAGTTAGAACAGAATAAAGTATCACACATAAGTATCACACATGAACACCAAGATTTAAGGTGGAAACCCAATGCGGGAGAAAACCACCACTGCTGTCGTCTTAGTCTTCAAAACTTATTAATAGCAAAAATGTCTTACATTCTTGTATTGGTGTAGACTCATACCAATATAAACACCCACCTACTAAAGGCTACAACCTTCACTCGTTCTCCAACTCCTACTGGAAGGGAGCTCCAATCCCTTAATTTGATCACTAGCTACTACTGGAAGGAAGCTTCAACTTCCTTACTGAAGGCTCCAACCCTCAACAACATCCACGGACCACGTTTCATAATTTTTCACACTAGATCCAATATCAACACTTATTCTCAATCATCATTGTAATAAAATCATCAATCTTTGACACAAAAAATCATCCAATCACCGAAACAGAATCAACTGACACTTAATCAAAACTAAACCAATGAACTGGAACAGTCAAATCACTGTAACCAGTATACAGAATTGAATTCATAATATTGCATCAACACATAGAGTCAGCTGCAACATTGATCATTCAAATGCCAAAATGTATACAGTACTTTGCTTAAGGAAACCCGTGTGCATACACACTTTTCTGTAGAGAAACCCATGTACAGATCTTAATATACTGAAAATTTAAAACTTTTAATTCTAAATGAGATACAAAGTTGACCAGAGATATTCTAAAATATTATGTTAGCTTACATAACCCTCTTACAGTCAACAACATCAATAATTTTTTCAACCAATCAACATGTAACCAAATTCAACTTCATCATTCAGTCAGTTCTACTTTAGACATTATCCCTCAACCCAGATCAATATGAGGACATCATTGACAGATAGTAGAGAAATAACAACATTGATAAGGTTGATCAGTCATTTATGAACATAAACCGATTACTTTATATACACGGCTTTAAAGAAGTGAACCCACATGTATACACGCTTTTCTCAAGACCAACCAGAATATAGATCGAAAAATTTTCACCTAAAATTGTGCAGCTCTTCAGAACTTCAGAAAGACCCGGATCTTAAAAAACATGCTTCGGTACTGAGATCTAGTCAATCCATGAGCAGATCATACAATGAAAAGTCATTTCAAGTCTCATAATCCTGATCCATTATTGTATTCATTAGTGCATAATTATTTCAGATCTATGTGACAATTATGGACCTTACGAGTCAAAACTACACTAATGTCGGTGGTAATATTTGACGGGATCAATATCCGTTTTCGTGCTCATTACTATGGGCGAATACCATGGTAAAGACCCTCGGTATATAGAATACCATGGTATGTAACTTGGACTTGACGATCCCACGTATAGATTTTCAAATATTCACCTGTATCAAACTTCTGATTCTGACCTATAAACCTTTGAGCCATCATTCTAGTATTATGTTCCATCATTCTATGACCTCTGAACTAACCTGTGGATTAATTTCGTTACCATATACTTGTTCTGTTACAAGTGAGTTACCATCAAGGACAACACATGCATCATAATACCAAGAATAATGAATTGCATCATCCATCGCACTAAGGAGATGAGGAAACTTTCTTAACTATTTTAAATGTATTTCCAATGAAAATGTTAAAGCCATACTAGAAAAGTCCTCCATGTTTCTTGAGAAATCTACATTTATTTATAACTATACTAATCCCATTTCATTATTATTTAATTTAATTTAATAAATTATTATTAAACGATATTAAATTAATTAATTAGCATATATTTATTAACTTTAATTCTAATGGATCCTTATGCCAGATTAAAGAGAATCATACCATACCTTAACGCCTTTCATCAATAATTAAAATATCAAGAAGACACAATATCATATAAAAAATCCTATCATACGTACTATTAGAGAAAGGAGGGCCTTCCCTAACCACTTGAATGGGTATGCTTCCTCTATAAGGGGTATGCTTTCTCTATAGTGTCAAATTATATATTAAGAAACATAGAAGTAAACAAAATATAGAATGGATTATTTGTTCTATCCAAAATCCAATACGAAGGAGATGTTTAATGTCTTAAGATGAAGTTGATATGTAAGATTTTAAAAGGATACTAAAAAAAGATATTTAGTATTTTCCATAAATAAAATATTTCAATGTCCATCTATGTAAAATATTTCAATCGATTTTAAGTGAAGTATTTCAACATAGACTTTATATGTGTGAGTGCATGTCTAGAGAAAGAGAAAGACATGAAACATATGTGTAGTGTATTGCTAAATATAAAGTATATTGTGTATATGAGAGAGGTGTATAATTCCTTTAATACTTAACATAAAACTGACATATAACATATTTATAAAGAAAATATAATTTGTATACTGTTAGGTAAACTTGACTCGAGATAGAGTCAAAGTTGACCAGGTTAAACAGTGATGGTTGTGGGGCACATGGTATTGTGCACCCATAGTATTCTGCTCGTGGTATTATATGTAATGGAGCTTATAAAAGGCTGGAAGGACTTCATTGTAATGCAAGACCTGGAGGTGAGCAGTGAAGGCTCACTTGGTCAGATTGGCCAGGGTTTTGGCCAATGCTAATGAGATCTTATTAGGTTGGGTTTTTCCCCGGATTTGGGGTTTTCCCAGATAAACATTTGTGTTTATGTGTTTATGGTTGTTGCTGGTTATTTTTATATTTATTCATCTCAGTAATTATTTATGTTATGTAGTAAATTTCTTAACAACTGGTATCAGAGCCAGATATTGGCTTCAAAGGGATTCTTTGATGCCAGGAGTTTATATGGCCTGATGAGATCAATGCAGCTTTTTACAGATCTGGGTTTGAAAATAATGGTGGAACAATTGTATGCAGAAGAACCTCGAGGAGAATGTGCGGAAGATAGTGCCGTAACTGCCAGAGATCGCATTGCATTTGCGATATTTATCGGTTTGGAACATGCTGACGAATTGTTCGGGATTCATGCGGATATTTAAAGAAGGTCAGCAGAAGAAAATTGTTCATGCTACTTCGAAAATTGTTCGTTTTTTCTTTGTGAGGCCATCGGTGCTGGAATCTATGAGGTTCTCGTCGGGCTCGCAGTTGGAGCGGTTTGATAGAAGTTTTTGAGCAAATCAAATTGAGAGAGGATGGATATGAATTGCAGCAGCAATAAACAAAAAAATAAAAAATAAAAATTAATGAAGTCAAAATTATTGCATGTGAATGGGCATACTACTATAAGACTTGGTAAGGCATGTGTACCCCTTGGTGATCATTGGTAAATTTTTGGTTAGACCTAGGTGAGAGGGGGGATGTTAGGTTAACAATACCCTGGGTAAAAACTCTAAGGGGGGTAAGGGTTAGAGTGACCAGGATTGTCTCACTTAGCAGGTTTGGCTGGAGTTAGTCAAGGAACCCCAAGTCAAGTTTAAGGGGGGAATTGTTAGGTAAACTTGACTCGAGATAGAGTCAAAGTTGACCAGGTTAAACAGTGATGGTTGTGGGGCACATGGTATTGTGCACCCATAGTATTATGCTCGTGGTATTATATGTAATGGAGCTTATAAAAGGCTGGAAGAACTTCATTGTAATGCAAGACCTGGAGGTGAGCGGTGAAGGCTCACTTGGTCAGATTGGCCAGGGTTTTGGCCAATTCTAATGAGATCTTATTAGGTTGGGTTTTTCCCGGATTTGGGGTTTTCCCAGATAAACATTTATGTTTATGTGTTTATGGTTGTTGCTGGTTATTTTTATATTTATTCATCTCAGTAATTATTTATGTTATGTAGTAAATTTCTTAACATATACTAACTATAAATAAAATAATTTACAAAATATAATTTATTTTTAGAGCTATAATATATTAATTTCAAATAATAAAATATTTCTAAATGAAATAATCACATTCATTTAAAGAAGTATTCACTAAAAATATTATCATTAATATATTACCTACTAATATAAAACAATAATATGGAATAAATTACACAATAAAAATACAAGCAACATAAAGTCAAAATGCTAATAAAATGAATATCATTTTGATATATATATATATATATATATATATATATATATATATATATATATATATATATATATAGATTATTAAAATCCAATATAAAATATATTAATAATAAGATATAAAATATATATATTATAAAAATATATATATAATTTTTCTATTTATTAAAGTGGGTATTAATTTTTTTTACTAATTACATAGGACCACAATTAATATCGATTTATACTATTATAGTTTTGGTTGATAAATGTTGATAGATATTAATCTATAATAAATATCAAAACACTTATTCCATGACACATTTCACATTACTCATATTAAAAAAAAATCATAAAAATGAACTAAAGTATAAAACTATCTTAAATCTATTATTATTATTATTATGATTTTGTGACCCTAGGATTGTGTTGGGATTTGTCAACCCTCGACACTTAATTCTCCTAAGGAAGCTACCACACAACCTCTCTATGAAAATTCTATTATTATTATTATTATTATTAATTATAAAAAATTAATTATGGAGATTCACCCTCATTTAGTTTTTCTTTGCCACGATATTATAAGGCCAATGCCATGGTTTAACAATACCACATGTCAAATATGAAACATGTTGATATGAAATTTTCTTTAATTAATTAATTTGAAATAAATAAATTAAAATGAAATAATTAACTTGGAGATAAATCTTAACATTTGATTTGTGAAAACTACTATAAATATTCTTATATTTTCCATAGAAATTAAATTTCTATCATTCACTTAATAATTATTGATAACTAAATTAAATTTTTATGAAACATATTCTAATATAGACATGCCCATAATTTATTTAGACATGCCGTAATTTATTTAAATCTATTTTAAATTTAAAATAAATAAAAATCCATCAACATTAAATCTCTACTATTCACTTAATAATTAAATTAAAATTCTAAAAAACATATTTTAAATCATTAAATCTCTACTATTCACTTAATAATTATTAATAATTAAATTAACATTTTAAATCAGCGTAATTTATTTAAATCTCTTTTAAATTCAAAAAATTAAATATTTTGAAATACAAAACTTTCCTCCATAGCTATTTAAAAATGTCAATCGACTTTCTACGCACTATTTAAGAATGCCCATGGATTTTGTAACATCATTAGTCATAGAGGGACATATGTTATAATGATCAAAGCAAGATTCTATGCATATTATGGGTCATGAATTCAGTATTTGTGAAATGATTGAATCTAGGTTTCTTGTTGTATAACCAAGGTTAAAAAAATGCATCAGTAATTATTCAGACTGTATACAGATTGGTAAGATAAAATAACGCCAAATATATCAACTACGCGCAGATAAGCAAATTATATCAGTAATAATTTTGGAGATGAAGCACCCGACTTTGTATGAAAAAAAATAAAAAAATTGAAGGGTTGATGTTAATTAGCTTTGGTTTAGATGATTAGAAGAAATGCCATTATCTTTTCCATCCAAGTACAGTTCTAACATTTGACATACTACTACAATTCTAGCATTTGACATACTGAATTCATATTGATTTTTTTTTATGATGACTTCAAATCTTATTATCTACCCTGACTTCAAATCTTATTATATACTGAAATCCAAAAACATCCTTAATCTTTTTAAAAAATATAAAAACATTTTCGAGAGAGAAAACATAAATGCTTGATAGTTGTTGTCCCCTCCAAAATAAGCAGAAACAAATGCCCAATTCATCAGAACTATATCTTGATGGCATTGTTCAAATCCTACAATTTTACAAAAACAATCCATGTGTGCTATTTTAGACCTACCAAATATCATGAAATAAGCTTCTTTCAAATATATAGAGAGTTGGAAAGTACATGAATGATTCACTATCCTACTGGCCATGCATCTACTTCAAATATAAAACATATTGAAAGAAGTCCCTGCTTTACAGGGTTTTCCCTTGTCCATCCTTCCACTGTGTTTAAGCCCCCAAAGATTCCCAGGAGTTTGGAGGATTTTATCTTGACAAAAAATTCCATATGTTCTTTGGCTAAAATCAAAGTCCTCAAATGAGATATATTTATATTCCAATTCTTTGCCCTCTCTGCAATGCGCAAGAATGTACAAAATCAAGGACTTTTATCAGAAAAGTTGTGTATTTTCAGTTTACAGCAATCCAACTCCCACATCTAACACTAACATATCATGAATATCACCTGAAAGCTCTGACCCTGTCACAAAGTTCAACCATTTCTTACTCTTCACAAATTCAAGACAAGACCACAATACAAACCCAATTAAAACACTGTTGATGCTGGCAGCCATGACTTTAAAAGAAGCAACTGTTACCACCAGAACTAGTAACAACGAAGGTATTAGACAGAGGAGAATAACTCCAACAGTCCCAAAAGGAACTTTATAGGGTCGAGAAAGTCCTAGCTTCTTTATTCTTAAACATATAAAGGTAGCAAACTCTGCGAACATACCAAAGCAATAGAGATAATTCTCAGCTGCTACAATTTCTTGAAAACTCAATGAAATTCCAAAAGCTGAAAGCATAATGGCCAGAAGAGGAGTTCCATATCTTGATCTGACAACAAATAGAGCAGGAAGCATGCCTGATTGTCCCATGCCAAGAAGCTGAAAAGAATCAATGCTCATTTCAATTTAAAAAATTTACGTGGCACAGCCCACCCTCTCACATTTCATTTCAAGCGGCACTGTGAGTTTGAAATTTTGAGTAGGACTCCAAGTTTGAAATCTTGCGCGCAGAGGTTTAGTTGAATGTGTGTAGGTGGACAGTGCATTTTCATTAACTACATCCACTTGCATTAAGTACATCCAAGTGATTAATTCGGAGCGGAGGAGCTTGTCAGAGTGGGAGCGGTGGTGGAGCCTATGTCGTAGCGGAGGAGCCTGTCAGAGTGGGAGAGGTGGTGGAGCCTGCCGCAGTGAGAGCTACGGAAACCGCCGGAAAATAAATCATGATGTATGAGCATGTATCTTACTATGCACGCATGGAATCAGAATCTGTTAGCCGGAGAAATAATGCACACGGGTTGACGGCCAAAGCCGACGTCAGAACCCACTCCCAAAACTGTCCTTAGAGCCTCTTAAGAAGCATTAATGGATGTATAGAGTTGGAAATATATATGTAATCATTACACCTATGAAAGTCTAATATGGCACTTCCAAATCATTAAGATCGTTGCACATAATCTTGGAGTTGGTTCCCAAATATCTATGTAATCATTACACCTATTAAAGTCTAATATACATATTAAAGACATTTTCAATACTCATACAGTTTATCTTTTCCTTTCTCTGACGGTCAATGGATTCCGTTATTGGAAAATCCAGACCTACAATGGATTCCATTATTTGGGCATTCATTTGTCCGTTTCTGCATATATAATAACAAAGTCAGCTGGTGGTTTTAATAGTGTATTCCAAGAATCCTAGTTACCGGGCATCACGATTTATTAAATACTTTAAAACCATAGGATTACATTTATAAGGATCTATTTTCTTTTGTCAGTTCGTTCCCTATAATAATAAGTCAACCGATGGTTTTAATTATTGTATTTCAAGTATTTAAAAAAAAAGAGCATTATGCTTATAATTATTTATTTTATATTTAAATTAAGAGGTGTTATATGTGCATTAACTTCGCTATGGAGGTGGAAATAGGAGTTTCCATTGGAGCAAGGTTATCCGTCAATCCAAAAAAGCAAAAGGATGAGAATGAGGATGATGGTGGTCATGCAAAAGGAGTAACAGGTATAAGTATATAAGCTACAATGAACGAATGAATAATGGACCATATATAAGCATCATATATGAATTGGTTACGCATGTATTCCCTCCGTCGATATTAAATTAAAATAAGTTTTTTTTTTTCAAAATACAAACATATATGTATAAATATAAGGAAACTCCTATTTCCACCTCCATAGCGAAGTTAATGCACTCTGACATGCAAGCGGAATAGTGGGTGTCTTGGTGCTAACATGCCAAAGTCAACTTTGAGGGAAAAAGAAATGCAAGGCACCCACTATTCCCCTTGCATGTCAGAGTGCAATAACTTTGCTATAGAGGTGGAAATAGGATTCTCCTTGCTCCAATACCGTCCAACTGAACTGTAAATGAGAAAGAAAGGCTCCTGAATAGGTTATGTATTAAGTCAAAATAATGGAGACTTGTCAGTGACGTGAATTCATCTCAATTAAATAGATATCATTTAAGATTTAAAAAAGTGAGTAAGAATTTAATTTCTTTACAATATTTTAAAATATTTTTAATAATAATAACACATAAAAAGTTAAATTTTATCTCAAAAATAATTATGTGCCTGATACTCTTTATGTTAAATTGATTAATTTCAAAGAAATGTCATATAACATGAGTCAAAAAAACATGAGTTAAGATTCTATGAACATGTCATATTAGTAAATTATGATATTGTTATAAAGGTTATTTATATTTTAAACATTTTCATTTTAAAGTGGATATAAATTTATATAGTCAAAAATCATGTTGCATGATTTTTAACTATAAAAATTCATGGCCCACTTTACCATGAAGATGTTTAATCTATAAATAGGCTTTGTTATATGTGTTGTCACTCTAGAAGTAGAGATGGAGATATTAGTCCTAGAGAACAAAGAAGCAAGGAACCTTCCTTATTTTTTTAACTCAAAATTAGTGAGTGAGAATGATAAATGGCTACCCTAACCTGGTAGATTCAAGAGGAGATTGCAATTCCTGATTTCTTTGGCCCTCACACAATAGATGATGACTCATTTGTGTCTCATTTTCAAAAATAAATAGATAGAAAATTACAATGTGTTTTTCTTAATTGGAAGATATTAAAGAAATACTTCGTAATATGAAATTTTGCTCGGTTAATGTTGATTCTCATATAGCAAAGGTGGAGGGCTTATTTGTTAGTGATTTTGCTTATGAAGATCTTACTGATTCTGCACCCAATGACAGTGCTCGTATTTCTTCAGACCATGATTAGAATTGTGGTTTCAACTCTTTTTTACAACAAAACTTGGTTCTCTGGCTTTTGGACGACACTTACGAACGTTGGTTTTGATGTGTTTTATCCGAAACATCTTCTGGGTGACTTTTTGTCTTTGGCATGGTGGATTGTTGTTACTTGACTCTATGGTTTACTTGGTTCTCTGGATTTTGGACGACACTTTCGAACGTTGGTTTTCATGTGTTTTATCCCAGGCATGTTCTGGGTGACATTTTGTCTGTGGCATGGTGGATTGTTATTACTTGACTCTATGGTTTTTCTGTCACAGTTGGGGTGTTTGTTTCAGTGCTTATTCTCATACATGGTGAAGCTTCGGGATAGTTCTTGTTTTTCTGGCATATGATTTCAATGGATTGATGAACATATGTGGTTGTGGATATTTAACAATTGACATGACTTTATTCTCTTATGTGTGGGGATTTGGATGTTTACATGTGGTTATTTGGAGCTTTGGTAATAAACTCCCTACCTTTGTATTACAAAGGTTTTGTATAGATAAAGGTTTTCATGTATTTTTAAATTTATGATGTTAGTTTCTTTTCTCTGGTGGTAAGATTGGGGCATTGGAAATTAGTTTCGAATTATGGTTTTAATTTAAATATTTGACGTTAGGTTTTTTTTCCTGGTGGTAAGATTGGGGCACTGGAAATTAGTTTCAAATCATGGTTTTAATCCAAAAATTAGAGGTATATGTTCATACGGGTGATGTATTTAGTTGTCTAAAGGTTTGTGATTATAGTTTATATGGTAATCTCTAGGCCACTGCTTATGCAATTTTATTTTTTTGAAATGATATATAATGTCATTATATTTAAAATAAAAAATATTTGTTACTTTTAATTGTGCATATGTTTAATTCATATATTAATTCTTTTTATAATTAAAATAATTATTATAATTTAAAATTAAATTATAATTAAATTATATATATATATATATATATATATTGTAAGATTTACAATATGAGATGTATAATAAAATAATTATTTTAATGTTAATTACTATTTATCACTAATTTAATTTATATAATATATTAGTTTAACATATGATTATCACAATTTTAATTTATTTGCCAATTAATAAAATTAGTGAAATATGAAAATGATATAAATTTAATATTTATAAAATATTTACAAAATATTTTTTAATAACATTTAAAGTGAATTTTGTTTCTTTAAGTTATATATATATATATATATATATATATATATATATATATATATATATATATATATATATATATATATATATATATATATATATATATAATTAAAAACTTATAAAATAAGATATACATAAAATATTTTAGCTCTGTATTCATAAATTATAAAATTACCCTGTAAAATAATAAAATATTTTTACAAATTAAAAATCTTTGTTACAGTATTCTATAATCTATATTTACACTATTCTATAATATTTATATAATAATAATAATAATTTAAAATAAATTACTATCTATCATTTTCAATCTAATTAAATATCTCAACTTAACTTAATAATTACGCACCTCTATTTTATCATGGTTAGTGACAAGCAGGCTAACGACTGACATTTTTCCATTGATAGCTGAAGTCCGAGTGCCCCACCTCCAGGGATGGCACAGCACGAATTGCGCGAGTCAAAAGGGACCATGCGACAGATTCAGAGGTGTGCCTTGTGTGAGGTGTACGTTGTGTGACCGCTGCGCACACGAGATCGATGATAACCCATACATATATATATATATATATACCTGAATTTCAATCATTAGATTGTTAATCTGCTCAACGCACAGGTGTGTGGCACCTGGTGATGTGTAGGAGCGCCCGACAGTGAAACATTGGTGGGCGCCCGTTTTGTGCGATGACATGGCACGGGTTCTTGGGTGACTCGGGTGAGCGCCCGCTTGTTGTGCAAGTGTGCACAGTGTGACTTGGTGAAGTGTTGAGATTGTGAACAAAGGTGTGTCTCGAGGAGAGGCACCCGTGTGTGGCGACTTGGAGGCGCGCCCTAGTTGAGCAAACAACACGATCGTGCGACGGGGTGAATGAAGGGTTGGTGAGTTGTGCGGAGGCGCCGACAAGCTGGGCAACCGAGTTTGTCGAAGTTGAAAATTGGCTGTGTAAATTTGGGGTTTCCCAAGATTTAACTTGTAAAGCTTTGTAACATTGAAGATTGTATAATATATTGATTCGGGTAGACTCATATTGCAGGGAGTTGCCCCTCCCTTTATACTGTTGTGCATTTCTCTTGTATAATGCTATTTATGTGAATGTTATGGGCTTTCACTTGTATAAAGGAACAAATTAATAATACTTGGTAATGAAAATAAAACTAAGTATGGAATGTTAGGTGTAGTCTACAATCATAAGTATTGGTGAAAAGAAAATGATTAGTAGTGTTGCACCTCGCTATAAGCAGTTGAAAGACTACCGCAGGTGTAGGGGCGTGATAGGTGGTATCAGAGCTAGTGCTGGGGAGCTGGTGCTGGTGTTGAAGCGTTGAAGCTGATACACACCTGCACTTCATGACAGGTGGTATCAGAGCTAGTGAACTGAATCAAGGATCTGATTCTACGAAGATCGAAGACTTGGCAGAGAGCTCAAGTTTTGTAGGTGACAGGTGGAATATCAGGGTGATTCAGGTGAATGGTGAAATAGGTTTAGCAGAGGTGAAGCTTAGTGCTTGGACCAAGCTGAATGACAAGGCATGGCAAGTTTGGAAGAATGCGAAGGGAAGCTCTTGCATACCTTATACAGGTTGAAGCAGTTGAAAGAAGAGAATCCCCGAATTTGAAAGGAACTTGAAGTCTTGGAAAAAATGTTGAAGACGAACTTCTTCAACTTGGGTGGAAAATGGAGCAAGATGAAGTTGCAGATTGTGCTAACAAGAAAGAGGAAGCCATGATGATTGAGGATGTTGCAGACGTGACAACGATAGAGGATGAACTTGAGATTGATCAAGTTGGACCAGGATCGTGCAGTTTGCAGACATGGATGGATGAGGATACTCACATGGAGGAGCCTCATGATCATGATGATGATGTAAGTACTATTGATACTTGTGTTTCACTTGAGCATTTGGTAGATGGACCGTATGCAGGGAAGAGCAAAGTCAGTTTGCCGATGCAAGGGAGCATCTTACCATGGATGTCTATGATGAGACCTTGTATGGAGAAGCAAGGATTGTTGATTGTTGCAGGACTTGTTGGGGTTGTTTGTGACCTTATGGTAGAAGGTACAAAGGCCCGTGACAAGGGAGGAACATGATGATCGTTGTGGAGGAATGGGTCATGCTTTAGCCACATGGAAAATTGGCTAAGTTCCTGACATGACTCATAGACAGATTGGAGGGCACATAGTTGGATATGATGATGCTTGGGTTGACTTCTCATGGCCGAGACCAAGAGCAAGTCTTGGTGGAACCTTTAGTGGAGGAGCTATGATGGAAGGGACTCGTGATGATGATGATATTGTTGGGTGACCAAGTTCACTAAACCGAAGATTGCAAACTTGGATGAGGATGACTGATTGTTGTGATGGGTCTACTTGGTTGGAGTACATGGGCAACTTAGTCATGGAAATCAGGTTGGAGACATGGAGCATGGCAGTCTATGCAGGGACATTGTGCAGGAAGCTCTTGTAGAGGTGTCACTTATGGGCATCCAATGAGGAGTGCCAAGGCAGAGATGTTGTGCAGGTGGATTTGCTGATGTGACATGGATATTGTTTTACCTATGAGCTGATGGAGAGGTTGTGCGCTCTTGTAAAACAAGGCCATGGACTTGGATAGAGTTGTGAGCAGACTATGGAGCATTCCTAATACATGGAGAGCTGAGGCATCTTGCAAAGACCTTTGGGCCAAGACTTGTATGCTTGCTAGAGTGTTGGTTGGAGATGACTCATAGAGCTCGTGATGACATGATGTTGTGACTTTTAGGGATTTCATATATGGTGGACTTGGAGGATCTTATGCATTAAGGAGCTGAGGTCAAAGACTTTGATGCAGCATGGGGTGCATACTTTCAATTACATGTATGGGAATGGCTTGAAAGAGTGACTTGATGTGGAGGATCGATATGAGACACTTTGGAGTGATGTAGTTACAACGACGATGATGCCTTGGTGGTAAAACTTGGGCATGGGTTGAGCTGAGACTTAACCACTTTTGACACATGGGAGCTTGTTGACCTATGATCATGGGCAGCACATGGATATATGAGACAGGTGTATACTTGTTCTATGGTAGACTTGAGGGATGGCACATTGCAGATAGGATCGAGGTTGCTTCATGGACCTGGATGTGGCACATCGAGAGTCGGAGGTTGATGACATGGTCTCTTCATGTTGAGGAGGCACACATATGGATGATGATGTTGGGGTAGATGTGGTTGATTTCATGCAGCACATTAGTACCAGACATCATGGACATGATATTGCAGATGAGATGAGGACTACTTCATGGACCTGAGCATGGCTTACACTTGTATGGAGATAGATTCTTGATTGAGTTGAGGATGTGACGGGATGTTCTAAGAAACAACTGATGGTGGCATGAGGAGGTGCATTCTCATGGTTTGAGTGTGATAGTTGGACTGATCACCCGACTAGTTTAGACATGGGGGTCGGCATGTACAGAGATGTGTTAGCATTATGTTGGAGTATCATGGTAGCAGTTCACATGAGGACAACACATGATGAGGTCGACACGAGATGTTGCAGGAAGCATGTAGCTTACAATTGAAGGGCTAGCCTTCCACGATGGAGAGCAGCATGTGGATATTGCGACGAGATGGTCGATGGTCATGGATTGAGATGTTTTACGATGTATGACGTACCGATGAGGTGTATACCTTGGTATGGTGATCTTGGTGATAGATGGTTGCTAGGACGAGACATGATGGAGACGGTGGTTCTACATATGTTGCAGAGATGTTTGCAATATGTGGAGTAGTTGACATCATGGATGAGACAAAATTGTTGATCTTGGTGGATGGCTACCAGGATGGTATGTTTTCGAGGACGACAACGACTTCAAGTGGAGGAGGATGTAAGGACCTGCAGTTCCACCGAAATGTGACCCCGACCGGATGGAGAGCGTGTGCGGTTGGAGGCTTGAACGAACAACGTTCTGGCATAAGGTGCGAGCTCATATTCATATGTGCGTGGAGTTATGCACATAATAGAAGAGGGCGAGCTATTTATAGGCATGGGGAGCAGGTGGCTCAACCCACGGGCCGACCAACAAACGAAGGCAAGCCGACTTGACTTGGGAGCGTTTGGAAGGAGGCGGACATGAAGATTGATGCATATTGCGTGAAGGTTGAAGGTGTAGGTAGGTCGGCTGGGCAGCCACGACCTTGCCTATCGCCCATATATATTGGTGGCGCATGGAGGCATTTGGATCCATCGCTCATCGATCAAAACACATACGAACTTCGCTCATGTGAAAGGGAGTGCACAGATACAAGGTGTGGGTGCAACAAAGAAGGAAGGTGCAGTTGGAGATGTGCTCATTCTTGGGAAAGGCCACACGGAGTTAGTGTTATCTCTTGGTTTGGGTGAAGGGCACGGGCAGGGTCGCCCGCTGGTTGGAGTGAGGCATGCACAGGTGTGTGGCGCCCGGTGATGTGTAGGAGCACCGACAGTGAAACGTTGGTGGGCACCTGATTTGTATGACGACTTGGCACGGGTTGTTGGGTGACTCGAATGAGCTCCTGATTGTTGTGCAAGTGTGCAGGGTGTGACTTGGTGAAGTGTTGAGATTGTGGACAAAGGTGTGTCTCGGGCAGAGGCGCCCGTGTGTGACGACTTGGAGGCGCGCTCAAGTTGGGAAAACAACATGATCGTGTGACGGGGTGAACGAAGGGTTGGTGAGTCGTGCGACAACCTTCCGAAGGCGCCGACAAGCTAGGCAACAGAGTTTGCCGAAGTTGAAAATTGGCTAAGTGTAAATTTGGGGTTTCCCAAGATTTAACTTGTAAAGCTTTGTAACATAGAATATAGTATAATATATTGATTTGGGCAGACTCATATTGTAGGGATTTGCCCCTCCCTTTATACTGTTGTGCATTTCTCTTATATAATGCTATTTATGTGAATGTTATGGGCTTTCACTTGTATAAAGGAACACATTAATAATACTTTGTAATGAAAATAAAACGAAGTATGGAATGTTAGGCATAGTCTACAATCGTAAGTATTGGTGAAAAGAAAAAGATTGGTAGTGCCACACCTCGCTATAAGCGGTTGAAAAACTACCGCAGGTGTAGGGGCGTGACAGTCGAGGTCTGGAGGCGGCTTGTTTTATGCTTTGTTTACATTGTATAGATCAGTTATAATAACTTGAGTTTAGTAAGCAGAGAAGAGTTCCAAATGGGACATATATTATTATCAAAAGACTGAACGGAAGGCATGAGAGTACTCATCATGTGTGGGAGTTTCTGACAGAAATAAAGCTCCTAACGAGTGTCGGTCACCGCAATCTTGTTCGTTTACTCAGATGTTGCGCAAGTGGGAACAAACGTTTGCTAGTTTATGAATTAATGCTGAATAACGGTCTTCACAAGAATTTGTTTGGTATGTAGCTCTCACTAATGCTATTGATTTCAGGATTCAAGCTTTTAACTTCTAAAATCATAATGTATAGCGTTCTGGAGGTTTGTTTTGCTTTTTTTGTCTGTCTAGTTTGTCAAAATTCTACAAGGATGGGTTAGAAATTCTGAGTTGTGAATTTTCCAGAGTGGTGAATCTATACGTAAAAAGGAAACAAAAAATAAAGATTTGATAAGAAAATTATTGCATAATTTCCCAAAAAAAATAATCTAAAGCCATAGTTACCAAATTCGGGTGAATTGGCACAAAAAAATCCTAATATTTGTGGGTTCGGTTCGATTCATCTGCTAATTAGTGAAGTTCAATAAGGTACGGGTTTAGCTTCCTCTTGCTATTGCTTTGAACTGGATCGCTCAGTTTCGTCAGTATTGCAAAGAATGATTTAGTGGCCAACTAAAGATTGGATCGAGAGAACCTTGAAAGAACTGGATTTATTGTTTTTTGAAATTCTTCCAAACCGACTACCAACAAGGGGTTAAGGATCATGTAGGAAGGAGGTATCTTTTCCTATGAACAATATTGATCTTCTCCTTTCTTTTGAGGATGTCTCACCCAAAAAGAAAGCGATTTATTTGGTAAAGAATGAGAAATTTTTATAATATGTTAACTAAAGTAAATTTTATATTTACAAATATCTAAAAACACGGAAAAAAAGTTAGAAATTTCTATATTACAAAATTTGGAATGAGGTAAATTCTATATTTTCAAACTTTAACTAATTTAAATAAAAGGATTTTTTAGTAATTTATAACAAAAAAATATTTTGTTAATATTATTTTTTTATTATTGTTGAATAAATTTGGTTTCAATATATATTAGTTAAATGAAGTTGAAGTTTTATATTTGAAGTTTTATATTATTGTTGGAGGTATGTAGGAGAGCCAAGAAATGGTCTAACCTGGGAAAGCCGTATAGACATTATTGTAGGCACAGCTCGAGGCCTACCATATTTGCATGAGGATTCCAATGTGCATTATACACAGAGATATGAAATGTGAAAATATACTTTTAGACGGGAGTTTTCATCCTAAAATAGGAGATTTTGGAATGGTTACATTCCATTGAAATATTAATTTCAACTGCCGTGCAGCAGAGAACCGCCTGTTTTCCCCGCACCGCCTTTCATCGAAGGATGGTTTTTGTCAAACGACAGTGATCACTATCAACAGTTGCCACGTGTCTCGGCAGTCCTTTCCAAAACAGCCCTTCCCCGACGCATAAAGTCTGTGCGATTTTGACCTCCGGGGAACTGCAGACAGCCGTCAGATTAGATCAAATGTCACGTACATGCCTGCACCATATTGCGTGACGTGAAGTGAAATTCTCGCTGACCACCAGTTTATCAGTACAGTAATTAATGAAATTTTTACTCCGGTTGTTGAAAGTAGATGAAGAATTTATTTCATTTTTATTTTTCACTAGAGTATGGGATGTAAAAACATATATGCCTTGTTTTATGTTGTTGAATAAGTGTGTAGTTTTATGTTGTGTTGTTGAAATTAATGCACAACAGTGCGAGCACATATGAATGAAACTTTTATGCACAACAGTGCAAAGATTGAAATGTAATGTTTCTGTTTGTTGAAGAAAACGAAAGGGAGCACGCAGCAGCGTGAATATAATGTTTGTTGTTGTCCGTTGAGAAATGTAAGTGAAGCGCAACTGAGTGCGAATGAAAAAGAGGGCAAAATGCAGCAGAGCGTGAATGTCCAGTTTTTGTGAATGTATTGGAATGGGAAAAACTCGCAGCAGCGAATGTAAGAGGAATTTTTTCAGCAGGTTGAATGCAAAGAATACGTAGCAGCGTAGAAGGGTGAATGTAAGTTTTTTTTTGTAATGGAATATGTAGCAACGTAAATGTAATAAATTTTTACACACAACAGTGTAAAATTTCAAAACTGAGACAGAGTAATTTTTGTGGAGCTGAAGCATTCCTGGTGAAATCCCTCTGGGAGAGGAAGACCCATTTTGTAACAACAGTTGTTTTTATTAATGAATACAAGTTTCTTTGTGCGAGTGGAAAACTTTGTTCTCCAAAAACATAATTTTGCTTCCCTGTGTTAAGATCCTGTAATAAAAATAGAGTATTATTCTCTGTTCAGTTAATTTTGTTTGGAATTACCAGAAATTCTCAACATGGTATCGGAGCTTGTCCAGGCTGTTTGAAGGTTTCAAAGAAGCTAAAGGAAGGATTTCTTGTTGCAGCAATTTCTCCAGCAGAGTGAAGACTCAGTCAAGAAAGAATCCAAGCTATTTCTCAAGTTTGTTTTTTGTGTTACTGTTGAGGACAATTAGCTATTTTAAATACACAGTCAAGTATTTTGAAGCACAGTTAAGAGTGCAAGAATGGTTGAAGCCTAGTTCCTTCATTCAAAGCTTAACAGCTTGAAGCTCGACATTTATGACACAAATGGTGAGGTCAAGGAAGAAAGTCTCCAATCCTGAGGGTGTGTCTCCCTCTACTACTAAAATAGAAGACAATCAATTTGATGAGGCTCCAAGGCTCAATGGGAACTTTAATATATGGGAAGCAAGAATGAGGACTTTCTTACAATCTCAACGGATTGAAATTTGGGAATCAGTGATTGATAATAGTAGGATGGATAGAGAATCCAAGGAGTACAATGCAAAATCAGCAAAGACAATTTTGAAGGGGCTACCTGATTCTGTAAAGAAGAATCTAGGAAAACATTCATCAGCAAAGGATATATGGGACAAACTTCATGACCCTCACTCAAAAGGAACACTGACCATGACCATCAATCAAGAAGGAGATCCTGAACCCATCATGGAAGCTGAAAATGAGAATGATGACATCAAGGCTGAAGCAGACCTAGAAGATGAAAAGAATGAAAAGGACTTTGTAGAAGAACTCCTCGCTCAAATTATGACTGCCATGGAAGAGATTAACAATTTGAAAAAGGAAAATGAGGCACTTAAGAAGATAGCTCCAGTTGGTAACCAAGATCAAACAGGGAAGAAAGTTGACCTCATCAAGCTTCAAGTACAAGAAAGGGATGAAGAGCTTGCCAAACTTAAGAAGGAATTTCATCAAAGCAAAAGGAAGCATCATGAAGAAGTCATATCCATGAAAAATCAATTGAATAAAACAAAGAAGCAGGAAAATACCTTGTCATGTCAACTTGAACAAAGGCACAAGAGCATGAACAAACTTGAAGAAGAGATTGGTTAGTACAAGGTAGAGGTCTCCTTCCTTAAGTCTCAATTACAAGAAGCCAGGAAACAGGCACAAGGAGCTGAGAAGAGAATGGAGATCAATCAAGCAAAGAATGAAGAAATCTTCAAAATGAGGTCAGATATCATCTCCCTTAAAATAGTAGCAGCTAAAGCTACTCGTAGCAAGGAAGAAACTGAGGAACAACTTGCAAAGAAGAATAATGAGTGTGAAAGATTGGAAGAAGAGATTGTCCTCCTCAGAAAAAAGGTTGAAGGGATGAAAAAAATCATGAAGAGCTCTCAAGCCTTGGATGACATGCTCAGCTATCACAGATGTCCATCTGATAAATCAGGACTCGAGCATGCAGGTGAACCCTCAAACAAGAATGAAAATTCTTTAAGCAAAAGAGACGTGAAGAAGCCAGAAAGAAATTGTGATGCTCCTAGTTCCAGCAAAGGCAAGGAGAAAAATCAAGGCTACAATAGAAGAAATCCTATTCCAAGAAGAAATCTTGCTCCAAGTAGAAAACCAGCTCCAAAAAGAAATGTAGATGATGTCAAAGAGGCAAGAGGCAATGGTTATCATCAAAGGATCTCAAGGCAAAAAGGCTTCAGAATTACATCAAGGAAACCTCCATCTCCCAAGTACCAAAGTTAATTTTTTGGTTATTGTTATTCTTGTTCAAACTTTGGTCATATGGCAAAAGACTATAAAGCATCTCATAGAGATAGATGTTATAGTCTCCGACAACCTCCAAAAAACAATTTTACAGGAAGAAATCATGAAATCTTATTCATGAACAATGTAGAATGCTTCAAGTGTCATAACATTGGTCATTTGGCACGTGATTGTAACTTAACATGGGCTCTTACACAAGCTAGAACCATGCAAAAGAAGAAAGTTACACAAGTATGGAGAAGGAAGGAAATACAGTCCGAAAGTCCCTTGAGCTCTCCAGCCAATCTAAGCTTTTTTTGAGAAGACTCTGCCAAAAGGAGATGATGCATATAGTTAAGGGGAGCCTGTAATTCTTGATCATTATCGCTGAAGCTATTAGTGAACAAGTCCTTATGAAATGCTTGCTGAACTATATTAACAGTCATTATTTGATGAAGATCATGTTTCAGGAGCTATTTCATGGGTTTCTAAAAAAACAGCCTATTGTAGCATTGTCTACAGCAGAGGCAGAATATGTGGTAGCTACAGCAGCAGCGTGTTAAGAAATTTGGATGAGAAGGATGTTAAGGAGTTTATGCCAAGAGAAAACAAAAGGAACTGTGATTTTTTTGTGACAATAGCTCAGCTATTGCATTATCCAAGAATTCTGTGTTTCATAAGAGAACGAAACACATTGACACAAAGTTTCATTACATCAGGGAATTGGTAAACAATGGAGAAATTGTTTTAGTACAGTGCAGAACTCAGTAGCAGGTTGCAGATATTATGAGAAAACCAATGGGGTAGAAAAGTTTTGAGTTTTTGAGGAAATGTCTGGGTATGTCTGATAACCCAGCAGTTGAAATTAAAGGGGAGAGTTGAAATATTAATTTCAATTGCCATGCAGCATTAAATTGCCTGTTTTCCCCGCATCGCCTTTCACCGAAGGATGATTTTTTTCAAACGGCAGCGATCACTATCAATAGTTGCCACGTGTCTAGGCAGTGCTTTCCAAAACTGCCCTTCCCTGGCGCATAAAGTCTATGCGATTTTGACCTCCGGGGAACTGCAAACAGTCGTCGGATTAGATCAACTATTGTGTACAGGCCTGCAGCATATTGTGCGACGTGAAGTGCAATTCTCGTTGACCACCAGTTTATCAGTACAGTAATTAATGAAATTTTTACTCCAGTTGTTGAAAGTAGATGAAGAATTTATTTCATTTTTATTTTTCACGGGAGTATGGGATGTAAAAACATATATGCCCTGTTTTATGTTGTTGAATAAGTATGTAGTTTTCTGTTGTGTTGTTGAAATGTAGCAGCGCAAGCTCATATGAATGAAACTTTTATGCACAGAAATGCAGAGATTGAAATGTAATGTTTCTGTTTGTTGAAGAAAATGAAAGGGAGCACGCAGCAGCATGAATATAATGTTTTTTGTTGTTCATTGGGAGATGTAAGTGAAGCGTAGATGAGCACGAATGAAAAATAGGGAAAAATGCAGCAGAGCATGAATGTCTAGTTTTTGTGAATGTATTGGAATGGGAAAAACTCACAACAGCGAATGTAAGAGGAATTTTTTCAGTAGGTTGAATGCAAAGAATACACAGTAGCGTAGAAGGGTGAATGTAAGGTTTTTTCTTGTAATGGAATATACAGCAGCATAAATGTAAGAAATTTTTACACACAACAGTGTAAAATTTCAAAACAGAGATAAAGTAATTTTTGTGGAGCTGAAGCGTTTCTGGTGAAATCCCTCTGTGAGAAGAAGACCCATTTTGTAACAGAAGTTGTTTTATTAATGAATACAAGTTTCTTTGTGCGAGTGAAAAACTCTGTTCTCCCAAAACATAATTTTGCTTCCCTGTGTTAAGATCCTGTAATAAAAACAGAGTATTATTCTTTGTTCAGTTAATTTTGTTTGGAATTACCAGAAATTCCCAACAGATTCTTCCCGGAAGATCAAACCCATGTTTCTAACAGATTCGGAGGAACGATGTAAGTTGTGCAATTCATTTAGTAATTGTTCTCGAAACATCTATTCTTTTAAGGCATAAAATGCTAGCATTAATTTATCGTTTCCACGAATTTGCTGTGACGCAGGGGCAACACTACGCCTGAGTATGTCGTTCATGGGCAATTGATGCAAAAGTTTGACGTTTATAGTTATGGGATCGTGGTACTTGAGATCGTGAGTGGGAGAAAGTGCGCAGATGCCACACTGCCAAACCCTATGTAAATTCTTTTAGAATGGGTTTGTTTCTGTTTTAATAAGTTTTTGGAATGGGTTCATTTCGGTTTTAATAAATTGTAATTCCAACAAGACCGTCATTCAATTCAAAGTCTGAACTTCATCAATATACTGCAGGCATGGAATAAATACGAACAGGGTAATATTTTGGATATTTTTGATCCAAAATTAGAGGGGCAATACCCAAGAGAGGAGGCATTAAGTGTGATCACAATCGCTCTTCTTTGCAATCAAGGTTCCTGGAGGCTATGGCCAACGATGTCAAATTTTGCCTCCTTGTTAATGACTGATTTAGAGATTCGTGTTCAGCTGACACAACCGGCTTTCGTAGGTGCTGTTGTAGACAGATCTGCATGTTCCACCACTACAACGATGTCTGAATGCTCGACTTCTACTGCTATTGCTCATCAATCTGCTAGAATAGTTACCCTGTCCTTCTCTCCTCGTTAGTCGAGTGGGATAGATGCATGCAATGGTTTTTTCTCATTATTTATTTTCTGCGTGTTTATATCAAGCATGATTTTGAGTCAAAAGATAGAAGATGACACCTATTTTTAATAACTTAAATTATTTTTAACAGTGTCAAATAGTGTCTATTTTTGTCTATGTCTAATATCATGATGATGTCACCTTCAAACACTATTCATAATGATGACACCTAATCTACTACCTTGACATAATAGTATATATTGTTTAGATATGGTGAGGGATAATGTTTATTTTAAAGTTTGGTCGGGTTGGTTGATTTCAATTTTTGTCCAAATTTGAAATCTAGTTCCGACTATGTATCATATTTGTTATTGAATGAGCAATGAAAAATATTTTATGGTGTGTAATTCGTATGAGAACGTGTTTAGACTTGGACTCTTTACAAGAGAGGTTGTGATTATGTGATTGTAGCAATATTAATCCTTTTTACGATGTTTGTGATAATGTGATTTTAGCAATGTTAATCTTTTGTATGTATGTTTAGTCTCTCTCATGAGAAGGGTTTTGATCACCTGATTTTAGCAATGTTAATCCCCTTTACATAGATTAACAAAGAGCTTGTGAAAGTATATAGTTTAGTTTTTAGATTTCTAAGTCTAATTTTTCTAACGAGCTTGTGAGCATTATGATTATATGTTAATTATTTGTCCATCATTTGATCTACTTCTTGCATAGAAAGAGATAAACTTGCAAAGTAATTAAACTGAGACAGAGGAGTGAATTAGCAGGTGGTTTAAGTTGAAATTTCTAGATAGGAAATCAAAGAACATTGTAGTTTGATCTAGCAAAGGGAAATTTGTTTGGACATTTTATGAAAAAAATATTAGCCAATTTGGTTGAAAATTTGCTCATTTTTTAATATGTATGATTAAATGGATGATATTTACCAAGCATCTACCAATTTTAACAGTAAATTACATTCTATAAGTATGAGTTTTCAAACCAGAATAGTCACCTACAATATTATACTTCGAAAAAATATTAAATCCTTAAAAATAACCCCGTGGAGAAGAGTAGCTATATGACTGCTCCATTTTTAAGAAACATGAATTTTTTAGAAAGATGATGGTGTTGTTGCATTCCTCAATTCCATTAGGAAAAGCCCAAGTTTACTCACCCCTCTACTTTATCATGCTTTTATTCTTTCATTTCATTTTGCTTTTGTTCAATATTTTAGTGTATTTTAAGTATTTCTTGAAACAACAATGGACCACACAGAAGATATATGGGGAGTTACACAAATTTGCAAGCACCATCTTTTGTCACCGAATTTCGGATACTCAGCACCCCCATTTTTGCTCTTCGATGCCATTAAATTGGCGTGATTGTTGTCCAAGTTCTTCGTTAGGTAGACCTTCCGCTTTCTCTCCTAGGTGGTTTTTTCTTCATAACAGGGTTGAAAACACAGATTGAATCAGGTGTATATTGCATCGTTGTTCATACAATTGAATATTGGTGATAACACCAACATAGAGGAATTAAAATATTGAAGGCAATGTGTATATATAGACTAGCAGGTGAAATCTCAAAATGACTAGCTTAAAAGCTTTCGAGTTACAATTAGCAGCTAAAGAAACTTTCCATCCATATTCAAAACATGAAGAATTTAGATTTTTATTGTAGATTGAACAACTTATGTGATATGCTAAAACACAAGACAATGATCTACTCTACTCTTTAGTGGAAACCAAAATTGATCGTAGAAAACAATAAGCAGAAAAGGAAGAATATCAATCTCACATAATACAATATTTATTTGGGGAAAGAAACTGCTAAAAAACCCCGACAATATATATTGCATTAACCAGAATACCTGAGAAGAAAATACAATGCTTGTTCAACCCAAACAATTCCTACACAAGTACAATCTATCTTTCTGTCTCACAAGCTAGCTCAAGCCAACACTTAGTCAATTATGCCGCCTTCCAAGACCCTACTTCCTTGCGCAATTCCTAAGAGAATTAGACTATATTTAATTGGGAAATTCTACATTAATGACTAAAAAATCCATCCATAAGCCCTCAACTGATTGCATTCACCATCTATACAACTCGGAAAAGTGTACAACTGATAGTAAATTGTCCCATAACTCTAATCTCAACTCGATCTTCCTCTAAACTGATATGCATGGGTTATTTATGAGTCGGTCTTCAATTAAATGGTGGAGTAATGAAGATGCATTGGTCCCCATCCCCACTATTAGACCTTTTACTATTTCCTCCAACAGTTAGAACTAGTGTCACTGACTATAACTTAGTTAGACTGAATTAATTAATTATAAATCAAAACAATTGAACTTGGGCCCCTAAATTTAGGGATCACTCTACATGACTCTAGATGGACTTCTAACTCGAGTTTCTGAAGCCAACTAGGTCAATTTAACTTAGTTAACTATTACAAGTTGCTATGAGAATATAATTTTTATTTAATTCCTAATTTAATTCATGCACAAATTAAATTAGGATTTCTTGTTGCTATTTTGACACTCCCTCTCAACAAGAAAACGATTATCTGCTACCTCGATCCTACCTCTTTGAACCTTGAATTTGCATCTTGACAAGGCCTTCTTCAAAATATTTGCATTCTTCTCCTCTCTGGGAATGTACTCTAACAACATAATTCGCCTCTACACACAATCTTGAAGATGATGATACCGGATATCAATATGCATGGACCGACAAGGAAAAAATACATTCTTGGAGAGTTTGATACAACTCTGATTGTCACAATACATCACAGTTGGATCCATTTGCTAACCAAATAAACCAACCAGAATCTTCCTCATCCAGATAGCCTCACAAGCTGCTTGACTAGAGAGCATGTACTCAGCTTCCATTGAACTAAGTGAAACTTATCTTTATTTCCTATTGTACCAAGAAACAGTCGTTGACCCAATATTGATGATCCCAACTGATGTGGTCTTCCTATCAGATGGAATCCCTACCCAATCTGGATTGGTAAAGCCTTGAAGCTTCACTCCCTATGTTCGTTTGTACCAAAGACCATACTGAGTAGTGCCTTTGAGGTATCTCAACACATGTTTGTATTCCTTCCAATACATTTTGGCCGGCTTAACCATCGGTTGACTAAGTTGGTTAACTTCATAACACATGTCCAGTCATGTGTTCACCAAATACATGAGTGAACCTAGAAGTTGCTTGTAAATAGTAGCCTCCACTACTTCACTAGAAGGAGCATCATCCTTCCTCCAGTTACCTGCTAGAGGAGTCTCCATGGGTTTAGTGCTCTCCATGTGGAACTTCTTGAGTATCTCGTAGGCATAATTTCCCCAAGAGACAAATAGTTCCTCATCACCTTATGATACTTCCATACACAGAAAGTAGTCCATGAGCCCTAAGTCCTTCATTTCAAACTCTCTTATAAGATCCTCTTTGAAAGACTTTATAATATTTCCATCACCTATCATAATCAAATCATCAACATTTAAAACAATAATCAACAATTTAACTTCAACCACAATATGGTAAAGGTTCGCATCTACTTCACTTTTAGTGAAGCCCAACCTGGTGAAATAGTTATCAATCTTGGTGGATCAAGAACGAGGTTCTTATTTCAGTCCATACAATGCTCACTTGAGTTAGCACACATGCAAATCTCTATTGAAGGTCTCAAATCCTTCATTCTGCTCAATATACACCTCTTCCTCAATCATGCCATTGAGGAATGTTGTATTTACATCTATCTGATGTATCCTCCATCCCATCTACGCTGAGAATGCTAGAATGGATTTGATTTATGAGTACCTTCCAATAGGAGAAAAATTCTCATTGTAATCAATCCACTCCACTTGAGAAAACCCCATGGCCATAAACCTGACCTTGTGTTTCTCCACACTACCATCCAATGCTTTCTTTACCTTGTAAATAAATCTGGAACTCACCGCTAGCTTGTCTACCAGTCCTGGGACCACATTCCAAACATTGTTACTAGCAATGGAGTCATACTCCTCAATCATCGCATCAACCCAAACTGGTTGTTGCACTTCTTCATCAAAATACGATGGCTCAATATCTACACATCCACTCATTAGATCCATGTAGCCAATGTACCTCTTCAGTAACCTCCCCCACCTATGCTGTGATGTGGGTGCTACCACATTCTCTTTAGCATCATGCAACAACATGTCAACCTCTCTTGTGCGCTTTCTCCCATCTCTAGAAGTCTCTGCATGAGTGGGTGTTTCCACTCCCTGCTCCTCTACATGTGGCTGCTCCACTTCATCCTAAGGTTCCTCCTTAGGAGCTAAAAACTCCTCAACTGCATGTAGCTGAAGCTCCCTCTCAAGAGAAAAGCTCATGGTCTTCTCTTCACCAAATTTTACATCTCTATAAGCTACTATCATCCTGTTGGGTGGAAGCTACATTAGATAATTTTTAGGTGTATCAGTATACCGACAAATATGCCTAACTCAGTTGTTGGCTCGAGATTTTTCCGTGCATATTTGGTTACAAGGCAGTAGACTGATGAACCAAAAATATTGAAGTTTGCCAAATCTAGTTTCTTCCTTGAAAAAGCCTATTCCGATGTACTCATCCTGAGAATATGATGAGGACTTATGTTTTGCAAATAAAAAATTGTGTTTCATGTTGCTCGTACAATACTTTTGTTCTTCCTTTCAGCCAACCCAATCCATTATGGATTACGAGGTGCAATCAACTCCCATCAAATGACTTATGATGCACATAAGTTTTTGAACTCATTTGACAAATACTCTCCACTGTTATCGATTCTAAGAGATTTAACTTTCCCGCCAATATCTTTCTCGAAAAGTGCTTTAAATTCACAAAACTTAGAAAAAGTCTAATCTTTCTTCTGCATCAAGAAGATCCAACACTTACTAGAAAAATCATCAACAAATATCACATAATACTTGTGCTTGGTCGTGGATGATGTAGAGAACATTCCACACACATTTGAGTGAACTCGATCAAGGATCGCCTATGCTCGACTGTCTTTGTCATGAAAGAAATATTTACTTTACCTTCCTAATGTACACCCTTTGCATGTATCTACCTGCTCTAGTTTACCCTTGGGAAGACTGGTATAAATTTACTCGACGATCTTAAAAGCGCCATGGTGCAATTGACCCAGCCTGCTATGCCACAACTCACTGATGTCTCGGCTTTGCACCTTCTATGGTTTTGTGCTTAAGGCAACATAATATTCTACATCTAACATGTAGAGGTTCTTCACTCAAGCCCCTATCCTCTTCTCATGTCCCGTGGCTATGTGATCAAGGAAGGCCTTTCCCATAATAAATATCACATCATAGCCTCTATCCTGCAACATGGCAACATATACCAAGTTCTTCTTTAAACCAGGAACATACATAACATCTTGCAAAGTGAGGGGAGAACCTGACAAAGGTAGCTGTACCAATACACTAGTGATATACCTCCTATCATCACCCATATCCATATGCATCTAGAGATCCTGAACTCCTCCAAGTTACTAAAGAGCTCTTTGTTACCGTTCATGTGGAAAGAAGCTCCAATGTCTAAGTACCACACAATACCCATCATTGATGACACCATACAAGTGATGAGGGTAAAATCGAGTTCGAAATGTGAAGCAAGGACCTCACCTGCCTCTCCTCTTGAGGGCTTCTTACTAGTCTTCTTATGAAGACATTTTGTGGCAAAATGTCACAACTCGTGAGATTGAAAATACTTGATTTTAGACATGTAGTTCTTCTTTTCACCCTAACAAGAATCTGATTTGGAATGGGATGAATTCCCATTCCCTTTCTTTTCCTTACCAACTAAGGCACAATTCTCCTCATCATCATGCTTTGATGAGGATTTGTGTCTAGTGTTCCACTGAATCTCTTCCTGTACCAAGTCAGACCACAACCGATCCCACTCTGGTATCTTCTCCTTCCCATTAACGAAGTTGTAGTAATTGTGCCAACTCTTGGGACATCCTAGAAGTGCTAGGCTCACTAGATCATATTTGACAGCATTAATCTTGACACTTCCAAGCACATCTTGACATTGGGTGAACTTGTTTAAGTACTTTGGAACTGAGTCGCCCTTCTCCATATTGATTTTTTTGAGTTTGTCCTTCAGTGCCAGCTTCTTGTGGCCACTGCTATTTTGAGACAGGTCCGTCAATTCCTTCCACATTGCAAATGGAGTTTCCTTGTCATGGAGATTCAAGACAATATGATCTCAATCTCCTTCTAAGATAATCCTTCTCGCCTTTTCCACACACCTTCTCCATTCAACCATATATTTAGAATATGATGATGGAGGCTTTGGAATATAATGATCTATGAATTCCTTTAGCCCATTTTCTTCCAACACAGCCTCCATCATGTCCTTCCAAGCTATGTAATTTGAGCTTTCCTCTAGGGGCATTCTGAAGTCTCAAACAATAGAATGACATTTTGCTGACTCTGAAGAATGAACTATAAATTCAATTTCACTTGCACAAAAAACTCGAACTCTCCTCTTCTATATTGTCTTCATTTCTGATACCATGTAGATTTTTACTTGTAGATTCAAAAAATTATGTGATATGCTAAAACAAAACAAAAGAATCTACTCTACTCTTTAGTGAAAACCAAAATTGATCGATGAAAATAATAAGCAGAAAAGGAAGAATATAAATCACACATAACAAAATATTTCTCTGGGGAAAGAAATTTCTAAAAAACCCTACTATCTATATTGCATTAACTAGAAGATCTGAAAAGAAAATACAATGCTTGCACAATCCAAATAGTTCATGCACAAGTACAATCTATCTCTCTACCTCACAAGCAAGCTCAAAGCAACACCTAGCCAATTCTTCTACTTGCCAAGCCCCTAGTTCCTTACACAATTCCTAAGATAATTATCCCATATTTAATTTGGAAATTCTTCACTCATGACTGCACAATCCATCCATAGGAACTCAACTGATTTCATACACCATATGTACAACTCAGAGACTTTTACAACTAACAGTACATTGTCCCTAAACTCTAATCTCAACTAGGTCTTCCTCTGAACTAACATGCATGAGTATTTATGACTGAATCTTCAGTTAACTACTGGAGCAGTGAAGTTGCAATGGTGCATGTCCCCAGTACTAGACCTCCTACTAGTTCCTCCAACGATTTGAACTAGTTTAAGTGACTATAACTCAGTTAGACTGAATTAATTAACTACAACTCAAAAGAACTCAACCCCGACCCTTAAAATTTAGGGATCACTCGACATGACTCTACATAGACTTCCAACTCAAATTTCCTAAGCCAACTGAGTCAATTTAACTTAGTTAACTATTACAAGTTTCTATGAGAATAGAATTTTGATTTAATTCCTAATTTAATTCAAGTACAAATTAAATTAGGATTTCTTGTTGCTATTATTAACAAAGAAAATTCATAAGTTATTTTTAGAGCTAGTGAGTTTCTATTGTATTGTTGGAAAACATACACGGTTTGATGAACCAAGCAATGCTTGAGAACATGGGTAAGATGTAACATCATGGACCACAATGATATCTTGTTTATGTACATAACAAAAATGAGAAGAAAGATTTGAGATTAGTTTTTATATGTAGTTCTAGACTCCTGTAGTAAATGCAATCATCAAATATTCTCAAAAGCTGAAGTTTGATAAGAGAGAGAGTAAAAGGGCATGATGCACAAGAGCCTATGTGGAAGATCATGCAACCACTCATAATTTTGAGCCTATGTGTGGAGGATAATGCATGATAATTTGTTGGTGTTATAATTTTAGTTGCAGATTTGTTGGAAAGTGTGGGTTTGACATTTATTGAGTGGTGATTGTTATTGTGATTGTACTTTTGTTTGTAATTAATTATGAAGAACCAAAATTATATAAAAGAGTAGCATAATTCAAATTGGTGTTTCTTGTTGTACACAGTGCTATGAGAACATATCACTGATTTGATTATGTTTACGATCTGTTATAAAGTTGATGGGTCCTGTGAAGTGAGGAACGTCAGCTACAAGTTATTTCGAAGGATTGGAGGGTCGTGTGAAGCCAAGAACATAAATTATTATGTTTTTATGTTTTTTAAGATGTCAAGTTGTATGCTTTCCTTATGAATACTTTCAATACCCATACAACTATCCTAGATAACGGATACAATGACATTTGTCATCTGACAAATGTAAGCATGTCCATAGGATGGTTTAGCTACTTGAATAATTTTTCTAACAACTACAACGAGCTATGTAATTTGGAAGAATGAAGTATGTCAATATTGTTAATCATTAAAAGCATGTCAACAATGGTCAGAGGAAGTGGTATCTTCAGTGGGTCAAGTGGTAAGCTCGAAGTTGTGAAGAAGAAATAACACAATCCAAGAGATTCTAGATTGGGTATAAGTGCTAATGAAGACCATATCCAGATTTTATATTGTTATTTATAAAATAAACATTATGATAGGTTGTTAGGGTTAATGTTTCTTTTAGAGTGGTGTGGTGAGATATTCTTTCAACTTCTCTATCTAGGTTTGGAAATAGTTGGATCTAGTTCCATAAATATATATGTATCATATTTGTGATTAAATGATGAATGGAATTTTTTTACGTTGTAGAATTATATTTGTTTCATATATCCCTTATTCTTTATGCATTTCAGAATAGAGAATCCTATAGGAAAAAATAAAGTACATTATTTTCAAATAGAAAGAAATAAAAATAAGTGAATGCTTATACATCTATATTATTATACATGCCAAAGGCAAGGTATATAGTGGTCAGTATCACTTTGACCACTATCAATTTTTTTGACTTATTTTTTATGCAATGGATTTATCCAATGTTTTAGCAAAATTATTGTGCTGAGAGGCACATTCTATAGCCGAGTATGAGAGTGATGTGTAATTTCAACTGTATTCGATGTGAAAGTGACATGCATCCCTCTTTAAATAAAAATAAAGTATTCTCTAAATAGAAAAGCAATGTCAGATAAATTTGTTTTTGAAAAAAATGAGTATGCATGTTTAGTTTGTTTTTATCAAAATCATTATAAAACACAGATAATACCAACCTCACTATGGTCTCTCAATTTGTTGTTGATATTACAATATTCTCAGTGATAATTAAAATATTTTCACGTCCACATGACGTGATATAATTTCATATCTACCTTAAAAAGTTATAAAGGAATTAGAAGTAGAAGAAAGTATGAGTAAGATGATTAGACCTTATACTTTTCAAAAATATATCAAAACACATAATTTAAATAAACTATTTGAAGATATATGTTAACTATTTTATGTCAATATCAACTTCATTAATAATATGTATATTTATATAAAACGAAAAGTTTAAAAGAAAATATTTTAATGTTGTATATAACAAAATATTCAATGTGCAAAGAAAAAATAATTGAAAGATAAAATATCAAATAAAAAATATCAAATACTTCCTAATAAGAATAATAAGAGGGATATGTGTATTTCATTCAATTCTTAATATTAAATTAATATGTGACAATTAAAAATATTTAAAATACTAAAAAATTTAATATGAGTCATCAATAAAATATCTTAATATACTTAAAAATATATTAATAACAAAAAAATCATTTTAATGTGGACAATGTAGTCCATATATAAAATGTCTCAGTCCATATGTATGTAAAATATTTTATTGTCAACTATCTATATATATATATATATATATATATATATATATATATATATATATATATATATATATATTAAAAAAAATATATGTGTATATCATATAAAGCAATTGAAACATAATGAGTGTTTATGGTTAAATGGTTAAAATGATTAAAGTATTCTCAATGTTTTACCTTTTCATATTTTTAGGTATATTTTTGTTGTCAATTTTCCTTAAATCCAAGAAAGATAATTTGAACTTACAAATTTAAGTTATGTACACTATATATCATTCACAAATAAAATTTAAACAATGAAAAATACACATTCTATATTTGGAGAGAACTCTCATTGGGATTTCTCAAGGGATGAGAGGGATGTGTTTTTTTTATTTTATTTTTACAATCTAAAATAATTTTTCACTGGAAGAGATTTCATCCCTCTTAGTCCTTGCTAGATACATGCTTATGATAGATCTATATTGGTATATTTAAAATTATTTAATTTTATTTTATAGCCTTTTATATTGATTTTAATTGGCCCATATTCATTTGGGTCTTATTGGAGACTTCACATTGCCCCATGCATTATTTCTAGTTACAAAGATTATAAAGTTTGGTTATAAAGATTATAAAGATTTCAATATGTTAAGCTGTAATTTTTATCAACCAAAGTAATTTTGGAACTAATCTAGCATTAGTTTTATAACATTAATTGTTTGTGAGAATCTATCTCTAATCCATAAAGACATAACAAGTTAATGTCTCTCTCTCTCTTAATTGGTTCCACTTACGATCCACATGGTGGCTTGCATGCAAAACCCTAAGACTATTTGACCATTTTCTCGAAGTCATTTGAAAGTTGTTTTTCCAAACTCATGTTAGAGTTTTCAAAGTTGTTTATCTATAGCCCAACAACAAGAACAAGAGGTAGTTTATTGTGAAACTACCACATCATATAAACCTACAACCAATTTGGATGAGTCTTGAAGTTGTGTTGATGATCAATCTAACGAGTCTTGGAGTTTCTTTGAAGAAAGTGATAGACCTTGCTTCTTCAAAGTAACAAACCCGGCTATAATGGTCGAGAAAGAGAGCTTGATCTTTCCTAGAACCTTGTTAGTGTAGAGAAGATGAGGCCTTGAGATAATTTGATGATAGGGATGATGAAGTTATCATTCCAAATAATTTTTTACAACTATTTCATTTTAATGAATAACATTTTAAACTAATTGAATGAAAAAATCAATAACACATAAACAAATTTTAAACCTTATGGTAGATGCCATTATCTAAACTTTAGTGCTACTAGAAAGTAATTCTACATCAAAATTTACAAGAACATTTGTCAATATATGTAACGTTTTTACTAGAGTTGGTATGTATGACATTGTATAAATTGGACATTAGTGTAAATGCATAATGATAAATGGTAGAAAAAAATCAAGCACAATGGTAAATGCAACACTAGACCAACAAAAGGGCATGACATTTGAAAGAGGTCTTTGCAACACTATTAAATAGCTAGTGAACACAATATTTGCTACTGATGAATTATTATATTTTCTAAAAATAGAAATGATAATTCAACATCATCAACATCAATTAAAATAAAACAAAAAAAATTGCGTGCCTTAGTCATAAAACTAAAGTGAGAGAGGAAAAATGATTTCATGAGGAACCTATAAGCATACATGTTAAGAAAACCCAAATCCCTTAAGAAAACCCAAATACCTTAGTTATTTATCACCTACAAATAAATAAAAATATATGTCACAAACATAGAATTGAAATTAAACAAACATAACTCAAACTAAACAATGTCATCAGAAATATGTGACCACTGCTATCTACAAGTTTAAATGTCAAATATGTGTCTACAATCATACAACGATGGGGTTCAATCTTTGATGGTTATATTTGAGCATGCATTTACAAATCACCCATGGTATAAAAAGAAAAATCGGGATATTTTAGAGAAATAAAAGTGCATTAATTTATAGCTGAGGCTGATTTCACACACAGGAAAAGTGAAGCATTATAAAAGAAATAGACGGGGATTATGGAAAACATTGCAGAGGACAAATCTTGTGAAACTAACTGTGAAACAATTTCCAAAACATGCTGGAGGATGAATACTGCAAAACGCCTTTTTTAGTTTATGATAGATTTTTCGGCGAAAATCACATGAGAAAACATTTGTCGACGCGTTTCGAACCAACCAGTGTGGTTCATCGTCAAGACAAGTTGAAAAAACAGATCCAGCTTAGCATGTTAAATAGTTAGAGCAGAGCCACCAACGGTTAGCTGGGCCAAAAAATTGATATAGGACCACGGTCAAATTTAGTTATATTAGGTGTAAAATATATATATATATATATATATATATATATATATATATATATATATATATATATATATATATATATATATATATATATATATATAAATGAGAATATATAAAATAATTATAATTGTTATTTTTATTTTTATTTAATAATTAAAACTAAAAGGAAAGTAGTTATCTAACAGACCATCCCTTATATTATTAATATATTAAGGGTTATGAAAGTATATTAAAGGGATATTTAGTTAGAAAAAAAAAAAAAACAAATAGGTAAATAATAAAGATAAAAACAAAAAAATAAATAAATAAATAAATGAATAAAATAATTATAATTGGTATCCTTATTTAATACTTAAAACTAAAAGAAGTTATATACCTTACCATCCCTTATATTGTAAAAATATTAATGGGTTATGTAAAATATTAATGGGTTATTTAGTTAGTATTAATAAATAAATAATTTAGAACAAGAGAAAACAAATTAAGTTAGTAAATAAATAAATCAAAAAAAAAAAGTTAATTAATTAAATCAATAGAAAAATATGTAAAAAATTCCAGCAAATAAAAAGTATAAAAAGAAAAGGATTAAAAATAAAAATAACAATACAAATATTAAAAATAACATCAAACTATAAATATATAAAATAATTAAAACAGGTATTATTAGTTAGATGAAAGGTATTATATAATAATAACGGACCTTACCTTATAATGTAAGAATATATTAATGGGTTATTAAGATGAAAGTAAGTTAGAATTGATAAATAAACTAGAACGGGAAAATAAAAATTAAGTAACATTAAAAAAAAAAAAATTGATAAAAAAATCAATAAAATAAATAAATAAATTATATATATATATATATAATAAACATAAAAATAGTAATAAAAATAAGAGACAAGAAAAACCACTAAGAAGAGAGTGTTGGGACCCAGCACCTACTAATTTTCTAGCCATCATCTCTATTGAGATTGCTTGGTCTCTTTTCAATCTCAAGAGCTTCCCTAAATTTTCGATGATGGAGATGCGAAACCTTAGCAATAACACTAGCCTCCTCAATGCAAACATGATGATTGGTTTTTTCTACATGCTCAGCTAAAGCGGAAGACTTAGCTCTTCTATGCTTAAGGTCAGCAGCATGCTCACTTATCCTTTGATTAATGGAGCCTTTTTTAGTCCCTGCCATTTGGCAATGGCCAGGGACTATAGTAATCGAAAACCGCGATATTAATATTAGTTGAGTTGTCTGTGAGCTATTATTACTGTCAGTTCGTGAAATATAATGAAAGTTTTTGAATACATAGTGATTTACTATCTTATTTAGCGTCTTCTCAGGCGGGGAGGCAAAAAATTAGATTATATATATTTATGTTTTTCCTATCAATATTAGATCATTGATAGATCAGCTTAATGCTAGCATTAATGCTAGGCATTTAATGCTTGGGATTGGGATGTTCTCTAATATCATGCCTAATGCTTGTGATGTTCACTTATATCAAATTTTGTGGAGAAAAACATTGTCTTATTTCAGACAGACAGGTGGCAGATAGACAGGTGGTTTGTGTGGCCTGCATGAAGATGCGTGGTGGTTTGTGTGGCCTACATGAAGATGTGCGTGGTGAAAGGCGAGGAGGGCTATGGGTACCGAAACTGTTACCATTAACTTTCTTTGCTACCATTACCTTTCTCTGCAAAAACTGTAGATGCAAAATTCAAATGTCTCTGCAACAAATATGGATATCGAATTCAAATGTCTATGCAACAACATCTACTCATTTGCCCTTTCCTCTTCTTCATTCTTATTATGTTCTTCTGATATGGGTTGTCCTTACTCAGACGACACCGTTTGGATCCTTCCTAAAACAATTAGTGCCAGCCAAATCATCCTGGAGTTTCCTCATCATTTAATCTGTCACTCTGATTCCTTCTATATCGGGCAGAAGACACCAGTTCTTTCTCAGAGCGATCAACTAAAGCTAGGCAACAAGTATTTCCTTCTGCCTTACCATTTTTTTGGGTCTCTGTTATCACTTGTATCATTGGATTCCTTAATATCACAAACGGCTCCTAAATTTCCTTATTCTCCGACTTCTGATGTGTCGTCCCCCTTGCGCAATATTGGACGCGAGGCTGCTCTCTATCAGCCATTTGAAATAGAGAATTCTAATGTCGACGAAGGCCCTCGGATCAGAGTGTCTGCAAACTTTATTACAAAGATTATGAAGGACGGGTGGTTAAACCCCATTGAGGGCAGCCTTGCAGTGGTCAGAGGTTTGGTAGATGATAAACTCCATGGTCTCTGCAATACTTCGCAATTGCAGAAATATTATGCGCAATTGGTCGAGACAAGACGCCAATCTTGGAAACCCAAGCTTGAGAGTATAAGGGAAAAGGGGAGGAGAGGAAGGGGCACTACTAGCTATAATATTGGGGGTTCCACCTATTCCTTCCCTCATGGCACTTAATATATCCGGCTGTGTTTTTGTGGTGAGATACAATGACCAAGGTGACATAAAAATGGAATGGTCACTGGCTATGGATACAAAATTCAAATGCCTCTACAACAGCTATGGATTCCAAATTCAAATGTCTTTGCAATAGCATAACAAATTCAAATGTAAACCGAATTCAAGGATAATTACCTTTCTCTATGGCCTCTATAGCATAGTACAGTCACACCAGCAGCATAGGCGGTTGACCGAAATGATGACCCCGCAGACTTGCAGAAGCAAACATGCACTTGTAGCTGTTGAAATATAATTTCAACTGCAGCCCCATTAAACGGCGACTGTAAAACCATTTCAGGAAAACCGCCAGGCTTATCGCACAGCTTTTCATGAGCAAGTGGTATTCTCTCAAACGCCCTCGATACTGTACACCTTTCGACGCGTGTCCTCGGTACTTTTTCCAAAACCACTTTTTATCGGGACATAGCGTTCATTTGATTTGACCAAGCGATATCCATTGGATTGAGATGAAGGTTGTCCACCATCCGATTAAGCCAAAGTTGATGTTCAGGTCTGCACATGAATATTGCGTGAAGTAAATTTTTGGTTGACCGCCAGTTTCTCCGTAGAAGTAATTTAATGAATTTACCGTAGTTGGTAGAATTATAGGTAAATATTTTAGTTCATTTTGTACGGGAGTATGGCGCGATTAAAAGAAAGGTATGGGCACAAGTAAACGTTGGTAAAAAACCATTTAATTTTAATGTTTTTTTTTATGCACGGGAATATGATATAGGTCAACGTATTGTCATGTTTAGTTGTTTTTGTTCATAGTATATGGAATGATTATAGTTCATTAAGAGAAATGTGTGGGACGCAGCGGTGAAAAGATGTTCTGGTGTTCGTTGGTTGAACCAGCATTGTAAGGGAATGCGCAGCAGCGCAACTGTAATTTTTTGGATGTTTCATATGAAATGTAAAGGGAGAAACTTGCCGCAGCAAATGTAAGGAATTTTTTTTATTTTACAACGGTAAATGTAAAAGGAAATTTTTACACACAGTAATGTAAAATTTCTAAAAGAGAGAGTAATTTTATTTTCAAGTTCTTGGTGAATCCCTCTGTTAAGAGGATGAAGTTTGTATCAGGCAGTTTATTAATGAAAATAAAGTTTTTATGTGTGTGAAAAACTCTGAGCTTCTCTGGAAAAAACAAAGTATTACTCTCTGTTAAAGATCCTGTGGAAAAAACGAAGTATTACTCTCTGTTCAGTGATTTTGTTTTGGAATTTACCAGAAAATTCCCAACAGTGGTATCAGAGCTTCTCTAGGCTCTTTGAAGGTGTCAAAGAAGCTGAAGAAAGGATTTATTGCTGCAGGAGCTTCTGCAGCAGAGTGAAGACACAGTCAAGAAAGGATCCAGGTATTTCTCAAAGTTTTTTTTGTGTATCACTGTTGAAGACACTCGGTGATTTTTAAATATACAGTCAAATATTTGAAGCATAGTTAGGAGTGCAAGAATGGCTGGCTCTAGCACCAGTACTAGCATGGGTATGTTTAACACTCAGCGCCCACAGTTTAATGGGAAAAACTATGACTATTGGGCAATAACCATGAGAGATCTGTTTGCCTCACAAGATTTATGGGAACTTGTTGAATATGGGTTTGAAGAACCAGGAGATGAAGATGAGTTTAATAGGTTAACTAAGGCAGGGAAAGATCCATTGAAGAGCAATAAGAAGGATTCCAAAGCCCTCATATTTTTGTATCAAGCAGTGCATGAGAGAGTGTTTCCAAGGATAGCAGCAGCAAAGACATCCAAAGAAGCATGGAAAACTCTCAAGACAGCCTATCAAGGCATGGAGAAAGTGAAGATAGCAAAAATATAGTTGCTGAGGAGAGATTTTGAGAATCTGTGCATGAAGGATTCAGACAATATTGACTCATTATTCACACATGTGATTGGTTTGGTCACACAAATAAGATCTCATGGAGAAATTCTTGAAGAGAGGAGGATTGTGGAGAAACTGTTGAGGGTCCTACCCTCAAAGTTCGATGTGATTGTCGCCACCATAGAGGAGATAAAGGATCTCACAAATTTTTTAATTGATGAACTTCATGCATCACTGATAACACATGAGCAGAGGTTGAGTAGAAATGAAAACTCATCTCTAGAACAAGCCTTTAAGACCCAGATGTCCTTTGGAAGAGGAAGAGGTCAAGGCAGAGGAAACAAGAGAGGAAGAGGTAGAAGCCAAAATAGAGGTGGAAGAAACAGTCCAGCAAATGCTCAAGGAAGAGGCAGCAATCGAAATTAGAACCAAGGCCAAGGTAGTAGTCAACAAGGTGGACAACATCATGCTCAAGGACAAAGGTATCAAAAATCCAATGTCCAATGTTATTATTGTAAAAAATATGGGCATTATGCAAATGAATGTAAGAAGAAGTAGCATAATATGAGTAATAGATCTAGTGCAAATATCACTAGAGAAAATTTCAACCAAGATAATGTGTTGTTAGCTTGTAATATGGCTGAAACAAACACTGATGATATATGGTTTCTAGATTCTGGTTGTAGTAACCATATGACAGGAAACATAGCCCTGTTTTCTACTTTAGATCAAAATGTGAAGTCACAAGTCACACTTGGGACTGATAGTAAAATTTCTATTATGGGAAAATGAGAAGTAAAAATATTTACAAAGAAAGGTGAAAAGAAAACCATAGCAAATGTCTATTATGTTCCTGGAATGAAGTGTAACCTCTTAAGTATTGGACAACTTGTTCAAAAGGGTTACAATGTTTTCTTTGAGAATGATGTATGCACCATAATTGATAGAGCACCCATCAAACGATGTATTGCTGAAGTGAAGATGACAAGGAATAGGGTGTTCCCTCTCAGAATAAAAGAAGATTTAAAAAATAAAGAAGTAATAGCAGCAGTGACACAAGAGGCTTTCCAAAGCGTACCAAAGGATGAAAATTGGTTGTGGCACTTGAGATTTGGACATCTCAACTTTGGAGGTCTTAACTTGTTCAGTAGAAAAGGAATGGTAAGAGGATTACCATTGATAGAGAAACCAGACAACCTTTGTGAAGGTTGTATCTTGGGGAAACAACACAGAGAAAGTTTTCCATCGGGGAAAAGCATAAGGGCAAAGGCACCCTTAGAGATTGTTCACTCAAACTTGTGTGGACCGATGCAAACTCCATCACTAGCAAACAACCAATATTTTCTAACATTCATTGATGATTTCACCAGAAAGACTTGGGTTTATTTCCTGAAGAACAAAAGTGAAGTGTTTGAAAAATTTCGAAATTTCAAGGCACTTGTGGAAAACCAAAGTGGGCTGCATATCAAAGTTCTGAGAACTGATAGAGGAGGTGAGTATATCTCCAAAGAATTTCTACATTTTTGTAGAGAAAATGGAATTCATAAACAATTTACAGCTAGATACACCCCGCAGCAAAATGGAGTTGCCAAAAGGAAGAACAAGACAATCATGGATATGGCGAGGAGTATGCTAAAGGCAAAGCATTTGCCAAATGATTATTGGGCTGAAGTTGTACACTGTGCAGTATATATTTTGAATACATGACCAACAAAAGCAGTCATGAACAGAGTGTCGGAAGAAGCATGGAGTGGGAGAAAGCAAGGAGTCACCCACATGAAAGTTTTTGGTTGTGTGGCTTATGCACACATTCCAAATCAGCGAAGGAGGAAGTTGGACAGCAAATGGGAGAAATGTATTTTCATTGGATACAGTGAGAATCCAAAGCTTACGGGTTGTATATCCCATCTACCAAGAAGTTTTTTGTGAGTAGAGATGTTCAATTCATTGAAGAGGAAGCTTGGGATGGAAGCATAGAGAAAACAGTGAATGTTAAAAACTGTTTGTCTCATGATGAAGATGATGAGGAGATAGCTGAAATACATCCCCAAATAGCCGCGGCAACACAAGGGCAGCAAGAGACACCCTTGAGGAGAAATGAAAGTGCTTCTCCAAGCACACCACAAGGAGGAAATTCAAGTGCTTCTTCAAGCACTTGTACACCAAATGAAAGAGGTAATAAATTCATAAATTTAAGTGACATTTATGATGAAGGTATGAATTCTTTGTTTGCTTTATATTGTCATGTTGATGACCCTATTCATTTCGAAGATGCAAATAAGGATAAGAAATGGATAGAAGCTATGGATGAGGAGATCAATGCCATATAAAGAAACAAGACACGGGATTTGGTTGAACTAACAAAAGGAAAAGAAGTCATTGAAGTCAAATGGGTTTACAAGACCAAGAGTAATGTTGAAGGCAAAATAGAAAGACACAAGGCAAGATTGGTTGTCAAAGGATACAAGCAGTAGTATGGGAGAGACTATGAGGAAACTTTTGCACCGGTTGCTAGAATGGAAACCGTGAGAGCAGTGTTGTCCATAGCAACACAAAACAAGTGGAAAGTTTACCAAATGGACGTGAAGTCAGCATTCCTAAATGGAGTGTTAAAGGAAGAGGTTTACATTGAACAACCTCTAGGCTATGAAAAGAAAGGCGAAGAGCACAAAGTGTGAAGATTGAAGAAAGCCCTTTATGGGATGAAGCAAGCGCCAAGAGCATTGTACAATAGGATAGATTCCTATCTACTGGAAAATGGATTTGATAAGTGTGAGGGAGAACCCACCGTCTACATCAAAGAAAAGGATGGTAAAATACTAATTATTGTGTTATATGTTGATGATGTTATTTTCACAGGTAATGATGAATATCTCATTGAAATTTCAAAGCAGTCATGAAAGAGGAATTTGAAATGTGTTATGAAACCAGCTCAAGAAAAGATAGAAAAGAAAGATCAATGCCTTAGAATTCAGCCTCTTCGAGGGGGCAACCTCCTTTACATTACATAAATGAACAATTCTTGGATGATACAAATGACAAAACCTCCTTTCTATATATAGGAGTCTAAGGAGTCACAATATAATCCAGCCGACCTAACAATAATAATATAAAGCCACAAAAATAACAATAGAGGGATTCTATGGGGCACAGAAATAACAATATGGGGGTAATAGGGGCACAACAATATAAATAAGGGGTATAACTACAATAGTAATGGGGTAATCACTAGTATTATAGGGACCCAACATGCCCCTCTCCTTCAAAAAAAGTGTTGTCCTCAATGCTTGAGCAGTTCTGGATACTTTTGCATAAAATTCTCATCCTCCGATGTGGAATCTTCAGCGGATAAGTTCTTCCACTTGATAAGATACTCTGAAATTGATCGATTTCGTAGCTGTCGAGTTCTTGTTTCTGTGACTGCTTCCGGTTCCAATATAATTTTTCCTTCCTCGTCAAGTTCTGGCAATATTGTTTGAACTTGGAGCTTGTCGCCTATAACCTTCTTTAAACATGAAACGTGGAAAACTGGGTGCAATCAAGAAGCTGCAGGAAGCTCCAATTTGTATGCCATAGTACCAATCTTTTCCAACACCTTGTACGGACCATAATACTTTGGTGATAATTTATTATCCTTCTTAGCTTGCTTTAGGGACATTTGCTTATATGGTTGTAGCCGTAGGAATACCCAATCACCTACATCAAAACTTCTTTCACTGCGATGTTGATCTGCCTGTTGTTTCATTCTATTTTGTGCCAACACGAGGTTATCCTTTAAGAGTTGGAGGACTTGTTGTTGATGTTCGATGTGATGTTCCACTGCCTGAACCTTAGAATTTTCTCTTAAATATGATGTGATTGATGGTGGTTGGTACCCATAAAGTGCCATAAATGGGGTCATTTTTGTTGCTATATGGAAGGAAGTGTTATACCACCATTCAGCCAGAGGCAACCATTTGACCCATTGTGTCTGTTTATCAGATACAAAGCAATGAAGATATCCTTCCAAACATTTGTTTACTATCTCAGTTTTCCCATCAGATTGAGGATGATAAGATGAGCTATGAGCTAACTGAGTACCAAGACAAGAAAATAATTCTGTCCAAAAATTTCCAGTGAAAATGGGATCTCTGTCACTTACAATAATCTTGGGTTTCCATGTAGCTTTTGAACTGTTTCCATAAATGCAGTAGAAACTGTACTGGCTTTAAATGGATGTGATAATGCACAAAAGTGTGCATACTTGGTAAGTCTGTCAACTACCACCATGATGACACTCTTTCCCTCAGACTTGGGTAAACCTGTGATAAAATCCATTGAAACCTCCTCCCAACGTTGGCTTGGAATGGATAAAGGTTGTAATAGACCCGGTGTCTTAATTGTTTCAACTTTATTTTGTTGGCAAACCAAACATTTGCCACAAACTTTTGAATATCTGATTTAAGGCCATCCCAAAAAAATTCCTTCTTAACCCTGTGGTAAGTTTTTAAAAATCCTGAGTGCCCTCCTAAGGGAGAAGTGTGCAATTCCATAAGAATCTTTTGTTTTAGCTGGGAATTCTTACAGAGGTATAAGCGATCTTTGTACCATAACGAATCATTTTGCCAGCTAAATGTATCAGAAGTACTGGAATCTTGTTGTAGCTTTCGAATAAGTGCCCACACTTCTTCGTCATTCTTCCATTCCTCCTTTGCTTTGTTTATCCAATCTGGTTGGATAATAGAAATGGCACACAACAATGCTTCCACATCCTCATCCTTTCTTGAGAGTGCATCTGCCACCACATTTTGCTTCCCTTTTTTGTAGATGATTTCAAAGTCATAACCCAACATCTTTGTGACCCACTTTTGTTGCTCTTCAGAGGATAATCTTTGTTCTAAAAAGTATTTAAGGCTATCATGATCTGTTTTTACCTTGAAGTGTCTTCCCATTAGGTAGGGTCGCCATTTCTTAAGTGCATGGAGTATTGCCAACATTTCCTTCTCATAAATAGCTTTGCTTAAAAACTTTCCCTTGATTGGACGACTTTCAAAAGCAATGGGTCTTTCATCTTGCATTAGAACAGCACCAATTCCATTTCCTGAAGCATCACATTCCACAATAAAGGTTTTTGTGAAGTCCGGTGTAGCTAAGACCGGTGCTTGGCACATTGCCTCTTTAAGATGTTTAAAGGCCTTTGTTGCTTCCGGAGTCCATGAAAATGAATCTTTCTTCAATAATGTTGTTAGAGGTGCTGCTATTCTCCCATAATTCTTAACAAACTTGCGATAATACCCTGTCAACCAAAGAAATCCTCGCAGATGCTTTATGGATGTGGGGATTTTCCATTCCTTAATGGCTTTAATTTTGCTAGGGTCTACCTTAACTCCTTCATGAGATACAATATGACCCAAATATTCCACCTCCTAGACTCCAAAGAAACATTTGGATCTTTTTGCATATAATTGTTTCTCCTCCAATAGTTGTAGCACCTTGTCAACATGTTCAACATGATCCTTCCAAGACTTGCTGTAGATTAGTATATCATCAAAAAATACTAACACAAATTTTCTAAGGAATGGTTTGAAAATTGAATTCATCAAACCTTGAAATGTTGAAGGTGCATTGGTAAGGCCAAAAGGCATGACCAAAAATTCATAATGACCCTCATGAGTTCTAAATGCCGTTTTCGGAATGTCTTCAATCTTCATTCTGATTTGATGATATCCTGAACGAAGATCCAACTTGGTGAAGTAAATTGATCCATGCAATTCATCCAGTAATTCATCAATGACAGGAATGGGAAACTTATCTTTAATAGTGAGCTTGTTGAGCTCCCTATAATCTGGACACATGCGCCATGATCCATCCTTCTTGTGCACCAATACTACTGGAGCTGAGAAAGAACTTTGACTCGGTTGAATTATACCAGCCTCTAGCATTTCTGCAACCATACGTTCAATTTCACTTTTTTGGACATATGGATATCTGTACGGCCTGATGTTTGGAGGAACACTTCCTGGAATCAGATGAATAGCATGATCATGATCACGCATAGGTGGGAGACCTTTGGGAGTCTCAAATACCTTGGAATGATTGTCCAGGACTTTTTGGAGATCTGGAGAAATAGATGATTCCAATGTGGAAACATCTAGCGAACATAATTGTGCAATTACACCTCTTTGCTCCTTTTTTAGAAGCTTTGTCATGCCATTAGAGCTGATTATCTTTCCTGGTTTCCCTGCAATACCCCTTAATTCAACTTCCTTTCCTTCCACAGAAAATTTCATGAAAAGTTCTTGAAAATTAAAAGCTATTGTACCCAAGGATTGTAGCCATTGGACTCCTAGTACAACATCAGCACCTCCCATTGGAATGGAAAGCATTGGGCTAGTCAATACATATTCTCCCATGGATAGCTTGATATTATGGCACTTTCCAGAACAATTTATTGTTCCTCCATTTGCAATCATCACTTGACACTCTGGTGCTGGATATAGGAAGCAATTCAATTCTTTTGCTACCCTACAATGAATAAAATTGTGGGTGCTTCCTGAATCAATCAACACTATTACCTTTTTCTTCTTGATTTGTCCTTCTATCTTGATGGTTTGAGGAGTGGTAATTCCCGCCAATGCATTACAAGATATGGTCGGATTTATTTGTTCTTCATCTAGGCTTTGTTCCTGGAATATATCCTCTTCTTTTGACCTTTCTTGCTCCTTTTCTTCTCCTCTTCACAATCTATGTAGAATAATTTCTTCTCAGCACACTTATGACCTTTTGTGTATTTGCTATCACAATTGTAACAAAGCCCTTTTGCTCTTTTTTCTTCCAATTGTTGTGGTGTCAACCTTGTAGGTTGTGGAAGACTATGGGCAACAACACTTCCATCTTTATAGTTGTGAATGGTATGCTTCCTAGTTGCCATAATTTTGCTTTCCATTTTTCTTGCTAACCTGAATGCCTTCTCTAATGAATCAGGTTCCCAAAGGCGCACATCATGTTGGATATTATCCTTTAAAGACCCTATGAACACATCAATCCTATGCTCCTCTGGAATATCTTTTACCCTTATGTTCAATTTTTGGAACTCCTCAATGTGCTCCATTATTAAACCCTTTTGTTTAAGACTTATCAATTGGCTAAAAAAAGTGTTGCTTTTTGTATCCTCATAATGTGCTATCAATTCTTCCGTAAAAATTGCCCAAGTGATAAATTGTTTACGAGAACAAAGCCATTGATACCATACAAACTGATTTGGTTCCAAATATAAAGTTGCCATACGTACCTTTTGTGTGTTTTGCACATTATTGAGATCGAAGAATTGCTCCATCTGTAATATCCATGTGGCGGGATCCTTGCCATCAAACTTCCTCATATCGATTTTTGGAATGTGGTGATTCTTCGATCCAACATTAGCGTCTATGGAATCATGATTAACATTTATTTTGTTCTCATCATGAGTTTCCTTTACTACCTTTTCACCATTAGTAAGTATTTCTTGTAGAAAATTAGTCAAATCTGTCTTCAAATCTGCCATGTCTGTCTTCAAATTTGTGTTCAAATCTATCTTCAAATTGTCCATCTTAGCTTCTATGCCATTCATGTTAGCTTCCAAACCATTTATCTTAGCTTCCACGCCATTTATCTTAGCATCTGTTAACTTTTGTGAGCGTGACATTTGTTGCACTTGTTCTTGTAATTTTGATATATCATGTAGCATTTCTTCCTCTTCCTCATGAGTCATGCTAGAGCTTTCAGGTTCCTTACTAGGTGTTTGCATTTTCTTTCCTCAGGGAATCAGTTACCAATAATAATGCTCTACTATGCCCTTTGAATTCCTTTAAAATAAATTTTCAAACCAAGCTTAAGCAAAAATTTAAAAAAAATCTACACATCTTTTTTCACTTTGTAGGAGCTCAATATTGCCTCTGATGTATCTCTGTACTTTCCAGTCATCTAGTTCTGAAATTGTGACCTGTAGTAGCTCTCTGTGTCCTCTTTCCAATGCCACAAGTCTGACCCAAATTGGATTCTCCAAGGAAGAGTTATGCGAAATCTCCCACAGTGACTTGATTATAGACTAGTTCAGTAGAGCTAACTTGTACGACATGCCGCGAGTCACTGTTTCGACCTTTGGATTTGAAAAACACCCAAAAGAAACTACAGTCCGTCCTCTTTCTGTAACTTCTTATGAAACTTCAATCCGATCCCCAGAGAGAAATTTATGATGATTTTCCCCAGGTCACCTATTTTGAATGTAATTCAGGAGTCTGCAAAAAGACCAACTTCCTTAGATCATATCTCCGTAAATATCGCGCGAAAAGCTCTGAAATTGGGACCCAAGGTTCAGCACGATTGCTTCTCAAATGGGTTTTTATTGTGACTTCTGAAACGTCACAGAAAAAAAGTTATAGCTAAAATTCCACGATGACCTGTTTGGAGCAGCGAAACCCTAGAATCCAAAGCTCCGATACCAAATGTTATGAAACCAGCTCAAGAAAAGATAGAAAAGAAAGATCAACGCCTTAGAATTCAGCCTCTTCGAGGGGGAAACCTCCTTTACATTACATAAATGAACAATTCTTGGATGATACAAATGACAAAACCTCCTTTCTATATATAGGAGTCTAAGGAGTCACAATATAATCCAGCCGACCTAACAATAATAATATAAAGCCACAAAAATAACAATAGAGGGATTCTATGGGGCACAGAAATAACAATATGGGGGTAATAGGGGCACAACAATATAAATAAGGGGTATAACTACAATAGTAATGGGGTAATCACTAGTATTATAGGGACCCAACAAAATGATTGACATGGGTTTAGTGAGATACTTCTTAGGAATAGAAGTAGATCAAAATGAAAATGGGATTTTTATCTCACAAGCAAAATATGTTAATGAAGTGTTGGAGAGATTCAATATGCAGGACAACAAGAGAGAAATCACTCCCACAGTGATGGGATTAAAACTCAGCAAAGAGGACAGCAGCAAGGATTTTGATCCTAGTTTGTACAAGAGCATAGTTGGTAGCCTCATGTATTTGACTGCAACTAGGCCGGATATAATGTTTTCTGTTAGTTTAATTTCCAGATTCATGGAGAGGCCAAAAGAAGCACATTAGCAGGCAACAAAAAGGATTCTGAGGTATGTTAAAGGTACTAAAAGGTTTGGCATTTTATATACTATCTCAGAATGTTCAGATTTAATTAGATACACTGATAGTGAATGGGCTTCTAAGAAACAGCCTATTGTAGCATTGTCTATAGCAGAAGTAGAATATGTGGCAACTACAACAACAGCATGTCAAGTAGTTTGGATGAGAAGGATGTTGAGGAGCTTATGCCAAGATCAAACAAAAGGAACTGTGATTTTTTGTGACAATAGCTCAGCTATTGCATTATCCAAGAATTCGGTGTTTCATAAGAGAACGAAACACATTGACACAAGGTTTCATTACATCAGGGAATTGGTAAGAAATGGAGAAATTGTTTTAAAACATTGCAGGACTCAGGAACAAGTTGCAGACATTCTCACAAAGCCATTGGACCAGAAAAGTTTCGAATTTTTGAGGAAATGTTTGGGTATGACTGATAACCCAGCAATTGAAATTAAAGGGGAGTGTTGAAATATAATTTCAACTGCAGCTCCATTAAACGGCGACCGTAAAACCATTTTAGGAAAACTTCCAGGCTTATCGCACTGCTTTTCATGAGCAAGTGGTATTCTCTCAAATGCCCCCGATACTGTACACCTTTCGACGCGTGTCCACGGTACTTTTCCCAAAGCCAATTTTTATTGGGACGTAACGTTCGTTTGAATTGACCAAGCGATATCCGTTGGATTGAGATGAAGGTTGTCCACCATCCGATTAAGCCAAAGTTGATGTTCAGGTCTGCACATGAACATTGCGTGAAGTAAATTTTTGGTTGACCGCCAGTTTCTCCATAGAAGTAATTTAATGAATTTACCGTGGTTGGTAGAATTATAGGTAAAGATTTTAGTTCATTTTGTACGAGAGTATGGCACGATTAAAAGAAAGGTATGGGCATAAGTAAACGTTGGTAAAAAACATTTAATTTTAATGTTTTTTTTTTATGCACGGAAATATGGTATAGGTCAACATATTGTCATGTTTAGTTTTTTTTGTCCATAGTATATGGAATGCTTATAGTTCATTAAGAGAAAAGTGTGGGACCTAGCAGTGAAAAGATGTTCTGGTGTTCGTTGGTTGAACCAGCATTGTAAGGGAATGCACAGCAGCGCAACTGTAGTTTTTTGGATGTTTCATATGAAATGTAAAGGGAGAAACTTGCCACAACAAATGTAAGGAATTTTTTTTATTTTACAGCAGTAAATGTAAAAGGATATTTTGACACACAGTAATGTAAAATTTCTAAAAGAGACAGAGTAATTTTATTTTGAAGTTCTTGGCAAATCCCTCTGTTAAGAGGATGAAGTTTTTATCAGGTAGTTTATTAATGAATATAAAGTTTTTATGTGTGTGAAAAACTCTGAGCTTCTCTAGCAATCTATTTTAAGCTTCCCTGTGTTAAAGATCCTGTGGAAAAAACAAAGTATTACTCTCTATTCAGTGATTTTGTTTTGGAATTTACCAGAAAATTCCCAACAGTAGCACCATAAGAAAAGTTTGAGTTTCTGGGTTCCCATTGGCTGTTCTTGAGAGAGTCTTACATTATTCTTCTGAAACAGCCCATTTAGCCTTGTTAGCCTGATAACTTTACCCTGCAAGTAACGGAAAGCTAGTAAAAGCAAGAAAGTAGCCAGCGAGGGCACGGGACCAACCAAAATACTACAAAAACATAGGAGAATGGAGGCAAGAAACTATTATAAGAAAACATGTACCAAAACATTACCTTGATAAATACGTTGGTTTGTTTGAACCACAAATGTTTGTGGAGGTGTTAAATACAGGAGTGATCCCTGACTCGGTTGCTCAGTAAGCCAAGGAAGAAACTTAGATAGTCATTATCACCTAAGCGGGCGTACCCTGCCCTACCTGAAAGGCACTACCAGAATTCTCACCTGAGCCATGAATACTTGCTTAGAGGGGAAACGGCATGCCTTGCCCTGAATGCTTTTATATTCGCAAGCAATGGCGAGATCTGTCAAAGTGGAAAATGAAGATGGAAACTATTCTCCTCCTCTTGAAACTCATGTTGTTGAATTGGGAATTGAGCGTAGATGCAAAAAGTCTGTTCGATCTGGATTATGTCCGTCAACTGCCATGGGACAGGTCGTATTGCAAAATGGATTTTAATAAATCTGGTTGCTGTCAGGCGTTTGCAGAGCCTGCTCGGCAGAGGGCTAGCTCAGTATTTGAAAGAGAAATCCGTGTTTGAATTTCCCAGTAACGACTCTGATGTCTCTTGTATCAGAACATATTAATAGCAACTCGACTCTTTGTCTCTTCCAGGAGATTTGGTGGCAAACTATTTCGGCCAGAACATATCTATCTGATTGTGTTTTGAGCCCAGAGTTTTGCGCCAGCATACAGACTAAAGAGGACTTTATTCGCAAAGTGAAAAATACTTCCCTGGACTCGGCTTGCAAAGGTGATCTCTCAGAACTAGGCTCCTGTCCCCAATGCATGCAAAGTGGATCTGCCGTTAACTCCAGTTCCCCCTCCGCGGTGCGATACAATGAACAAGGCGAGATAAAGGGCATGTTCAATGGTGAGGACACATGTAATACTTGCAGTATATTTTAATATGTTTCCTGACTTCTTATCGACAAAATGATGGCATTTGGTGTGTTTATTGCAAACGCTAAACGTCATGGGTTTATGTTTATGTTTTAAGTTTGCATGTCCATTGACAACACTCATTTCTGCAACGGTGATTGGTTTGGTAATCTATGGTGATTGGTTTGATTGTCATAAATTAGGGTGAAAATCAAAATGTAACAAGTTGATATGCTATGAGATCATAAAATTACAAGTGAAAGTCTAATTTACCACAAAACATAACGAAAAATAAAATCGCATATCTAAATTATATTTAATAAATAATATAACTTTGTTCATGAGTTAAATTTTAGTAAAGAATATACCTCTGTCCATATGCGTGAGCTCAACTAGAATCATAAATCACAATGCTTTTATCCGTTTTATTTTGTAAATAACTTTGCATCATAAAAGCTTACATGAATGCTTTTGAAAACGGAAGATATAGGCCAGATGATTTTAGAGGAAAATACTTATTCTATGTGTAAATAATGGACTTAGGTGGACTCAGAAATCTGGTTCTCTAGCAGCAAGGTGCCTTCGATGGGTGATCCCTTCTGATGAATTATCTGTTGGAAACCAGAGGTAATTCCAACTACCTGCCACCGATATTCAACAATGATTTAATGCTAGATCTAGAAATCATCCACTGTATTTAATGAAGTTCTAGAAGTCGGCAGATACATTGAAAATGGGGAAGCTTCTCCAGGAAGCCACCGACTGAACCCATCTCCAGAAACTTCTCCCGCTTGTATATATACCTGTTAAATGATGAATGGATGCATGTTCTTGTGTTGAGTGTTTCTGAGTTGTGTTGATGTGTTGTGCACCTTTGCTCTTTTCGTGGTATCAGAGCGTGTGAGGTCAAGAAGTTGTGTGAGTTGTGTGTTGCTGTGTTGCAGAGGAGCTGTGTGTTGCTGTGTAGTCAAGCGTTATGTGAGTAGTGTGTTGCTGTGCTGCAGTGGTGTCGTGTGAAGCTCGGTGGAGTATATAAGGAGGTGAGATATCGCTGTAAAGTGAGCTGTGAGCTATAGTGGGTCGGTATAGATCTCAATGTTACATATTCCTGCGTTGGAGCAGACCAGTAGCAACATGTTGGTGATTCTTCTTGCCATTTCATAGCTTTAATCATCTGTTTCTTCTGTGTTTCATTCTGTATGGTTTCTCTTTTACGTTTGAAGGAAAAGGGGTTGGTCGATTGCCATTGCAATTAAATCGATATCTTTTGATGTTGTGCTGGTCATGTATTTATATTGCACGTATTATCAGAAAAACACAGGTTGAATATTTTTTGTCACTACCTCTAAGGCGAAAAGAATAAAAAAATGGATTGTTTTTTTTAAGAGATATGTTGTTCGTAGTATAAAGAGGAGTGTGGAGGTACCAATATAGTGGATGTGATAAACCACAAAATAAGAGTCCAGTGGTATTTCTTGTCGGAAATTTGGTTTATCTTGACACTTTATTATTGAGTAAGGAAACATTGAAATTGTGAAAGACAAATTTTTTTATGGTGCATGTGTGAGATTTAGTGAAATTTGGTGCATTTGGATTTGGTGGCATTTTGGTGATTGGATAAAGTTTTTTTTTCCATCATGGCAAATTTGTTGCTTGATAATTATATGAATGAATCCACCAAACTTGATGGAGAAAATTATGTGAATTGGAAATTCAAGATAATGACTATTTTAGAAGGTAATAATTTCTGGTCCATTGTAAGTGGGGATGAGCCCAAACCCACTATTGCAGGTTCTATTCCAGATTGGGAGAGAAGGGAGACAAAAGCAAAGGTATTCCTGCGTATGTCCATAAAGGACAATATTATTCCTCACATCAGAGATTGCAAGACATCAAAAGAAACATGGGATACGTTGAAGGGTTTGTATGAAACAACAAATACAAACCGAATCTTGTTTTTGAAGACTAAGATTTTATCTTTAAAAATGGAAGCAAATGAAAATATAAGCAATTTTATATCTCGTGTCAAATATTTAAGTGATAAGTTAGGAGATATTGGTGAAAAGGTGTCTAACACTGACTTAGTCACCATCATATTAAATGGCTTAGTGGAAGATTATCAAATTTGTGTTTCAAGTCTTGCAGCTAGAGAGAAACCCCCTTCATTTGATGAATTGACAGGAATTCTTCTACAAGAGGAGGAGAGGATGAAGAGCTTTAATTTGGGCTCTAGCAGTTCAGATTTGGCATTGGTGGCCAAGGGCAAATATCCATACAGAGGCAAGTCATGGGACAAGAACAAAGGAGGCATGTTTCAAGCAAAACAAAATGGTATGACACAGTCTAAATTTCCAAAGAGAAATGATGAGTGTTATTATTGTGGCAAACCTGGGCATCATTCTAAAGATTGTTATAAAAGGGAATATAATGAGTCTAGGCAAAGAAACAAAAGGCATAATGGAAATTTTGTGGACAAGGATATCAATGATGGATTTAAAAATCTTAAATTGTTTGTTTCTGATGCTGCATTGTCTGTGGAAAATGATGATAAGAATGCTTGGTTCATTGATTCTATGGCATCACTCCATATGTCTTGTAATAAGGAGTGGTTTGATGAATATCATGAAAACAATGATGGAACATATGTTTGCCTAGGAGATAACAGATCACTTAAAGTTCAAGGTTATGGAGTAATAGGTGTGAATTTTCCTAATGGACAAGAGAAACAGATTCATAATGTGATGTATTTTCCTGATATCAAAAAGAATTTAATTTCTGTTTCTACTATTACTGACCAAGATTTGAAGGTGGAATTTGTTAAATCATAGTGTGCAGTGAAAGACATTCAAGATGAGTACAAGGCTATTGCCACAGGAACCAGAGTTGGAGGCTTGTATAAGCTGGATGTGACCAGGAAAAGTCATCAAGTTTTGGCATCTACAACAATATCAACAATAGATTTATGGCATCAAAGGTATGGACATCTAAATCACAAAGATTTAATGCTACTTTAAAAGAACACTATGGTTGAAGGGCTTCCTGTCTTGAAGAATGATCATGTTGAATGTGAAGCATGTGTACTTGGTAAGCAACATAGGGAGGAATTTCCTATACATAAAGAAAAAAAGCAAAGGGAAATAATTGAATTAATTCATACTGATGTATGTGAACCTATGAAAACTAGATCTATTGGTGGAGCATGGTATTTTCTTATTTTTGTGGATGTTAGATCTAGATATACATGGGTTTATTTCATAAGAAAGAAAAGTGATGTTTTTGAGTATTTTAAAGAATTTAAGAATATGATAGAAAAGCAAATTGGTAATTACATCAAAATTTTGAGATCTGATCAAGGGGGAGAATTCAAATCAAGAGAATTTAATCAATATTGTAAAAGAAATGGGATTCAACAACAATTTACAGTGCCACATACACCTCAGCAAAATGGAGTTGCTGCGAGGAAAAACAGAACACTAGTTGAATGTGCACATAGTATACTTCAAGGTAAAAATATCTCTAATGTTTTTTGGGCTGAAGCCATTAATACTGTTGTTTATTTGAAAAATAGGAGTCCAACCAAAAGTTTAGAGCTTAAAACACCTTTTGAAGCATTTTATGGGTACAAACCAAAAGTAAGTCATTTAAGAGTTTCTGGTTTGCAAGGCATTTGCTCACATTCCTAAAGATGAAAGAAGAAAACTTGATGCAAAGTCAATTAAGTGCATATTTATTGGTTATTGTGATAGTTAGAAAGAATACAAGTTGTTTGATCCCAGTAATCATAGACTGCTTGCAAGTAGGGATGTGGTGTTTCATGAGAATGCAAATGAAGGTGATAAAATAAATAAAACTAGTGTATGGCATGATATTGATGACTATGTCAAATTAGACACAAGTGTTGAACAAGAACATGAACAAGCACAGGAATAGGTACAAGCTCAAGAGCAAGGAGCATCAATCAGTCATGATACTCCAAAGAGAGGAGAGGAGACTCTACAAGGCCAAAAGAAAGATGAAAGCAGTAAAACTCCAAGAAGGTCATCATGTCAAAGTCAGGTACCTGTAAGGTATAAATATTATGCATTAATGTCTCAGGTTCTGAATGTTGTAGAACCTTCAAGCTACGATGAAGCTAAAGAATATGAAGAATTGAGAAATGCAATGAATGAAGAATATAACTCTATAATGAAGAATGACACATGGGAATTAACAGAATTGCCAAAAAAAAAAAGTTCCCATAAGATGCAAATGGCTTTGTAAATCTAAATTTAATGCTGATGGAAGTATTGATAAACATAAAGCTAGATTGGTTGCCAAAGGATATTCACAAAAGGAGGGAATTGATTATGAAGATACTTTTGCACCTGTAGCTAAGTTGAACACAATTAGAATCATGATTGCATTAGCTACAAAATATAATTGGAAAATGCATCAATTAGATGTCAAATCTGCATTTTTGAATGGTGAGTTAAAAGAAGAAGTTTATTTAGTTCAGCTTCAAGGGTTTGTAAAACAGGGACATGAGCATTTGGTTTGCAGGTTAAAGAAAGATTTATATGGCTTGAATAAAGCACCAAGATCATGGTATGTTAAAATTGATTCTTTCTTTTATGAGAAAGGTTTTATGAGAAGCAAAAATGATCCTAACTTGTACATCAAGGAAGATGAAGGCAGGAATGTTGCTTTAATATCTGTATATGTTGATGATCTTATCATAACAGGAAATGCATGCAAGTTGATTAAAGAAATTAAAAATTAGTTGTCACATGTATTTGAGATGAAGGATCTTGGTGAGTTGCATTATTGTTTAGGTCTTGAAGTTTGGAGGGAACGTGGTAAGACACTAATCACACAAAGCAAATATACAAGGGAAATCCTTAAAAGATTCAATATTATTGAATGTAAGGCAACATCTACTCCTTTAGAACAGAATGTCAAATTATGCAGTGATGATGGAACCAAAGAGGTGAATGGAACTATGTACCGTCAACTGGTGGGAAGTCTGAATTATCTCACCACTACCAGGCCAAATATAGCATATTCTGTCAGCATACTTAGTCAGTTCATGGCTAAGCCTTGTGAAAGCCATTGGAAAGCAACAAAGAAAGTCCTTCGATATCTGAAAGGAACACTTAATTTTCGTATTATGTATACTGATGAATTTGATGTTGAATTGGCAGGTTATTCTGATTCTTACTGGGCTGGAAATCTAGTTGATAGGAAATCTACTACTGGATACGTGTTCAATATTGGTTCAGGACCAATATCATGGAGCAGTAACAACCAACCAACTATTTCATTTTCATCCACTGAAGCTGAATATAAAGCATTATGCAGTGCTACCTGTGAAGCAATATGGCTTAGGAGGATACTTGAAGATGTTTGAGAAACACAACAATCACCTACAGTAATCAGATGTGACAATCAAAGCACTATCAGATTGGCAAACAATCCTATATATCATGCAAGGACAAAACACATTGAGACACAACATCATTTTGTAAGAGAAAAATTTCAATCAAAAGAAATTGACTTATCATATTGTAATACAAATGAAAATGTGGCTGACATATTCACCAAGCCTCTTGGAAAGGCTAAATTTGAAATATGTAGAAATAAGTTGTACATTGTAGAAAATCCAAATTATGTTGTAAGCCTAGCTGAGACTTAGACCAGCAGGCATGGCAATTAAGAGTATAGTGTCTTGTTTATTGTATGTAGTTGGAATTAAGGGGGAGTGTTGGAAACCAGAGGTAATTCCAACTACCTGCCACCGATATTCAACAATGATTTAATGCTGGATCTAGAAATCAGCCGCTGTATTTAATGAAGTTCTAGAAGTCAGCGGATACATTGACAATGGGGAAGCTTCTCCAGGAAGCCACCGACTGAACCCATCTCTAGAAACTTCTCCAGCTTGTATATATACCTGTTAAATGATGAATGGATGCATGTTCTTGTGCTGAGTGTTTCTGAGTTGTGTTGATGTGCTGTGCGCCTTTGCTCTTTTCATTATCCATCTGTTCTTGGAATCTATTTGATCAATCAACCAACCAGTCACTTCTGAATAGGGGAAAACAGCAGGTCTAGCGGCAGCTCTTTGCTCAATTGAACCTGCTTCTATCGATCATTTCAACGGCTTTAACTACTATCACTTTGGCTGCTTTCTCTACTTTGGATTTCAACTACATTGCTAGTTTTCTTGAAGCTCCCCCATGGCAGGGACTTGCTGCGATGCAACCCTTCTTGTTTAATTTATTAGTATGGTGGTTATTTTTCTTCCTCAGATTGTAGAGTGGTTAACGATGCTAGTTATTTTTGGATGGAAGTACCCTCAAAATATTGTAGCTGAAAGATATTCAATGTGATTTGGTCATGGTATCTTCATTCAATGAATTCTAGCACAATGAACTCACCCTCATTCGAGAATTGGCCCCTTTGTTTGGGGGAAAGCATGCATACCAAGAAACAAAGAGAACGAGGTTCATTTGAAGCTTGAATAAACATCAATGAAAACATAGCATTTTAGAATATTTTAAAATGAAAATTTTAAAACCAAAAATGTTACCTGAACACAATTGGGAAATTGGGCTTCCACCGAAGATAGTGTTACTAACTATATGATAAACTATAAGATGTGAATTCCAATAAAGTCCTTTCCATACAAGACAAGGTTACAGGGTTGAGTTAGCAGCCAAAGTAGTTAGTGCTTCCCCTCTCTACAACATATACCCTTGACTTCTTACAAAAATCCATGATTAGTTCTTTCCTCCATTTCCTATAGATTAATTAATTAACACATTCACCAAAACATTGAAGGAAGGACTAGCTAGACTTGAGCAGAACAACATTACATTGAAAGAAGGGGAAAGCAAGACCGGAGAGAACAACAATATGAACACATGTCTGTGCATGAAACATCCATTGTGTTGATAACTTACTCACGAGTACAAGGAATATAAATGTGTTATTACTGTATTCACATAATACCTGGGGAACAGAAAGCCTTGTTTTCACTGACTTTTCAATTGCGATAATTGTGCACTGCTTATACTATTTGTTTGAAGAAGTTTTTGACATATGAACATACTAGGCAACACAACCCGTTTAAATTGCATTGCTATATTTCAATTATTAATTTTCACCACATTTGAATTTTTTTTGTTTGTTCTCTCGTGATCGCCTAAACTTTTCATCATATCATTATGGGATTGATAGTTTTTCGCCAAAATTACATCATTTTTCATGTATTATAAATATAAAAATATTCATAAACCAAAATAGGAACATGAAGAGAGCTTTTAATATAACCAGAGCTATGTGGGGCAATGTTCCTGCCTTTCCTTTTTGGGCATTTCCACCCATTCATTTTTCTCTAAATAATATATTTTATTTATTTTTTATTAAAAGAAATATATTTTTAAACTTTTAAGTAAATTATAATTATATTTTAACAATAACGTGTATAATTATAATAGAACTTTTAAGATTTTATATTGATCAAGATTTGATTTTTGTGAAGGGTGTGTTATTCATTAAAAGGATCTTCAACATGAAAAGTTTAAATTAATTTATAAAATATATTGAATTGATATGGTAAACATTGATGACTAAATTAATGGAAAAAAATTGCATATCAATTCACAATATCCCTTATAAAATTCTTCACTAAACCTAAATACACATGACTCAACTTGCATACAAAAGGTAATATACTATTGTATTGTTATGATGACTCTAGCTCTACTAACTTTCCATTGCTGAGATAAGAGCATAACTATATTTATCTCAGAGAAATTTTGCCATCATATAAATGAAAAAATTTACATATAGGAAATATAACCCTATATTAACATTTGTTAGACAATATTATTTTTTTTAAATAAAATAAAATAATTTTTTTTCCATAAAAAATCATGTATTTTGTTTTATTAATTAAAATTACCAAACAATAAAAAAACTAAAACCACTTATATATACATTGAAAAGGTGAAGTCCATATATAGAAACATGTATATATACTTTGAAAATGTGTTGCGCATATATATGTTTAAAAGGTTAGGTTCATATAACAATGTTATGACATATATGAACAAAGAAAACTAAATATTTCCATAGAAATGACAACGTAATATGGATTTATTAAGTATGTATAATATTGATAATTTTAAATATATCAAAAGTCTAATTTTATATCACTTTAGGAACTCCAGAGAGAATACCCATTATAAACAACAATACAACATGATAGTCAGATTTTCTAAAATGAATACATTTAATGTTTGTTTATGATATAAATTGTTATTATTTTTCTAAAAAAAAATTAAAAAGAGTACAATTTTTAAAATATAGTGATATAGTTTTCATAAATGAGATGAAATTATAATTTTAGTCAAAATTTTGAAAAAAAAACTTGAAAAACTAGATAATTGAGTTTTTCTAATGCTTTATAAAATTAGTCGACTAAATATGAACCAAACTAAATATTATAATCTTTTAAAATCTTAGATTTCTAATTCATCGGGTCTTTCACAACATTCCTACCTCCATTTCCTCTTTATATATATATATATATATATATATATATATATATATATATATATAGATATAGATATATGTGTGTACAAAATAAATTTGATATTATTTAACATGTACATATAAATATTAATAGCCTTTGTTATTAATAAATTATATTGGTTAGTCCCCATGGGCTAGCTCAAGTGAGAATGGTCGTGGAAAGAAGTCTTACGGAACCAGAGATCTGGGGTTCGAATTTTGTGCTACCCTTCCTCCCACCCAAGAATCTTGTGCTATCCTCCCCAGTAGCTGGGTGAATAATGGACATATAAAACTCGAAAATAGAAAAGTCCTACCAATATTATAAAATATATATATATTGATTAAAAACTTTTATATATATATATATATATATATATATATAACTAAAAATAACAGTATATATAAAATTTATTAAAAAAAATATTAAAACACATGTATTATATATATAAACATACTTGTTTCTATAACTTAAATATAAAAATACCTCAAGTCGTCTTAAAATAGACTCTTATCCATAAAAGTTGTAAATCCAGTTCCTTTTATCTCCTTTGTTAAGATATATTGTAAATAATAAGAATATTATTTTATCTCGTTTGTTAAGATATATCATAAATAATAAGAATATTATTTATGAATTTTAGTATATCTTATTTATTACCTCCTGTACAATCATAAATTTTTTTAACAATGGACAACATTTTTACAGGTATAATCTGTGTTGACTGAGAGTTTCATGAAGGAAATACTTTTATCTTAGAATCTTCTGCATACCACCAAATTTCCAGGATGCCAATGTGTTTATCTGTGCTCAAAGGTATATTAGTTTTCAATAGAAAAGCAGAGATTGACTCCCAAAATCATGGTGATAAAATATATGAAAAAATTCACCAAATTTCCAGGATGCCAATGTGTTTATGTGTGCTCAAAGATATATTAGTTTTCAATAGAATAGCAGAGATTGACTCCCAAAATCATGGTGATAAAATATATGGAAAAATTCACAACAATGGTGCAAATTTTTTTTAGAAGATTTGTGCAAACCAAATCCATTTTACAAAAATTAACGAGATCATAAGGATTTGAAAGATGACTCAATATTGAGATCATAAAGATTTTCGTTAAGGTTATTGCAAGATGACTCGATATTGAATAATACTTCATCTCCACAAATGATGTTTCATTTTCCATGTAACCACGTGTTTTATACCAAATTACTGGAGATTCCAACGATTACTATGATGAGTCTAGTTTTGAGAGCATGGAAGCCATGAAATTGATGCTTTGTATGATCATGGAAATGTTATCAAATTGTTTTGATTTGAGAAATTTTTCCATGTATGGTATGCATCAGACACATCAATGTCAGAGCCTACATTCGAGGAAGGATTGAAAACTTTGTTGCATCGGTGGCTATAATAACATGGTGTCGAAATTCTGCAAATTATGGGATGTCAGTTACAAATCTTTAAGATCGTTGCACATAATCTTGCAGTTGGCAAATTATGGGATGTCAGTTACAAATCTTTAAGATCGTTGCACATAATCTTGCAGTTGGTTCCCAAATATCTATGTATTCATTACACCTATTAAAGTCTAATATACATTTTAAAGACATTTTAAATACTCATACAGTTTATCTTTACCTTTCTACAACGGTGAACGGATTCCATTATTGGAAAATCCAGATCTACCACGGATCCCATTATTTGGGCATTCATTTGTCCGTTTGTGCATATATAATAACAAAGTCAGCTGCTGGTTTTAATAGTGTATTCCAAGAATCCTCGTTACGAGGCGTCACGATTTCTTAAATACTTTAAAACCATAGGATTACGTTTATAATGATTTATTTTCTTTTGTCAGTTCGTTCCCTATATAATAATAAAGTCAACTGATGGTTTTAGTTATTGTATTCCAAGTATTTAAAAAAAAGAGTATTATGCTTATAATTATTTATTTTATATTTAGATTAACAGGTGTTATATTTATACATATAGGTTTGTATTTTGAAAAAGATTTTTATAATTTCAATTTAACATCGACGGAGGGAATACATGTGTAACCAATTCATATATGATGCTTATATATGGTCTATTATTCATCCGTTCACTGTAGCTTATATACTTATACCTGTTACTCCTTTTGCATGACCACCATCATCCTCATTCTCATCTTTCTGTTTTTTTGGATTTACTAATAACCTTGCTCCGTCTCCTATGTGTCTATGGAGATCTGGATGTCTACAAGTGGTTATTTGGAGCTTTGGTAATAAATTGCATACCTTTGTATTACAAAAATTTGTATAAGTAATGGTTTTGTAGGTAAGGGTTGTTATGTATTTTCAGGTTTATGATGTTAGTTTCTTTTCTCTGGTGATAAAAGATTGGGCTACTGGAAATTAGTTTTGAATCATGGTTTTAATCTAAAGATTAGACGTATATGTTTATATGGGTGATGCATTTTGTTGTCTAAAGGTTTGTGATTATAGTTTATATGGCAATCTCTAGAACACTGCCTATGTAATCTTTTTTTGAAATGATATATAATGCCATTATATTTAAAAGAAAAAATATTTGTTACATATATTTTTAATTGTGCATATGTTTAATTCTTTTTTATAATTAAAAAAAATTATTATGATTTAAAATAAAATTATATTGATTTATAATATGAAATGTATAATAAAATAATTGTTTTAATGTTAATTGTTATTTATCACTTATTTAATTTATATAATATATTAGTTTAACATTAAAATTATCATAGTTTTAATTTATTTGTCGATTAATAAAATTAGTAGAATATGTAAATGATATAAATTTAATATTTATAAAATACTTACACAATATTTTTTAATAATGTTTAAAGTCAATTTTGTTTTTTATTAAAGTTATATAATTTTTTTTAATTTAATTAAAAACTTATAAAATAAAATATATATAAAATATTTTAACTCTGTATTCATAAATTAAATTACACTGTAAAATAATAAAATATTTTTAAATAGTAAAATATTTTTACAAATTAAAAATCTTTATTACAGTATTCTCTATAATCTATATTTAGAACATTCTATGATATTTATATAATAATAATAATATTTTAAAATAAAGTTACCATCTATCATTTTCAATCTAATTAAATATCTCAACTTAATAACTACGCACCTCTATTTTACCATGGTTAGTGACAAGTAGGCTAAGGACCGATATTTTTCCATTGACACCTGAAGGCCGAGTGCCCCACCTCCAGGGATGGCACAGCACGAACCGCCCGAGTCAAAAGGGATCATGCTACAGATTCGGAGGCGTACGTTGTGTGACCGCTGCGCACACCACATCACATATATATATATATATATATATATATATATATATATATATATCTATATATACCTGAATTTCAATCTGTAGATTGTTAATTTGCTCAACGCATGGCGGAAGTTGCTAAATTTTCACTTCTGGTTATCTTTGCGGCTATGATGATTTTTGTAATGGAAGCAACCGATACTCCAAGTACGAACAGGCGGATCTGATACGTTGCACCAACCAACAAAATTATACGTATGTTAATGCTACAGCGTTACAGGAAAATCGGGATAGGGCTCTTGCATACCTCCTCCCACAACTCTCAGACCACTACGCTTGTTCATTTGAAAACAAATCTAGCCGCACAGATCCTGTCTTTGCTATTGCAGTCTGTCGGAAGTATTTAAGCACAAGCGAGTGTTCAGAATGCATCATGGAAGCGATGAAACTAGTAAAAGCAAAATGCGTTGAATCCATTGGTGGTTGGATTCATCTCGACGGTTGTTTCGTGCGCTATGACTCTTCCAGTAATTTTTTTTCGATCAGACAGGATAATGACTCTAATGGGGCCACCAATTACTGCGTCTCCACAAATGATGGGAATCCTACGTTCTCTGAAAAAGCGAAGGCCTTTTCAGCGCAACTCGTATCGGACGCTGCTGCAAATAACAATTATGCCGTTGCGAGATCCAATGATGGCTCGTTATATGGTCTCGCTCAGTGTTGGCCCTACCTTACAACTATTAATTGCCAAAAATGCTTGGGAAGAGCTAGGACTCTTTTACTCGAATGTCTTCCCCAGCAAGATGGTCGAGGTCTGGAGGCGGGTTGTTTTATGCGCTACTCAACTTACGAATTTTACTCCAACAACAATATGTCCCGTACGAATTTTCTTAAACTTGCTGCAAATTATGTTATTTTGTAATTTTTTTTATAACTCGGCTAAGTCTAGGCTAGGGAGATTGGATGATTTAAGTGGGGATGTTATCACAAAAATTATACTAAATTAAGTCATGAAATACTATCATAAAAATAGTATCAAACTAGGTCTAGTTTAATTTAGACTTCCTTAATAATTTAATTTCCTAAAAATAATTTCCATCGTCAGCAGCATGAAATTCTAACCTCCAACCTTGTAAAACCTAAACCCAGAAAACCAGTTAATGTATACCTCACGAAAAAATTCTTCGTATTTATATCTTTATGATTCATATAATATGGACTTACGCACTACTGTAATCTTTGTCGTCAGGGAAATCGGCCTCCAAAATAGTGTATATCTCGTTCGGATGCATGGGAGGAACAACTCTTATTACGATGGTGTGTTTAGTATTGTTCCGTCGATGTATCAGACAACGAAAGGACTTTTCTCGGACAGGTGATTACATTTTCCTTGCCGCACATTGCTGAGTTGTTTAACTTGGTTGTATTTAGAGGTTACGACGAAATTGCTTTCATGGTACTATATGCAGACGAGAACGGAACAGAAAAGGACAATTTTGAGCACGTCCTTTTTGAGTACGAGGTTCTGAGTGACTCCACCGGAAACTTTGACAGAAACAACATGCTTGGCAGAGGAGGATTCGGTGAAGTTTATAAGGTATAGTTTGAAACATGTATTTGATAGGTTATTCAAAATATATGCTTTGTTTACACTGTACAGATCAATTATAATAACTTGAGTTTAGTAAGCAGGGAAGACTTCCAGATGGGACGGATATTGCTGTCAAAAGACTGAACGGAAGGCATGAGAGTACTCATCGTGTGCAGGAGTTTCTGACAGAAATAAAGCTCCTAACAAGCGTCCGTCACCGCAATCTTGTTCGTTTACTCGGATGTTGCGCAAGTGGGAACGAACGTTTGCTGGTTTACGAATTTATGCCGAATAACGGTCTTCACAAGCATTTGTTTGGTATGTAGCTCTCACTAATGATATTGATTTCAGGATTCAAGCTGTTAACTTCTAAAATCATAATGTATAGCGTTTTGGAGGTTTGTTTTGTTTTTTTTGTCTGTCTTGTTTGTCAAAATTCTATAAGGATGGGTTAGAAATTTTGAGTTGTGAATTTTCCAGGTTTCAAGTGCTCAGAGATTTTTCCAGAGTGGTGAGTCTATACATAATAGTAGAATAAACAAAAAAACAAAGACTGGATAAAAAAATTATTACCTAAATCCCGAAAAAAAATAGTCCAAAACCATAGTTATCAAATTTGGGTGAATTGGCCCCAAAAAAAAAATCCGAATATTCGTGGGTTCGGTTCGATTCGTCTGCTAATTAGTAAAGTTCAATGAGGTACGGGTTTAGCTTCCTATCGCTATCGCTCTGAACCGGATCGCTCAGTTTCGTCAATCTTGGAAAGAATGATTTAGTGACCAACTAAGGATTCGATCGAGAGAACCTTGTTTGAAGTTCTTCCAAACCGACTACCAACCACGGATTAGGGATTAGGTAGGAAGTAGGTATCTTTCCCGTATGAACAATGTTGCTCCTCTTTTTTTAGGATGTCCCACCCAAAAAGAAAGCGATCTATCTGGTAAAAACATAAATCTCTATATTACAGATATGTAAAATAAATTTTGATATTTATATAATATAAAAAAATAGAAATTTCAATATTACAAAATTTAAAAACCATAACCATAATTTAAATAATTTTATTTTTTTATAATTTATAATAAAAATTTATTTTGTTAATATTATTCTTCATTATTGTTGAATAAATTTGGTTTCAATAGAGATTATGTAAATGAAGTTGAAGTTTTAAATTTGTTTAGAAAATCTTAATTTAATATTCTTATATTTCATTGTATTTAGAACTAGATGTATTAGTTTATAATTTAGCTTTTATCTATTAAACTTAGGGTCTTTTGAAATTTTAAACTAATGTATGCATTGTCTTTCCTGAAATGAAGATGTTTTTTACATTTTCAAAGTTATATGGATTTGTTGAAAGAGAGAGACATAAATTTACTAGTATGTGGAGATCACTTAAGTTTGTTTTTAATATTTAGTGTTCCATCTTTTATATAGGATTGAGTTTTCATTTCTAGATTTTACTCTACATGTTTTAGTTTGTCCCTTATTTGTTTCTGATCATCTTAAATAGGAGGGGTTGTAACATCTTAGACAAGAAAGATCATTGTTAAAGATAAGTAAACATGACTATTTTTGTGATAAAAGATTTTAATAACTTTTCTTTAAAGATTTGAATATAATTATTGTTCCTTTCCATTTTTAAAATTTAAAAAAAAATAAGTGTCTCTATTATATATACTTTCAAATTTTTCCAGTATTAAATTTTAGATAGTACCATTGAATTTGAATTTTTATATCCAAAACCCTGAAACGTTTCATGGTTAAGTTTTTCCATCCGAATTTGAATTTGGTAACTATATCCAAAACCTCTATTTAATTAATTGAAACGTTTCATGGTTAAGTTTTTCCATCAAAGTTTTGATTTCAGCATTCGAGTTTTTAATTTCTGAACTCAGGTTTATTTTTTATTTTATATTATTTGTTTTGAGTTTTCCGAATATTATTGTTTGAGGTACGCAGGAGAGCCCAGAAATGGTCTAACCTTAACCTGGGAAAAGCGAATAGACATTATAGTAGGCACAGCTCGAGGCCTATCATATTTGCACGAGGATTCCATCATGCGCATTATACACAGAGATATCAAATGTGCAAATATACTTTTAGATGGGAGTTTTCATCCTAAAATAGGAGATTTTGGAATGGCTAGATTCTTCCCAGAAGGTCAAACCCATGTTTCTACCAGATTCGGAGGAACGATGTAAGTTGTGCAATTCATTTAGTAATTGTTCTCGAAACATCTATTCTTTTAAGGCGTAAAATCCTAGCATTAATTTATCGTTTCCACGAATTTTCTGTGACGCAGGGGCTACACTGCGCCTGAGTATGCCGTTCATGGGCAATTGACGGAAAAGGCTGACGTTTATAGTTATGGGATCGTGGTACTTGAGATCGTGAGTGGGAGAAAGTGTGCGGATGCCACACTGCCAGACGCTATGCAAATTCTTTTGGAATGGGTTCGTGTCTGTTTTAATAAATTTTTGGAATGGGTTCGTTTCGGTTTTAATAATTTGTAATTCCAACGAGACCGTCATTTATTTCAAAGTCTGAACTTCATCAATATACTGCAGGCATGGAATAAATACGAACAGGGTAACGTTTTGGATATTGTTGATCCAAAATTAGAGGGGCAATATCCAAGAGAGCAGGCGTTAAGGGTGATCACAGTTGCTCTGCTTTGCACTCAAGGTTCCTGGAGGCTGCGGCCAGCGATGTCAAAGGTTGCCTCCTTGTTAACGACCGATTTAGAGATTCATGTTCAGCCGACACAACCGGCTTTCGTAGGTGATGCTGGAGCCAGACCTGCGTGTTCCACCGCTACAACGATGTCTGAATCCTCGGCTTCTACTCCTAGCGCTCATCAATCTGCTGGAACAGTTACCCTGTCCTTCTCTCCTCGTTAGTCGAGGAGTCGGATAGATGCATGCAATGGCTTTTGCTCATTATTTATTTTCTGCGTGTTTAGATCAAGCATGATTTTCGGCCAAATGACAGAACTACATGAATGATTCATAAACCGTCATGCGTGCGCGCTATGTCGTGTGTTTGGGAATAGTGTCTAATGTCACAATTCACAATGATGTCACCGATTTTTAATAAGTTATTTTTAACAATGTCAAATAGCGTCTATTTTTGTCTATGTCTAATGTCATAATGATGTCACTATTCCTTCAAATACTCTTCATAACGACGACACCTGATAGTATATATTATGTCTAATGTCATAATGATGTACTATTGCTTCAAACACAATTCATAACGATGACAATCTGCTACCTTGACACAATAGTATATATTGTTTAGGTATGGTCAGGGATAATGTTTATTTTAAAGTTTGGTTGGGTTTGTTGATTTCAATTTCTGTCCAATATCGAAATCTACTTCTAACTATATATATATCATATTGTATTATGAATGAAAAATATTTTATGGTGTGTAATTCGTATCTGATTGTGTTTAGACTTGGACTCTTTATGAGAGAGGTTGTGATTACGTGATTTTAGAAACATTAATTTTTTATGGATGGTTGTGATTATGTGATTTTAGTAATGTTAATCCTCTTTATGCATGTTTAGTCTCTTTCATGAGAGGGGTTGTGATCACGTGATTTTAACAATGTTAATCTTCACTATATAGATTAACAAAGAGCATGTGAAAGTAGATAGTTTAGTTTCCTCTCTGAGGGATTTCTAAGTAATTTTTCTAACGAGCTTGTGAGTATTATGATTATGTGTTAATTATTTGTCCATCATTTGATCTACTTGTTGCATAGAAAGAGATAAAATTGCAAAGTAACTAAATTGAGACATAGGAGTGAATTAGCAGGGGGTCTAAGTTGAAATTTCTAGATAGGAAATCGAAGAACATACATTGTAGTTTGATCTATCAAAGGGCTAGTTTTTGGACATTGTAGTTTGATCTAGCAAAGGGCTATTTTTTGGACATTGTAGTTTGATCTAACAAAGGGCTATTTTTTGGACATTTTATGAAAAAAATTAGTCAATTTGGTTGAAAATTTGCTCATTTTTTACACATGTATGATTAAATGGATGATATTCACGAAAAATTTACCAATTTTAACAGTAAATTACATTCTATGAGTATGAATTTTCAAACCAGAATAGTCACCTACAATATTATACTTAGAAAAAATATTAAATCCTTAAAAAATACCCTATGGAGAAGAGTAGCTATATGACTGGCCCATTTCTTAGAAACATGATGGTGTTGTTGCATTCGTCAATTCCATTAGGCATTGCCTAGTCTGCTCACCCCTCTACTTTATCATGCTTCTATGCTTTCATTTCATTTTTTTTTGTTCAATATTTTAGTGTATTTTAAGTATTTCTCGAAATAACATTGGACCACGTACAAGATATATGCAGAGTTACAAAAATTTGTAACCACCATCTTTAATCACCAAATTTCAGGTACTCAACTCCCCCATTTTTTCTCTTCGATGCCATTAAATTGACGTGATTGTTCTCCAAGTAGACCTTGCGCTTTTTCTCCTGGGTGGTTTTTCTTCCATAACAGGGTTGAAAACACTGATTGAATCATATTTATATTGCATCATTGTTCATACAATTGAATGTGGGTGATAGCACCAACATAGAGGAATTAAAATATTGAAAGGAATGTATAGATATAAACTAGCAGGTCAAATCTCAAAATGACTAGCTTAGAAGCTTTCAATTCACACTTGGCAGTTAAAGAAACTTTCCACCCATATTCAAAACATGAAGAATTTAGATTTTTATTGTAGATTCAACAACTTTTGTGATATGCTAAAACACAAGACAATAATCTACTCTACTATTCAGTGGAAACCAAAATTGATCTTAGAAAACAATAAGCAAAAAAGGAAGAATATTAATCGCACATAACACAATATTTCTTTGGGGAAAGAAACTACTAAAAACCCTGACTATATATATTGCATTAACTAGAAGATATGAGAAAAAAATAAAATTCTTGTTCAACCCAAACAATTCATGCACAAGTACAATTTGTCTTTCTGCCTCACAAGCTAGCTCAAGCCGACACTTAGCCAATTTTTTTGCCTTCCAAGCCTCTACTTCCTTGCACAATTCCTAAGAGAATTAGCCCATATTTAATTGGGAAATTCTCAACTCATGACTACGCAATCCATCCATAGGCCCTCAATTGATTTCATCCACCATCTGTACAACTTGGAAAAGTATACAACTGATAGTACACTATCCCTAGACTCTAATCTCAACTCTATCTTCCTTTGAGTTGACATGCATGAGTTACTTAAGACTGAACCTTCAGTTAAATGGTGGAGCGGTAAATATGCACTGGTGCCCGTCACCACTATTAGACCTCCTATTATTTCCTCCAACTGTTAGAACTAGTTTCACTGAATATAACCTAGTTAGGTTGAATTAATTAATTACAACTCAAAATAACTGAACTTGGGCCCCTAAATTTAGGGATAACTCTACATGACTCTATATAGACTTCTAACTCAAGTTTCCGAAGCCAACTAAGTCAATTTAACTTAGTTAACTATTACAAGTTGCTATGAGAATATAGTTTCGATTTAATTCCTAATTTAATTCAAGGACAAATTAAATTAGGATTTCTTGTTTCTATTTATAACACTCCCTCTCAACAAGAAAAGGACCATCTGCTACCCCGATCCTACCTCTTTGAAACTTGAATTTGCATCTTGACAAGGCCTTATTCAAAATATTTACATCCTACTCCTCTATGGGAATGTACACTAAGAACATAATTCTCCTCTGCACACAATCTCAAAGATAATGACACCAGATATCAATATTCTTGGATCGATCATGAAAAAATGCATTCTCGGAGAGTTTGATACAACTTTGATTGTCACAGTAAATCACAGTTGGATCCCTTTGCTCACCAAATAAACCATAATCTTCCTCATCCAGATAGCCTCACAAGATTCTTGACTAGCAATCATGTACTTAACTGCTACTGAACTAAGTGAAATTGATCTTTGTTTCCTACTGTACCAAGAAACAATTGTTGACACAATAATGATGATCCCACTTGATGTGCTCTTCTTATCGGATGGACTCCCTACCCAATCTGCATTGATGAAGCCTTGAAGCTTCACTTCCTATGTTGGTATTTACCAAAGACCATATTGAGTAGTGCCTTTGAGGTATCTCAACACATGTTTTTATTCCTTCCAATACAGCTTGTTTGGCTTAACCATCACTTGACTAAGATGGTTAAATGCACAACACATGGTCGGCCGCGTGTCCACCAAATACATGAGTGAACCCACAGTTTTCCTATAAATAGTAGCATCCACTACTTCACCAGAAGTAGCATAATCTTTCCTCCAATTACCTACTAGAGGAGTCTTCATGGGTTTACATGTCCCAAGAGACAAATAGTTCTTCATCACCTTGTGATACTTCCATACCTAGAAAGTAGTGCATAAGCCCAAAGTCCTTCATTTCAAGCCCTCTTGCAAGATCCTCTTTTCAAGGCATGATAATCTTATCATCACATATCAGACTCAAATCGTCGTCATATAAAACAATAATCAATAATTTACCTTCACCCACAATATGGTAAAGGCTCGCATCTGCTTCACTTTGGGTGAAGCCCAACTCGGTCAAATAGTTATCGATCCTAGTGGACCAAGAAATGGGTGCTTATTTCAGTCATACAACTCTCGCTTGAGTCGGTACACATGCAAATCTCCGTTGAAGGTATCGAATCCTTCATGTTTCTCAATATACACCTCTTCCTCAATTGTACCATTAAGGAATGTTGTCTTTACATCCATCTGATGTATCTTCCATCCCATCTACGTTGAGAATGCTACAATGGATCTGATTTATGACTACCTTGCAATAGGAGCAAATTCTCATCATAATCAATCCCCTCCATTTGAGAAAACCCTATGGCAAAAAACCTGGCCTTATGTTTCTCCACACTACCATTCGTTGCTTGGTTTACCTTGTAAAGCCATCTATAACTCACTGCTGACTTGTCTATCGGCCTTGGAACCACATCCCAAACACTATAACTGACAATGGAGTCATACTACTCAACCATGACATCAACCCAAACCAGTTTATTCACTGCCTCCTTAAAAGACGATGGCTCAATCTCTACATATCTGCTCATCAGAGCCATGAAGCCAATGTACCTCTTCAGTAACCTCCCCCCTGCTCCTCTACATGTGGTCGCTCCACATCATCTCGAGGTTCCTCCTTAGGAGATAAAATCTCCTCAACTGCATGTAGCTGAAGCTCCCTCTCAAGGGAACATATCATGGTCTTCTCTTCATTGAATTTTACATCTCTAGAAACTATTGTCATCCTGTTGGGTGAAAGGTACACCCGATAATTTTGAGGTGTATCAATGTACCCCACAAATATGCCCAACTTAGTTGTTGGCTCAAGATTTTTCCGTGCATATTTGGTTAGATGTCAGTAGACTGATGAACCAAAAAGCCTAAAGTGTGCCAAATCTAGTTTCTTCCCTGAGAAAGCCTCTTCCGATGTATTCATCCGGATAATTCGATGAGGGCTTATGTTTTGCAAATAAACAATTGTGTTGCATGTTGCTCCCACAATACTTTTGTTCTTCCTTTCATCCACCCCATTTTTTTATGGGTTATGAGGTGCTATCAACTCTCTTCAAATGCCTTCTTATGCACATAAGTTTTTGAACTCATTCGAGACATATTCTCCACTGTTATCACTTCTGAGAGCTTTAACTTTCCTTCCAATATCTTTCTTGACAAGTGCTTTAAATTCACAAAACTTAGAAAAAGTCCAATCTTTCTTCTGCATGAAGAAGATCCAACACTTACGAGAAAAATCATCAACAAATATCACATAATACCTGTGCTTGGTCATGGATGCTGTCGAGAACAATCCACACACATTTGAGTGAACTCGATCAAGGATCGCCTGTGATCGATTGTCTTTGTCATGAAAGGAAGCTTTTGTGTACTTTCCCAAAGTACACCCTTTGCATGTATCTGCCTGCTCTAGTGTACCCTTGGAAAGACTAGTATAAATTTACTACATGATCTTCTCAGTGCCATGGTGCAAGTGACCCAACCTCTTGTGCCATAACTCGCCAATATCTCAGCTTTGCACCTTCTTTGCTTTTATGCTTAAGGCAACACAATATTCTACCTCCAACTTGTAGAGGTTCTTCACTCGAACCCTTATCCTCTTCACCTTTTTCATAGGCTATGGGATGAAGGAATGCCTTTCCCTTACTAAATATCACATCATAGCCTCTATCCTACAACATGGCAACATATACCAAGTTCTTATTTAAACTAGGAACATACATCACATCTCGCAAAATGAGGGGAGAACCTAACAAAAGTAACTGTACCAATACCGTTAGTTCTATACCTCCCATCATCACCCATATCAATAAGCATCTGGAGATCCTTCTCCTCCAAGTTACTAAAGAGATCTTTGTTACTGGTCATGTGGAAAGAAGCTCCAATGTCTAAGTACCACACACTACCCATCATTGATGACACCATACAAGTGATGATGGTAAAATCCAATTCGAACTATGAATCAAGAACCACACATGCCTCTCCTCTTAAGGGCTTCTTACTGGCCTTTTTATGGAGACATTTTGTGGAAAAATGTCCCTGCTCATGAGAGTGAAAACACTTGATTTTAGAATTGTACTTCTTCTTTCTGCCCTGACAAGAATATGATTTGGAATACGATGAACTCCCCTTCCCTTTCTTTTCCTTACAAGCTAAGGCATAATTCTCCTCATCATCATGCTTTGATGAGGATCTGTGTCTAGTGTTTCGTTGAATCTCTTCCTATACCAAGTCAGACCACAACCACTACCACTCTGGTAGCTTCTCCCTCCCATTATCAGATTCCTGATAATTGTGCCAACTCTTGGGAAGTCTTAGAAGTGCTAGGCTCACCAAATCGTCTTCAAAAACATTAATCTTGACACTTCCAAGCTCATCCCGAAAGTGGGTGAACTTGGTCAAGTACTTCGGAATTGAGTCGCCCTTCTCCATATTGATCTTTCTGAGTTTTTCCTTCAGTGCCAACTTCTTGTGGTCAATGCTATTTTGAGATAGGTTCATCAATGCCTTCCACATCACAAATGGATTTTCCTTGTCATGGAGATTCAAGACAATATGATCTCGAACTCCTTCTAGGATAATCCTTCTTGCCTTTTCCACACACTTTCTCCATTCAACCATATATTTAGCATATGATTGCCAAAGGCTTTGGAATATCATGATTTATGAATTGCTTTAGCCCATTGTCTTCCAGCACTTCCTCCATCTTGTCCTTCCAGGCTATGTAATTCGAGCTGCCCTCCAAGGCATACTCAAGTCTCAAACCGTAGAATGACATTTTGTTGAATATGAAGTATGAACTATAAATTTTATTTCACTTGCACAAAAACTCGAATTATCCTCTTCTATATTGTCTTCCTCTCAGATACCATGTATATTTTTACTTGTATATTCAAAAACTTATGTGATATGCTGAAACACAAGAAAAGAATCTACTGTATTCTTCAACGAAAACCAAAATTGATCGATTAAAACAATAAACAGAAAAGGAAGAATATCAATGGCACATAACACAATATTTATCTAGGGAAAGAAACTGCGAAAAACCCCTACTATCCATATTGCATTAACCAGAAGAATTGAGAAGAAAAAATAATGCTTGCTCAACCTGAATAGTTCCTAAACAAGTACAATCTATGTTTCTGCCTCACAAGCTAGCTCAAGACAACACTTATCCAATTTTGTTTCTTGCCAAGCCCCCATTTCCTTGTGCAATTCCTCAGAGAATTATCCGATATTTTATTGGGAAATTCTGCACTCATGACTGCACAATCCATCCATAGGCCCTCAAGTGATTGCATGCACCATATGTACAGCTAAGAGAATTATACAACTGACAATACATTGTCCCTAAACTCTAATCTCAACTAGGTCTGCCTCTAAACTGACATGCATGAGTTATTTATGACTGAATCTTGAGTTAACTGGTGGAGCAGTGAAGATGCACTGGTGCCTGTGCCCACTACTAGATGTCCTACTAGTTGCTCCAATAGTTTGAACTAGTTTCACTGACTACAACTCAGTTAGACTGAATTAATTAATTACAACTCAAAAGAACTCAACTCGGGCCCTTAAAATTTAGGGGTCACTCTATGTGACTCTAAATAGACTTCGAGCTCGAATTTCCTAAGTCAACTAAGTCAATTTAACTTAGTTACTATTACAAGTTACTATGAGAATAGAATTTCAATTCAATTCCTAATTTAATTCAAGGATGAATTAAATTAGGATTTCTTGTTGCTATTTTTAACAAAGAAAATGCATAAGTTATTTTCCGAGATGGTGAGTTTCTATTGGACTATTGGAAAACATACATGGTTTGATGAACCAAGCAATGTTTGAGAACATGGGTAAGATGTGACATCATGGAAGACAATGATATCTTGGCTATGTACACAAGAAAGGTTTGAGATTAGTTGTTATTTGTAGTTCAAAATTCCTGTAGCAAATGAAATCATCAAAGGTTCTCAAAAGCCCAAGCCTAATAAGAGAAAGAGTAAAAGGGCATGATGCACAAGAGCCTGTGTGGAATTTCATGCAACCACTCATAATTTTGAGCCTATGTGGAGGATAATGCATGATAATTTGTTGGTGTGATAATTTTAGCCGCAAATTCGTTGGAAAGTGTGGGCTTGAAATTTATTCAGTGGTGATTATCATTATGATTTTTCTTTTATTTGTAGTTAATTATGAAGAACCAAAATTATAGAAAAAACCAACATAATTCAAATTGGTGTTTTTTGTTGTACACAGTGTTACGAGAACATATGACTAATTTGATTATGTTTACATTTGTTATAAAGTTGATGGGTCCTGTGAAGCGAGGAACGTCAACTACAAGCTATTTCGAATGATTGGTGGGGCGTGTGAAGTCAAGAACATCAATTATTATGTTTGTATGTCTGTTTAGCATGTCAAGTTGTATGCTTTCCTTATGAATACTTTCAATGCCCATTCAACTATCCTAGATAACTGGCAGATACAATGAGCTCTGTCATCCGAAAAATGTAAGCTTGTACATAGGATGGTTTAGCTACTTGAATAATTTTTTTGACAACTACAATGAGCTATGTAATTTGGAAGAATGAAGTATCTCAAGATTGTTAATCATTACAAGTACGTCAACAATGATCAGAGGAAGTGGTATCTTTAGTTGGTCAAATGGTAAGCTCGAAGTTGTGATGAAGAAATAACATAGTCCAAGAGATTCTAGATTGGGTATAAGTGCTAATGAAGACCATATCTAGATTTTATATTGTTATTTATAAAATAAACATTATGGGAGGGTGTTAGGGTTAATGTTTCTTTTAGAGCGGTTGGGTTTGTTGAGATGTTATTGAGATATTCTCTCAACTTCTCTATCTAGGTTTGAAAATAGTTGGATCTAGTTCCAAAAATATATATGTATCATATTTGTGATTAAATGATGAATGAAAAATATTTGACCTTGTACAATTATATTTGTTTTAGATATGCCTTATTTTTGGTGCATTTCAGAATAAACATCATATAGGACAAAATAAATTACATTATTTTCAAATCGAAAGAAATAAAAATAAGTGAATATACATCTATATTATTATACATGCCAAAGGCAAGGTATATAGTGATCAATATCACTTTGAACACTATCAACTTTTTTGACTTCTTTTTTATGCAGTGGATTTATCCAATGTTTTAGCAAAATTATTATGCTGAGAGGCACATTTTATAGCCGAGTATGAGGGTGATGTGTAATTGCTATTGTATTCAATGTGAAAGTGACAGGTACCCCTCTTTAAATAAGAATAAAGTATTCTCTAAATAGAAAAGCAATGTTGGATATATATATATATATATATATATATATATATATATATATATATATAGATATAGATATAGATATAGATATATATATATATATATATTTTAAACAAGTATGCATGTTTAGTTTGTTTTAATCAAAACCATTATAAAACACGGATAATACCAACCTCACTATGGTCTCTCAATTTTTTGTTGATATTATAATCCAATATGGTAAAAATATTTTGCTCATTCTCAGTAATAATTAAAATATTTTCATGTCCACATGACGTAATATAATTTAATATCAACCTTAAAAAGTGATAAAGGAATTATAGGTAGAATAAAGTATGAGTAAGATGATTAGACCTTATACTTTTCAAAAATATATCAAAATACCTAATTTAAATAAACTATTGGAAGATATATGTTAATTATTTTATGTCAATATCAACTTCATTAATAATATGTATATTTATATAGAAAGAAAAGGTTAAAAGAAACTATTTTAATGTTGTATATAAGTAAATATTCAATGTGAAAAGAAAAATAATTGAAAGATAAAATATCAAATAAAAAATATCAAATACTTCCTAATAAGAATAATAAGAGAGATATGTGTAATTCATTCAATTCTTAATATTAAATTAATATGTGACATTTAAAAATATTTAAAATACTAAAAAAAATTAATGTGAGTCATCCATAAAACATCTTAATATACTTAAAAATATATTAATAACAAAAGAAACATTTTAATGTGGAAAATGTAGCCCATATATAAAATGTCTTAGTCCACATGTATGTAAAATATTTTAATGTCATATATATATATATATATATATATATATATATATATATATATATATATATATATATATATATATATATCAATTGAGACATAATGAGTTTTTATGGTTAAATGGTTAAAATGTTTAAAGTATTCTCAATGTTTCACCTTTTTGTATTTTTTAGGTATATTTTTGTTGTCAATTTTCCTTAAATCCAAGAAATATATTTTGGACTTACAACTTTAAGTTATGTACACTATATATCATTCACAAATACAATTTAAACAATGAAAAATATGCATTGTATATATAGAGAGAACTCTCGTTGGGATTTCTCAAGGGATGAGGTTTTTTTTTTTTTTTTTTTTACAATCTAAAAAAGTTTTACATCGGAAGACATTTCATCCCTCTCAGTGCTTGCTAGATCCATGCTTACGATGGATCTATATTGGTACATTTAAAATTATTTAATTTTATTTTATAGCCTTCTATATCAATTTTAATTGGCCCATATTCATTTGGGTCCTATTGGAGGCTTCACATCACCCCACACATTATTTCTAGTTACAAAGATTATAAAGTTTGGTTATAAAGGTTATAAAGCTTTCAATATGTTAAGTTGTAATTTTTATCAACCAAAGTAATTTTGGAATTAATCTAGCATTAGTTTTGTAACATTAAGTGTTTGTGAGACTCTATCTATAATCCATAGTGACATAACAAGTTAATGTCTCTCTCTCTCTCTTGTTTGGTTCCACTTATGATCCACTTGGTAGCTTGCATGCAACACCCTGAGGCTATTTGGCCATTTTCTTGAAGTCATTTGAAAGTAGTTTTTGTAAACTCATGTCAGAGTTTTCAAAGTTGTTTCTCTACAACCCTGCAACAAGAACACAAGTTAGTTTATTGTGCAACTACCACATCATACAAACCTGAAACCAACTTTGATGAGCCTTGAAGTTGTGTTGATGATCAATATAACGAGTCTTGGAGTTGCTTTAAGGAAAGTGATCGACCCTGCTTCTTCAAAGCAACAAACCCTACTAACATGACCAAGAAAGAGAGCTTGATCTTTCCTAGAACCTTGTTAGTGTAGAGAAAAAGAGGCCTGGAGCTACTTTGATGACAAAGATGATGAAGTTATCGTTGCAAATAAGTAGTTCTAGTCCAATGTTTTACAACTATTTCATTTTAACGAATAACATTTTAAACTAATTAAATGAAAAAATCAATAATAGATAAACAAACTTTAAACCTTATGGTAGATTCCATTATCTAAACTTTAGTGCTACTAGAAAGTAATTCTACATTTAAATTTACAAGAGTATTTGTCAATATATGTAACATTTTTACCAAAGTTGGAATGTATGCCATTGTATAAACTGGACATTATTGTAGATACATAATAATACATAGTAGAAAAAAATCAAACACAATGGTAAATGCAACACTAGACCAACAAAAAAACAAAACATTTGATAGAGGACTTTGCAACACTATTAAATATCTAATGAACACAATATTTTATAATAATGAATTATTATATTTTCTAAAAATAGAAATGATAATTCAACATAGTTCAACATCACCCACATCAATTAAAATAAAACAAAATAACTTGCATGCCTTAGTCATAAAAATAAAGTGAGAAAGTAAAAATGATTGCAGGAAGAACTTGTAAGCATACTAGTTAATAAAACCCAAATCCCTTAATTTTTTATCACCTACAAATAAATAAAAATGTATGTCACAAACATAGAATTGAAATTAAACACATAATTCAAACTAAACAATGTCATCAAAAATATGTGACCACTTCTATGTACAAGTTTAAATGTAAAATCTGTGTCTAAAATCATACAACGATGGGGTTCAATTTTTTATGGTTATATTTTAGCATACATTTACAAATCAGCCCTCATATAGAAAGAAACATGGGGATATTTTAGAGAAATAAAAGTGCATTAACTTAAAGTTGATTCCGATTTCACACAAGGGAAAGTGAAGTACTATAAAAGAAATAGACGGGGATTATGGAAAACATTGTGGAGGACAAATCTTGTGAAACTAACTGTGAAACAATTTCCAAAACACGTTAGAGGATGAATCCTACAAAACGCCTTTTTTTTAATTTATTAGTATGGGGCTTATTTTTTCTTCCTCAAAGTGTAGAGTGGTTAGCGATGCGCATTTTCAGATGGAAGTACCCTCAAAATATTTTAACAAAAAGATATTCAATGTGATTTGGTTATCATATCTTTATTAAATGAATTCTAACACAATGATCTCACCCTCATTCGAGAATTGGCCCCTTTGTTTAGAGGAAAGCATGCATACCAAGAAACAACTAGAGAACGAGGTTTATTTGAAGCTTGAATTCACATGAATGAAAATATAGCATTTCAGAATATTTTAAAATGAAATTTTAAAACTAGAAATGTTACCTAAACGCAATTGGAAAATTGGCCTTCCACCGAAGATAGTGTTACAAACTATATAGGATAAATTATAAGATGTGAATTTCAACAGAGTCCTTTTCATACAGGACAAGGTTACAAGGTCGTGTTAGCAACCGAAGTAGTTAGTGCTTCCCCTCTCTACAGCATATACTCTTGACTTCTTGCAAAAATCCATGACTAGTTCTTTTCTCCATTTCGTATAGATTAATTAATTAACACATTCACCAAAACATTGAAGGAAGGACTAGCTAGACTTGAGAAGAACAAAGTTACATTGAAAGAAGGGGAAAGCAATATCGAAGAGAACAACAACATGAACACATGTCTATGAGCTGTTTCAAATGTGAATGATAAACATGAAACATCCATTATGTTGACAAGTTACTCACAAGTACAAGGAATATAAATGTGTTATTACTACATTCACATAATACTTGGGGAACGGAAAGCCTTGTTTTCATGAATTTTCAATTGCAATAATTGTGCACTGCTTATACTATTTGTTTGAAGAAGTTTCTGACATATGAACATATTAGGCAACACAACCCTAACGATTTAAATCCCATTGCTAGACTTCAATTATTAATTTTCACCACATTTGAATTGTTTTGTTTGTTCTGTCGAGATCACCTCTAACATTTCATCATAGTATTATGGGATTGATAGTTTTTTTTGTCAAAATTACATCATTTTTAATGTATTAGAAATATAAAGATATTCATAAAAAAAAAGGAACATGAAGAGAGTTGTTAATATAACAAGAGCCACGTGGTGGCAATGTCACTGTTTTTGCTTTTTGGACATTTTGACATAGTTTTTGTTTAAAAAATAATATATTTTATTTATTTTTTAATTAAAAGAAATATATTTTTAAACTTTTATGTAAATTATAATTATATTTTAACAATAATGTGTATAATTGTAATAGAAGTTTTAAGATTTTATATTGATCTAGACTTGATTTTTTGTGAACGGTGTTTCATTCATTAAAAGGGTCTTCAATATGGAAGGTTTAAATTAATTTATAAAATATATTGAGTTGATATGGTAAACATTGAGCACTCAATTAATGGAAAGAAATTACATACCAATTCACAATCTCCCTTATAAATTTATTCACTAAGCGTAAATACACATGACTCAACTTGTTCTAGCTCTAGCTCTACTCACTTTCCATTGCTGAGACAAGAGCATAGCTATATTTATTTCACAAAGATTTTTCCATCACATAAATGAAAACATTTACATATAAAAAAACATAACCCTTTATTTACATTCCTTAAACAATACTACTTTTTAAAAATAAAAATAAAATAAAATAAAAATTTATCCATTTTGTTTTGTTAATTAAAATTACCAAACAATTAAAAAAAATAGAAACATGTATATATAATTTGAAAAAGTGAGGCCCCTATATAGAAACATATATATATACTTTGAAAAGGTGAGGTGCATATATAAGTTGAAAATGTGAGGTTCATATAATAATGTCATGAAATATATGAACAAAGAAAACTAAAGCTTTCCATAGAAATGACTACATAATATGACTCTATTAAGTATGTGTAATATTGATAATTTTGAATATATCAAACCCCTATTTACGTCGTAAGGCGTTCCCCTCTGAAATCAACTCTCCTTTGAGGTTACGTGTCCATTCGTGGGCCCTTGATTTAGTTATTAGATGATTAAAATTGTTTGAGCCATCAGATTGATTCCACCAATATTAAATTAGAATTAGTTAAACGTTATAAGAATCGCAACTGGCCACACAGAGCAACAACCTCTCCTTGCTTGACACTACCTGGATCACCCTTGCTCAGCGATTCTAGATCGCCCTTGCTGGGTATATTAAGGCGAAAAACGTAGACTGGCATGAGTTGCAAGCAGCGAGGCTAGCGTGCTAGAGCTACCTAAAAAAGCAATACTATTATTTATGTTTACCTTTCTATCACTACAGTTTCCAAATAGGGCTACATGCAGGTTTATTGGACCATTTCAATTTGTGTGTCTGCACAAATGCAAAGGAAAGCTGAGTTGGTTCTCCCACTGTTCTATTTTTTTCCTGGACAGACGGGTTTTATTTTTGTGTTTTATTGTTGTGTTTGTCGTACACAGGTCTTAAAAATAAATGAATGAATGTCTTTCATGGCGCTATGACTCTTTTGTGTATAGCGTCATTTTCATCTGTCAATACTCAGGTCTTAAGAATAAATGAATGAATGGCTCCTTATGGTAAGAAAGAAACAGACAAAGACTGGGGGTTGTGAAAAGATATGCAATGCTCGAGGTAGTTAAAGTTGAGTTTTTTTTTGTGCAGCATAATGTGGATGTTTAAACCTGAGTATTTTTTTCAAGCAATATGAAACAAAAAAGGGAGGAATGAATGATGGACCAATCATGAGATTCAATTCGAATGCTTGGTTAGATTTGTTGTTATCCCATGGAACAAACTACATATTTCATGTATAGTATGATAAAATAAAGTGACTTAAGGAATTAAAATAAGCGTGCTCTAATGAATGGGTTGCTTGCTTAATGAATTTTACATTATGGAAAACCTATAACTGTCAAATCTTCTCATCAAAAATTAGCTTTGATGCTTGAATGTAGACAATGCCATAGGCCAGCACGCATTGGTGTGACAGAAAATAGTAGGTAAGAAGAAACCTAACAGATACAAGTAACACTTTTTTGAACTGTATGATGGAATTGAAAAGGCCCTACTTCGGATACAAGTTATAAACTTCATAGAAAGACCCTACTTCAGATACAAGTTATAAACTTCATAGTTTCCTGAATTCTGGGTCACTCCTAACTTATTGCTGAACTCCACCTGCAAATGAGATAAACTATCTCACATTATCCATCACACACTCCCTCTATATGATAAATGTGATCTCAGTATCAATTTGCATACATGAATTGGTGGATTTCATTTCATTTTATAGTGTATGTAGAGCATAGAGGAAAGAGATTTGAGGTTCTTTGTTAACTAGTAGAAGCTTGAGGAGAGAAAGAAAATGTTTCCAAACAATTGGATGAAGTATCTAGGGAAAGGAATGATGCACTCCATTAAAGCAAACAACGGTATTTTCCCACAAGGAACTTGAAAAAAATCATGCACTAAAGAGGCAGAGAGATGTAGTAGGGAGCATTGATAGTCTGCAATTGCATGCATATTCTGTAGCTTTGTTGTTTACAGTGTTAAAATATTTGCATTAGCTGTGTTTAGGCTAATAGAGCTATGGGCTACCTCTTAATTTTCATTTCAAAGAAGAGTTGTGCGTCCATGGCTAGGACTTAAGATGCTTGAACTGAACGAATTTATTATAGCTCAGCTTAAAGAGAGAGACACAGCTTTTCTTGATGTAACAGAGGGTGTTCTTGTGCCACAGGTGATCTACCTTGGGATAAAACTTGTGCATCTATGGATTCGTTTTTGCTTTTTATTGCACTGGTTATGATCAAATGTTTATGCAATAAAGCTATAGTGGAAGTTAGTCTAAACATTCTTAATACATGGGAGGGTTTTACTTGGATGGTTGCTAATAAGGTCTTTGTGTTCTATTTCCTAATTCCATTCTTGCATTAATAATTGAATTTTAACTCAGTTTACCTCTGTCTAATGTTGTTTTTTGCATATGGCAATTCAAAGCAGCGTATACTATATTTGATACCTTTCTGGCCTACCAAATTGATGGTACAAATTATGTTTTACATTTAAACATATGTTTTTGATTGAAACATCATAGGTGACTCCTGGATCACCTGCTTATCGAGCTGGATTCCGTCCTAGAGATGTCATCGTTCAGTTTGATGGGAAACCAACTAAAAGCATCAAGGAGGTGAGTTGGAGCATGTTTTTTATAATCAACAGCACACAACAATAGAGAAATGTCATGATTTCTAATTTCTTATATAAATGGGCTACAACAGATTGTTGAGATAATGGGTGACAAAGTTGGAGTGGCTTTCAAAGTAATTGTGAAGCGATCAAATAATATACAATTGACCTTGACTATAGTGCCAGAGGAAGCCAACCCAAATCTATTTTGAGTACGAAGGGTAATATGCATTTTCTTTGCATTAATTGGATTGGGTTTTTGTGAAGCAATTCATCATCTATTGAAGGTAGCAGTGAGAGGGTCAGCTGGTTTGCATCAACTACCCTTTATAGATTTATACCATCATTTTTATCTGTCAATACTCATGTATATATTACCTTGTAAATATGATTAGGGTTTTAGGGGGGGCTAAAAATAGATTCTGTAGAGAAATTGAGAAAGATTTTTTAAAGTACCACAGACTCATATATGTAGATTAATTGAATATAAAGTCCTTGTTGCAGCCTCTGATTGCCCAAGTGAATTCACAAGGAGGTAGGGTTTCACATAGACTGTATGCATCTAGGTTTCGTAGGTGTTGTGAGTGTAATGTTGTGAGTGTGGTGCATATTGTATTGAAACAATAACAAGTTTTGAAAAGTGCATGCACAAGGTTTCGCTCATTTCTCTCAAAAATCGATCCCCTTTTGTTTTTTTATTGGTGTCTGATAGACAATAATACAAGTGCTTGAGAAGATTGGAATTGATGCAAATCATAGTCGAAACCCTCAAAGTGAGTTTTTCAGTCATTTGAAAAATTTGCTCCATGGCAGAGTTGAACATAGTTCCCTGTTTTATGTAAAATAGGGATGGAAGGAGTTATGCAAAATGTGATGTGAGGTTACCTACATACCTACTAAAGGCTTAAACATGCTTATTTCTTCTCTGTGGTATACTAAAGTGGTTGGAAATAACTTGAAGAATGGGTGAAGACTGTTGTTAATGTCATTGTGGCAGCAATAGTAGGCATGGTAATGTTCCAAAGTTACTGAATTTTTTCCTATGCTTTTCTAGAAGGGATTTTTTTTCACAAGTGTCATTTTGCTTGTTACAGATGCCTCACCAGATTCTGAAAATGATGAAAATGGACTCTGTATTTAGAATAAATTGATACAATTCTAATTGGTATTGATACCCTCATTCTGAGCTTGTTTGTGACTGCATGGTTTTATGCTGCTTTTATGTGCTTGGAATTTAAGATCTTTTATTGCATGGATAATGATGGGAGTACGTTATTCTCAGTTCGCTTTCTAAATATTTTTTTTCTTGTTGGAATTCATAATACTTACTCTTTTATTATGAATCCATTAGTTTTATTTTGTTATTAGTTGACTTGTGATCATCACTGACATTGTTTTCTGTAATAGATGTAGATCTTAGTGTTATGCAAAGACTGAGAATGCTAAATATAAATATAATGATGCCGATGATGTATAATAATACACAATAGAATGACCCCATAAAATAAAGCTATTAGCTCACGATCGTAATTTGATAGGGTATAGCAGTCCTTGTGGTAAGCAAGAAACAGACAACCATGTTCCATTACTTTTAATCTATGCATTCCATCACGATTTTAACCAAGAAATTATGTATTATTAAAAGGAATTAACCAATCCATTTTCTCAAAAAATAAAAAGAAATATTCCCTTTTCTAATTGCCAAATTCACATCTACAAACCTCTGTTTGAATGCAAGGCCTCTCTTCAATCTCATTCTTTCAACTTTATTATAGAAATTGCTTGAATGTAGACAATGTCGTATGTGAGCATGCATTAGTGTGACAGAAAATAGCAGGTAAGAAGAAACCTGACTGGTATAGGTAATAGTTTTCTGAATAGTATGATGGAAGTGAAAAGACCCTACTTCAGATACAGGTTATAAACTTCATAGTTTCCTGAATTGTGGATCACTCCTAACTTATTGTTGAACTCCACCTGCAAATGAGATAAAATATCTCACACTATCCATCATACACTCCCTCTATATGATAAAAGTGATCTCAGTATCAATTTCCATACATGAATTGGTGGATTTCATTTCATTTCATACTGTATTTAGAGGATAGAGGAAACAAATTGAGCTTCTTTGTCAACTCGCAAAAGCTTGTAGAGAGAAAGAAAACATTGCCAAACAATTGGATGAAGTATCTAAGGAAAGGAATGATGCAGTCCATCAAAATGAAGAAACTTGGGAATAAAATAAAGGGATTGACAAACAATTAGGTAAGGTTTTGAGATTGAATGAAAATGCAGTTAAAGAGAAAGATCCAAGACTTTTGGAGGCTCTGTCAGAACTTGAATTTGAAAGGAAAGCACAGAAGTTTTCTGAAGCAAGGAAAACATATTTGAAGATGGAATTAAACCAAACAAGGTTATTTTCCCACAAGGAACTTGGAAAGAATCATGCACTAAAGAGGCAAAGAGACGTAGCAAGGAGCATTGACAGTTTGTAGTTGCATGCATATTTTGTTGCTTTGCTATTTTCAATGTTAAAATATATGCATTAGTTGTGTTTAGGCTAATAGAGCTATGGGATACCTCTTAATTTTCATTTTCCAGAAGCGTTGTGCGTCCATGGCTGGGACTTAAGATGCTTGAACTGAACGAACTTGTTATAGCTCAGCTTAAAGAGAGAGGTCCAGCTTTTCTTGATGTAATAGAGGGTGTTCTTATGCCACAAGTGAGCTACCTTGGGATAAAACTTGTGCATCTGTGGATTCGTTTTTTCTTTTTATTGCAGTGGTTATGATAAAATGTTTATGCAATAAATCTATAGTGGAAGTTAGTCTAAACATACATAATACATAGGAGGATTTTACTTGGATGGTTGCTAATAAGGTCTTTGTGTTCTATTTCCTAATTCCATTCTTGCATTAATAATTGAATTTTAGCTCAGTTTACCTCTACCTAATGCTGTTTTTTGCATATGGCAATTAAAAGGAGTGTATACTATATTTGGTACCTTTTTGGCCTACCAAATTGATGGTGCAAATTATGATTTACATTTAAACATATGTTTTTGATTTAAACATCATAGGTTACTCCTGGATCCCCTGCTTATCGAGCTGGATTCCTTCCTAGAGACGTCGTCATTCAGTTTGATGGGAAACCAACTAAAAGCATCAAGGAGGTGAGTTGGAGCATGTTTTATATAATCAGTAGCACACATCAGTAGAGAAATGTCATGATTTCTAATTTATTATATAAATGGGCTACAACAGATTGTTGAGATAATGGGTGACAAAGATGGAATGGATTTCAATGTAATTTTTAAGTGATCAAATAATATGCAGTTGACCTTGACTATAGTGCCAGAGGAAGCCAATCCAAATCTATTTTGAGTACAGAGGATAATATGCATTTTCTTTGCATTAATTGGATTGGGTTTTTGTGAAGCAATTCATCATCTGCTAGGCCACACCCAAGGATTCCCTTGATTGTAATAATGTCATCCAAGAACATATAAAGCCTGCACAAGAGAAAACTAAATAAAGTGTAGGACCTTACCTCACTTATAAGGCATTGAATTCTTTGAGCTCAGGTGAAATACCGAGCCAAGCTTTTCAAGATAAAATGAAGCTGGCACATGAACTTATATTAGAAGGTTAGAGTTTGCATGACCAATTTATGAAAAATTGCAATTCACGTGTACAAACCTCTGTTTGAACACAAGGCCTCTCTTCAATCTCATTATTTAAACTGTATTATAGAAATTTCATAAGTTATTGATCCAGACATACCTTCCAATTCATGGAGTTATCTTTGAGCTTTTATCTTTTCATAGCCTTATAAATTACTTATAAAACAGGCTACTGCATCCATAAAATTGTCCCATATGGTCAACGGTGACCGACCCAACATATATATGGAATTCCACATGAATACCTAAACAAAGTCTACAAATGCCTTGAGGGAAATGTGCAAGTAATACAAAAATTCATAAAACACAATACCCAAGAAGCCCACTAAACCACTGAATGCATCCTGAATCAACCTCATATACCCAATATGGAAAACCCCTACATTATGTTTCTCAGAACAAAAAAAATTATTGCTCGAGGGACTTTCAATATCTCTATTAATGCCACCGATACCACTTTTATGATCCTAAGCACTACATATGATATTATATCTACTATTAAGACAACAATATCTGATATACCACACATTTTTACAGTTGAATTTAGTCTTCATACCCATTGATCCATTTTTATTCCCTTTAATCCCATGTTGCTTCTGCCATTATTGTTAACATAAACATAGGAATATGAATATGAACAATGAGATTTACATTCTATATATGTTTCAAGAATTTGTATGTTGTGTTTGGAGTTTACAATATTCAATTTGTCAATGTCCAAGGCGATAACTGGAAGTTTCAGCCAATTCAGTGAGATGGGTGACACCCAAATGCCGATGTTACAATCAAATGTGTGAGATACCCAATCATACAATCCAAAAATATGGAAAACCCCTCCATTATGTTTCTTAGAACAAAAAAAAGTATTGCTCCAGGGACTTTCAATATCTGGATCAATGCCACTGATGCCATTGCTATGATCCTAAGCACTGCATATGATATTATGTCTACTATTAAGACAACAATATCTGATAGACCATACATTTTTACAATTTAATTTAGTCTTCATACCCATTGATTAGAATACTCCTCTCTCCCATTTTTATTCCTTCTAATCCCATGTTGCTTTTGCTATTCTTGTTTAAAAAAACAGAGGAATATGAATGTGAACAATGAGATTTACATTGTATATATGTTTCAGGAATTTGTGTGCTGTGTTTGGAGTTTACAATATTCAATTCGTCAACGTCCAGGGAGATGGGTGAGGTTTGCAAGTGAATTGCCCTTGTTCAAATATCCAGAGGCATCACCCATACTCATACGCCTATAGTGTAAGAGGATACAAGAAATATGAAAGCAAGTCACATCACCAACTCCTACCTCTAGATGAAGCCCAAAACTGTTAAAAAAAATGATTTTTTGACTTGGAGTGAATTAAAAGAAAAAATGATTAACCAATGATAAGGAATTAATGAGTCTACAAACTTTTATGAAAATGAGCCAAAACTTAAAGTGAAGTCAGATTTTTATTTATTAACCAGACTTATAATTTATTAATTATGTTTTAAAAATTCTTATTGGAGTTGAAAAATATTTAAAATTGTAACTTATGGAATGATTCTTTTTAACATATGTAGATGATAAAAAATAAAGATTAAATTAAATATATTTAATAGTCTTGCATTCATTTTTATATTAAAAATAAATAATTTAATTTCTTCAAATTATAACTTTAGTAATGATTGAATAATATACTTCTAACCATAATAAATTAAAACAATTATTTAATTATTAAATAATGCATTTAGAAATCTTCAATACAGAAATTATATTTGTCCTTGTTATATTCTTCAATTAGTTGTAGTGGGGTAATATATAGATATGGATAACACACTGATCCCAACAAAAATTACCTATTAATTAATAGTTAATAATGTTCTTATTCTATCATCATGTTAAAATCCAAACTTTATATTAAAGCCCAAACCCATCACAGAATTTTCTAAACTTTGAAAAATGATCGGTGGTTTTTTATGGTAAGTTCTTTTATGAGTACTGTTAAATTTATTTAAAATTTTTAATTGTATAACTAATAAGTAGTTTATAATTTGAATAAACCATAGGCTATATTATATCTATAATTTAATTCTTTCTCGTTTTACTGGTCACTTATGATTGACTTTAAATTTCGTTAATTTATACAATACATGCAATAAAGCCACTTGGATACAAGAAACAAGATGCCCAAACATGTGCATTATAGGTAATTTGATGTCGGTACATTTTATTACCTTCTTGATAGATTTGTGTTGCATCATGCAATCACTACAATACAGGGAATTGATCATCTAAAATATGATAACTGCTATAAGCATGGCACAAATCCCTGGTATACACACATGGATATAGACTTCTATATCAACCTCATATAAAAACAATACAAGAACTCAAAAACTAGTGAAGCTCTTAGCAAGGCATACCACCTTATATTCTATTCACTGGGTGAAGGGTAAGAAGAATTTATAAACAATAATCTATCTTTAATCAAAGAAGCAAATACATACATGGATATAGACTTCTATATCGGCCTCATAAGAAAACAATACAAGTACTCAAAAACTAGTGAAGCTCTTAGCAAGGCATACCACCCTATATTATTCACTGGGTGAAGGGTAAGAAGCATTTATAAATAGTGATCTATCTTTAATCAAAGAAGCAATGCTTTGACTGCAAAAACGTTTTGATTCTGCACGGGTGACCAGAGTCCTCGAACTTGGGCACCCAAGATTGTAAACAACTAAAGAACTACATGAGACATTAAACAAATGGAAAAGGTATTGGACTGTATAGCTCCATTGAGAGGGTATATTGTCTTTTAAACGCTGGAATTGAACACTATATATTCCTTTGTCTAATATAACTTAAATGACCTTGAAATAATATTATGATTATAAATTGTTTCTCCCAACATCACATCTAGAGCTGACTAGGATGACTAGAGGGTACCTTATCTAAGGACTAGTGGATAAAAGGATAAATTCGTAGCTCTATCAATTTCATATAAATTATCATGGTGTTGCTACCAACATTCGATGATAATTTGCAATATCAAGTGCCATTATTCTTGAATTTATGCCTTACGACGTTTCCTTTGCAACATGTGGTGCAAATGCTAGTTTTATATCACTTTTCTTTTCTTTATGCAAATAATTGAAAAATCCTTTAACATGTGGGATGACGATGTTTCATTCAAATTGAATATATGGGTACGATAAATCTATGTCCAATTTTCTTGCTCTTAGTCGTTGAATCAATTTTGATGTGTAGGAACTTCTAAGAGAATACCCATTATAAACAACTGTTATGAAACCAGCTCAAGAAAAGATAGAAAAGAAAGATCAACGCCTTAGAATTCAGCCTCTTCGAGGGGGAAACCTCCTTTACATTACATAAATGAACAATTCTTGGATGATACAAATGAAAAAACCTCCTTTCTATATATAGGAGTCTAAGGAGTCACAATATAATCCAGCCGACCTAACAATAATAATATAAAGCCACAAAAATAACAATAGAGGGATTCTATGGGGCACAGAAATAACAATATGGGGGTAATAGGGGCACAACAATATAAATAAGGGGTATAACTACAATAGTAATGGGGTAATCACTAGTATTATAGGGACCCAACATGCCCCTCTCCTTCAAAAAAGTGTTGTCCTCAACGCTTGAGTAGTTCTGGATACTTCTGCATAAAATTCTCATCCTCCCATGTGGAATCTTCAGCGGATAAGTTCTTCCACTTGATAAGATACTCTGAAATTGATCGATTTCGTAGCTGTCGAGTTCTTGTTTCTGTGACTGCTTCCGGTTCCAATATAATTTTTCCTTCCTCGTCAAGTTCTGGCAATATTGTTTGAACTGGGAGCTTGTCACCTATAACCTTCTTTAAACATGAAACATGGAAAACTGGGTGCAATCGAGAAGCTGCAGGAAGCTCCAATTTGTATGCCATAGTACCAATCTTTTGCAACACCTTGTACGGACCATAATACTTTGGTGATAATTTATTATCCTTCTTAGCTTGCTTTAGGGACATTTGCTTATATGGTTGTAGCCGTAGGAATACCCAATCACCTACATCAAAACTTCTTTCACTGCGATGTTGATCTGCCTGTTGTTTCATTCTATTTTGTGCCAACACGAGGTTATCCTTTAAGAGTTGGAGGACTTGTTGTTGATGTTCGATGTGATGTTCCACTGCCTGAACCTTAGAATTTTCTCTTAAATATGATGTGATGGATGGTGGTTGATACCCATAAAGTGCCATAAATGGGGTCATTTTTGTTGCTGTATGGAAGGAAGTGTTATACCACCATTCAGCCAGAGGCAACCATTTGACCCATTGTGTCTGTTTATCAGATACAAAGCAACGAAGATATCCTTCCAAACATTTGTTTACTATCTCAGTTTGCCCATCAGATTGAGGATGATAAGATGAGCTATGAGCTAACTGAGTACCAAGACAAGAAAATAATTCTGTCCAAAAATTTCCAGTGAAAATGGGATCTCTGTCACTTACAATAATCTTTGGGTTTCCATGTAGCTTTTGAACTGTTTCCATAAATGCAGTAGAAACTGTACTGGCTTTAAATGGATGTGATAATGCACAAAAGTGTGCATACTTGGTAAGTCTGTCAACTACCACCATGATGACACTCTTTCCCTCAGACTTGGGTAAACCTGTGATAAAATCCATTGAAACCTCCTCCCAACGTTGGCTTGGAATGGATAAAGGTTGTAATAGACCCGGTGTCTTAATTGTTTCAACTTTATTTTGTTGGCAAACCAAACATTCCGCCACAAACTTTTGAATATCTGATTTAAGGCCATCCCAAAAAAATTCCTTCTTAACCCTGTGGTAAGTTTTTAAAAATCCTGAGTGCCCTCCTAAGGGAGAAGTGTGCAATTCCATAAGAATCTTTTGTTTTAGCTGGGAATTCTTACAGAGGTATAAGCGATCTTTGTACCATAACGAATCATTTTTCCAGCTAAATGTATCAGAAGTACTGGAATCTTGTTGTAGCTTTCGAATAAGTGCCCACACTTCTTCGTCATTCTTCCATTCCTCCTTTGCTTCGTTTATCCAATCTGGTTGGATAATAGAAATGGCACACAACAATGCTTCCACATCCTCATCCTTTCTTGAGAGTGCATCTGCCACCACATTTTGCTTCCCTTTTTTGTAGATGATTTCAAAGTCATAACCCAACATCTTTGTGACCCACTTTTGTTGCTCTTCAGAGGATAATCTTTGTTCTAAAAAGTATTTAAGGCTATCATGATCCGTTTTTACCTTGAAGTGTCTTCCCATTAGGTAGGGTCGCCATTTCTTAAGTGCATGGAGTATTGCCAACATTTCCTTCTCATAAATAGCTTTGCTTAAAAACTTTCCCTTGATTGGACGACTTTCAAAAGCAATGGGTCTTTCATCTTGCATTAGAACAGCACCAATTCCATTTCCTGAAGCATCACATTCCACAATAAAGGTTTTTGTGAAGTCCGGTGTAGCTAAGACCGGTGCTTGGCACATTGCCTCTTTAAGATGTTCAAAGGCCTTTGTTGCTTCCGGAGTCCATGAAAATGAATCTTTCTTCAATAATGTTGTTAGAGGTGCTGCTATTCTCCCATAATTCTTAACAAACTTGCGATAATACCCTGTCAACCCAAGAAATCCTCGCAGATGCTTTATGGATGTGGGGATTTTCCATTCCTTAATGGCTTTAATTTTGCTAGGGTCTACCTTAACTCCTTCATGAGATACAATATGACCCAAATATTCCACCTCCTGGACTCCAAAGAAACATTTGGATCTTTTTGCATATAATTGTTTCTCCTCCAATAGTTGTAGCACCTGTCAACATGTTCAACATGATCCTTCCAAGACTTGCTGTAGATTAGTATATCATCAAAAAATACTAACACAAATTTTCTAAGGAATGGTTTGAAAATTGAATTCATCAAACCTTGAAATGTTGAAGGTGCATTGGTAAGGCCAAAAGGCATGACCAAAAATTCATAATGACCCTCATGAGTTCTAAATGCCGTTTTCGGAATGTCTTCAATCTTCATTCTGATTTGATGATATCCCGAACGAAGATCCAACTTGGTGAAGTAAATTGATCCATGCAATTCATCCAGTAATTCATCAATGACAGGAATGGGGAACTTATCTTTAATAGTGAGCTTGTTGAGCTCCCTATAATCTGGACACATGCGCCATGATCCATCCTTCTTGTGCACCAATACTACTGGAGCTGAGAAAGAACTTTGACTCGGTTGAATTATACCAGCCTCTAGCATTTCTGCAACCATACGTTCAATTTCACTTTTTTGGACATAGGGATATCTGTACGGCCTGATGTTTGGAGGAACACTTCCTGGAATCAGATGAATAGCATGATCATGATCACGCATAGGTGGGAGACCTTTGGGAGTCTCAAATACCTTGGAATGATTGTCCAGGACTTTTTGGAGATCTGGAGAAATAGATGATTCCAATGTGGAAACATCTAGCGAACATAATTGTGCAATTACACCTCTTTGCTCCTTTTTTAGAAGCTTTGTCATGCCATTAGAGCTGATTATCTTTCCTGGTTTCCCTGCAATACCCCTTAATTCAACTTCCTTTCCTTCCACAGAAAATTTCATGAAAAGTTCTTGAAAATTAAAAGCTATTGTACCCAAGGATTGTAGCCATTGGACTCCTAGTACAACATCAGCACCTCCCATTGGAATGGAAAGCATTGGGCTAGTCAATACATATTCTCCCATGGATAGCTTGATATTATGGCACTTTCCAGAACAATTTATTGTTCCTCCATTTGCAATCATCACTTGACACTCTGGTGCTGGATATAGGAAGCAATTCAATTCTTTTGCTACCCTACAATGAATAAAATTGTGGGTGCTTCCTGAATCAATCAACACTATTACCTTTTTCTTCTTGATTTGTCCTTCTATCTTGATGGTTTGAGGAGTGGTAATTCCCGCCAATGCATTACAAGATATGGTCGGATTTATTTGTTCTTCATCTAGGCTTTGTTCCTGGAATATATCCTCTTCTTTTGACCTTTCTTGCTCCTTTTCTTCTTCCTCTTCACAATCTATGTAGAATAATTTCTTCTCAGCACACTTATGACCTTTTGTGTATTTGCTATCACAATTGTAACAAAGCCCTTTTGCTCTTTTTTCTTCCAATTGTTGTGGTGTCAACCTTGTAGGTTGTGGAAGACTATGGGCAACAACACTTCCGTCTTTATAGTTGTGAATGGTATGCTTCCTAGTTGCCATAATTTTGCTTTCCATTTTTCTTGCTAACCTGAATGCCTTCTCTAATGAATCAGGTTCCCAAAGGCGCACATCATGTTGGATATTATCCTTTAAAGACCCTATGAACACATCAATCCTATGCTCCTCTGGAATATCTTTTACCCTTATGTTCAATTTTTGGAACTCCTCAATGTGCTCCATTATTGAACCCTTTTGTTTGAGACTTATCAATTGGCTAAAAAAAGTGTTGCTTTTTGTATCCTCATAATGTGCTATCAATTCTTCCGTAAAAATTGCCCAAGTGATAAATTGTTTACGAGAACAAAGCCATTGATACCATACAAACTGATTTGGTTCCAAATATAAAGTTGCCATACGTACCTTTTGTGTGTTTTGCACATTATTGAGATCGAAGAATTGCTCCATCTGTAATATCCATGTGGCGGGATCCTTGCCATCAAACTTCCTCATATCGATTTTTGGAACATGGTGAGTCTTCGATCCAACATTAGAGTCTATGGAATCATGATTAACATTTCTTTTGTTCTCATCATGAGTTTCCTTTAGTACTCTTTCACCCTTAGTGACCATTTCTTGTAGCAACTTATCCATCTTATCATCCATGCCATCAATTTTAGCGTCCATGCCATTCACCTTAGCTTCCATGCCATCTATCTTAGCTTCTACACCTTTCTTTAAACCGTCCATCTTAGCTTCTACATCTTTCCTTAAACCATCCATTTTAGATTCTGTTGCTTTTTGTGCAAGTGACATTTGTTGCACTTGTTCTTGTAATTTTGATATATCATGTAGCATTTCTTCTTCTTCTTCATGAGTCATGCTAGAGCTTTCAGGTTCCTTACTAGGTGTTTGCATTTTCTTTCCTCGGGGCATCAGTTACCGATAATAATGCTCTACTATGCCCTTTGAATTCCTTCAAAATAAATTTTCAAACCAAGCTTAAGCAAAAATTAAAGAAAATCTACACACCTTTTTTCACTTTGTAGGAGCTCGATATTGCCTCCGATGTATCTCTGTACTTTCTGATTATCTAGTTCTGAATTTGTGACCTGTAGTAGCCCTCTGTGTCCTCTTTCCAATTGGATTCTCCAAGGAAGAGTTATGCGAAATCTCCCACAGTGACTTGATTATAGACTAGTTCAGTAGAGCGAACTTGTACGACGTGCCACGTGTCACTGTTTCAACCTTTGACTCTGAAAAATATATAAAAGAAACTACAGTCCGTCCTCTTTCTGTACCTTCTTACGAAATTTCAATCCGATGCTCAGAGAGAAAGTTATGACGATTTTCCCCAGGTCACCTGTTTTGAATGTAATTCAGGAGTCTGCAAAAAGACCAACTTCCTCAGATCATATCTCCGAAAATATCGCGCGAAAAACTCTGAAATTCGGACCCAAGGTTCAGCGCGATTTCTTCTCAAATGGGTTTTTTTTGCGACTTCTGAAACGTCACAGAAAAAAAGTTATAGCGAAAATTCCACGATGACCTGTTTGGAGCAGCGAAACCCTAGAATCCAAAGCTCTGATACCAAATGTTATGAAACCAGCTCAAGAAAAGATAGAAAAGAAAGATCAACGCCTTAGAATTCAGCCTCTTCGAGGGGGCAACCTCCTTTACATTACATAAATGAACAATTCTTGGATGATACAAATGACAAAACCTCCTTTCTATATATAGGAGTCTAAGGAGTCACAATATAATCCAGCCGACCTAACAATAATAATATAAAGCCACAAAAATAACAATAGAGGGATTCTATGGGGCACAGAAATAACAATATGGGGTAATAGGGGCACAACAATATAAATAAGGGGTATAACTACAATAGTAATGGGGTAATCACTAGTATTATAGGGACCCAACAACAACAATGCAACATGATAGTCATATTTTCTAAAGTGAATAAATTCAATGTTTGTTTATGATATAAATTGTTATGATTTACTCACTTTTCTAAAAAAAATAAAATGAATACAATTTTTAGAATACAGTGATATAGTTTCTATAAATGAAATGAAATTATAATTTTAGTCAAAATTTTGAAAAAAAAAAACTTGAAAACCTAAATAATTGAGTTTTTCTAATGCTTTATAAAATTAGTCGACTAAATATGAGCCAAAATAAATATTTTAATCTTTTAAAATATCATATTGCTTTCACCATCTTGGCAACTTGATTTGATGAACCACTTATTTTTAGTTGCCCATTTCTGATTCATCCAAGTTTATTTTGAGTTGCCCATTTCTAATTCATCCAAGTTTTTCACAACATTCTCATCTCCATCTCTTCTTAAAAATATATATATTGAGTACACAATAAATTTTATATTAATTAACACGTACATATAAATATTAATAACTTTTGTTATTAATAAATTATATTGGTTAAAAAACTTTAATATATCTATCTATATATAAATAACTAAAAATAACATATTATAAAACGTATTACAAAAAATCTTAGAATAAATATATATTACATATATATAAATGTTTATATAAATTGAACATATACTTTTTTCTATAACATAAACATAAAAATATGTTAAGTCATCATAAAATAAACTTGTATACATAAAGGTTGTAAATCCACTTCCCTTTTATCTCATTTATTAAGATATATCGTAAATAATAAGAATATTATTTATGAATTTTTATATATTTTATTTATTACCTCTTGTAAATTAATAAAGTTCTTGAACAATGGACAACATTTTTATAGGTATAATCTAAATTGACTGAGGGTTTCATGAAGTAAATACTTTTATCTTCAAATATTCTTGTGGGAAAATGTGGCACTGGTCTTTATGGACATTAATCATGTAGTCATTGCAAGATATCACCGAATTTCTAGGATACCAAAGAAATGTGTCTATGTTTGCTCGAAGATATGAATTTCCGGGATACCAAAGAAATGTGTCCATGTTGGCTCGAAGATATACTAGTTTTCAATACAATAGTAGAAATTGACTCCCAAAATCTTGGTGATAAAATATATGGCTAATTTTCAACAAGGGTCTAATTTTTTTAGAATATTTGTGCAAACCAAATCCATTTTTCAAAAATTAACGAGATTATAAGGATTCGTTAAGGTTATTGCAAGATGACTCAATATTGAATAATACTTCATCTCCATAAATGATGTTTAATTTTCCATGCAACCACCTGATATTACCACGTGTTTTATACCAAATTACTGGAGATTACAATGATTACTATGATAAGTCTAATTTTAAGAACATGGAAGCCAACCAAAATTGTAACTGCACAAAATCAATCACCTAAAAGGAATGCCATGAAATTGATGCTTTGTAAGATAATGGAAATGTTATCAAATTGTTTTGATTTGAGAAATTTTGCCAAGTATGGTATGCATCAGACACATAAAATCTCAGAGCCTCCATTCAAGGAATGATTGAAAACTTTGTTGCATCGGTGGCTATAATAACATAGTGTCATAATTCTCCAAATTATGGGATGGAAGTTACACATCTTTAAGATCGTTGAACATAATCTTGCAGTTGGTTCCCAAATATCTATATAATCATTACACCTATTGTTGAATCAAAAGAGGCTCAAGCTAGTAAATTTACATCAAGTGCGATGCATGGGGGGTTCTAACACATGAAGGGGGAAATGGATTGTGACCCTTAGAAGCTTGTAATAGCGCGTAGCTTGAAGGGAACATACGAGCAGAATGAAATCACAAGCTAAAATTTGGAATATTCCACGAATTAAATTGATGGGTTAGTCCAACAACACACATTCAACAAGATACAATTACATACAAAATAGTTCATAATCAAATGTGTACGTTAAACAACATACATTACTAAAGTGACAAAAATAGTCCAACTACAATAAAAACATATGCATGAAAGCGTGTTGGCTCTGATATTATTATATAAGTGAAAGTTCCATCCATACATACACCATTGACGACCACTAGCCCTAATAGTGGAACATTACGGTCATGAACACTTGCTCCTCCAAAGAAGTATACTTTCTCTACACTATGGAGAAGCCAATGCTCGTCACAATACTACGAAGTCTTTTCTAAGCCTAAGTTTAGCCAAAATCTTGGCTCCCAAAAGCCTTTTCTATGAGTTATGAGGTTCTATTTATAACAAAGGGTGGGGCGACCCTTGACATTCTCCTTTGTGACTCTTTGACTTTCCTCATGACTTTTCAACTTATGTATAAATAACTCATTATATAACATGATGATCTTTCACATTCCACTGATGACATTTGAAATTTCACTTACAACATATTTACAAATAATATTACATTTTCCACATGTAGCCATGTGAGACAAAATAGGCTAGAGATAGCCAAATAAGACAAAACATTATTTCTTCGAAGTTTCGGGAAAGACCAACTCGACATCTTCCACTTGGCGCGTCTCGGTCACATATTGATGCCAAGCTTGGTACTGCATGATGATGTCCCCAAATTGCTTGATAGTGTCTTTCTTATAGCAGAATGGTGCCTCCATGGCAACTGGGTATATGGTCTTGGAACCTGTGTCGAACTTGTTATGAAGCATGTGCAGCATTGTGTTGACCATGATGGGACCACCAATATACTTGTGTATGTTATGTGCGCTCAACTCCAATTCATCCTTGGTGACCTCTTGTCTTAGCTACTCCATGTACTCAGTGATCTCTAGCCAAACTTGGTTCTTTGGTTTAGTCTCCATGAGGGAACCGACTGATGGGATCTTGTGCATTCTCACCATGACATCCAAATTGTTGTATAACCGTGCATATGAGGCCTATTTGATGATGATGAATGGGGCAAGCTGCTCATAGTTCTGGATCAACATTTAGACTTTTTCTTTCTCCATCTCTGCCTATGGCTTCATCTTCTTAGCTAAGTGAAGTGGGGCCCCCTTGTACTTCCTTTTCCACTCTTGCACATGGGCAACGATAGCATGTGCGTTCTTGAGAGTTTGAACAAACTCTTTGCTCTGTTGTTGTAAGCCATGCACACAGACAACTACTTTATGCACAGTGATAAATACGTCATAGAGCTTCCACATGATAATCTCAAGTGTTGATACTTCATCAAATATCTCTTTCCTCAACTCTCCCATTGGGTAAACTGCACTCTGCTCTCTGAGTTGTTCTACCTCTTGCTTGGAAGGCTGTAAGTTTTTTTCCAATATTCCTTCCAGGTCAATCCAAGCAGCCAAGCAGTAGGACAAACATGTGATGATAGAAGATACTAAGGTATACAATATCCTAGGTGACCTTAAGGAAATGGAATCACCGGAACATATCAAAAAAACCCATCCACATTAGCAAAACACCCCCACAAGACATTTCAACCACTTATATAGCATGTCCCTAACTCCCATTGATGATATAAGCCTTTTAACCCAGTTTCTCTCTCACGATATAGGAAAGACAACAAATAACAACTCAAATTCACTCCCATAAGCCTCTGTTCCAGTGACTGTGGAGTTTTCTTAGCAAACCTATGCCAGCGAGCATGCGATTTGAGCCACTTTTCTAGCCTAGAATACCGACCTCTGCCCAAAAATTGCTACAAACATCAAAATCCATAAAATACATGAGAACAATACTAAATATTCAAGATCAACCTTAATATTAAGCTTGAGCATCCCTAACCGAGACTGGCATTCTATCAAACACTTGGCATCAATGCAACCTATAGGTCTAGGATACAAGGCAGAGCATAAATGACTGAAATAAATTCTGAAACATAACCATGAGGATCACCTCCTTCTCCATTGAACTATTGTATCATCAATTATGCATTTCATCCATCCATTTAAGAGTTACAAGTAAATACATGAAATAACCATGACATAAAGCAATCATTCAGCCATGCTTATAACTAGCATATAGCCATATAAATATCAGAGATATGAGAGCCATTAAATCCACATATAAACAAGTACAAGGTATGAGAACTTAGCTTTTATTAATCATAGGAGAATACAACCAAGTTTAGGACGTCCACGTACTACCCAACCATAGACATGGTTGAACAAAATCTGTCTTTCAGCTAGTCACCCTCGTGCCATATTCCAAGAATGAATGTGGGATCTAATAGAACAACCAATCCAATTACAACCAAGAGAATCCAGAGGTTAAACCACCTCCACCCTCAGCAAACCATGATCACACCAAAATCGGTGCTTTGATCAGAACTGAACCGAACTTGGAATGCCATCTAGAATCCATCACTATCCTTAAGGAATTTTGCATCTCCTTCTCTCTCAGCTTTACTGCAATCCAGTCCTAGATCATTAGGCCCTAAACCGAGACCAGTCTCTGAGAATTTACCGCAATCCAAACCTGGATCACTAGGCCATAAATTGAGACTTATCCCTCATGATTTACTATGTATCCCAACTAAACCAGCGAAGGGATTCCTAGGCCTTTGAGAATGAACCATGAGTCCACCTCTGCCCTGAATTCCAAAATCCATCTGGGAAACCAAAGCTCAAAACTGAAATAAACATCCCAACACCATGGCATCTGTAAAAAAGAAAGGCTAGGCTAAAAACCATTGTAACAATCCAACAAAATGATGCCATCAACAACAAGAGAATGATGCACCAACATGCAAAGCATGCATGTCCAAACCAGCTAGGAATCACACATGTAAAAGGTTACCTACAAGTATTCTTGGCTAAAGTTGCTTGATCCTACTCTTCTTCCTTGATCCTTGCTTTCGTTCCTTTTCCTTTTCTCTCTTTTCCTTCCTTGATCCAAAGCTATAGTGCTCCAAGAAAACTCTATGTGACCAAGAGTGAGAGAGAGAGAATAATGAGAGAGCTCCAAACTTGAACTAACAAAAGGTTGACAAAAAGCTTGCCCACTGATCCTCAGAAGCCTTTTTATTAATGAAGCCTCTATTTTCTTCATTTTCCATTAGTTTCCTTCAATTTCCTCCTCACGTGCAACCTGTGACCTTTCACCTTGTGTTTTCTCCTATTTTCCTTTATTTTCATAAATAAATGTGCCAAAAATGCCTTTTTCCCTTTTAATTCCTTTGCCAATTTTCCTTAGCCAGAACACACATCCAGTGATTCCCACTAGGATATATTTTTCCAACATTTAGCTTGGGATAAGTGTCCCTTAATGTGGTATTATTTTTGCTTTATTAACTTTTATTACATGAACTTTTCACCAAGGATGTTACAGAACCCTCCCCCTTGGGGAACACTGTCCTCAGTGATAAACCACACCATGACCTTAGCAAAATCAATGAAAAGAAAACATACTACCAATGGAGCTTTATAACTTAGGTCATTGCAGTATTTACAATGAAATATCTTCTGAAAAGCAAAACATCATGACAACATGACAATATAATTACCATAATAATAAGAATCCCAAACCACTTATTGGAGCTTTTTAGATTTTCTCATGGTGGTATTTACATCCATATACATATGCATACATATATCAAAACATCAGTAAGGCATATGCCAAACATATACCAATGTCAAATCAAAACTGCTTTGCCTCAACCGACAAATAATGAAAGATATAGGGACCGCATTTGATCTTCCATCTTCCATGTATCTTCTTTAGGCCCAAAGTGTTTCCGCTACACTTTAACTTTCTCTATGGCTTTGTTCCTAAGCATGAGATGTTTCCGCTACAATATGCATTGAGGCTCCGGCTAGAACTCTCCTTCTTGCTCCATCTACAATACATACTAATCAATAACATGATAAGATCCTTTATATACTTCTTAAGCAATGAAATATGGAAAACATCATGGAATTTCACTGTTGGAGGTAGTGCAAGTTGATATGCCACTGGTCCCATACTCTCAGCGATCTCGAAAGGCCTACAATACCGAGGTGCCAACTAGGCACATGAACCAATCCTCAAAGAGATTTTCTTAGGCTTGATGTGCAAATACACATGCTCCCTAACCTGAAACTCTTTGAATACCCTGTGTTGATCCGCATAACTATTTTTCTATCTTGTGCTGCCTTTAGATTCTTCTTTATAACCTACATTTCCTACTCCATGTCTGCCAACATGTCTGGTCCAACAATTACCCTATTCACTCAATCACCCCAACTTATGGGAGTGTTACAACTCCTCCCATACAATGCCTCGAAAGGAATCACCTTCAATGACTCCTGATAACCATTGTTGTATCAAAACTCAACCATTGAAAGATACTCTTCCCATTTCTTTTGTTGGTGCATCATGTATATCCTCAACATATCCTCCAAGATCCTGTTGACCCTCTCTATCTATTTGTATGTCTGTGGGTGATAAGATGTGCCGAAGGAAAACTCTGTGCCTAAGCCTCCAAATACTGCCTTCCAACACATGGAAGTGAACTTTTCATCCCTTTCCATCACAATCTTATTTAGAACACCACCTAGTCTCACTATCTCGCTAATGAACACCTCTGCTACCTTACTAGCTAAATATGTAGTCTTTACTAAAATGAAGTGAGCTACCTTGCTCAAACTATCAACCACGACCATAATAGAATCATGCTGCTTTACTATCCTCGGAAGACCTATGACGAAATCCATGGAAATGACCTCCCATTTCCATTCCAGAATTTCTATAGGTTGTAGTAAACCACCCGGATTCTTACATTCTACCTTTACCTGCTGATAATCTAAACATCTAGAAATGAACTTTGCCACTTCCTTCTTTAGATTTGACCAATAGTATAACTTCTTAACCACTGTCAATGTCCTCTTACATCCTGGATGACCTGAGTATGGCTTGGCACGAAATTCCCTCAATATAATCTTCTTGAGCTCATTGCAATTCAGTACATAGATCCTGTCTCTAAATCTCACCAAACCATTTGTCGTTAGACGATAGTTTGCATCCCAATCACCTATACCTATACCTGCACATCTACCTATACCTGTAGTTGTGCTCCCCTGTAACATGTGCCTAATCTCCATGTATTTGTCATCCCGCTATCCTTCCTGCAAGATCTTATCTTGTAACTCTGTCCCAAAGAGCTCATAGTTGCTATATGATTTACCTGTACCTTCTTGCAAAGCGCATACGCAACTCGGTTCTCCTTCCATTTGATGTGTCTGATCTCAAAGTCGAACTCACTAAGGGTAGCCAACCATCTAGTTTTCCTAGCATTCAGATTCAATTGATCAAGCAAATGTCTAAAGTGACCATGGTTGCTCATTAATGTAAATCTCCTGCGAAGAAGATAGTGCCTCCACATCTTCAATGCATGTATAATCGCTGCTAGCTCAAGATTATGCATTGGATAGTTCTGCTCATGCTCATTCAGTTTTCATCAATCATAGCACACTACCTTCCCTTCTTGCATGAGAAGTCTTCCAAGTCCTCTCTTGCAAGCCTTTGCACACACTACAAACTTCTTTTTCGAATCCACAATCTTTAGCACTGGTGCATGTGTCAACAACTTGTTAAGATGCTCAAAACTAGCCTCACATTCATCTATCCATTTAATCTTCTTACCTTTCCACTACAATGATGCGATAGGATATGAAATGCATGACTGTAGGTTTTAACACCATACATAAATTACCTGCATACAAATTCTAAAACACAGAAAATAAACAATGCGAGGTCATAACACATAAAACACATATACATTGAGATTTTCCCCTGGATACCAAAACTGGGACTACCAGCTTGATTTTTCATTATGTTCTTTTCAATGTTACAACACATATTTATACATGCTGAAGCATCCAATACCATGGACTGAAAAGCATCGCGTCCAAAACCATAGACGGAAAACCATCGCGTCCAAAACCATGTGCGAAAAATCATGCACAAAACCATCGGTAGGTCTGCCCAACCTAATATAGGGTCCAAAAACAAAATTTCCTGGGGCACTTCCTTGGACCCCATAGAGTGGGGTTACCTGCACCCCTCAAACCCCTTGTGACTCCCCCGCTACACAATCGACACAACAAAGGTGGGGCTCCGCCCCCCTTCTAACCACCAGGTTAACTACGTGGGCTAGTCATGGAAAGAATATAACACAACCCAACGTTCTCCCACTTGTTGTTTTCTTTCCACAGGGGACCACAAGAGAGCTTAGTCATTTATCCAACCCTGCAATGCCCATTGTTTCTCTCCACCAAGATAACTTCTCAGAGCTCACAGATTTTGTCAACGCATTTGCAGTATTCTTCAAAGTGTCCACCTTTACTAGCAACGCCTTTTTGTCTTCTATCATATCCCTCACAAAGTGATACTGAACATCAATGTGCTTCATCTTTGAATGATATGCAGGGTTATTTGCTAAGAAAATTTCACTTTGGTTGTCACAGTCTATCCTTATAGATCCCTGTACTAACCCCATACTTGAACACAATCTCTGTAACCAAACTGCTTCCTTGCTTGCATGAGTGGCTGCCATGTATTCTGCCTCTGTAGTTGATAGTGACACTACAGATTGTTTCTTACTCATCCAACTGACTGCACATCCAAATATGTTAAACACATACCCACTTGTAGATCTTCTCTGATCCAGATCTCCAGCCCAGTCTGCATCAACAAAGCCACGAATATCCAACACTCTGTCTAACCCTCGTGTTCCTTGGTAGCACAAACCATAATCACTAGTGCCACGCAAATACCTATAAAGTCGCTTCACTGTTGTCTAGTGCTCCTTCCCTGGTTTTGACATAAACCTGCTTAATACTTCCACTGCATGTGTAATGTCTGGTCTAGTACACGCCATTACATACATCAGGCTATTGATTGCACTTGTATATGGAACACGGGACATACCCTCTTCCTCTTCTTGTGTCTTGGGACACTGTTCAGTAGATAACTTCACACCTACAGGAATAGGAACCTTCACCGGTTTACTATCCTACATATTAAACCTCTGCATTATTGTCTCGACATACCTCCTCTGGTTTAACCAGAGCTTCCTCTTTGCCTAATCTCTTTTAATTTCCATGCTCAAAATATAGTTTTCAACACCAAGATATTTCATGTCAAATTTGGAGGACAATTGGGTCTTCAAATCCTGGATAATTTCTTTGTCATTTCCAACTAGAAACATATAATCCACATACAAGACTAGATAAATAACATGGTCACCAATTAATTTAAAATACAAATAGTGATCTTCTTTGCTTTTGGTGAAGCCAAGTCCCCATATAAATGTATCAAATTTCTGATACCACATCCTTAGTGATTGTTTTAACCCATACATAGACTTCTTTAACTTGCATACCAGTTATTTCTTACCCTTCACCGCAAAGCCTTCAGGTTGCTTCATGTAGATTTCCTCTTCCAGAACCTCGTGAAGAAATGTTGTCTTCACATCCATCTATTCTACCTCAAAATCAAAAGCAGTAGCAACAGATAAAAGTAATCTAATCATAGTTACCTTAGCAACAGGAGAAAAAATATCACCAAAATCAATTCCCGGCACCTGGGAATAACCTTTTGTTACCAACCGAGCTTTGTATTTCTCCACTTTTCCTTCTGCATTCGTCTTCTTCTTGAACACCCATTTGCTGCCAATGGGTTTCCTTCAAGCTGGCAAGTCCACCAGATCCCAAGCCTCTTTTTTGTGCAAAGATGCCATATCATCAACCATGGCCTCTTTCCAAAGTTTGCCATCTTCTGAATCTAGTGCTTCCTTCATAGTTCTTGGATCATCGTCAGTAATAGATAAAGAAAAAATTGAATAGAAAGCAGATGGACTATACCTTTATGGCTACCTTCTTTCTTGAACTGATCTTCTCACACTTGGAGTTTGTGGCTCTTCATCTTCTGATTCCTCCTCTGTTGTAGAGTCTGCTTCTTCTTCCTTAAGCTCAAACTCTATGTTCTCAGGTTCCTTTGATGAGACTTCATGTTTAATAACATCTTTCACCTCTTTGAACACCACATCTCAGCTATACACAACCTTCCTTGTTACTAGGTTCCAAAACTTATAACCCTTTAAACCATCCTTATACCCAATAAGGATGCATTTTTTAGATTTACTATCCAACTTCGTTATTTTCTCCTTTGGAACATGTACATATGCATCACATCCAAATACCCTCAGATGTGAAAGAGAGGGTTTCTTACGAGTCCATACCTCTTGTGGAGTCTTATCCTCCAACACTGATGAAGCTGATCTGTTGACTAGGTAACATGCTATCTCCACTGCCTCTGCCCAGAATTCTTGTCCTAACCCAGCACCACTGAGCATGCTTCTTTCCCTTTCCATCAACATCTTCTTCATTCTTTCTGCAACTCCATTTTGCTCAGGTGTATATGTAGTAGTCTTCTGTCGTGCTATACCACACTTCTTACAAAATTCTTCAAATTCCTTACTACAAAACTCTCCACTGTTATCTATCCTCAGCACCTTTATCTTCTTCTCTATGTGGTTTTCCACCAGAGCCTTAAATTCTTTAAACCTGTCAAAGACTTCAGAGTTATTCTTAAGGAAATATATCGATGTAATCCTTGAGAACTCATCTATAAGTGATACATAGTATATAGACTTACAAAGTGATGGAACCTTCACAGGTCCAAACACATCACTGTGCACAAGCTCTAATATCTATTTCGCCCTCTTACTACCAGAGAGGAAACTCACCCGATTCTGCTTCCCATATACACAATTTTCACAGAAATCAAAATCCAAAGAGCGCTTACTCATACCTTCTACCATACGTTTACTGTGAAGTATTTGAAGGCCCTTCTCTCTAATATATCCAAGCCTTTGATGCCACATCATGGTCTTCTCTCTAGAGACCACTAGATTTTCTGCTCCACTTTCAGGAACCACGGAACTATTGCACCCATCAACAATAGTGCTACCTTGCATCCTGTACAGAGTTCCAATCCGAACTCCTCGCATCAATACTAGTGCTCCCTGAACCATCTTGCAGTATCCTTCTCGAACACTGTTTTTACACCTGCATCATCCAGCTTGCTTACGAAAATTAGATTTCTGGTCAAGGCAAGAATATGCAGAACAACCAAAAGTGTTCTAACCCTTCCACCTTGCAACTGCAACTTTACTTTTCCATGACCAATGATTTTAGCCTTCCTGTCATCCCCCACGAAGACATCACCACCATCATATTTCTCATACTCGTAGAACCACTCTCTATGGGGAGTGTAGTGAAAGGATGCACCTGAGTCAATCAACCATGCCTCATGATCAACATGTGTACTTTAAGAAGCCAAGTACACATCCCCACCTTCATCTGAGGTGGTTTTCACCTCTGTAGAAGGAGCATCACCAGATCCCTTTCCTTTGTCAGGAGCTTTAGATTTACAATCCCTTTTGTAGTGCCCTTCCTTTCTGCATTTCCAACACACCACCTTTATAGGTTTTCTTGGAGATTTAGATCTCCCTCTAGATTTAGATCTCCCACTCAATGACTTATTTCTGTTTCTGTTCTAGGACCATCCTCGTACAGACAAGGCATCACCATTCTAGCTATCCATATTTTTCCGTCTCATCTCCTCCATCAGCAAGGATGAGACTATCAAACTACAAGGCAGTTGCATTGCTACCTATTGCAATAAGTAGACTATCCCACGAATCTGGTAGGGAACACAACAAACTGATGCACTTATCTTCATCTGAAATTTTAATATCAACAGATAATAAGTGAATTACCACAGTATTAAATGCGTTTAGATGTTTTGTCACCAAGTCTCCATCTTTCATCCTCAGGTTATACAACTTTTTCAATAGGAACAGTTTATTCACCAGAGACTTAGATTGGTATAAAGTCCCTAAGTTGTCCCAAAAAGCCTTCACTGTAGCTTCCCCTGATATATTCAGCAATACTGAATCTGAGACACACAATCGTATTGTTCTCTTAGCCTTCTGATCCAACTTCTTCCATTCTTCATCGGACACTCCCATTGGTTTAGTACCCCGATCTACCACGATCCACTGATCTTTATCCACCAACAAATCCTCCATCTTGAGTTTCCATTACTCAAAACTCTGACCATTAAATTTCTCGATCTCTATCTTTCAACTACTCACCATCTTATTTCACCACCAGAATCGATCCCGCAGATTTCCCACTGAATAGGGTTTACCATAGGCCCGAGCGAAACCCCTCAGCAACAAAGGCATCCTCTTGAAGCCAAAACAGCTCTGATAACAAATGTAGGTTTTAACCCCATACAGAAATTACCTGCATACGAATTCTAAAACACAGAAAATAAACAATGCGAGAGCATAACATATAAAACACATATAAATAGAGATTTTTCCCTCGATCCCAAAATCGGGACTACCAGCTTGATTTTTCATTATGTTCCTTTCAATGTTACAATACATATTTATACATGCCGAAGTATCCAATACCATGGATCGAAAACCATTGCGTCCAAAAACATGGACCAAAAACCATCTCGTCCAAAACCATGTGTGAAAAATCATGCACAAAGCCATAAGTAGGTCCGTCCATACAGTGGGGTTACCTACACACCTCAAACCCCCTGTGATTCCCCCCGCTACACAATCGGCGCAACAAAGGGGGGGCTCTGCCCCCCTTCTAGTCCCCCGGTTAACTATGTGGGCTACTCATGGAAAGAATATAACATAACCTAACAGTGAGAAGTTCTTGATGAACCTCCTATAGTAACCTACCAATCCCATAAATGATATCACCTCATCCACATTCTTAGGAGCTACACACTCCATGATAGCCCTTATCTTTTCCAGATCCAATACTATACCTTCCTTGGAGACAACATGGCCCAAGACAAGTACCTCCATCTGAAAGGATCTACACTTGCTAAGTTTACCATACAACTTATGCCCTCTTAGCAACCTCAACACTGCTGCTAAATGCTCAGCATGTTCTTCCTCATTCTTAGAATATACTAGTATGTAATCAATGAATATAATAACAAACTTGTCCAAACAAGGAAGCAACACACTATTCATCAAACACATAAATGTAGCTAGAACATTAGTCAAACAGAATGGAACAAGAACAAACCCATAATGCCGATACCTAGTCCTGAACACAGTCTTGAAGATATACTCTTCCTTGATGCATACCTAATTATATCCTGATCTCAAGTCGATCTTAGAGAACACTACTTCTCCCTTCAACTGATCAAATAAATCATCAATCCTTGGAAAAGGGTACAAGTTCTTGATCGTTACTTTGTTCAAAATACTGTATTTCTTCTTCACAAAAAATATTGGTGCACCCCAAGGTGATACCCTTGGCCTAATGTACCCCTTGTCCAACATTTCCTTTAGTTGCAACTTTAACTCAACCAACTCAGGTGTGCTCATCCTGTAAGGTCCTTTTGATGTTGGGGCTAACCCTATCACCAAGTTAATAGAAAATTCTACCTCCCTGTGAGGTGGAAACTTTGTAATGTCCTCAGGAAATACATTCTAAAACTATGGTAATATTGGGTATCTTCTCAACACATCTACATCCTGAACCTCCTTACACTTGTCACTATAAATGAGTACTGTAAACATCACACAACCTTTTCTACAACTACTCTTAGCTTGCATAACAGTAACCATCCTTACTAATGTAGGATTCTTCTTCCCTTGCAAAGTCCTCTTTCTCCACTATCATCCACACGCTCAATGGATTTGTCATAACATTCCACCTTGCTTCTACGAAGGTATAGCCAATCCTTACCCAAAATCAAACTGACAATCCCAATGGCAATGCATCCAAATGTCTTGATGTAGGCATACCATGTAACTCAAATGCGCAAACTCTTACCCAAGGGTGAAATCACTTCTTTGTACTGGTACCCAACTGTACCAACCAAGATTCTGCATGCACTTCTTTTCTCAGACCACATTTATCCACCAAGTCAGGATTGATATAACCATAGTTATATATATGATCAATTAAAATAGAAACAACTTGATCAAAAATATTATTGTCCATCTCAATGATCGATTCCTGATGATTTGCCTACCTATTGTCCACAACTAGATATATCTGAGGAATGTTATCACCAACATCACCAACTAAGCACACCTCCTGAGCACTATAGATATGGGTTCTACCAGCACTCTAATACTGTGGACAGTCCCTCTTACGATGATCCTTACCACATATCCAACACTGCAATGGTTCCCTACCACTACCTCTATCTTGCATCTTTCCACATCCTTTCTCAGTTGTATTGAATCTCTTGTATGGAATTGCATTTTCCTTCTCACTTGCATATTGAGGTCTTCCTCTCTTTGGTGACCACTTTCCTTTAGCTTTGTCATTTCTTTTCAAGTCATCATTAGGCTCAAATTTGTGCTTCAACTGCTCATAGGCTCATCGAACTCAATTTGGTCTCTGTATGCAACTATAAATTCACTGATGAATCTCTAAACCTTAGCCTTCTCCTCCCTGAGGTAAGGCACATATCTCAACAACTCCAAAAATATGCTAGTATACTCATCATCTGTCATAAAACACATCTGCGACTCATAAAGCTCCTTACCTTTATCATCATAGAACCTCTTCAACAAGTACTTCTTCTTCAATTCCTCCTCATGTATACCTTTGATAGTATTCATGTCTTCACACCAAATATCTTCTTTACCTTTGAGATTGAAAGTGGCTCCTTTGCTTTCATATATTCTGAATAATCATGCAATCAGAAGAATTTCTTCATACCAAGCATCCATGCTTCTGCATCCTATGATTTCTTCATCTCTCCATCAAAGGTAGGTGGCTTTGCCTTCTTACTCATTGGAGAAGTATCCCCTATCACTCCTTCTGTAAGGATGACGACGATGATGATCATGATGTCTATTAGAACCATAACTGGAATAGTACCTGTGTCAACCAACTCTATTATATGGAGTGTTCAAGATCCTGCCATCTCTCGTCATGTCGGATCTATCCGATCTCTGTCTACTAGGAGACCTATTCCCATATGCCGCATTAGTTTTATCCTCATGTCCATGGTTGATCCGGAGTGTTGCTTGTCCTTGCAAATATGAAAAACTATGAAGTAGTATCGCATTCACCTCTTCTTGTTTCTCTTATTCCTACATGATTTTTCATTATCTTCTTTGTAACTCATTTATTCCTTCAAGCTTCTCAATGTATATTCCAAGTCAGAAGAGTGCCACACACCACGGTGCCCATCTAATGCATAGGGAGATTCTATGTAGTCTACCACCTTGCTAGCCATTTGATCTATTTCCTGCAAGTCATACTATGTCAGCTAAACCCAATCACAATAAACCAACATACCTTAGCATAATTCGGGGAGGATACCTTGTCTGCAAGATCATCAAATTAGTTTGATACATGTATAACATAATTATAATGACAAATAGACATATATCAAATAAGTGTATCAACACATAAACATCATTCTAGTTAGGGTCCAGTCATCAATGCAAGGCCATATCAACAATGCATGCTATGACCTCATGCATGACAAAAACCATTACTCCATTACACACATTTCCTATGACCTCATGCATGACAACAACCATTACTCCATTGCACACATTTCCACATGCAACTATCAACATGCATAAGCAATGCCTAATCAACTACACATGCATATGAATGCATGTTGTGGGGCATAAGTGATCAATTCTGGTAATAAACCTACAATACTGATACATATAATCAAAACATTTAATAATGCACCTGACATACAAGGATGTAGTCAAACGACATATAATCAACATTTAAGGACATATAACTGTAAGAAATCAATGATATACTTCCGACGATGAATCCCACAAAATCACATCAACTTCGTCATGACAACCTTACTACAATCACGATCAACACTATGTAATACAAAAAGCACATAGAATGCAATTGTAAGAGACACACATGCAATTGACATGCATGCATGACCAAGCACCTTCACCCAAGGAGAGCACACCCACGCTCTGATACTAATCTGTAACAACCCCTCCTCCCAGTTCGACCCAAGAAACCAAGCAACCAGGCAAACATATGATGAGAGAGGTTACTAATGGATTTAATCTCCTAGGTGACCTTAAGGAAATGGAATCGACGGAAAATATCAAACAAACCCACCCACATCATAAAAAACACCCTCATGAGACATGACATCCATTTAGATAGCCTATCCCTGAGACCCATTGGCAATTTAAGCCTTTTAACCTAGAGTCACTCTCATGTTATATGAAAGACATTGACCAACAACTGAAAGTCTCTCTCATAGGCCTCTGTGCCAGGGACTGTCAACTTCTCTCAGCGTGCTTGTGCCAACAAACCCTGAGATTTTAGCCACCTTTCTAGTCTAGAATCTTGACCTTTTCCCAACACTTGCTACAATCTTCAGAACACATCAAATACATGCAATACTAAATACTAAAAATCAACCTCGGGATTAGGCTTAAGCATCCCCAACCAGGATAGACATTCTAGAAAAAACTTGGCATCAATGCAACCTACAGGTCTAGAATACAAGACAGAGAATAAATGACATAAATTACTTATGAAACATAACCAGGAGGATCACCTCCTTCTCCATTGAACTATTATATCATCAATTAGGTCTTGCGTCCATCCATTCAATAGTTACAAGTAAATACATGAAATAACCATGACATAAACCAATCATTCAACCATGCTTATAACTAACATAAAACCATATAAATATCATACATATGAAAACCATTAAATCCACATATAAACAAGTACAAGGTATGAGAACTTAGCTTTATTAATCATAGGAAAATCCAACTAGGTTCGGGACTTCCACATACCACCCAACCATAGACATGGCTGAATCAAATCTCTCTTTCAGCGAGTCATCCTCGGGCCATATTCCAAGCATGAAAGTGGGATCTCATACGACAACCAATACAAAAACAATTAAGGGAATCTAGAGGTTAAACTACCTCCACCCTCAACAAACTGTGATCACACCAAAATCGATGCTCTGACGACAACTGAACTGAACTTGGAATGCCAACCAGAATCCATCAATATCCTTGAGGAATTTTCTGTCTCCTTGTCTAATAGGATTTACCATGATCCAATCCCAGATCACTAGGCCCTAAAATGATACCAGTCTCTCAAAAATTACCGCAATCCAAACCTAGATCACTAGTCCCTAAACCAAGACTTCTCCCTCAAGCTTTACTACGTATCCCACCAAAATCGATCAAGGTATTCCTAGGCCTTTGGGAATGAACCTTGAGTCCGACTCCGCCCCAAATTCTAAAATCCATCTAGGAAAGCAAAGCTTAAAACAAAAATAAACATCCCAACACCATGGCATCCGGGAAAAGGAAAGGCAAGGTTGAAAACCATCATCATAACCTATAAAAACCATGCCATCAACAACAAGAGAACCATACACCAACATGCAAATCCATGCATGTCCAAACCAACTAGGAAATCACACATACAAAAGGTTACCTAGAATTATTCCTACTGAAGTTGCTTGATCCTTCTCTTCTTCCTTGATCCTTGCTTTCCTTCCTTTTCCTTTTTCTTCTTTTCCTTCCTTGATCCAAAGCTAGAGTGCTCCAAGAAAAATCTATGTGACCAAGTGTGTGTGAGACAGAGAATAATGAGCGAGCTCCAAACTTGAATTGAAAAAAGGTTAGAAAAATGCTTCCTCAAAATCGTTTTTATTAATGAGGCCTCTATGTTCTTCATTTTCCATTATTTTCTCAATTTCCTTCTCACATGCAACCTATGAGATTTCACCTTACCTTTTCTCCTATTTTCCTTTATTTTCATAAATAAATGTGACAAAAATACCTTTTTCCTTTTAATGCCTTTGTCTTAGCCTTTTCCATTTTTCCTTAGCCAAAACAATCATCCAGTGATGCCCATTAGGGTCTATTTTCCCAAAATTTAGCTTGGAATAGGTGTCCCTTAATCGTGGTCTTATTTTTTCTTTATTAACTTTTATTACATGAACTTTTCACTAGGACTGTTACATTGGTTCTAACATTGGAGGTGATGGAGACTGAGAGATTACCTCTGACGCTCTCGAAATAATGTCAATGTCTTCATTTTGTGGCTCCTATTCCAACTTCATGTCTATCAATTAATCAGTTGCTAAATCTGTTGAGCAAGCTCTCGATCTTGCATCAACTTATCATCTTCCTTAACTACTGGTTGTTCTAACTCCTCAACCTCTATGGGTGTTGTTTGATTCTTAATTGTTCCTTGCCTTTTGTCTTCCTCCTACTTTTTCTTCTCTTCTCTTTCTCTCCTCCTCAACTCCCTCTCTTCCTTAAAATTCTTCTATGTTTCCTGCAACTTTAGTTTTTCTTCCTACAACCTTTTCCCTTCTTACTTCCTTCACTTTGCTATCTTTATCTGTTTCTCCCCCTTCACTTCTGTTGCAAAAGATTCTTTCTCCAAGAGAGGATCTGCCTTCATATTGCAACTTTTCTCTACCTCCGGATCCTCCATAACCTTCCTCTTCCCCTTGTCCTCTATTGGGTTTTTTCTCACTGATGTTTTTTTTTTGCTTCCTGAGTTACTTCTTCTTACAGAGCAGCCTTCCAAGTTGTTTTTATACTAACCGTCTCATGGAGTTGGAGGTATTGTAACAATACATCCAAGGATCCTCCTCATGCCAAAAAAATGTCTCATGGATCCATGGATAGTACACCTTCACACAGTGGTCCTTACAAATACTGTGGGGATCATATGGATTGAATTCTTTGGTTCCAAACTTGAATTTCAATATCTCCTTAGCTTTGACATCTCCATATTTCAATCTCTTAATCTCATACAATCCAACCTGCAAAGGAAGAGAGGGCCATGATGCTTTCCTCTTGCTATGAAATCCTAGTTATAACACTATGCAGAGGTGATATGAAACCTCTTGCACGTTCATCTTGTCTATGTCATACCTTGGTAGAACATGCAGAGGCTTCTCTCCACCAAATACTCCGATGAAGATGTCACCAGGCGAGGTACACTAATCTACAATGTTAAGTATCGCCTCCATTTCTTCTCGAGAAATACAAGGTGGGTGTTTCTCAAAGATAAGCTTGTACAATGGGATTATCAAATGGTTAGTTAGCCTTTCAATTACTCCTCGGTATTTCTAGTTGGAAAGGAACTTGGAATAAATATTGACAGTAGTCTCTTTCGATGTCCATGTCCATCTCATGCCAAGAAAATGTTGTTGGCCATAGATTGCATCAAGTAAGTATGGAGACATGTAGAACCTTGCTTTCTTATCCTTGGGTGAATTTTGAGCCTTAGCCACATGGGTTTTCAATTTATTATACAACGAATCCAACCAGTTGAATGGCCTTCCATCAATCACCAACTGATCTAGTATAACTACCCAACCTTCAGGGAAGGATTTTGTGCTCTCTTGACCATATATTCGGCATGCAAAGATGGTCAAGGACTGATAATCCTTCCTGAGAGACTTTGTATTGTAAACATGATTAGGTGTCTCTCTGAACTTTGACGACTCTTTCACCGAATGCTTGACAATATCTTTAGTGTTCACAAAGTTGTGGGTGGCATAGAAAAGTGTTCCATACGCTTAATCAACTGAGTTAAATGATACATCTGTTGAAAGTTATCCTTCCTAAAGTTTGAAATCCCTATCCCACTGGAACTACTCAATTTCATAGTCTTTGGATCTGTGTGTGAGATAATTCAGCTGATAATGTTTTCACATGGGAAGGTAGGGTACCTACGTGCAACTTTGTATAAGCCTTACTGATAGATACTAATATATACATGTCAGTCCTCTAAGTCTTCCTTGAAGTCCTCTACAAAAGTATCTTCAATTCGCTACCATGTACACTTTCTGCCCTTCTCAATGAACAACTTAAGTGTTTTCATAGCCTGGTAGATCAAATGATATTTTCCCAACTACATCCCCAGTACGTCTTTTGGTGGTTTTGCTTAATGCAACTCTCATGGAGGCCATGTTCACTATAACTGCTTGAGAGATGCTCAACAACTTTTGTACCTATGGGACAAAGAGGACACTCATGGCAAGAAAATGTCAGCTCAAAAACCAAAGCAAATTCAACAAAAGTTCAAGCAACAAACCAGCCCCAATATGGGAAGGATTGCATAATTCTGGCTGGCATAGGTGACAAGATGACTACGAGAAGTGTGCATTGCATAGTCCCAACAATTAGTAGAGAATCTTACTAACTAGAATTGTGAAATGCATAGTTCATTTAGGGGCCAAGGCCAAGAGGGATTGCACATTGTGCAATATTAGTGGCGAGACTGAGAGGTTGGCTCCTATAAATTCATAGTGTGTAGTTGGAGCCAGGTCAGGGCAACCTCTGCAGAAATCTAGAAGCCACGATAGAGGCCTTGAGCTCCCAAAATGCACAATGCATGCAAAGGGAATGCAAGATCCATGCAAGCGGAGCCTATCTCTACCCAAGGTGAGTGTGAAATCGAAAATATTTGAAAGATGGTGTGATGTTGAGTGGATATTTGACTGAGTCATGATGCATGCAAACAAGTTCATGAATCAATCAAACTGATGGAAAATGAAGCATGTGAAGGGATTCCCTACAACGGTGATCGTTGGTGAAAAAATCGGAAAATGCATGCAACACTTGGGAAATTAAATATAAACTTGAAACAACACTTCTACAAGCTAAAACATGTTAAAATTCTAGAATTCATTCAACAAAATAGGTGAAACAACACTCCCACAAGATAAATATGCAAAAGCAATAGAAAAAGCAGCAAAAGACTAGAAAAGAGAGAATTACCTGGAAAATCGACGATGATTTCACCAAAAGTTCCTTGGTCTACTCAGGAATTCCAGAGCTCCATGATCGAATATGAAAATGAGCTTTGGGAACATCGATTAAATATATTTGGTCAATTTATGGTTTATGATGCGAAGGCCAAAAATCAAGGAAAAAAACACTTTGCAACAGTTTCCAAATAACTCAAGTGCCTCTATCGAACTTCTAAAAATAGATCCCTATTTTTTAATCATTCTTTTTTTCCTTTTTATTTTTTATTTTTTAGGAAAAGCTACTATTCATTTTCCAGAGAGATTGTATAATTCTAGGAAGGACTAGAAAACTCTCTTATTCATGCACTTAGAAACTTCTGAGCAGAAGGATTATGTGCAATTTCTGGGCTGAGTGACAATGAGCTTCCTCTCATGCTATGTTGGGTCCCTATAATACTAGTGATTACCCCATTACTATTGTAGTTATACCCCTTATTTATATTGTTGTGTCCCCATTACCCCCATATTGTTATTAATGTGCCCATAGAATCCCTCTATTGTTATTTTTGTGGCTTTATATTATTATTGTTAGGTCGGCTGGATTATATTGTGACTCCATAGACTCCTATATATAGAAAGGAGGTTTTGTCATTTGAATCATCCAAGAATTTTTCATTTATGTAATGTAAAGGAGGTTTCCCCCTCGAAGAGGCTGAATTCTAAGGTGTTGATCTATCTTTTCTATCTTTTCTTGAGCTGGTTTCATAACATTTGGTATCAGAGCTTTGGATTCTAGGGTTTCGCTGCTCCAAACAGGTCATCGTGGCATTTTCGCTATAAATTTTTTTCTGTGACATTTCAGAAGTCTAAAAAAAACCCATTTGAGAATAAATCGCGCTGAACCTTGGGTCCGAATTTCAGAGCTTTTCGCGCGATAGTTTCGGTGATATGATCTCAGGAATTTGGTCTTTTTGCAGACTCCTGAATTACACTCAAAACAGGTGACCTGGGGAAAATCGTCATAACGTTCTTTCTGAGCATCGGATTGAAATTTCATAAGAAGGTACAGAAAGAGGACGGACTGTAGTTTTCTTTTATATATTTTTCAGAGTCAAAGGTTGAAACAGTGACACGTGGCACTTCATACAATTTCGCTCTACTGAACTAGTCTATAATCAGGTCACCGCGGGAGATTGTGCATAACTCTTTCTTGGAGAATCCAATTTGGTTCAGACTAGTGGCATTGGAAAGAGGACATAGAAGGCTATTACAACACACAATTTTAGAACTGGATGATTTGAAATTACAGAGATACATCAGATTCAATATCAGGCTTCTACAAAGTAAAAAAAGGTGTGTAGTTTTTATTTTTTATTTTTGCATAAGCTTGGTTTGAAGGAATTCAAAGGGCATAGTAAAGCATTATTATCGGTAACTGATGCCCCGAGGAAAGAAAATGCAAAAACCTAGTAAGGAACCTGAAAGCTCTAGCATGACTCATGAAGAAGAGGAAGAAATGCTACATGATATATCAAAATTACAAGAACAAGTGCAACAAATGTCACGCTCACAAAAGCTAACAGATGCTAAGATAAATGGCGTGGAATCTAAGATAAAGGGCGTGGAAGCTAAGATGGATGATCTGAAGACAGATTTCAGGACAGATTTGAAGACAGACATGGCAGATTTGAAGACAGATTTGACAAATTTTCTACAAGAAATACTTACTAATGGTGAAAAGGTTGTAAAGGAAACTCATGATGTGAACAAAAGAAATGTTAATCATGATTCCATAGACTCTAATGTTGGATCGAAGACCCACCATATTCCAAAAATCGATATGAGGAAGTTTGATGGCAAGGATCCCGCCACATGGATATTACAGATGGAGCAGTTCTTCGATCTCAATAATGTGCAAAACACACAAAAGGTACGTATGGCAACTTTATATTTGGAACCAAATCAATTTGTATGGTATCAATGGCTTTGCTCTCGTAAACAATTTATCACTTGGGCAATTTTTACGAAAGAATTGATAGCACATTATGAGGATACAAAAAGCAACACTTTTTTTAGCCAATTGATAAGTCTCAAACAAAAGGGTTCAATAATGGAGCACATTGAGGAGTTCCAAAAATTGAACATAAGGGTAAAAGATATTCCAGAGGAGCATAGGATTGATGTGTTCATAGGGTCTTTAAAGGATAATATCCAACATGATGTTCGCCTTTGGGAACCTGATTCATTAGAGAAGGCATTCAGGTTAGCAAGAAAAATGGAAAGCAAAATTATGGCAACCAGGAAGCATACCACTCACAACTATAAAGACGGAAGTGTTGTTGCCCCTAGTCTTCCACAACCTATAAGGTTGACACCACAACAATTGGAAGAAAAAAGAGCAAAAGGGCTTTGTTACAGTTGTGATAGCAAATACACTAAAGGTCATAAGTGTGCTGAGAAGAAATTATTCTACATAGATTGTGAAGAGGAAGAAGAAAAGGAGCAAGAAAGGTCAAAAGAAGAGGATATACTCCAGGAACAAAGCCTAGATGAAGAACAAATAAATCCGACCATATCTTGTAATGCATTGGCGGGAATTACCACTCCTCAAACCATCAAGATAGAAGGACAAATCAAGAAGAAAAAGGTAATAGTGTTGATTGATTCAGGAAGCACCCACAATTTTATTCATTGTAGGGTAGCAAAAGAATTGAATTGCTTCCTATATCCAGCACCAGAGTGTCAAGTGATGATTGCAAATGGAGGAACAATAAATTGCTCTGAAAAGTGCCATAATATCAAGCTATCCATGGGAGAATATGTATTGACTAGCCCAATGCTTTCCATTCCAATGGGAGGTGCTGATGTTGTACTAGGAGTCCAATGGCTACAATCCTTGGGTACAATAGCTTTTAATAACTTTTCATGAAATTTTCTGTGGAAGGAAAGGAAGTTGAATTAAGGGGTATTGCAGGGAAACCAGGAAAGATAATCAGCTCTAATGGTATGACAAAACTTCTAAAAAAGGAGCAAACGGGTGTAATTGCACAATTATGTTCGCTAGATGTTTCCACATTAGAATCATCTATTTCTCCAGATCTCCAAAAAGTCCTGGACAATCATTCCAAGGTATTTGAGACTCCCAAAGGTCTCCCACCTATGCGTGATCATGATCATGCTATTCATCTGATTCCAGGAAGTGTTCCTCCAAACATCAGGCCGTACAGATATCCCTATGTCCAAAAAAGTGAAATTGAACGTATGGTTGCAGAAATGCTAGAGGCTGGTATAATTCAACCGAGTCAAAGTTCTTTCTCTGCTCCAGTAGTATTGGTGCACAAGAAGGATGGATCATGGCGCATGTGTCCGGATTATAGGGAGCTCAACAAGCTCACTATTAAAGATAAGTTCCCCATTCCTGTCATTGATGAATTACTGGATGAATTGCATGGATCAATTTACTTCACCAAGTTGGATCTTCGTTCAGGATATCATCAAATCAGAATGAAGATTGAAGACATTCCGAAAACGGCATTTAGAACTCATGAGGGTCATTATGAATTTTTGGTCATGCCTTTTGGCCTTACCAATGCACCTTCAACATTTCAAGGTTTGATGAATTCAATTTTCAAACCATTCCTTAGAAAATTTGTGTTAGTATTTTTTGATGATATACTAATCTACAGCAAGTCTTGGAAGGATCATGTTGAACATGTTGACAGGGTGCTACAACTATTGGAAGAGAAACAATTATATGCCAAAAGATCCAAATGTTTCTTTGGAGTCCAGGAGGTGGAATATTTGGGTCATATTGTATCTCATGAAGGAGTTAAGGTAGACCCTAGCAAAATTAAAGCCATTAAGGAATGGAAAATCCCCACATCCATAAAGCATTTGCGAGGATTTCTTGGGTTGACAGGGTATTATCGCAAGTTTGTTAAGAATTATGGGAGAATAGCAGCACCTCTAACAACATTATTGAAGAAAGATGCATTTTCATGGACTCCGGAAGCAACAAAGGCCTTTGAACATCTTAAAGAGGCAATGTGCCAAGCACCGGTCTTAGCTACACCGGACTTCACAAAAACCTTTATTGTGGAATGTGATGCTTCAGGAAATGGAATTGGTGTTGTTCTAATGCAAGATGAAAGACCCATTGCTTTTGAAAGTCGTCCAATCAAGGGAAAGTTTTTAAGCAAAGCTATTTATGAGAAGGAAATGTTGGCAATACTCCATGCACTTAAGAAATGGCGACCCTACCTAATGGGAAGACACTTCAAGGTAAAAACGGATCATGATAGCCTTAAATACTTTTTAGAACAAAGATTATCCTCTGAAGAGCAACAAAAGTGGGTCACAAAGATGTTGGGTTATGACTTTGAAATCATCTACAAAAAAGGGAAGCAAAATGTGGTGGCAGATGCACTCTCAAGGAAGGATGAGGATGTGGAAGCATTGTTGTGCGCTATTTCTATTATCCAACCAGATTGGATAAATGAAGCAAGGGAGGAATGGAAGAATGACGAAGAAGTGTGGGCACTTATTCGAAAGCTACAACAAGATTCCAGTACATCTGATACATTTAGCTGGAAAAATGATTCGTTATGGTACAAAGATCGCTTATACCTCTGTAAGAATTCCCAGCTAACAAAAGATTCTTATGGAATTGCACACTTCTCCCTTAGGAGGGCACTCAGGATTTTTAAAAACTTACCACAGGGTTAAGAAGGAATTTTTTTGGGATGGCCTTAAATCAGATATTCAAAAGTTTGTGGCAGAATGTTTGGTTTTCCAACAAAATAAAGTTGAAACAATTAAGACACCGGGTCTATTACAACCTTTATCCATTCCAAGCCAACGTTGGGAGGAGGTATCAATGGATTTTATCACAGGTTTACCCAAGTCTGAGGGAAAGAGTGTCATCATGGTGGTAGTTGACAGACTTACCAAGTATGCACACTTTTGTGCATTATCACATCCATTTAAAGCCAGTACAGTTTCTACTGCATTTATGGAAACAATTCAAAAGCTACATGGAAACCCAAAGATTATTGTAAGTGACAGAGATCCCATTTTCACTGGAAATTTTTGGACACAATTATTTTCTTGTCTTGGTACTCAGTTAGCTCATAGCTCATCTTATCATCCTCAATCTGATGGGCAAACTGAGATAGTAAACAAATGTTTGGAAGGATATCTTCGTTGCTTTGTATCTGATAAACAGACACAATGGGTCAAATGGTTGCCTCTGGCTGAATGGTGGTATAACACTTCCTTTCATACAGCAACAAAAATGACCCCATTTATGGCACTTTATGGGTATCAACCACCATCCATCACATCATATTTAAGAGAAAATTCTAAGGTTCAGGCAGTGGAACATCACATCGAACATCAACAACAAGTCCTCCAACTCTTAAAGGATAACCTCGTGTTGGCACAAAATAGAATGAAACAACAGGCAGATCAACATCGCAGTGAAAGAAGTTTTGATGTAGGTGATTGGGTATTCCTACGGCTACAACCATATAAGCAAATGTCCCTCAAGCAAGCTAAGAAGGATAACAAATTATCACCAAAGTATTATGGTTCGTACAAGGTGTTGCAAAAGATTGGTACTATGGCATACAAATTGGAGCTTCCTGCAGCTTCTCGATTGCACCCAGTTTTCCATGTTTCATGCTTAAAGAAGGTTATAGGCAACAAGCTCCCAGTTCAAACAATATTGCCAGAACTTGACGAGGAAGGAAAAATTATATTGGAACCGGAAGCAGTTATAGAAACAAGAACTCGACAGCTACGAAATCGATCAATTTCAGAGTACCTTATCAAGTGGAAGAACTTATCCGCTGAAGATTCCACATGGGAGGATGAGAATTTTATGTAGAAGTATCCTGAACTACTCAAGCGTTGAGGACAACACTTTTTTGAAGGAGAGGGGCATGTTGGGTCCCTATAATACTAGTGATTACCCCATTACTATTGTAGTTATACCCCTTATTTATATTGTTGTGCCCCCATTACCCCCATATTGTTATTAATGTGCCCATAGAATCCCTCTATTGTTATTTTTGTGGCTTTATATTATTATTGTTAGGTCGGCTGGATTATATTGTGACTCCATAGATTCCTATATATAGAAAGGAGGTTTTGTCATTTGAATCATCCAAGAATTGTTCATTTATGTAATGTAAAGGAGGTTGCCCCCTCGAAGAGGCTGAATTCTAAGGCGTTGATCTATCTTTTCTATTTTTTCTTGAGTTGGTTTCATAACATGCTATGCACAATTTCCCATCTCAAGGTTGGGTGTCAACTCGCACTCTGCAATTCTTGAGCTCAAGGCTCACTGTCAGCTTGGACTGCGTAATTCCTGGGAGCAAGGCTAGTTGCCCTCAAGGATTTCATAGTTTTCTAAGGTAAGCCCAGAATTGGATGAAAACCAAGTCAAGAGATTGGCTTTCAAATTAGATAGTAAACCAACTAACCAAACATAAGCCGAGATGCAAAGGATGAAACTCAATCAAAGCACAAGTACCTAGATCAGTGGAAGATGAGTTGTTATTATTTAGAAGGGAGGCTTCAAAACAAATCTAGGTGAAATTTTGGATGATTGTTTTAGCCGCTACAACATTGGCGACACACTGGTAGAAGCCCAGTTCTCTCTATGGACCTTGTCTCATGAAAATCGCGTCTAACTCTTCTAGAAGTATTTTTTAGTTCTTCGATTATCATAGCTTCTTAAGTTAGCTTGAGTTAAAGATGTAGTCCCTACCATTCTCTTTATCAATAACACACATACCAATCCAAGTCAAACTGAGTTGTCTTCATTGGGGATGAGGGGTATATAACTACACAAGTAAAATAGATTGTCATAGTTTTAGTTTCATCTTTGGTGTTGCTTCGCTTCCAGCAGGCATGGATAGTATCCTGACAGAGTCACTTCCGGAACATAAGAATTTCTTTGCTGCAAGTGAGCCTAGAAAGTACCCCAAAAGAGTTACCTTCTTGACCTCTTTGTGCAGGAATCCTTTCTCTTCTTTTTCCTTTACTTCATTTTTTTCATTTTTCTTTTTTCAAAGAACTATGCATAGTAACTTACTTATTTCATGAGGCGAAAGAGGGATCCCCACTTATTGAGAGCATAAGAGGTTGTCCCTTCAGAGAATGATATTTATATATACCTATGACATACTTGATATTGTTTTCCCCCTCTCATTACTCTACCTAACTAAGTTGACAAGGGTTAACTGAATATAGAAAACTGATTAGAGTAGGCGGTACCAGTTAAGAGTGCAAGCATCGTGATTTCACCATGACTCTCTCTGAAAGGACTAGAAGAGATGCAAGATTCTCATAAAGAGAGGTAATAGACAAATAATCAAGTCCTGATAGTCTTCCAAGTTCCTCTTGGATTTCACTTTGCTTGTCTAAGAAGCCAAACATGTTTTCATGTGGAACCTAACCTACGGGTGTGAAAGGAAAAATTTGAAGGAAAGAAGCAAGAAAAAGAAAAAAATTAAGGAAATCAACAAACAAACAAGAAAAGAAAACTCTACTCCTACTCCTAAGCTAAGCATAGCACAAGCCAACTCACATGAAGTGATACTTCCAATGTAGCCATCAGTGCATTGATTGGCCCATGTAGGCGAAAGCATGATTTACAAGAAAGATATGAAAGAAAACCAATAAACAAGAAAGATGAAACAATACAAACTAATACATTCGAAACTTATATGCATCCATAGAAAATAAAAAGGGAAATCACATGAAAGGCACTCTATGGATGTATCATGGTGTCATATTAAATTGCACATGAAAGACAAGCATGTACAGACATTTGAACTTGACGAACGAGAAAAAAAAAATAAAGAATAAAATTTTGTTTCACAACAATTCTTGCTACGTATGACTCCTCCAATGGATGAGTAATAGGTTTGTGTGATTCTGGTGGTGGATGCAAAAACCATGAAACAGGTTGATATTCAATGTGAAAAACAACATGACGAGGAGACTGGAAAAATTCAATAGATTTTTTATTAGGAGTGGAACTAACCTCAAGGCTACGAGAACTTGGCATAACCATCAGCTCGGGCTGAAGTGCCACGACAACTTGAGGATTTTTCGCTTCATCAAAAGATGGATCATCAAGTATTGTTGGCTTAGAAAGATCAATATTAGGTGAATCAAAATCGTGATAAGATGAATGACGAAGAGACCACGAAAACCACAATAACAAAATTGAAGATGAATAACAACATCCTCATGATTTGACAAATTGTAAGGACGGGGTGATGAAAAATGAGAATTTTCACTCTCTATGTTTCCTGAAAGGCAAGATGAGATATTAGGTAGATTTGACAATACATATTTATCCTCTACGCAATCAAATGAAATAATGGAATCCCACGTGTTATTTGAATGATCACAAATTGAAACATTTGGAAATGAATTTTCACAAGACGGAATATAAATGGAACAGTCGTGCAAGATGTTAGGATAAAGCACGGGAGGTGAAGATAAAAGGAGGTCATCCTTCATCGCAGATTCTTGTTTAGACTCCCACACATACTCATAAAAAATAATAGCTGAGGTTGGTTGTTCAATACCAAGTCTGTCTTCAACTTGATCCTCGTGAACATCAAATGTGGAATCTGGAATGGATGAACACAACACAACAAAATTCGGAGGATCAAAGGAACTAGAGAAAAGAGGCTAGAAGATAATACCATGTAACAACCAATGAGATTGCAGTCCAAATTTCTATAGACATCCTGAGCAGGTGGGGTAGGAAGAGATGATGATAGTTCAACGTGTGGATTCACAACTTCTCCCACCTCGACCTGCAAAGCTAGAGCTATTGATGAGATGGGGACGAAGGGTCACATGGGACAACAACCTTGTCTATCTTATATTTGGAATATCTAACACTGAGGTATGTTGGGAGAGGTTAGAATAATTCTAAATCATGTGGGTTCTTAAAAATGTGAATAAGATACTGAAATATTTCCTCCAAAAATTTCTAGTCAACTTCATATTCAAGAAATTCATAACAGTAATGAAGAAAACAATCGTGAAAGTGCTCAAGAGATTCGTTAGGTGATTTTCAAAATTTTAATTTTTTTCTATTAAGTTCTTTATGGTCATAAAAAAACAAATCACGACATAATTATATGAACATGTGATTGAAAGAGTGTATAGAGGTTGTGGGAAATGTGTAACACCATTTCTTTGCGCACCCTCCGAACGCGAAAGTGAACCAACCGCAGGCAATGTCATCTCAGGGGCCATCATGCATGTCACAAAAGCCAGGAAAGGAATTTGTGTGCCTGAACAAGGGTGTTCTGTTATCACCATTGAACTTATATTTTGACAAGTTATTTATAATGCTCACCAACGCATTGAAATCAACAAAATTAGAGAAACCTGTCGGGGTTGTGATTTAGACAGAAGTCATGAAATATGTGCAGAAATTTAAAATAAGCTTCAAGGGCTCATCTTGTCATATTTCCCTCCTTTTAGCACAATAAATGTTGAAGGTGTTGGAACCACCAACATTTAGGGGATCTCCCTGATAAGAGGTCCAAAATAGACCTCAAACCGTTTCGAGTAGGAGTCCCAAAAGTGGGTGGTAGTGCAATTCCTTGACTATAGTAGTGTGTAGAGATAAGTATGATAACCTTAGGTGAGAGAAATTGTGTGAACTTGTGGAGAGTCAAGTGTGATGCATGGGAGGTTCTAACACATGGAGGGGAAAAGGGAGTGTGCCCCTTAGAACCCTATAATAGTACACAACTTGAAAGGAACACATGAGCGGAATGACATTAAAAGATAAAATGTGGAATAGTCCACAAATTAAAGTGATGGGTTAATCCAAAAGCACACATTGAAAAAGATTCATACAATTGCATACAAAGTAGTTCATAAAAAAATGCATAAGTTAAATAACATACATTTCTAAATCAACCAAAATAGTCCAACTACAATAACAACATAGCATGAAAGCGTGTTGGCTCTGATATTATTATATAAGTGAAAGTTCCATCCATACATACACCATTTATGAGGACTAGCCCTAATAGTGTAACATTACAGTCATGAACACCTGCTCCTCCAAAGAAGTATACTCACTCTACGCTGTGGATAATCCAAGGCTCGTCACAATACTCCCAAGCCTTTTCGAAGCCTAAGCCTAGCCAAAATATTGGCTCCCAAAAGCATTTTCTATGAGTTGTGAGGTTCTATTTATAAAAATGGTTTGGGTAACCCTTGACATTCCCCGTTGTGACTCTTTGACTTTCCTCATGACTCTGCAACTTCTTTACAAATAAATCATTACATAACATGATAACGTTTCAAATTCCACTAATGAAACTTGGAATTTCACTTACAACATATTCACAAATAATATTACTTTTTCCACATCTACCCATGTGAGGCAAAATGTGGTAGATACAACCTAACAAGACAAAATACTATGACTCCAAAGTTTGAGGAAATACCAACTTGACAACCTCCACTTGGTGCTTCTCGGTCACATATTGATGCCAAGATTGGTACCGCATGATGATGTCCCCAAACTTCTTGATGGTGTCTGTTAAACACACATGGGCAGCAAGAATAATCTGAAGGATAAAACATGAGAATGCATTTTTATTAACAAATGATTACATTTATAGTACATGTTGTGACCGTTGGGTTCCACATCCCAAGGTCTCTTGGACTCCTTTTGTCTATTCGGATTCCACACTAACCCATTGAGGATTAGGTGTCCAACATTCCCCCCCTTAATCCGAAGGGTTATGTATGAGTCCAAGAAGAGAGCTGTAATACAAAATGTGAAAAAATGCGTGGCAAAAATAGGCTGAATATGCTCTCTGAAATGTTGGTATAAAGGGCGATGGTTTAAGGATGACCACCAACACTGGAACACTTAGTGCAGTTCCCAGAACTCTCCCAAAAGTGGCAAGAAGCTGAATTCTTCTGCTAGAGGAAGTGCTCCTATTGTTTTCAAGAGGGAAATATTCAACCATGAAAGGGAGGTCTACCTCGCATAAAAAGGAGAACTTCAACCTAAAAAGGGAAGTCTCAACCTATGATGTTTTAAGGATGACCAACAACTCTGGAATGCTTAATGAAATTCCTGGAACTCTTCCAAAACTGGAAGAAGCTGGAGTCTTCTGCTAGAGGAAGTGTTCTCAATTTTGTTCCTAAAATTCTTCCAAAGCTGGCAAGAAGCTGAAGTATTCTGCTAGAGGAAGTGTCCCAGATTACCGACTGAAGGCATGCTTAGGGGCATCTTTGTTTCTGGTTACAACTCTAAAACTAGTGTGGCAGGTTATGGCTCAAGCTCGCTTGATGTGACTTTGAAGCTTGTAGATGACCATCATTTCCCCCCCTGTCAGATACAAGGTGAGATGATGGAAAAAACTCAATTGCAAGATTGTTCAATACTCTGGAACAAGTTTTGACATGTGTTTGGAATATCTTCTTGGCTGTTGATGCCCATTGCCAAGAAGCGATCCATCCAAGATGAATCTTTGTTCTTGCAGGACATTTGCTTCTGAAGCATCTATTTGAAGAATGATCGGTTTTATGGCAATGCTTACATGGATGAAGATCAAAACAATGATCTTTCAAATGTCCAACTCGGTCACAGTGTTGGCATTTCACAATCTGTTGTTGTTCTTATTGCTATTGAAGAGGAGCAAAATCTAGAATAGCTGGATGTGTACTATCATGAATGAATCCAGCACTCTAAAACTGAATGGGCTTTGAGTAGTTTGGAATATGAAAGGACAAGTCCTTGTCATATCCAAGACCAGTTTTGTTCTTGTTGTGGACAAGCTATTACCAAGGTCTGATGATGGGCTTGGGAACTGTAGACTAAGTTTCTGCATCTGGATGTACAACTGCTACTTTATTGGGTACTAAATCTGAACCAACTGTAACATTATTGACTTGCTTCTGATGGGTTGTAGTCTCAATGTTCTGAACAGAAACATGTTTAGAATAACTCCTCTGTTTTAATTCTTCTTGCTGTAGCTGAGATTCAAGCTGCAAAAAATCGATCTTTTCCTCTGCATTTTGTAGACAGGCTTGAATGTTTGTGAGAGAAACTTTGCTGACTTTTAATGTATCATGAGTAGTAGAAAATATCAAAGTTTTGAGGAACTATAATACTTCATTTATTCTGGCCATTTTCTCCAATGCTAAAATTACACTTTAAGCCAACTATGAACCAATGTCACTACAAGGTATTCTCAAAGTTTGTTCTCTCAAAAAACCACAACAATCAAATGAGATTATTCCTTGAGGAATGAATCAAAAGCTAGATTTTAACTCTACTTATTCTCCAACTACACACACAACGATGGTTGGTTGCATTCATATACAAGGAAAGTATATTGTGCATTGCCAAACAATGAAACTCAAACACTACAACAAATAAAATACTTGTTTCTCCACTCAGAAATATATATCAGCAAGGATGCAAGCTTTACACAGATATATATTCAACAAATACAATGTATTTTATCAATTTTACACCCAATTTTCAAGGAGGAGCTTCCTTCAAAACACTGGTAGAGGGCATCCTAGGTACTTTTTCATCTGGCAGGAGTACTATTTGGCATGATACAGTGCTCCATAAAACTGGAGCAAGCCTCCGGGTCACAAGTTAACACAGTTACAACAACAAATTCCAACAAACCTCTAAATGTTTTATCAACACTAGCATACCATCATTTGGAGAGAGACAATTCTGAACTTTATTTGAGCACATTGTAGGGGATGCAAATTGGGGTAGAACACCGGAGAGGAGCTGCCATGCAAGGTATGATCACTAGTTAATTATTCCTCTGTTGAATATCTGATCTTGGAAGAATTATGCAAACATATCATATGCCATCACATGGAACGCATAAGGATGTTTATAGAGAAACCCACAACAAGCTTTGACACCAACGATGATTGGGCGATCTCCTCTAGAATTATTACAGTAAGCTGCACTCAAAATAATTTGATCTCCTAGAATTAAAGGGTTGGAGCTTATTAGAAGTCAACAGACCAGTGGTTCAAGCCTCCCTTCAATTCATTCAACATGCAACAATTCAGCCAGAGCGCATAAGTTCCTGCGTGTTAGATCTTTAACATGTTGTTTTTAGCTTAATAACAGTTGGCCATCCTACGCAGCTGTAGCTCGACTCTCTGGAATTGTTGCTCATGCACCGATCAGTCTGTCACTCTACCAGATGGAAAACTCTCAGTTCCACAAGTGCATAGTCGCTCTTTGTACTGGCTTCTTTAATCTGACTCGGTGGTTGTAAGGCATTCGGTGCAGATAGAATAGAACTGGAGAACCGACTACACCTCCTCTGCCAGTATCTTCTAAACGATAGTGATGGAACGCTGTCTCTTGCACCCCTCTATTGCAGTGATGGATCAGACTTTGAGTCCTGTTCTCTTAAACAGCTAGTCAAAATGAAGTTTGCAATATAGAACTCCCTCAAATGACGAATAGTTGCTAAGCTTTAAGATTCCATTGCAGTGATGGATGCAGAAACAGGATTTGTGATAAACAAAATTATCAACTGTCAATTGATACAAACCTATACAAGCCTACTAATCCTCAGCTTCTCAAAGCCGGAGACTACAAACGCACACTCAGTACATACACAACAATAGATTGTGAGGTATATTTTGCTCCTCCTCTTGATTACAAAGAACCAGAAAGAGTTCCAGCCAAACCTGCTCCTTCTGCAAGCACAACAGCATCTAAAGAGGAATGAAAAGATGTGGCAGAACTGAAATTGAGTCCCTTTACTGGAGTTGGAAGGCGTCTGGATGGGAAACCATCGACTTCCTCAAGGTTCCATCCTGGGCCCTCGTCCTTAGCGGGGTTGTATTTTAATTTTCTAATGATCCTGGAAATTTGGATGCTATCTTTCTTGTCTGAGAGACAAGGCTTATCATTTAAATAATATCCAAGGTATTATCAAAGAAAGGCAGCCTTTGAGTAATAGTGATATACATGGAAGCAATGAATTTATTTAATGGCGCGTTGAAGTTCACGGAAGTCATAACAATCATCATGTTGCAGTCCCTCATTCTACCGATCAACGTTCCACTTCTGCCTTCGATATCCAGCCCAATTGGAGTGGTGTTCTTCTTTAGATTCAGGAACTCGTCAATGGATTAATCCATGTTCGATCCATAGCTATTTATCCACATAAGTTTCTCTCAGCCTTCCAGATCAAAGCAGTGTTTGCAGTCATCGGAGCCCGGGTGGTTTTTTTTTTCGTCAATCAAACAGGCATAATTTTGCATGTGTGGGCACTCCAGATTCACATATGCCAAGGTTCACCGTGTAGGCGAAGCACTTGATGGCCGCGGAGTCAGAGATTTCACTGGGTGGCGAAATAGCTTCCTCGCTCGTATAAAAGTGGCGTAGCTCCTTCAACGTGGAGCAACAGCAGGGTAACGGTCGAGAATTCTCATGACAAGCGAATAGAAAAATATTAAATGGTCAAGCCAGAGATGCAACAAATGACTGATCACTTTAAACAGGTGGCAAAGCCAAATTCAGTCTAAGACAAATTCAATCTAGGAATAAGAACAATAGTTCTTTACAAGGAAATTCGCAAACTACAGAAGACAGTTTCTCATCCAAAATATAAATGCCCTTGGTAGTTGTTCTGACATGAAAAGATGGAAAAGCTCCCAGGTATAGAGCTGAGAACAGTCTCACAATGCAGCTACATAGTAAACTCTTCAGCGTGGTCCAAAGGTGAGGCTCTACCAGAAATCGATTGACTATTATTTCGAATCCTCATGCAGCAAAAACGTACATAGTGTCAGGTGCAGCGTATACAGTCCCAGAGGTCAGGTAACATAGAAGAGAGTCTTAAAATAGCCAGAGTCAGGTGCAGCATATACAGGGAATGGGTAGAGCTGACATATATATATAGAGACCACAAAAAAATGGCTCAAATTGGAGCAGGACCAGCAATCACCTGCTCTGATACCATGTTAAACACACATGGGTAGCAAGAATAATATGAAGGATAAAACATGAGAATGCATTTTTATTAAAAAATGATTTACATTTATAGTACATGTTGTGACCGTTGGGTTCCACATCCCAAGGTCTCGTGGAGTCCTTTTGTCTATTAGGCTTCCACACTAACCCATTGAGGATTAGGTGTCCAACAGTGTCTTCTCTTTAGCGGACTCATGCCTCCATAGAATTTGGGTATATCGTCTTGGAACCTTTGTCAAAATCATTTTGAAGCATGTGCAGCATGGTGTTGAACATGACAGGACCACCAATGTACTTATGCATGTTATGCGCACTCATCTCCAAGTCCTCCCTCGTGACCTCTCATCTTAGCTTCTCCATGCACTCATCGATCTCTTGCTGGACTTGGTTCTTTGGTTTATCCTTGGTGATGGAACCGATTGATGGGATCCTGTGCGTTCTCACCATGACATACAAACATTTGTACAACCATGCATATGCGTCCTATATGCTGCTGATGAATGGGGCGAGCTTACATCTAGACTTTTTCTTTCTCCATATATGCCTGTGGCTTCATATACTTGGTTAAGTGAAGAGGGGTTCCCTTGTACCACATTGTCCACTCTTGCACATGGGCAATGGCATCATGTAGGTTATTGAGAGTTTGAACAAACTCTTTGCTTCATTGTTGTAAGCCGTGCACATAGACAATTGCTTTATGCATGGCGATAAATCTGTCATAGAGCTTCTAGATGTTAGTCTCAAGTGTTGATACTTCATCAAGTATCACTTTCCTCATCGCTCCCATTATGAATACTACACTCTGTTCTCTGAGTTGTTTTGCCTCTTCCCTAGTAGTCTACAAGTTATTTTCCAGTTGTTCATTCTTGGCCAATGAGAACTTAGCATTTGAGTTTGTGGCTCCTGAATAGGCCAAGCTGGCATCAGCAAGGGTAGTTAGATGTTTTCTTATGTCTGACATTATCTCCCTTTCATTCATGAACGCAGGTGATGCGTGATCATCAAAAAAGTGCTTCCTCTACACCTGTACAATCCTCTTATGCATCTCATCAAATGATAGATTGTACACATCCATGACCGGATCATTATCAAGGAGGACAACCTCACCTGGCTCGCCCAAGATTGGTTCTGACATTGGAGGTGGGGGAGACAGAGATGACCTTGGGTGCTCTCGGCATAAGGTTATTGTCTTCATTATGTTGCTCAAGCTCAAAATCCATGTTTTTCACTATAATTAGTTTCTCAATATGATAAGCAAGCTCTCAATCTTGCATTTGTTCACCGTTTTCATCATTTACTTGATATTCCAACTTCTGAACCTGTATGGGTGTTGTTTGCTTCATCATTACACCTTGCCTTTCTTCTTCATCATGTTTCTCCTTCTCTTATCTTTCTCTCCTCCTCAACTCCTACTCTTCCTTCAACTTCTTCTTTGTTTCCTAAAACTTTGGTTGTACTTCGTGCATCTTTTTTTCTCTCTCTTCCTTCGCTCTACTCTCTTTATTTGTTGCTCCCTCTTTGCTTCTACTACTAAAGATTTTTTCTCTAAGAGAGGATCTGTCTTTATCTTGCAGCTTTGCTCTACCTCTAGATCCTCAACAATCTTCCTCTTTCCCTTATCCTAAACTGGGTTGCTACTCATTGCTATTGTTGTTGTTACTACCTGAGTTGTTGCTGCTTGTAGAGAAGCCTTCCAAGTTGTTGCTATATTGACCAAACCATCGAGTTTGGAGGTATTGTAATATTATCTCTAAGGGTCCTCCTCATTCCAATGAAATGTCCTATGGATCTATGGATAGTACATATTCACACAATGGTTCTTGCAAATATCGTGGGGATCATACGGATTAAAATATTTCGTGCCGAACTCGAATATAAATACATCTTTAGCTACAACATATGCATCCTTCAAGCTCTTAATCTTGTACAATCTTATCTGTAGAGGAAGAGCGGGCCATGGCACGTTCTTCTTCCTATGTAGTCCTATTGATATCCCTGTGGAGAGGTGGTATGAAACCTCTTTCATGACCAAATTTTCCCTAGGATACCTTGGTAGAACATGCGAAGGCTTCTCTCCACCAAATACTCTGATGAAGGTGCCACCGAGTGAGGCATACCAATCTATAATGTTAAGTATCGCCTCCATTGCTTCTCAGGACATGCAAGGTGGATCCTACTCAAAGATAAGCTTGTACAAAGGGATTATGAAATGCTCATTTAGCTTTGTCATTATTCCCCAATAGCTATAGTCAGAAAGAAACTTGCAATAAATATTCACGACAGTCTCTTTTGGTGTCCATGTCCATCTCATGCCAAGAAACTGCTGCTAGGCATAGATTGCATCAAATAAGTATGTGGACATGTAGAACCCATCTTGCTCATCCTTGGGAAGATTTTGAGCCTTAGCCACATGGGTTTTTAACTGATCATCCAATAAGAATGACCCATTGAATGACCATCCATCACTCACCAATTGGTCCAGTATAACTACCCAACCTTCAAGGAGGGTTTCTATGCTCTCTTGATCATATATTCAGTATGCAAATATGATCAAGAACTGATAACCCTTCTAGAGATACTTTGTCTTGTAAACCTGATTGGGTTCCTGTTTGAACTTTGATGGCTCTTCACTCAATGCTTGACAATATCTCTAGTATTCACAAAGTTACGGGTGTCATAGAAAATTTTGTCCATGTGCTTCACTAGCTGAGGTAAATGATACATCTGCAGAAATTTCTCCTCCCTAAACGTGGCAAGCTCTATCCCACTGGCATTGCTCAAAGTCATAGTCTTTTGATTTATGTGTGATACAATCCAGCTGATGATGTCTGCACATGGGAAGGCAGGGTACCTGCATGCAACCTTGTATAAACCTGACTATTGGATATTAATATATACCTTTGGGTCCTCTGAGTCCTCCTTGATGTCCTTTGCAAATTATCTTTGATTTGTTGTCATGTCTACTTTGTGCCCTTCTTAATGAACAACTAAGTGTCTACATAGACTACTAGATCAACTAATATATGCTCAACTGCTTTTTCAGTACTACTCTCGGCAGTTTCCTTTGATGCAGCTCTCTTGTAGTCCATGTTCACTGTAACTTCTTGAGAGATTATCAATAACCATTGTACCTATGGGACAGAGAGGGCACTCATCACAAGAAAATGTGAGCTCAAAAACCAAAGCAACTTCAAGACAAGATCAACAAACAAACCCAACTCAATATGGGAAGGAATGCACAATTTTGGTATGTAGAGGTCATAGGATGAATGAGGGAACTACACATTATGCATTCCCAGTAGTCAGCTGGGAATCTTGTTGACTGGAACTACACATTGCGTAGTTCAGTCAAGGGCCAAGGTTAGGAGAGACTATGCATTATGTAGTCTTAATGGCCAGACTGGGAGGCTGGCTCCTAGAACTGCATATTGAGCAGTTGGAGCTAGGCTAGGGAATCCTATGTGCAATTCTAGAAGCCAAGGAAAATGACTTGAGCTCCCAAAATGATTAGTGCATGCAAGGGAGTACAAGATCTGGGCAAGGGGAGCCCAGATTTGCCCAAGGGGAGTGTGAAATTGAGCATATCTGAAATATTATGTGATGTTGAGTGCAGATCTGACTGAGTAATGAGTCATGCAAGTAAATAAAATGAAAGAATAAATCAAACTAAAGGAAAATGAAGCATGTGAAGGGAGTTTTCGTAACTACGACTGTTGGTGCAAAAATGGGAAACTGCATGCAACACTTGGGAAAGGCAATCTAAAACTTGAAACAAGACGTTTATAAGATAAAAAAAGTTAAAACGCTAGTATTTGTTCAAAGAAACAAGTGAAACAACAAACTCATAAGCTAAAAAACCAAAAGCGTCAGAAAAAGCACCAAAAGACTAGAAAAGGAAGACTGACTCGGAAAACTGACGACGATTTCACCGAAGGTTCCTTGATCTCCTCAAGAATGCTAGAGCTCCAATATTGAATGTCCAAATGAGATTTGGCAGTGTCGATTAAATAGATTTGGTCAATTTAGTGTTTATGACGTGAATGCCAAAATTCAACGAAAAAATGACACTTGGTGACAGTTTCCAAAATAACTCAAGTGCCTCCTTCCTACAACTAAAAATAGATCCCTATTTTTTAGGTATGTTTTTTTTCTTTTCAGGAAAAGTTGCCATGCATTTCCTAGATATATTTCACAATTATGGGAAGGACTGGCCAATTATCTATTTCATGCACTGAACTGCTTCTTAGCAGAAGAATTTTTCACAATTTCTAAGTTGAGTGGCTATGGGCTACCTCTCATGCTCTACACAATTTCCTAGCTCAAGGCTAGTTGTCAACTAACACTGTGAAATTGTTGAGCTCACAGATCACTCTCAACTTGGACAAAGCAATTCCCATGAACAAGGATGGTTTCCCTAGAGGATTGCGCAGTTCTCTAAGGCAAGCTCAGAATTGGATGAAAACCAAGTCAAGAGATTGGCTTGTGGGTTAGAAAATAAAACAATTAAGCAAACAAAATCCAAGATGCAAAGGATGAAGCTCAATAAAACAACAATTACTTGGATCAATACAAGAAGATTTGTTGTGATTTATAAGGGAGGCTCCAAAACAAAGCATAGGCAAATTTTTGAAGGTTGGTTGTAGCCGCTACAACATATTTTTACAATGAGGATTCTAGTGATGAGTGATCCATGTATATATCGTTATGTCCCTCTACAATGTTAAATTAAGGGATTATTGTTAGAAGGGGAGAATTAGGAGAAGAAACATAGCAAGCATGGTTGAATCAACCACTATTAAACTCACATGATATCCTGAGTCAGCAATTGAAAACCTCTAAAGTAACACTACTTCTTCACATGTGGCTAGGATGAAGGAAATGACATAGAGGTGTGTATGGACAATTTCTTATGGGATTCTGTTGCCATAGAGGGAATGGTGTTAGATGCATTGTGAAAAATTAAAGTAGTGGGTAATACTATTTTCGTTGATTCCATCTTTAAAATCATGGAAACTTTTTCTTCCACCCTTGTCTTTAAACATGGGATGGCAACGTCTACCCAACTAGGGAGAACAATGTTACTGTACTAAATGAAAGCAATGTATCATTGAATGTTTCTTGTATATTTCAAGATAAATAATCATTCAGTCCCCTAAATATTTAAGGAATCCTTTACTACAATTAAAACACGATTGAGTTTATGCATGCTTGATGAGGGTGTACATTTTGATTACCCACTAATGGCATCTTACTCAAAGATAAGGTAGTTCCTAGTGATAATGTGTTGCCTAATAGTTGTATAGAGGTATGGAAGATGTTGAAAATGTTGGTTGTTGAACATATATCATGCTATGGATGTCCTAATGATTTCATTTTATAAATAGAAAAATATCTAGACAAAGAGATATTTTGAAAACGTGGGCACAATAGATACTGAAAATAAAAACAACCATATGACACATGGTCCTCCTCATTAGATATTAATGTGCATGCCTATAGTTCCAAGTATTTAATGACCCTTTTTTTTTTTTTAAATTATCCATGTTGTATGAGTAACATGCCCCAAATAGAAGTGAACTAGGAGTTGTGCAAATCCTAGAGTATTTAATAGTCATAAAACATATAGGGGATTCATATCCCAATAATTTCAAGGATTAAATGTAGATATTTTGATTGAGAGTATCCATGGATGGAGGTAACCCATATTCCCACCAAATCACCAATTAATATTTTTGGCTGATAGTAGTGAGACATAACAATACCCCCCCTTGGTTATTTATGAAGAATGAACATATTATTCTGGCTCTTATAATCCTAGATAGAAAAAAATTGCAGAGAATTGATGTCTATCTCCATCCATTGATTGATGAATTTAAGAATATATGGGGAGGGATACATGTATATTATCTATCAAGATATATCCCAGTGGATAGGTTTTTAACATTGCATGGGATATTCGTGTACATCACACATGATTATCTATGACTAGGAGTTTAATTTGGTAAGCATGTTAATTCATGTGATTATATCTATAATGTTATTTGACATACTTAATTAAGAGAAACTATATTTTCTAATTCTAATTTTCTTTGTATAAAATAACATTTCAAGTCTTCCAAAAAAAGGGTATCATAGATGTAGAGGTTGTGGATCTTCTATGATGGTTGTGTGGTACAAGTTGGTGTATGACTTCTCTAGGGTATTCCTCCTAGAGACCACCCTTATGTAGTATTGGCATACGATTTCAATGGACAAATAAAGAGAAGTAGACATTAAATAATGACACTAATATATTGGATTAGAGTATATCAAACACCTTGGAATGCCTAGTGGATCAAAAAGTTTGATTTCTTTGATCTCTAAATCACTATGCATATATGCATAAATATGCTAAAATATTTGCAATTTTTGACCAAATATATAATATATATTAACTCATAGGAGGTGGTATTACATCTATAGGCCCATTCCACAAAATAATACAAAGCATACCATGCTCAAGAATGATCAAAAGAAACTCCCAATAGATCAAAGAAGCTTCGATATTTCTCAAAGTTGGATTTTTTTCCTCACATTATTTCCTACATCTTGTCAAAAGAGGAGAGGGGACTTTGTTTTTCTTTAACACTTATGAAAATGTTGGAGAGTAGGAAGCATTATCATCGTCAACCATTTTTGTAGGTGCAATATCACCTTTCTTCTTTTTCTCCTTTTTTGCAGTTATGGCTTCTTTTTCTTCCCTTGAGTCCTTGTCTTGGGTTTATTTAGGGATTGTTATGAAACCAGCTCACAAAAAGATAGGAAAGAGAGATCCACGCCTTAGAATTCAGCCTCTTCGAGGGGGCAACCTCCTTTACATTACATAAATGAACAATTCTTGGATGATACAAATGACAAAACCTCCTTTCTATATATAGGAGTCTAAGGAGTCACAATATAATCCAGCCGACCTAACAATAATAATATAAAGCCACAAAAATAACAATAGCGGGATTCTATGGGGCACAGAAATAACAACATGGGGGTAATAGGGGCACAACAATATAAATAAGGGGTATAAATACAATAGTAATGGGGTAATCACTAGTATTATAGGGACCCAACATGCCCCTCTCCTTCAAAAAAGTGTTGTCCTCAACGCTTGAGTAGTTATGGATACTTCTGCATAAAATTCTCATCCTCCCATGTGGAATCTTCAGCGGATAAGTTCTTCCACTTGATAACATACTCTGAAATTGATTGATTTCGTAGCTGTCGAGTTCTTGTTTCTATGACTACTTCTGGTTCCAATATAATTTTTCCTTCCTCATCAAGTTCTGGCAATATTGTTTGCATTGGGAGCTTGTCGCCTATAACCTTCTTTAAACATGAAACATGGAAAACTAGGTGCAATCGAGAAGCTGCAGGAAGCTCCAATTTGTATGCCATAGTACCAATCTTTTGCAACACCTTGTACGGACCATAATACTTTGGTGATAATTTATTATCCTTCTTAGCTTGCTTTAGGGACATTTTCTTATATGGTTGTAGCCGTAGGAATACCCAATCACCTACATCAAAACTTCTTTCACTGCGATGTTGATTTGCCTGTTGTTTCATTCTATTTTGTGCCAACACGAGGTTATCCTTTAAGAGTTGGAGGACTTGTTGTTGATGTTCGATGTGATGTTCCACTGCTTGAACCTTAGAATTTTCTCTTAAATATGATGTGATGGATGGTGGTTGATACCCATAAAGTGCCATAAATGGGGTCATTTTTGTTGTTGTATGGAAGGAAGTGTTATACCACCATTCAGCCAGAGGCAACCATTTGACCCATTGTGTCTGTTTATCAGATACAAAGCAACGAAGATATCCTTCCAAACATTTGTTTACTATCTCAGTTTGCCCATCAGATTGAGGATGATAAGATGAGCTATGAGCTAACTGAGTACCAAGACAAGAAAATAATTTTGTCCAAAAATTTCCAGTGAAAATGGGATCTCTGTCACTTACAATAATCTTTGGGTTTCCATGTAGCTTTTGAATTGTTTCCATAAATGCAGTAGAAACTGTACTGGATTTAAATGGATGTGATAATGCACAAAAATGTGCATACTTGGTAAGTCTGTCAACTACCACCATGATGACACTCTTTCCCTCAGACTTGGGTAAACCTGTGATAAAATCCATTGAAACCTCCTCCCAACGTTGGCTTGGAATGGATAAAGGTTGTAATAGACCCGGTGTCTTAATTGTTTCAACTTTATTTTGTTGGCAAACCAAACATTCCGCCACAAACTTTTGAATATCTGATTTAAGGCCATCCCAAAAAAATTCCTTCTTAACCCTGTGGTAAGTTTTTAAAAATCCCGAGTGCCCTCCTAAGGGAGAAGTGTGCAATTCCATAAGAATCTTTTGTTTTAGCTGGGAATTCTTACAGAGGTATAAGCGATCTTTGTACCATAATGAATCATTTTGCCAGCTAAATGTATCAGACGTACTGGAATCTTGTTGTAGCTTTCGAATAAGTGCCCACACTTCTTCATCATTCTTCCATTCCTCCCTTGCTTCGTTTATCCAATCTGGTTGGATAATAGAAATGGCGCACAACAATGCTTCCACATCCTCATCCTTTCTTGAGAGTGCATCTGCCACCACATTTTGCTTCCCTTTTTTGTAGATGATTTCAAAGTCATAACCCAACATCTTTGTGACCCACTTTTGTTGCTCTTCAGAGGATAATCTTTGTTCTAAAAAGTATTTAAGGCTATCATGATCCATTTTTACCTTGAAGTGTCTTCCCATTAGGTAGGGTCGCCATTTCTTAAGTGCATGGAGTATTGCCAACATTTCCTTCTCATAAATAGCTTTGCTTAAAAAATTTCCCTTGATTGGACGACTTTCAAAAGCAATGGGTCTTTCATCTTGCATTAGAACAGCACCAATTCCATTTCCTGAAGCATCACATTCCACAATAAAGGTTTTTGTGAAGTCCGGTGTAGCTAAGACCAGTGCTTGGCACATTGCCTCTTTAAGATGTTCAAAGGCCTTTGTTGCTTCCAGAGTCCATGAAAATGCATCTTTCTTCAATAATGTTGTTAGAGGTGCTGCTATTCTCCCATAATTCTTAACAAACTTGCGATAATACCCTGTCAACCCAAGAAATCCTCGCAGATGCTTTATGGATGTGGGGATTTTCCATTCCTTAATGGCTTTAATTTTGCTAGGGTCTACCTTAACTCCTTCATGAGATACAATATGACCCAAATATTCCACCTCCTGGACTCCAAAGAAACATTTGGATCTTTTTGCATATAATTGTTTCTCCTCCAATAGTTGTAGCACCCTGTCAACATGTTCAACATGATCCTTCCAAGACTTGTTGTAGATTAGTATATCATCAAAAAATACTAACACAAATTTTCTAAGGAATGGTTTGAAAATTGAATTCATCAAACCTTGAAATGTTGAAGGTGCATTGGTAAGGCCAAAAGGCATGACCAAAAATTCATAATGACCCTCATGAGTTCTAAATGTCGTTTTCGGAATGTCTTCAATCTTCATTCTGATTTGATGATATCCCGAACGAAGATCCAACTTGGTGAAGTAAATTGATCCATGCAATTCATCCAGTAATTCATCAATGACAGGAATGGGGAACTTATCTTTAATAGTGAGCTTGTTGAGCTCCCTATAATCTGGACACATGCGCCATGATCCATCCTTCTTGTGCACCAATACTACTGGAGCAGAGAAAGAACTTTGACTTGGTTGAATTATACCAGCCTCTAGCATTTCTGCAACCATACGTTCAATTTCACTTTTTTGGACATAGGGATATCTGTACGGCCTGATGTTTGGAGGAACACTTCCTGGAATCAGATGAATAGCATGATCATGATCACACATAGGTGGGAGACCTTTGGGAGTCTCAAATACCTTGGAATGATTGTCCAGGACTTTTTGGAGATCTGGAGAAATAGATGATTCCGATGTGGAAACATCTAGCGAACATAATTGTGCAATTACACCTCTTTGCTCCTTTTTTAGAAGCTTTGTCATACCATTAGAGCTGATTATCTTTCCTGGTTTCCCTGCAATACCCCTTAATTCAACTTCCTTTCCTTCTGTAGAAAATTTGATGAAAAGTTCTTGAAAATTAAAAGCTATTGTACCCAAGGATTGTAGCCATTGGACTCCTAGTACAACATCAGCACCTCCCATTGGAATGGAAAGCATTGGGCTAGTCAATACATATTCTCCCATGGATAGCTTGATATTATGGCACCTTCCAGAGCAATTTATTGTTCCTCCATTTGCAATCATCACTTGACACTCTGGTGCTGGATATAGGAAGCAATTCAATTCTTTTGCTACCCTACAATGAATAAAATTGTGGGTGCTTCCTGAATCAATCAACACTATTACCTTTTTCTTCTTGATTTGTCCTTCTATCTTGATGGTTTGAGGAGTGGTAATTCCCGCCAATGCATTACAAGATATGGTTGGATTTATTTGTTCTTCATCTAGGCTTTGTTCCTGGAGTATATCTTCTTCTTTTGACCTTTCTTGCTCCTTTTCTTCTTCCTCTTCACAATCTATGTAGAATAATTTCTTCTCAGCACACTTATGACCTTTAGTGTATTTGCTATCACAACTGTAACAAAGCCCTTTTGCTCTTTTTTCTTCCAATTGTTGTGGTGTCAACCTTGTAGGTTGTGGAAGACTAGGGGCAACAACACTTCCGTCTTTATAGTTGTGAGTGGTATGCTTCCTAGTTGCCATAATTTTGCTTTCCATTTTTCTTGCTAACCTGAATGCCTTCTCTAATGAATCAGGTTCCCAAAGGCGAACATCATGTTGGATATTATCCTTTAAAGACCCTATGAACACATCAATCCTATGCTCCTCTGGAATATCTTTTACCCTTATGTTCAATTTTTGGAACTCCTCAATGTGCTCCATTACTGAACCCTTTTGTTTGAGACTTATCAATTGGCTAAAAAAAGTGTTGCTTTTTGTATCTTCATAATGTGCTATCAATTCTTCCGTAAAAATTGCCCAAGTGATAAATTTTTTACGAGAGCAAAGCCATTGATACCATACAAACTAATTTGGTTCCAAATATATAGTTGCCATACGTACCTTTTGTGTGTTTTGCACATTATTGAGATCGAAGAACTGCTCCATCTGTAATATCCATGTGGCGGGATCCTTGCCATCAAACTTCCTCATATCGATTTTTTGAATATGGTGGGTCTTCGATCCAACATTAGCATCTATGGAATCATGATTAACATTACTTTTTTTCACATCATGAGTTTCCTTTACAACCTTTTCACCATTAGTAAGTATTTCTTGTAGAAAATTTGTCAAATCTGTCTTCAAATCTGCCATGTCTATCTTCAAATCTGTCTTCAAATCTCCCATGTCTCTCTTCAAATCTGTCTTCGAATCATCCATCTTAGCTTCCATGCCCTTTATCTTAGATTCCATGCCATTTATCTTAGATTCCACGCCATTTATCTTAGATTCCATGCCACTTATCTTAGCTTCTGTTAGCTTTTTTGAGCGTGACATTTGTTGCACTTGTTCTTGTAATTTTGATATATCATGTAGCATTTCTTCCTCTTCTTCATGAGTCATGCTAGAGCTTTCAGGTTCCTTACTAGGTGTTTGCATTTTATTTCCTCGGGGCATCAGTTACCGATAATAATGCTTTACTATGCCCTTTGAATTCCGTTAAACCAAGCTTACACAAAAATTTAAAAAAAACTACACACCTTTTTTCACTTTATAGAAGCCTGATATTGAATCTGATGTATCTCTGTAATTTCAGATCATCCAATTCTAAAATTGTGACCTATAGTGGCCTTCTGCGTCCTCTTTCCAATGCCACAAGTCTGACCCAAATTGGATTCTCCAAGGAAGAGTTATGTGAAATCTCCCATAGTGACTTGCTTTTAGACTAGTTCAGTAGAGTGAACTTGTACGACGTGCCACGAGTCACTGTTTCAACCTTTCAATTTGAAACACTCATACAAGAAACTATAATCCGTCCTCTTTCTGTACCTTCTTATGAAATTTCAATCCGATCCCCAGAGAGAAAGTTATGATGATTTTCCCCAGGTCACCTGTTTTAAATGTAATTCAGGAGTCTGCAAAAAGACCAACTTCCTCATATCATATCTCCGCAAATATAGGGCTAAAAGCTCTAAAATTCGGACCCAAGGTGCAGCGTGATTTCTTCTCAAATGGGCTTTTCTTGCGACTTCTGAAACATCACAAAAAAAAAGTTATAGTGAAAATTCCACAATGACCCGTTTGGAGCAGCGAAACCCTAGAATCCAAAGCTCTGATACCAAATGTTATGAAACCAGCTCACAAAAAGATAGGAAAGAGAGATCCACGCCTTAGAATTCAGCCTCTTCGAGGGGGAAACCTCCTTTACATTACATAAATGAAACATTCTTGGATGATACAAATGACAAAACCTCCTTTCTATATATAGGAGTCTAAGGAGTCACAATATAATCCAGCCGACCTAACAATAATAATATAAAGCCACAAAAATAACAATAGAGGGATTCTATGGGGCACAGAAATAACAACATGGGGGTAATAGGGGCACAACAATATAAATAAGGGGTATAACTACAATAGTAATGGGGTAATCACTAGTATTATAGGGACCCAACAGCGATTGTCTAAAAGGCCTCTTGAAATGACCTTTGAAAACCTATATATTTACGCCGTAAGGCGTTCCCCTCTGAAATCAACTCCCCCAGCTGCCTCCCTGTCCTAATCCTAACCGTCAGATCTATTGTTAGACGATTAAACAATGCTCTGCCGTTCAATTTTTAAAAAGCTTTTAATGTAAGATTATTTAATGAAAATTAATTAATTAGCGGCCTGTTACCCTAACCAACTCGTCCGCACGGGATATCAAGCGTTCGCTGCAGAGGAGGGTATTATTTGCTGTAGGAGGGAATTCTCGTCCGTGCGGGATATGAAGCATTCGCTGCAGAGGAGGGTATTATTTGTTGTAGGAGGGAATTCTTTGCTTCAGACCGGAAACTGTACAGTTTGGGGTTACCCTACTTCTTTTTTGTTGTTTTATTCATTTTTTATTGTTTACGTATTGACCTCTCATCGAACCTGGTTTGGCCAGACTACTGGGTGCAGAGTAGAAGGCTTCTGCTTTTTGGAGATTGCTCAAAGGTAAATGGAATCTGTCCATCTTTTATTTTGAACCGAATTTAATTCGATTTTCTTTGTTTTTTTTGTAGATTGACTTCATACCGGGTATATATTTGTATGTATAGTTTCTGAGAATAAAATCTTGGGATTTTGCCTCATCATACTATGCAGCAAGTTACAAGTTTAGCTCTGAATATGGAGAAGTTGACAAGCGCCAGAAATGGCCTGTTTTCAGTCTTATGCTTTATGCTCTGCTTCCGGCATTTAGAGGAAATGTGATCTACTTAGCTCTGTTTATTACTGTAGAAATTTGAACGGATGATTGATGTGCTCTACTATGTCAAGGATTTTGATTTTGTTTTGGTCTATGAGAAAGTTAAAAAAGAAGTGGACTAGCAGAGTAACAGAAAAGTGCATAGCCGTCCCAATCCAGTAGTTTGCTACACCGCTGAGAGTGAGTAATAACAATAAATATCAGACAAATACATAGTCAAGATTGTCCATGAATGTCAGTTAAACAAACACTGACAGCTAAAATAAGAGCTGTAAACAAAGCCAAAAGAGATAAAATACATATATGTCGATCGATGTGTAAACAGTCGCAATTTGCATTTGGTGCATGGATTGCATCCTGAAAGGACTGAAACTATTCATATGATTGGTGGTTAATCTGTTCAATTATAGCTCAAAGATTACAGGGGCTATATATACAGGCCGCGTGGCTCATTGATTTGTAAGGAAGGGTATTGAAAGTGGTGGAAGAGATACAGAGAGTCTGATCTTCACAGAAAGAGATATTTGCACAGGTCCGCACTGCAAATTAAATATGAGTAAGTGCTTCAAACCTTGAAAGTTTTATGTATGTTAGGGTTCTTGTGGGCTTCTAAGCTTTTAGTGGATCTTAAAGATTTAATTTCCCAATGGTTGGGTGCCCAAATGCTTTGTATTGAAGAATTATGAAGATATCCAGAGTTTGAATTAGTTTGGGCTGTGGAGAGGGCTGTTGGGCTTATCGACGTTTGGGCAATTCAAGGGCCGGCAGAGTTGTCTGTTATAAAGTGTATGTGAGAATATCTGGGCAGTTTCCACTGCTTCTGCATATGCCTGTTGTGGGTATTTTTGATATCTTAGTTTCTGTAGAGGGTATTTTTTGGTTTGGGGATTTGTATATTCCTGCATATTTTAGGGGTAACTTCATTGAGAGCCGTAATGAAGTGGGTAATTTGAATATAAAGGCCTTGTGGATGTATCTTTAGTTGGGTTGTCTAGAAATCTGAAGCCAAAGATCTTTCAAGGCTTCGGGTTATTCTGGCAGGGAAATGTAAAGTATTGGGTGGTCTATTGATAGGATTAACATTTCTAGGCCTCGAAAGTGGTTCGATTTCTTGGTCCCCTCGATTTTACTTGAAGATCTTTGAAGTTTTTTATTGTTGTCTGTTTTGGTGGAGCAATAACAGAGATTGCCAGATCCATCTATTTCAGTGTTTTTCTGAGACAATTTTTACATAAAATTTAGAGATTTGATGTTTCAGTTCTTAACCTCGTCAATTTATGCCATTGGGTATAGAGGGATGCCATTTTTTTCTGTTCATACCCTTTGCCGACTTTAGATTGTTTTGTCGTTTATTTTTTTAGATTAAGGGGTTTTGTTTGGAGAAAAGAGTAGAGTTTTAGCTGGAATAAGGGTAGTTTACTTTGCTTTGTTAGGGGGCTATTGTGCAGAACCATGGGAACTGCCATCTTACCTGCCCAGGATTATTTGGCCTCTTATAAAGCAAACAAGAATAGGCATTCAACTGGGAAGGCTTACCATCGTGTCAATTCTCTACGATCAGAGAACAACACTGTACACAGCCATAGAATTTCGGGGAGCAGCCCTGATATTGATAGAATGAAAACAGATCCCAAGTGGTTGCAAAATTATGTGGCTTCCAATGCGGTTAATTCTGGAAAGTGTTGCAGGTTATGGCCTTCTCCGAGTTACCGAGCCGGTGTAGACTCGGAGAATATTTCTTTTCTGAAGCGGCCGCATAGCACAACTCCAAAGTTCGATGTAGATGGAGCTTTGCTTGGAGATTCTTTTTCTATTTTCTATGGTCAACGCCCATTTTATTCTTATTCTTCCACAAATTCATCAGGCCAGAGGTTTGGCTATTCTCTGCAACAGTCGGTTTCGACAAGGCAGTATTTTCATGATCCAAAGCTTACAATGGGAAATATTGTTCATACTGAAGCAAAAGGGAGGAGAGGTGGCCAACAGAACAAGAACCTTGTCACGGAGAAGATCACAATATTGAAACGTGGGGAAACAATAAAGAATGCTGTGGGGAAGGATCCCGACAAAAAGAGCCAGGCCAGACAAAAAACTGGTCATTCAAGCGACAGGGTTATTGTAAATAATGTAGAATACAGGTTGTCTAGCCTGAAGCGAAACAAATCCGGCTGGGCATCTAAAACAGTTGCAAAGGTCTGTGGCGATGAGAGCAAAACAAATCAAGCCGCCAGGCGAACAGGTTGTGAGGATGTCAACCTCACTGAATTGATAGATGATTTAATAATATCAACAGATCCTCTAGGGCCAGACCCAAGTGTTCTTCCAAAGGAAGGATCCGGAATCTTGCAGTCTGTCTCTTCAGGGGTGAAAGCATCCGAGGCGATAGGGAATGAGTCGCCAAAGATGTTGAAAGAGTTCCAATATGTATCTTCTTTTGATGGTGTGGATGACACAAAAGTTGGAAATCCCTCTAGCAGTGACTTTGCTTCTCCTGTTTTTGAGTCAGAGAAATGGGCTAGTCCTACATATTCCAATAGTCCACCTCCAAGTAGCTTACCATTTCCCAAGTTCTATATGCAGCAGATGAGATCTATCGCAATGGATCTTATTGATGCCAATCATTGTTCCAAGAGCGTTGAATACATGGAATCTTCTCCAGTGTCACCTTCTGAAGAGAAGGTACATTCAGCTTTACCCGTTGCTCCAGAGAAATCCCAGTCCACCTTTGCTGCTGTCCGATCTTGTTCTAATTCTCTTCAGTTTGGAGTTGATACCTCTGCAACAAAAGATCTGAGACGCTTGTTGGGTCTGGACTAACTAACTACTCTGATAATATGGTATACTAGGTGTATGTTCATACAGAAGCATTGTGATGGTATTTATTTCTTTTCATGTTGGAGGTATAGTAGGAGATTGATGTTGCGGGAAAGTTGCACAACGACTTAAACCTTCCATTTTTTTGACGGGAGAGTTTGGCCCAATCAGGATCAAATTTGGATATAAGGACTTGTGTATCCTGCTACTGTAATATAAGATGTAGTGTAGTTTGTAGTTTGTATATAGTTAAGCTAAATAAGTCTGGTCGACCGACCATGGTACAGTAGTGTATGGAAGGATTTAGATGTTTTCGGAGAATTTCTTTACAGTATAGTTGTTTGCTTGATGATGGGTATGTAATAGACAGAGCATGAAGAATGGGATTTTACTTGAAGCATTCTTCCCAGACAGGTAGAGCATGGGGAATGCCTTGGATGGCTTTTAAAAAAAGTTGTGCAGATTGGCTGGTCTATTTTGTTACATGGATGCAGATGTCACTGCTTTCCAGAGTATGTGGCTGAAGGCGGATTATGCTGGACATGATATGCTCTGTGGATGCTGTAACTGGGTTGATAAAATTACTCAACAATGAGTTGCAAAGAGTCGCAAAGTTGCAATGAGTCTCTGGCAGTCTTATGTTCTTTTGATGTTGTAACTGGGTTTAATAAAATTACTCAACAATAAGTTGCAAAGTTGTAATGAGTCGCAAAGTTGCAATGAACAATAGTTGGGGCATTATGCTTTATGAAATCTGCTTAATTGACTAGCAAAAGTGAACAACAGGGAAACTCAAAAGATTGAAGGAAGATTGTCTATAGGTCTTTCTGGAATATTTTCAAAAAATGCAGCGAGAATATTGCTTCTGGTAGATTTGCAACCTAGACCCAGAGAACATAAGAAATGAAACATCCATAATGTATTCTACCTTGCTTGTTCGCGATCAATTTTGTGGATGAATCATGGAGATTTGCACAACTCAACATCACTGAACGGCTTTACTGGCTTTTCTGTATGAATGTAGTTTTAAGCTAGTGAATAGCCTATATTTTGTGGTTTGACAAGTAAACCGAAGTTGTTGAGCATTGTGATCCTTGATTAAATTTGCCAGTTCATGAATTTATTGTCAGGCACTTCCACCACTTATCGTAGTTGCACTGTTTGGTGTGATAAACTGGTTTGTTGCCAGATTTTATGTTACTAACAGTGGATTTTATGTTACTACTGTGTATTTTGCAAATGAACTTAGCTTTGTTATACAGCATAAAAATGTATCATTCAAGCTGAAATTAGAAGCAGTGAAGGGGCGAATATTACTTGTGTACCAGCTGTCTTTAATTTCTGCCTGAGAATATTTGGATTTGTTATTTGGCATGCAATGATTCTGGATGTTTCTGGATTTCAATATGAGATGTTGAAATGATTAGGTTGGATGTCAATATGAGATGTTGAAATGATTAGGTTTGGTTTGAGTTCGAAGTTTTTATGAGGTTGACCCGATTCAGGTTTGTCTATATACATAGAATTATGAGATGTTGAAATGATGAGGTTCGGTTTGAGTTCGAAGTTTTCAGGTTTGTCTATATACATAGAATTATGAGATGTTGAAATGATTAGGTTCGGTTTGAGTTCGAAGTTTTTGATGAGGCTGACCCGATTCTGGTTGGTCCTAATTCTGGTTGGTCTATATACATACATTAACTGTAAAATTAAATAATGAAATTCAGGTTTGTCTATATACATTGAATTATAAGATGTTGAAATGATTAGGTTCAGTGTGCCATTGGGTATTAAGCATGGTAGTGCAGAAGATAAGTTGATGGTTTACAGAAGTCGAGTATTTCTATTATGTGTCTTCTTTGGACATAATTTTAATGGGCTTCCTTCCTTGGATTTCTAGCAGTTATGGCACCCAAATCCCATTGGTGGGAAATGGGATTTCTTACTACACACTGCTTGCAGTTTTCATCGAATGAAGTAGCTACCTTCTGGGTGGGTCGATGCTAGCCTCATATGCTGAAAATTGTTAAGATGTTGAAATGATTAGGTTTGGTTTGAGTTCGAAGTTTTCGATGATTTTGATGAGGCTGACCCGATTCTGGTTGGTCTATTTACATACATTAACTGTAAATGAAATAATGAAATATAGCATATAAAATTAAGAAATCAACATCATAAATATAAAAAATGTTATTAAGGAATTTTTTTTATGGTTTGTTGAATTTCAAATGTAAAGGTTGAAGTTCAGCGAAGCTTCTTACATAGTTGATAGGTTGATGTCTCTCTACATATACATTTCTGCATTCTCTTGTTTATGATATATTAATGTTGACATGTTCATATGATAATTTTCGGTGCAAGGGCATGGGATATGACTGTTTCTCAGCTTCGGGTTCGGAAGGCAATAAAATAGTGTTTGTTCATTGTTATCGTGGTGAAGATATTTGTAAATTCTCATTTGTGCCTCGGCCAAAAAACAAAAAAAAAGAGTCTATACGTAGAAATGGAATGTGAGAAATCAGCAACAGTGAAATGGATAAAACAATTCAGAGCCCTTTGATGGGTTATTTTTTCTGGGAAAAACATGGGTTCCCTCCCCTAAAAAATCAGGGGTTCAGAAAATATCAGGGGTTCAATTTAAAGGCGAAAAAAACTTTCATATTAATTTGGTGGCTAACTTAGCTGAGGCCTCATAACTATTAGATTATTAGATTATTGTTATTTGTTTTAATACTTTCTTCCAAATTTCACTCTGCCCTAGATTTCAAACGTATGACGGGGTGATCTACTAGCCAAAATTTCATGGCCTCGTGTTTTCTGCTAACCATATTTGAAATTGGATTAGATGGTTTCCTTGTAGAATGAACAAGCAGGACAAAACGCCAACTTTCGCAATTCTACAGGACTTTATTCTTTGCGACACTTTACATTCAAATATTTAGACAATATAGTCAGGTCCTTGTTCTGGAGATAGTAAAGTGGCTATGCCTGGTTTTATAACTGCATCTTTAAGTTCGGGGCTGTTATGATGAGCCAAATCGTCATCTGCATTTGGCTAGAATTTTAATTTTCTTTGTGGGTTCTTTGGTAAAGACAATATAGTCAGGTCCTTGTTCTGGAGATAGTTAAGTGGGTATGCCTGGGTTAATAACTGCATCTTTTAGTTCATGGATGTTATGAGCCTCATATATATGGAGATTACTCATGCTAATAATTTTAGGTAGGTGAGCCTAGGTGAGGCACCCTGACTAGGGCTGATAAGTCAGCATGATGACTTGTCTTATCTATGGCATGGGAACTAATAATTCTATGCACTGTTTTGGCTATTGAACAGACTACTTATGTATATATACATGTGTGTTATGATGAGATATTGTTTGTAATCTTGTCTGTCGAACTAATTAGAATGCATGGAATGAATGATGTTGATATGGTTGCTTATGTGATTATCAATGAAATGTGGTCTCAATAGTTGGATACTATGGTTGGGACATATGATAATAAATGACTGTTGATGCTCTTGAGAAAGTGTGAACTGTGTAAGATTGGCCAGACTTGCAGGAATCACCACTGCCCACCTAAATTGTCCACGTCATCATTAATTTGGAAAATTGGATTATTATGTATTATTTCAAGAAGAAAAACAAACAACAGATTCCATGTATTTTAACCAATTAATGATGCAAACTATAAGAGCTAACCAAAACTACAGACATCATAAGAACAACCAACTATAGGTGGTTCATGGATTATGAATTTGATAGCCTCCAATTTCTGGGAGAATGTCTTCAGTTTTTCTAACATGATATGTTTACTGTAAGAATACTACCTAAAAGTAACGGGCATGAGAATTCCCATATTAAGGATCACTGAATCTCTAGTAGCAGAAAAAAAATTATTGTCCTTGGCCTAGTCCTAGTTTAATCTCTGGCCCTAGCTATTTTGATATCAACAAAATAGGAATTTGAGGAATTAAAGCAATGCTAGGTAGGAGAGGCTTACACTGGCCGGTGTTGATTCATTATTTGAGACAGGACATGTGAAATTGTGCATAGACAATTGACTTGTTTGTCCTGATTTTGGTGATAAATTTTGCAGGGTACCGGTGCCTTGTGAAAACATACCTGAAAAGAAACCAGGGAAGCAAACATACGCTTCTCCCACTAATCCAATTCATCAAGCTGACATAACATAAGTAAAAATAGGTCTTGCAAAATTTCAATCCTTATAGCAAAATTTACCTAAAGATTTCGGTAGGATTGCCAAATCCTATTTCAAGCTATGACACAATTGACTAGAGAATAAGATTTGGTGAACATGCTCTTCTTGGAGGCCTTGGAGGTTTTTTCCAACTGGATTTCAGGTTACTGTTTACATTCCCATCATTTTCCTTCTCCGAACATCCAGAAAGGGTATCCATGCCTCTTGCAAGACCCATATCTTCAGACTGGTTTGTAACCGCAGTAACAGTGGACTCCTTCACTGTATTGTGATGAGATGAAAAAAACAACTTAGCATTTGTCTCCTGGACAACCCCACATTGAAGTATATTCTTCCTTGCCTTGTCATCTTCTGATGCATTAACTACTAATGTTAAGCTTAACCTATACCTTATTTTTCCAAAAAACGTTTTGATCAATGCTAGGAATGGTGGAGCCTCTGCTTCAATGACTGTAATATCACTTTCTAAATCATACTAATTTTCCCTTCCTGATTTTAAGACAAGCCCATCTATATCTAAATACGCAATGAGTATATTAGCATTCTTTTGAACAGTAGCACTCAAACTCAAGGGAATAATGCATGCTTGTTTTAATTGCATGCAGCTCCCCAGCCCATCCATTTGCATCACAGTAGTGAGCCTAAAGGGTACCCAAAACTTCTTAAACTAAAGCAAAACGGCCATTCCTATCAATTGACAACAACATAATCTCCAAATTCAGCAAAGGGGCATGAAACTTCCCACTAGATGACAATCTTGAATGAAACCCAATGCCCAAAAGAACATGCAAAACTCATGTGGGGACCTAAATTCCCTACTGCAGGTTGGTACCCAAATGTCAAATTGTTCTTGAGAATTAGCCTGAGATAGCCATTCTCATTACACTTTCTTTAATTAATAGGCTTTGCTGAAACCATTCCTGTACCTACTCAGCAATTTTGAGCTTGATTAGCACAATAACTTCAACAAGATTTGAATGCTGAAAACCAACATTTGATAACTATACACAATTCAAGGGTTCCCTAAGCTTGGCTAGTGGAATGGAACAAATTTCTGCAACGTGGATAGTGTTCTGGCTTTCCTAATATATAACAATCGCTAAGCATAATCATCTGACGTTTTGCAGTGTTTAAGCATGCTTTTTTGACTTATTTCCAGGAATTTTTCTATGACAAATCTGTCCCATCACTAACTCTAGCCTCTGGACTCTAGAGTTTTGGTGTTTGGAATTGATTTATAGTATTCATGCCCATGTTTGTGTTTGTCCGTTCCATAACTCGCTCAGCTTGGTAGGCCCACATGTTCTGTATGCCAAAAAAAAATATGTTTGGCATTAATGTTGTGAGATCGATGGCTCATCCGGTATCAATTATATTAATTAAAAGAGTAGTCCAACGAGGTAGAAATTTCAATGCTTTCTTTCAGGTGCTTTGGAAGCACATGAGGATATGTTCATGGTGTCAGGGTATATCAGTTGTTGCCACTATCCACATTTTTTACAAATCCTTGTACTATTTTGTATATAAATATCCCTACATTGACTGCTAAGCAGAGCACTGCTCATTGAAGTTTTTTTTCAAGCTTTTGTCTGGATTACTCAAAGTGTCAAAATTAACTTCACAAGCTGATTGATTTTTACTACAAAGGAAATATGAGTTTCATCATTTCTTCATATTTATTTTTGCAGCTAATGTGGAGGAAAAATATTGACTTTCTGGCAAATGTTGGACACAGAGATCACTTCTAATGAAATCTACAATGCCAGAAAGTTCATGACCATTTTCACATGTTCTCACACTAATAGGCAGTCCGGAAAATCTCCAGCCACCATTGTTGTCACCTTGATCTCATCCTCTACAAATTAAGAATCTAGTGTATGGTATAGATTGGTAATTTGTCATTTCCAAATTAAGCCCCATTTGGTCGGTACTTATAGTTTGTTAAGCAGTCATAGTTTTATAATTATAATGGCATTCAAAGTGGTGAAGTCTCTTGCAAGTTTTTTGTTGCTGTTGAATTTCTACATGTTTCTTGTTGTGGGTGCTATTGCTAGATGGGCTCTCAATGACACCCTTTACCACACATACTGGTACTTACTAATTTCTTAGTAAATATACATATTGTTTTTCTGGTACTGCTTTGATAGCTGCGATTGTAAGGGTTGCTTCATGCCTTTCATGACTCCATCATTTCCGGATTTTGCGTGCCCTTGGCTTCCAGTGCTAAACGACGGATCCAAATGCACTTGGTATGGATTAAGATGTGTTAGAATCAAAATAAATTTTTTGTGGTACCCTTTACAAGATGGGTTGAGATTTCGATCCTGGGACAGTTTCATCATCTACCCAGGATTTTTAATAGGTACATCGCGCATTTTATAGAAAAATGACACTTACAGAACTCATTGTGTATGTGTGTATGCACTTCATATATATATAAAGAGAGAGACTGAACGCCCAATTAAATTAATTTATAAAAAAACTAGGTAGGTGCTCTAAAATTGAAATCTTTGCCAGTTGTTTAGTTTGCTTCTTTTTTATTCACTATGTTAGTTGATTTCTCTTGATTCCCTCGATGCGACAAGTATTTTGATGCTTTTGAATTCCGTTAGCCCAACAAACACTACCAAGTGTATTGTTCTGGACATGATGAACCTAACCTAGATCGATTGATCCAAAAGGACAAGAGTTTCACCAGCAGAGTGAAAGAGCTTCGGCGGAAATCACATGAGGAAAGACCTTTGTCGACGCGTTTCGAACCAACCACTGTGGTTCATCGTCCTGACGATGAACCACAGTGGTTGGTTCGAAACGCGTCGACAAAGGTCTTTCCTCATGTGATTTCCGCCGAAGTTCTGCTTTCAACAACTATTATGGATCACAGAAGCCTCAATTCAATAAGAGTGAAAGAGATCATACACCAGGTAGTTGTTCAAGTTCCCACTTAGGAGTAGCTATAGATATAGACAAATCATGTAGTCTACATTTTCCAAATTCACGAAGAGCTGAACAACCCTTCTATTGTTGTTGGTTTTCTAGCATTTAGTTTCAAGGGTAAATTTTTGTTTCTGTGTCGGGTGTTATTGCTATCTTTCTTGCACTGTATTTTTGGTTTGACACACAGTAGCATTGAGATATTAAAGCACGTATCAATTTTCTTGAATTCACAGTTTACTTAGTTCTGCATTTTAATGGTGTGCTAATCAATTTCATTTCTTGTGATCCTTCATTTTTGCAAATCAGTAAATATTTTGGGAAATTTCGATAGTAATTCATTGGTATTAATTCGCTTCCTTTGCAAATTTGATGCCATAGGTCATAAGGGCATGCTATTGTTTTACCCTCAACTTACTCCTTGTAAAGTTGCATTTCATCCTTCTTCAATTAAAATTGTGCAAGGTTGTTACAAAAGTCTACAGGAGCACACATTGCCGCCCTTATTTTTTTAACTGGGAAGAGTATTTGTATTATATAATTCGGTGTCTGGCTCACTGCAATTACATTAGGCAATTTCATAGATGTCTCTTCAAAATTTTCAGTGTCCCTCTCCTCATAAAAAATATTTCATACCTTACCTGAAGAGGGTGATTATGGCTTACAAAATCAATGAATTTGTTTGTAAAGACTTTACAGAATTGCCCCGACAATTTATTATATTTTGTTTACTATTTTTTATATTCAATGATCTTCTATATCTCACTATTCTTTTCGAATTTATAACTTACGGCGTTTTCTTTGCAACATTTGGTGCAAATGCTAGTTAGACTTCTTTTCATGTGAAATTCTCACATCTCTATTAGTGCATAAACCTACTTTATTATATGGTTTTTCATGGATTAACTTTTCACCCTCAAATTTTTCATATGCAAATTCATAAACCAAATATCCTTGGTGCTTCCTAGTGTTTCTAGGGGAATTAAATACCTCTTCCTCTTCTAGTGAAACTTCATCCACTGTGACTAAATTTTTTTTAGTTGGAACATATTTCAGGGGAGGAATGCCATTTTGATCCTTATAAATCACACATTGGGGGTTAATTATCTAGATCTCTTGGTGTAGTGGATCTGGGATTTTGCTTCCTTCATATGCCTGATTGAGGGCATCAAATTAGTTCCTTGAAAAACTTTTTTCTTCCTAGCGGAGAATTATTCAAAAAGTTTGGAAGTTTATTTAGTTTGTGAGGGAGGGCCTTTAGGCCCTAATCAATTTTCTTCCTGCGTCCTTGTGGTTTTATTTTTCTTGGGAGCACCCTTTCTTCTTTTTAATTTCTTCCACTATTCTCCTTCCTCATTATGTTTTTATAGTTCTTCCATATTCAGTAATATTCGAGAAAATTGGAAGATGAGTGCATGGGTCTGGCGATCGAAGGACCTGCGCGCGACCTAGAATCCCTGACACCGCTTCCGTGCCTCTGCGCCTGGCAGCGCTGCTGCTAGGCCCGCACCCCTCATCTGTTGGCCTCCCCTTCTTCGCCCCTGGGCCTCCTGCCCTCCCCCAGCACCGGGGCCTCCCCCCGGTAGTCCTCTCGAGGTTTTCCTAGAGATCTGACTCTCCAATGGCAGAAATGGATCCCCCGTCTCAGGATCCAAAAGACTTTGAGAAAATGTTTGCCTCTCTCATTCCCGAGAGCGCAGCGGGAAAAATCCATCCTACAGCCTCGAAGTTCATCAAGAAATTAGATGAAATACCAGAAGTATCTCTACCTCCTTCTCTCTCGAGGAGAGTAGAAATCTCCTTAGCAGAAAGAGGCCTGGTCGGCCAGTTCACGGGACTGTGGCCCTCCCCAAGATCAGTTCAGAGATGGGTCGAGAGAAACTGGAACTCGATGGTGCAAGGGAAAATAGCAATCAGGTTTTGTGGCAGAGGATTTTACACCTTTCTATTCGAATCAATGGAGGACAGGAACCTCATCTTCAGAAACGACCCCTATTTCATGGACTCCCGGGGTCTCTACTTAAACAGATGGACTCCAGACTTTGACCCAGAAATGGATGTCCCCAACGCTGTCCCCGTCTGGGTTCGTCTGCCCCACTTGCCGCTTCATTGCTGGGGGGATGAGTCAGTCAAAGCCATAGGGAACGCAGTTGGCAAATACATTGATAGATCTGAACCAAAGGAGAACATGCATGCATGCGCGAGGATCTGTGTTGAAGTAGATCTGGGGAAAGGACTGCCGGAAGCAATCAAACTCAAAGTCGATCAGTGGACGCACATTCAGCAAGTGGACTACGAGCAGCTACCCTTCAAGTGCAAGGTATGTCATGAACATGGGCATTTCGCTAATAGATGTAGCAAATCTAAAATAAATGTTCCAGAAGGCAATGTCGAAACCCCCGAGGGAGCTTGGAAGCATGTCAAAAAGAAAAAATCAAACCCCTCTCCAGGCCCAAGCTCAAAGGTTCCCCCTGAAAAGGCCTCCCTTCCTTCTCATCCCTCTGGCTCTGCCCCTTCTTTCCCCTCCTCCTCCAACCCCTTTGAAACCCTGTCCGCAGAGGACCCTCCATCCCCCCCCCTTCCCCTCGAGGTACCGCCATCGTTATCTCCTCCCCTATCTCCCTCCCCCAGCCCTCTCCTCCCCCAACAGTGGAAAGAATCTTAACCAGAAATAAATCAAAGGAAAACAACCTCTCCATAGATCCCCCCAGAAAAGTTGGAAGAAAGTCTAATAAAGAGATTAGAGATGAAAACGCTGTAAAAGAAATGGCCACCAGAATGCAGCAACCAATGGACACATTTCTAGATAAATCAAAAGGAAGCGGAGAAAAAATGAAAGAGAAAAGCGGGGCAAATACCAAACAAGGAAAATGATGATTTTGGTCTCCTGGAATTGTAGGGGGATGGGTTCCTCCCTAAAAACAAATGCAGTCCAGGATCTCCTCAAATCTGAACATCCAGACCTTCTCCTTCTTCAGGAGACCAAAATCACGGAACAAGAATTCCAAAACCACATAAAAAGAAGCAAAAGCCATGCAGGAGTAGCAACAAGTGCAGCTAGCACCTCAGGAGGCATAGGAACACTATGGGACAAAAGCAAATGGGAACTCAAAGAGAAAAAGTCTTACAGCTGGTGGGTAAGAACAGACATGCAGAACAAAGCCTCAAAAGAGGAATACTCTATATACAACATATATGCTCCTAATCATTATAGGGACAAAGCTTCATGCTGGGAATCAATAACATCAGACCTCATGACAGTACAGGGAAGGAACATTTTCCTTGGAGGTGACTTAAACCTTATAAGGAATGCTGATGAGAAATTGGGAGGAAACTACTATGTTGATCCCTCAAGAGACTCACTAGAAGCAATAATCCAAACCCATAATCTAGTGGATATTCCTTCGCACAACAGGAGATTCACCTGGAGCAATAAAAGAACCGGCAACAACAATATAAAAGAGAGATTAGATCGAATCCTCGCTCAAGAAAGAAAAGTGGCAAGATTTTCAAATATCCAAAGCAAAATCATCCAAGGATACATTTCAGATCATAAACCTGTGGCTTTGACTTTAGACAAAGGAAAGAACATGGGGCCTCTCCCCTTTAAATACAACAAGGCATGGGACAGCAAAGAAGAATTCTAAAACTTGATCAAGGAGTAGTGGGCAAAAGAAATTATTGGCTCGCCCCATTATATTTGGGAAGCTAAGCTCAAATCCCTGAGGACTATTATCAAACGATGGGCAAGAAACCATGCTGCAGAGGAAAGTAAAAAAAGAATTGATCTCCAATCACAGCTTGAACAATGGAGTCAGGAAAAGGGGTGAATCCAGTATATAGAGGAAGATCAGGCCAAAGAGAATGAAATGTACAAAGAATTGTATAAGCAGAACAGGATGGAAGAAGAAGAGCAGAGACAAAAGTCTCGCTGCCTTTGGCTCAAAGCCGGAGACAAAAACACTTCCTTTTTTCACAACAACCTAAAACTCAGGCGGGCAGGGAACCATACATAGAGAATCATGATTGATGGAAGAGAGCTCAGAGATCAAGAGGAAATAAAAGAGGCTGTGTCCAAACACTTCTGCGCCCTCCTATCCGCAGACACTCAGCCCAACGATAATGCGGAATTCCTCAGCCTAATCGAAAATAAAATCTCAGCAGACCAAAACAACGAGCTGGACCAAGAGGTCACGACAGAGGAAATTGAGGGGTCGATCTTCAGCATGGCGCAGGACAAGGCACCGGGCCCAGACGGGTTCACAGTGGCATTCTACAGAAATCATTGGGAAACCATCAAGAAAGACTTCATTAGAATGGTAAAGAATTTCTTCTCAAAGTGAAAAATGGGGAACAACATTAAATCTTCTCACTTAGCCCTTATCCCCAAGGATCCCAACCCCCAATCCTTCGATCGATTTCGCCCAATCTCCCTGTGCAATGTCTCCTATAAAATTATCACCAAAATTCTAGCCAACAGGCTAAAAAAGCTCCTCCCCTCCCTCATCTCTGAGAATCGAGGAGGCTTCGTCCCCAGAAGACAAATTACGGATAACGTTATCCTTATCCAAGAGGCAATTCATAGCAGCATAAATAGAAAGGAAAAGGGTATGATTATTAAATTAGACATGGCAAACGCCTTTGATAGAGTCAACCATCAATTCCTTAAGGCAGCCCTTGGGAAATTTGGGATATCCAGCACCTTCATCAGCAGGATCATGGAGTGTATATCATTCCCTTGGACAGCCCCTCTGATTAATGGCAGGCCAAGAAACTTCTTCAGAAGCTCAAGGGGATTGAGACAAGGCTGCCCGCTCTCCCCATTCCTCTACATCATTATGGCCGAAACGCTAAACATACACCTGGAAAATCTTCGCAGGCAGAAAGAAATCACAGGTATCAGCATAGTGCGTGGAACCAAGGGGATAAACCACTCTCTCTTCGCTGATGACACCCTCCTAATTGGAGGAGCTTCCAGTCTCATGGCAAGAAGGTTCAAGAAAACGTTAGAGCTCTTTCTACAAGTGTCTGGAGGAAAGCTCAATAACAATAAGTGCACGATATATACCTGGAACGTCCCCAGGCAGATTATTCAGAGAATCTCCTCAATCCTGGACATCCCTGCTCAAAGGAACTGGAGCCATTTCATGTACCTGGGATTGCCGTTAGCAAAGGAATCAGTCAAAACTGAAATTTGGGTGAAACTAATAGAGAAGCTGAGAGGGAAACTTCAGAGTTGGGGTGTGTCCTGGCTCAACCTGGTTGGAAGAACAACTCTCATAAAAGCCATCCTCTCAGCTCTCCCCATATATCAGTTCGCAACCACTCTCGCCCCGGCCAACACTCATAAGCACATGGAATTAATTATCAGGAGCTTCTTGTGGCAGGGAGGAAGGCAGGACTCCAAAAAATTCAGTCTTGTAAAATGGGACCAGGTTATTTTACCGTTCGAAAAAGGAGGGCTAGGAATAAGAATCCCAAGACTAGCCAACATGGCCATGGGTTTCAAGCTGATTTTGAGAATTATCAACGGAAAAGGCGCCTGGTGGAAAGAAGTAATCAAAAGAAAATACCTGAACGGCCCCAACTCCAACATCCTATTGGAATCTATCGTTGACAGGCAGTGCACCCCAGTCTGGAAACTTATAAAAAAACTCTCCCCCATTTCAAAGATTATATCTCAAGAGCTCCGGGCAGTGGAAGAGACATTAACATCTGGACTGATCGTATAATGGGCTCAGAAGCAAGGGAAGCTCTCCCAAATCTCAGACCTCTGCAATTGTGGATGGAAGGAAAAAATCTTAAGTCCCTATATGACATTTCCTCTTGGGACCAAAACAGGTGGCTGGGCTGGAAGCATCTCCCCCTCCCAAACAATCTAAGGGAACTGTGGGCCGACCTCAAGCTATCTCTCTCAGGGTCAGCTCCCCTTAACAGTTTGTCCGAGGATAAGTATGTCTGGGACCCCAATGGCGGAAACTACACAGTCAGAGAAGGATACAAAATCCTCCAAAATGCCACAGCCACCAATAATTGGCCTCTTCATAAAGCGGCCTGGAATCTGGAATGCCTTCCAAAGATCAAATTTTTTAATTGGACCCTCCTTAAAAGAAAAATCCTCACAGTGGAAAATCTAAGGAAGAAAGGCATCCTCGGTCCCTCAATATGTTGCTTGTGTAGAGCAGCGGAAGAAAGCAGCAATCACCTCTTCCTAGATTGCTCCTTTGCCCGAAATTGCTGGAAGCTCATTACCAGTCCATTAAGGATAAGTGAATTGCCCAATCAGATCACCCTCCTTCAAAAAAATTGGGGCAACAGCTATCCCTACCCCAAGAAAAACAAAACCCTTGCCAAAAGACTGTGGAATAGCATCCCTCCAACCCTTTGTTGGCAAATCTGGAACACCCGAAACAAAAGCATTTTTAACAATAAGAAGGCCAGCATCTCCAGCACCCGTGCAAAAACAATTGCCCTCATCTCTGAGACCATCAGTGCTAATGGAATAGACCAATCAGATCAAGAATCTGGGAACCCAAGGGAAATTGAATGGATGGGCAAATTCAGTCATGAACCAAGGAATCACAAAGCAGCAAGTACAGGTCAGAAAAAGATTGATTGGAAGCTAAGAGGCTCTAATGAGGAAATCAGAGATTGGATTCAAAACCAAAAGAGGCCCTCCCTTCAGTTCGATGGGGCCTCAAAAAACAATCTGGGTCAGGCAAGCGCCGGAGGAGTCATCAAAGATCATCAAGGTGAAATTATAGTGACTTACGAGTGGGGATTGGGCATAATGTCCAACAATAGGGCAGAGGCCTATAGTCTCCTTCTGGGAACCTCCATTTTGAAGAGACTTGGTCTTCAAAATCCGCTCATAATGGGTGACTCAGCTATTATTATAGCTGCTATGGTTTCAGGGAGGGATTTCAAGCAAACTGCCCTAAACAATATTAAAACTAGGATCATCGACAACATAAGAGACATAAATGGGGCCACCCTCAAACATGTGCTAAGGAGCAGCAACAAAGAGGCTGATGAACAGTCTAACAAGGCAGCCAGTAGACCCGTAGGCCAAGTCAGAGAAAACGACTCCTTCTATGACAAAGCAATCCCTTAAAGTATCTTATCCCTCTCCCCCTTCTCAGATTCTGAGCCACCTCAGACTCCATCCTTCTCGAAATTTGCTCATCCCCGAATCTCCTCACTCTCTGCCAAATCTCCTCGACTGCGCCACTCCGTCCCTCCTCTCTCAGATCCTCCCCCCTGTGATCGTATATGTCACCTCTCCCAGCCCCGATCTTGTGTTTTATTCGTCCTCCGCCGTCATTCTCAGGTTCTGCTCAGACGGACATCATTCCAAAATCTCCATCACGCGCAGCAAAATCTCTACCTGGACTCACAGTCACCTCAGGAATCGAACCGATCAGCACTGGATCACTCACTCGAGCTACCTCTCTCCCTCTATTTATAGCAGCATGGCTCTCTCTTTAATCTCATCCTCCACTGCTATGAAGGTCCTGGCACGCGCCTCCTCCCAGCACAGACTCTCTCATGAAGCAGGGCGCAGTCATCTGGAGCTTGGTTCACGACCCTCGACAATGGTAAACTCAGGCAATTTTAATTACAGAGTTTCTTTTCCTTCTAACAGGTTGTTTGTTTGGCTGTCACAGCGCTCCCCCTTTCTTTCTTCTGCTCCTCTGTCATCCTGTTCTTCCCTTCTAGTCCCCTCCTTGTGCAAAGCTCTGCACTCCCCCTTTCTATCTTTCCCCTATTCCACCCTCATCCCCAGACACCGTCCCTATCTGCAACACCAGCACTTTGGCTTTCTTTCCCAGCTAGGAGAAATGGCGGATCAGCAGGAACAGCAGGGAGCTCAGGAGCCTGCTACCAATCCCTTAGAAAATGTCATCACGAACAGTGAGTGCACTCTCTGCAAAGCGCACACCTTCATGATCGGCAGATTCATCAGGCGATTCAACGACCTCAAAGATGATTATCAGGCGGACAGCAGATCAAAAAGGAAGAAGCTGGAAAAACAAAAAGCTGAGATCGAGGCCTTGAAGGACAGATGCACCCACCTAGAGGAAGCTATAGCTATTATCAGGACCCTTACCCAAAGTATGCAAGCGGAAGCTTCAACCAGAGCCAACGCAAGGAAGGAATCTCTCCCGGATGACTCAGTTAATCAGAAGTACCCCTAGGACTCATGAACTGCAAATTTTGTTGGCTGGAAGGCTCTTTTATCCGGCAATATAGCCGTTACCTTTTTCATTTTAGCTACCGTTTATATAGCAATAAGGATCAAGGGTCTGCGAACCCGTTTTGGATCCTTAATGCCTTGGTTTGTCATATCCATGTAATAGGACTCAGTCCCTGGAAGTTTTTATAACATATCAGTACCCGATTTTGTAAAAAAAAAGAAATATTCGAGAAAAATTTCCGTATTCATGATAGTTCTTACATTAAAATGGCAGTTGATCATGATCCACTCCATAATAATGAGTCCAATTATCTCAATGGGGATTCATTGTTGTAAAAAGTGCTTTATCAAGATCCACTTCTACATAAATCATGGCATAATATTGCATACCTTTCTGTTATTTTACCCAATCGATATAGTAGCCGATAAAATTTCCAATGTTACTAAACTTGTACTAATTCCAACAATGAAGGGGAAAATATTGTAATTTAGCCTAGCTCAAAACAATTAATGGAACATCATTTTCTACGTTGAAATATGAACTCCATCAATTTAGATAGAAACCCTAGGACCTTGTAAAAAATCACCCACTTCAAAAAGTTAGACCTTGATCTAATTTATTTCTAGGGAGGAAAGAGAAATGTTGCTTCGCATAGAAGGAAATGAAAATCTATCCTTCAATCATGGGTCTCTATTTTTGTATTCACCTAGAGATTTAAGGAGCCCATAACACCATAGACTATCCAATCAAGCCTCTCAATTCTAGCCTAAGAGCCATTGCATAGGATTGATTGATATTAATGGTAATTTTGGGACATCATCCATTTAATTCCAAAATCATGCCAACTTAAATAATTGGAACCTCAAACCACCAACAAAAGTGTATTTCGAGCATTGATATCAGGATTAGGTCGAGCTGGTGGATTTGGGCTAGGACCTGCATAACTTGAAACAATTAACAACGTGGCTAATGTTTATTCAATTCTTTTTCTGATCGCTCTTCACTAAGAAAAAAAAAACACATCATTTTCAAAGTAATTGGTCTTCAACAAATTAACGGCCTATCTAGTTACTAGTTCAAAGAAACTTAATTTCCATAACCCTTTAACAATCCAAAAAAATAACTAGTATTAAAAAAACTTGATCAGTATATAGAAATTTTCAGAGCTCCAAATAATCAAAACCTTATTCTACTTGTTCACTTCTTTATATTCTATTTCCTTCCAAAAATTATCCAACTCCTTTTCCTTCTCCTAAATCTTTCCTCTATGCCACTTTTCTAACACCTTTTTAGCTTCTTGGAAAGAATTTTAAGAAAGTAAACAATATAATAAAGTATTCTCCCACCTATCTAATGTTAATGAACCATACATGAAATTTAATCAATGAATTTCAGTTTTGGGTATACTATAGAATCATATATCCTACTAATTAATCATATTTTAAATGAAATGAAATTCTTTAACATACCTAGATATACCTCATACAAAATACATAGGATGAAGTTTTTGTTTTGTTTCATAAGTTTTATTAGCATGCAACATCCCACGAATGACTTGTCACATACTACTTAACTAATCATCAAATTATATAATCATAATCATTAAGTGGAATAACCATATAAATAAAAAAAACCATTTTCATAACGAAATAATTATTAGTGCAATTTGTTAACATAATTTATTCTTGAAACTTATCTAACCACAACTTATCAACATCATTCATCTTATCATAACTTATTAATAACATGATGAATGTGACAATTACCAATAATATCTAAGGTGACATTAACAATATGATAAACCAAATAGAAAAGAAAACAAATTAACCCTGAAATTACCTTGGAAACCACGAAGGAAAAAACCATTAGACATTTTTCTTTATTAAACTTTTTGTGAGGGAGTTTATCCCTCACCCAATGAAAATGAAAGATTCCATCCCTTGTTCATTATTGATATTCTAAAAAAGAAACATAAAATGACATTCAAGCATTATTACCTAAAGGCTCATACATTAGACATTTTGTCATGTTTCTCAAACACATTACCCAACAGTACTTACAGCACAAGATCCTCATTGTAAGGTCCTTGGATACGGGTGCGTTTGGGCGCTGGGCGAAGTCACCGTGCACGGGCACACGGGCGGGCGTGGGCACACGGGTGGGCGCAGGCACACATGCGGGCGCGGGTTGCACGACCGGCGGGCGGGTCTGCACGATAGGTGGGCGGGTCTTCACGACAGGCGGGCAGGTCTGCACGGCGGGCGGGTCTGCACGACGGGCGGGTGAGCGTAAACGGGCGGGTGAGCGCACACGGAGATGCGACGAAACTGTGCATGACAGATGCAACGATAACAGAAAACATATGAATTCGACTAAGTGTTGAGGCTGTCTTTATAGCGAATTGAAAGAGGATTAGCTTGACAGCAGGTCCGACACTTGGAGGACGATTATGGGGTGCGTTGGAAGTATTTTGGGGGTCGGCCAAGGGGCCGCCACCCCACTTAGGAACCAAAGTAAGATGCATATATATGAAAGGAGCATGAGGCTCATTCATCAACAAAGACTTCACTCACGTAAGACCTTTGCATAAGAGGACAAGGCAGTGCGTAGTTTTAGTAAAGGAATGCACATCTCTCATGTGCATTAGTCTTGGAGATTGCGCAGGTTTGTCTTAGTTGATGGTTGGCAAGTGTGCCATGTGTTGAGTGGATTTTCGTGTACGGTTTTGTGCTGGACTTGGCTAAGGGATCTTGGGTGGCTCGGGTGAGCACCTCCCTTCGTGCAAGGGTGCACAAGATGTTGTAAAAAGGCAAGTGGCCTGTCTATTGTAAAATTTGGTTAAGTGTGAGACTTGGTTCAGCCAAGACACACTGTTGTATTGTATTATGATATTCTTAATAAAATTGTTGGGCAGACTGTTCGGGAGTTGCCCCTCCCTTTATACTTGTTTGCAATTGTTGACGTTCTCAGTTAATTGCATATGGATAATGAATGAGTATGGGCTTCATTAAAGTATAAAGGATAATGCTTTTACTTGGTTGCAAAACACAAACTAAGTATGTTAATGTTGGAGTAGGCATAGTCCACGAATGTTAGTATTGTTAAAAATAAAGCGTTCGGTGGTGCCGCACCTCGCTACAAGTGGTTGGAAGACTACCGCAGGTGTAGGGGCGTGACAGTTGGTATCAGAGCTCGGTCGGAGCTGGTGAGCAAAGGTTTCTCGTGACGAAGTACAGGTTTGAAACTGATGAGCTGGGTTGCTCATGACAGTGGACGACAAGGCATGGCAAGTTTGGGTGAAGGTGGGAAGAAGCTCTTGCTTACCTTGGACAGGTTGAAGAGGTTGAAGGAAGAGAGACCCCGAATCCGTGAAGAACTTGAAGTCTTGGAAAAATATGTTGAAGACAAGCTTCTTCAACTTGGTTGGACAATGGAGCAAGGTGAAGTTGCAGATTGTGCTAACAAGGAAGAGGAAGCCGTGATAGATGAAGATGTTGCAGACAGGACTACGATGGAGGATGAACTTGAGGTTGATCAAGTCGAACCAGGGTCGTGTAGTTTGTCAACATGTATGAATGAGGTCACTCACATGGAGGAGCCTCATGATGATGAAGTAAGTGATGATACTTGTGTTTCATTTGGGCATTTGGGAGATGGACCGTGTGCAGAAAAGGGCAAAGCCAGTTTGCCAAGGCAAGAGGACATCTTACCATGGATGACTATGATGGAACCTTGTATGGAGAAGCAAGGATTGTCGATTGTTGCAGGACTTGTTGGGGTTACTTGTGACCTTATGATGAAAGGTGCAAGGACCCGTGACAAGGGAGGAACATGATGATCATTGTGGAGGATTGGGTCATGCTTTAGCCACATGGAGAATTGGCTAAGTGCCCGGCATGACTCATGGACAGTTTGAGGAGGGCACACACTTGTGATGTTTTGGGTGGACTTCTCATGGCCGAGACCAAGAGGTAGTCTTGGTGGACACTTTGGTGGAGGAGCTATGGTGAAGGGACTCATGACATGACGATGCAATGATGGGATGGTTGGGTGACCGAGTTCACTAAACCGAAGATTGAAGACTTGGATGGACTTGTGGGCAGCTATGGAGCATTCCTACTACATGGGGAGCTGAGGCATCTTGTATGCTTGCTGAGGTGTTGGTTGGGGATGGTTTATGGAGCTCATGAGGACATGAGATTGTTGTGACTTTTAGGGACTTCATGTATGGTGGACTTAGAGGATCTAATGCATTGAGGAGCTGAGGTCAGGTGACTTTGATGCAGTATGGGATGCATACTTTCAAAGTACATGTATGGGCATGGCTTGGAAGAGTGACTTGATGTAGAGGATCGGTATGAGGCACTTTGGAGTGATGGAGTTACAACGATGATGATGATGATGCTTTGGTGATACACTTGAGCATGGGTTGAGCCAAGACTCAACTACTTTCTACACATGGGAGCTGATTTGATTGAGGATCATGGGCAGCACATGGATAGATGAGACAAGTGCATACTTGCTTCTATGGAGACTTGAGGATGGCACATTGCAGATGATGAAGAGGCTTCATGGACCTGAATGGGGCACATCGAGAGTTGGAGATGGTCTCTTCACATGGAGGAGACACACATATGGACAACATGTTGCAGATGAGATGGATGGAGTTTCCATGGACCTGAGCATGGATTATGGAGATAGATTCTTGATGACTCAAGGATGTGGCAGGATGTTTTGAGAAACAACTGATGGTGGCATGAGGATGTTCGCTCTCATGGTTTGAGCGTGATAGTTGGACTGATCACCCGACTAGTTCAAGCATGAGGTCCAGAAGTGTACAGAGATGTGTTGGCATCGTGTTGGAGTATCATGGCAGCAGTTCACATGAGGACACATGGTGAGGATAGGAGGTCAGTAATCATGGATCGAGATGACATCTGATGGAGATACATACTTTGGTATGGTGAGCTTGGTGGCGGTGGTCACTAGGCCAGAACATAGTGGAGAAAGAGTCTCTACATATGTTGCAAGGATGTTTTCCTTGTGTAGAAAGGTCGATATCGTGGATGGATGATGATCTTGGTGGAGAGCTACCAGGATGGTATGTTGTCGAGGACGACAATGATTTCAGGTGGAGGAGGATGTAAGGTCCTTGGATACGGGTACGTTCGGGCGCCGAGCAAAGTCACCGTGCACGAGCGCACGGGCGGGCGCAGGCGCACGGGTGGGCGCGGGCACACAAGTGGGCGCGGATTGCACGACTGGCGGGTGGGTCTGCACGACATGCGGGCGGCTCTGCATGACAGGCGGGCAGGTCTGCACGGCGGGCGGGTCTGCACGACGGGCGGGTGAGCGCACATGGAGATGCGACGAAACTGTGCACGACAAATGCTACGATAACAGAAAACATATGAATTCGACTAAGTGTTGAGGTTGTCTTTATAGCGAATTGAAAGAGGATTAGCTTGAGAGCAGGGCCGACACTTGGAGGACGATTATGGGGTGCGTTGGAAGTATTTTGGGGGTCGGCCAAGGGGCTGCCACCCCACTTAGGAACCAAAGTAAGATGCATATATATGAAAGGAGCATGAGGCTCATTCATCAACGAAGACTTCGCTCACATAAGACCTTCGCATAAGAGGACAAGGAAGTGCGCAGTTTTAGTAAAGGAATGCGCATCTCTCATGCGCATTAGCCTTGGAGATTGCGCAGGTTTGTCTTAGTTGATGGTTAGCAAGTGTGCCATGTGTTGAGTGGATTTTCGTGTGCGGTTTTGTGCTGGACTTGGCTAAGGGATCTTAGGTGGCTCGGGTGAGCACCTCCCTTCGTGCAAGGGTGCACAAGATGTTGTAAAAAGGCAGGTGGCCTGTCTATTGTAAAATTTGGTTAAGTGTGAGACTTGGTTCGGCCAAGACACACTGTTGTATTGTTTTCTGATATTCTTAATGAAATTGTTGGGCAGACTGTTCGGGAGTTGCCCCTCCCTTTATACTTGTTTGCAATTGTTGATGTTCTCGGTTAATTGCATATGGGTAATGAATGAGTATGGGCTTCATTAAAGTATAAAGGATAATGCTTTTACTTGGTTGCGAAACACAAACTAAGTATGTTAATGTTGGAGTAGGCGTAGTCCACGAATGTTAGTATTGTTAAAAAGAAAGCGTTCGGTGGTGCCGCACCTCGCTACAAGTGGTTGGAAGACTACCGCAGGTGTAGGGGTGTGACACTCATGGCCCATGAATGTTTAAAACAATAACCTCCTTCCCCATTATGCATCATCATTGTCAAACCATAACAATTTAGAAATATATCTAAGTAAATCAAGTTTCCAATATCAAAACTACATCTGGTATTGTTTCACTCTACATGCAACAATAGTTATATATAATGATCTCATCGCCTGTAATAGTATTAGTTATAAGACATTGTTGCATCATTGCAAAAGAGATTAGTTTAAAAACTTTCACTTGATTCCTTATAAAGGTCATGATTTCATCACTGCAAACACTATTGTCAACAAAACCTCTAATGTCATGATTACCTATAACTCTTGAAATAGAAAATTATAAAAACTCAAACGATTATGACTTTTCGTCCAAACATAATACAAGAGAATCTACATCTCTCTACTCTAATGTTTATATCTGTACTCAGATTCACCTTCATGTCAGAATCATTAATAAATTCTACATATTATAAGTATTTGCACGAAAAAACTTTCATGGAAATGCATAAATAAAAATAAAATTGTAACAAAAAATAACCTTTTATTTTTTAATTCATTATCAAATAAAAAATCATAACTATTTTTTCTTTTAACAAATTTAATATCATAACTACTATTACAAAACCATACTATTATGGCATTTAACAAAATGTAATATAAATTCGCATTTAACAAAATGTAATATAAATTCACAATACCATAGTATTGATTTCCAGTTATTCTTTTGTTCTAAAAACCATGAGAATCAGTCTACTTTTCCTTTTCATACAAAATTGTGTGTATAAATATGAGTTATGGATATTATTGTGGTCTTTACTTCAAATGCATTTGAATGCATGTAATTACAAGTTGACGTCTATTTTACAAATATTTCAAATGCATTAAATAAATGCACGTAGTTTTAAAATCATTGTTATTTTATTGTTGTAAATGTATAACGATATTCATTAATTAAAACCACAACTATATTATTCCCATGAATGAAAATATCAGATGCATTAACCAATGCGGAGCCACAACTATTTTTAGTTACAAATGCATTATCGGAGGTAAACGTTTACCTGTAAGTGTTAAAAAAAATTATAAACTCACTTCTATATTGACCTAATGAAAACGTATTTACAAATGCATTAGATATTTAGAGCCCATATAATAATCACCATGGAAAAGTTACAGTATGCGTACAATAAAATCCATTATGTTCAGTTCTGTCCAAGTCTAGATATGATCATATTAAACGTGTGATTGTTCAAACACAATGGTTGGAAGACCCATTAGCACTGGGTATCTTGAAACAATATTGAGATATTTATAAAAAAAATGCCAAGATCAAGCTCTGAGCATTCTCAGAGATCATGAATAGAAAGAATCCTAAATGAAAATCAGTTGTGATGGAGTCGTCCATAATGTCCTCCACAGTCAGCATGAGCTAGAATGTCAATTTAAATAACCTGTCCACATCGAGATAAAACCCATAGAAGGAAATAAAATCTTACATGGTACTTTTGATTTACATTATGCACAATCAAGGGAGAAACAACATGAATTCCAAATGGGGAACAAATGCCACAACGACCCTATTCAAAGAACAAAATGACAAATGAGAAAGAATTAAGCGTTGCATTTAAAGAGAAAAGACTACGCAGGGAACGTCAGCAAATTAATGGCTTTTGGTCCACATGAATCTCAATTTAGGCCAATCATTTATGTAAAATAAAGTCAAGGATATTGCCATTATTGTCCGCTTATCTTTCTAAATCTTCAGAATCATCATCAAAGACTCTGTGATTTTTTCTTCTAGAACAACTTTTCAAACCCTTATGCACGACTGACCTAGCCCCAAAAATTACATAGCTCTTTCCCACGTAACACCATCTTCAATGTCCAGCTCTTTGCATAGAAGCTCAATTTTGAGACGCTAGACTTCCTTAAAAAATTCCAAGACCTATGCTGGGGACTCACACCAATCAACATTATATTTAACATCCTATAGACTAGATTCAAGATATACAAAGTTGTTTGTTGAAGTGAAGGTTCTCCATATTTGGCTTCCATAAAACCTTTAGGGCATGAGCATAGTCCTTACAATAGGGGCTTGTGGATTTGAACATGCAGTAATATACTCCATTAGGGAGCTCAATTAGCCTATGCCCATCCATTGGTCATATCACCCCTATAACATTCTTTCACTAAGTTTTATGAGATCGTGATTGGAAACTAATGCCTAGAAAAATGTCATAAATACATCGCTAGAGATGGAGAGCAAGGAGTTTTTTTATCAAAAGTTTTGAATTCTCTCAATCGGCTTGAGCTCCACTTTCGACTTCAAATGAAACACCATAATTAAAACCATTGTGACCTTCTCTCAGGTCAACATATCTAACATATGTGTATAGTTGAATATCACATAAGCTTCTCTATTTTTGCAGCCCATAATTATTTCTCAGTTTCTGTAGGGATTCTATGTAAGGGGTTGCTTCTTTGTAAGCTGCAAACCAATCGTGTACAAGGATCTTGAATTGGGTATCAAGTTATTATATGGATCTGAATAAGGCTCACCTACCTTGTTGATATGAATTCAATTATCATGACTTTTCCTTTCAAATGATGAGATTTCTTCCATTGAAGGGATGATTTGGATTTCTCTGAATCCTTTACCCTGCAACAAATTTGAAGAATCAACTAATAGTTGATAGTTCAATACAACTAAAACTAATTCAAATGGTAACTAAGAATATGTAATAGACCCCATTCTAATGAGATGGTCACTATGCTGGCCCGAGATCCAAGGTAGCATTATGGAAATGGAGTCTAAAAATTTTGATCCTCTTCAAGTTCCTTAAAAGTTCTTATGGATGATTTCATTGTGTTCATCTCGTTGGGACGATTCTAGTTATATGGATTTTATCTTATTCTGACCTCTAGACTGATATATGTTCCCATTTGAATCTTAGTGAATTATTTGATGCCATGTCATCAACTTTCCATGTGCCTCTCTTAGCTAGTCTCCCGATGCCACTTGGGATTGATGCATTAGTTGTTGACTCGTTCATAATGAAAGTTTCATATATATATGTGTGTGTGTGTGTGTGTGTGTGTGTGTGTGCTAATTCAAGGAAGAATTGCTCTGGGAATGGATTTCTGGGATGACTTATATAGTGGGTCCACACGACACCAATAAAAGGATAGTCAGGCTCATGTGTATGACGTCGTGTCTCGGCATTACATCACTATGCACCATCTCAAAATGTGTCTTCCCTTAAACTACTAGGGACCAAAATTCAGGCTTACATGTCCTAGTGGGTCCAATCATAGTTCCAGTAATTTAAGGGACCAAAATTCACTACTCATGCCTTCCAATTGTTCCATGGTTCCCACTCTTAATGGATTTGACAGTCCCACTCCATGCGTCCCATTGCGATAAGAGGTAGAAACAACACACCCAAGCTTTCTCTTGCCACTAAACTCCAGTGTTGAGTCATTTTAGCCCTTTCTTACAATTTGTACAAAAAAGCATTTGGGAGACAAACTCAAGGATAGGAAAATTCTCGTCATCTATTGAAACCATTTCCAGTTTATGTGGGCCTTGATGCAAGTCTCCTTAACATTGTGAAGCCTTTCTACATGGGTGACTTGTTCTCCTAACATCAAATGAGCAAGCTCCAACTCACCCAAGTTGCTTCCACGTCGATGACTCTACTAGGTCATCCCAGTCCTAGTTATCTCAGGCTTACCTTTATGTATTTTGTATTGAACTCATGGGGTCGTGCCCTCCGTGACATGTCACCTCAAGCTAGCTCATTTAAGTAAGCATTTTGCATCTTGGTGATAAGGTTTAACAAACAAGGGTTATAGCATTAGGTCTTCCACCTATTTTTTCATTATGAGCCATGCATGAAAGAACTTGGCCATGGCTCAGATATAGTGGTTCTGTAATCACTTGGACATGCACCAAAACTTAACCATTGTCATAAGATTATTTGAGGCATACACTGGTGCTATCCCTCCTAAGCTTATAACAAGATTTCCCTTCTTGGGTTTTCGATAACTGAAACGTAGGAGGCAATCTAGGGAATTTTTCATTCAAACACTTAGAGGTTTGTGGTCCCTTTTGATATTAATGATTTGAAGGGAATAGGGAAATATTGTTCTAGATATTTGCATGTCTCTTTTTGGGACCAAATAAGCATAATAAAACTTACAAAAGAAACCATACACATACAATTCCCAACAAGGTTGCATGGAGATCAACATTCCATAAATAAATAGGAAATCCCCTGTTTAGTTCAATTCTAGGTATAAACCATACATTTAGGCACTTTATCATCATTATGATAGGCCAAGCGTCCTCACATTTAGGTCGATTCAATTTTTAGCCATAAACCACACAACTCGTCATCAAATAATCATCACTATAGGCCTAAGCCACACACTCAACGTCCCATTCTCATACCTCATACAATGGAATTATTGATTGCATACAACACTTACACTGATGGTTATATATGTGTGTTAATAGCATAAATAACATTAGTACAATACCACAATAGCAAGCATACATTCATTAAAATTTCACCATTCCAATCATAATGAACTAGGAACCATCCATATGATGGATGCACCGAAAATTTAATAGTTCAACTTGAACTCAGTAACCAATAATACATTTAAAAACACTTATCTGCGATCAATAGTGGATTTGAAAATTGAGATTGGGACTGCAATTCTCCCCCAAACCATCCATGGTTATAGCAAAGCCTTACTTGCAACAATCACCCCTGAGTTGGATTCAAAAACTTGAGGTGGGGTGCCTCTGAGTGATTTCAATCAACCAAAAAAGATGAAATAGGATTTTACAAGGCCATGATGCCTTCATCCACCAGCGAAAGTCATTATAACTGACATTGTTTGGTCATATTCCCAATCATGCCAACATTTCAGAATACAAAGAACTCCAACTAAATTTCAAGAGAAGAGAGTCCACTATATGGAATGTTCTTAAGTGGTTAAGTTGTCTATGTGTAAAGAAATAAATTATCTAGGTGGTTCCCCAGTGAGTCAAGCACTGGAGCCTCAACCCCAAGACAACTCTTGTTGGTTCAATGGCCCTCATAAATACCTGAGTGATTCTTCTGAGTCCAATAGATTCATCAAACCAAAAGCTTCCAGTGGGTTCTTAAACCTTACAGAAAAGTCACACTCTCTAAGAAAAATCACCAAGGAATACTCCCTTAGAGGGTTCCTCAGTCGGTTCCCTCTTTTTTCTAGGGCTCAATTCAATGTTAAAGATTGCTTGTCTCCATTTCAACTCTTTGTATGTTTTTACAGAATAGATCTAAATGTTGTGTTCTTTGCCAATCCTTCATTCCCCTGTGTGAGCAAGAGCCTTAGGGTGCATGTATGGATCAATTCATGAATTTCCTCATTTCTCCTCTCCCAAAACTTACTAACACCCTTTACTTCCATGATTGGCACAAGAATTCGTGACTTTATAGTGCAACCCATCTTCCTCTTAAATTTTTTGTCCTTTTATTTCCTTGTTGTTTGATCTAATGGACACTTAAACAAGTCCTTCCTTTTCAATTATATTCAATTCACATTCAACACATTTAATTTTTTATCCAACCAATATTGATATTTAAAAACAATCATTTCCTCAAGAAACCTCCTACCTCAAGAAATGGAATTTGTATCTGTTTCTTATCCATTTTAAAATAACTACAATTATTTACAAGAGAGAAAATGTTAACCTAGGTATATCGTAGTTCCCTCCCTATTGAGGGGCAACATTTTCCTTGGTGTTAATTAACCCTAAACAAAAAAATGATGTTGATATGGAGCTTTATACACACAACTTGGTAAATCATTTACAATGCACTTATATTTTGACTTACTCAACGAATAAAAAGGTTATGTTGACCATATCTAGTTAGCCATTTCCCAGGTGGCTTCCTTGGGCCCAAAGTGCCTCCACTGCACTTTCATTTTCTCTATTACTCTGTTTCAGAGTGTTATCTGTCTCTGATCTAGGATGCATAGAGGTTCCTGTTGGAACTTTCCCTTTCATTCCACTGTAATACAACCCAATCAATAACATGATTAGTATCATGTACATATATTTTAAATAGTGAAACATGGAAAAAGTCATGGACTTTATTAATGTAAGTAGGGCTAATATATAGGCCATCGACCCAATCCTTTCAAGTATCTCAAAAGGCCAATAGAACTGTGGCATTAATTTGGCACATGAACCAATATTCGCGGAGCTTTCCTTGGGTCCAATTGTAAGCTAAACATTTTCCCAAAGTTGGAACTCCTTATGTACCCTATTCTAATCCACATAGCTTTTCTTCCCATCTTGTGCCACTTATAAAATATGCCTAATGACTTGCATTTTTTACTCCATATCTTTTAATATATTAGGCCCAATCAAAAACTTGTTGACTAGATCATTCCAACTTATAAGAGTATTGCAACTCCTTATGTAAAGTACCTCGAATGGGCGCACATGTGGAAGATACTCTTCCCACTTCTTGGATTGGTGCATCATGTACATCCTCAACATTTTCTTTAAGGATTCTTTTTTTTCTTCTCTATTTTCCCATATGTCTGTGGATGATATGATGTATTAAATGCCAATCCAGTCCCCAATCATACAAATAGTGCCTTCCAAAACATGGCAGTGAACTTGGCATCTCTTTCTGAAATGATCTTTTTGGAAACTCCATCCAACCTAACAATCTCCTTTATGAATATTTGAGCCACCTCACTAGCTAAATTGGTGGACTTGACTACTAAAAAATGAGCCACCTTGTTCAACTTATCATCTTCCACCATAATTTCATCACGTTGTTTGGTTATTCTTGGAAAACCAGTAATGTAATCGATTTAGATCACTTCCCACTTCCATTCCAGAATGGGGATGGGCTATAATAACCTTTTTGGGTTCTTACATTCAACCTTCAGAACACAATCCATGCACTTAGCAACAAAATCAACCACTTTGTTTTTCAAATTAGACCCATAATAAAACCTCTTGATGGCCCTAAGTGTAGGAATTTACAGGGTAAGTTCCTCGGACAGAACACCGAAGGGCACCGCTCACAAATAGATCACAGATCAATACACCCGTATTTTTTACGTGGTTAAAACCCTCAAGGACGGAAACAGTCCATGGCCTGAGCTAATGCGGCCACTTCAGGCAATTTGTTAATAAAAGAATGAAAATTTACATAAGCTTCTCTCATGGACGGTTACCCTACAAATGACCCTCCATGCTCTTTAAATAGAGATCATGGACCAATCAGGTGTTAAGCCATGGATCAAGTGTCGGTAATAACGAGGAGAGAATGAACCATCGGATCACTACATATCGTGACCGTCAGATTGTAAGTTACAAAAAGTACATAGTAAAGAAACACACTTTACCTAATTCTATACTAGACCAAGTTATACTTAACTGCTTCCTATGTGTCGGAATATCCTAACATCCCCCCTTAAGAACAACTTGGGATAGGATTGAAGGATGTACAAATATGACACAATAGGAGAAGGAAGGAGGCACTAGAGCCTATCCCCCCTTAGTGACAACTTCTTGAACTCCAATCATAAATCAAAGTTTAGTAAACTTCGCCTCTGTGAGAGCCTTTGTAAAGATGTCTGCAACTTGATCATCTGTTGAACAATACTGCACTTCAAGAACATGGTCATGAATGAGCTTTTTGATGAAGTGCATGTGCAGTTCAATGTGTTTGCTGCACTGATGTTGGACTGGATCTTTGAATGGCACTTTGATTATCACACCAAAGTGTAGTCAGATGCTGCTGCTGAAAGCCAAACTCTGACAGGATCTGAAGAAGCCACAAGGCTTCCTTACTAGCTTCTACGACACCACGATACTCTGCTTTTGCTGAAGAAAGAGAAATAGCACCTTGTTTCTTGCAAGCCCATGTAATAGGTCCTGAACCAAGAGTGAACACATAACCTGTAGTAGACTTCTGATCATCAGGGTCACCAGCCCAATCGAAATCAGTGAAACCAACCAATAGAGGAGATTCTTCGGCACTATAATGAATCCGAAACTGAACTGTACCTCAAACATAACGAAGTATTCTTTTAGCTGCTTTCCAATGACTTTCATGTGGGTTTTCCATAAACTGAGCAACAAGGCCAACAGCAAAGGAAAGGTCCGGACGAGTATGGGTTAGATACAAAAGTTTTCCTACAAGTTGACGGTATAAGGTAGCATCAACTTCAGGAGAAGTACAAGTGACTGAAAGTTTGACTCCAGACTGAAAGGTAGAAGGGGCTGGCTTACAGTCTTCCATGTGAAAATGGCGTAGAATATCACAGGAATACTTGGACTGGGAAAGGGAAATACCTTCCTTGGATTGCAAGACTTGAAGACCAAGAAAATAATGTAAGTGTCCTAAGTCTATCATTTCAGACTTCTTTTTAAAGCTGGACTTCACATGGTTGATAAGGTTCGGATCACTACCAGTGAGGATAAGATCATCAACATAAAGAACAAGAATGATAAGAGACTTGCCCACTTTCTTGGTGTAGACAGTATTGTCAGAATGACACCTAGAAAAGCCAGATTCTAAAAGAAAGCTATTGATTTTGGCATACCAAGCCCGAGGAGCATGATGGAGACCATAAAGGGATTTCTTAAGCCGACATACAAGGCTGGAGTCTGTTTGTATAAAGCTAACAGGTTGTTCCATAAATATTTCTTCATGCAAGTCCCCATGCAAAAAGGCAGATTTAACATCCATATGATGGACTTCCCATTTGAAAGAGGCAGCAAGGGAAAGAACAAGGCGGATAGAGTTCATTTTGGCAACAGGGGATAAGGTTTCAGTGTAGTCAATGCCTTCAACTTGTGAAAAACCCTTAGCAACAAGATGAGCTTTATGTTTATCAACTTTCCCTTCTGGTCCATACTTGGTTCTGTAAACCCATTTGCATCTAACAAGTTTTCATCCCTTTGGTAGAGGAACAAGATCCCATGTATCATTTGCCAATAATGAATGATATTCTTCATTCATAGCTGTTTCCCAATCTGGATGGCCTGAATCTTCTGCAAAGGTGTCAGGATCATAATTCAATGAAGCTTGAGCCAGTAAAGAAGAGGCTCTATCAAACTGAGAACGTGTATGTCGATCTGTAGGATCATCGGCAAGATCACCTGCTGCATCCTGAGTAGCACGAACCCATTTTGGAAGCTGAGGAGCTGAAGGAGGATCCTGAGAAGGTGGGGGAGGATTTTCATCCTCGCTTTCATCATCTAAAGAAGAAATATTTTCAAAAGTAGAAGAGATAGGGAGAGGTGGCACATCCGCCGAACTAGGCTCATAGGCCGATATATTTTCAGCAAACTTTACATCTCTCTAATGATAACATTCTTGGACTTAAGTGGAATAAGTATATATCCTTTGCCATCTTCAGAATATCCAACAAAAATACATTTTTCACTCTTAGGTTCTAAAGCTTTATGTTTCTCATCTGGAATATGGGCCCATGCTTCACTTCCAAAAACACGAAAGTGACTTACATCTGGTTTAATTGAGCTCCATGCTTCTTCTGGAGTGATATTCTTTAAAACCTTAGTAGGAGTGCAATTTATTATGTAATTTGCACAGTTAATTGCTTTTGCCCAAAAATTAAGGCCAAGTCCTTTAGATTGAAGCATACAATTAGCCATTTCCTTTAAGGTGTGATTGTTCCTTTCAACTACACCATTTTGTTGTGGAGTATATGGAACAGTATGTTGCATTTGAATTCCATTCTCAGTGCAAAAGTTGATGAATTTGTTATTGACATATTCTCTGCCATTATCAGATCTTAGCTTAAGAATTTGATGTCCAGATTGTTTTTCAACAAAGGCTTTAAAGGACAAGAACATGTTAAATACTTCACTCTTGAGTTTTAAGAAGTATACCCAAGTGCGTCTGGGGAAATCATCAATGACAGTTAAGAAATACTTGTAGCTAGAGAATTGTGGACGACATAAATCACTATGCACAAGCTGTAAAGGGGCTGAGGCGTGCCAAGAGGCACGTTTTTCAAAACTATCTCGATGATTTTTTCCGAGTACACATCCGGAACAAACACCATCTCTGCAAGATACCATTGGGAGACCTGTCACCATATTTTCTTTACATAGATTCTGAAGGGAGTGATAGTTTAAGTGACCAAATCGCTCATGCCAAAGTTTGCTCACTTCATCGTTATGAGCAACAAATACCGAGGTAAGATTTGATGACCCAAAGTTGTGAAACTTATACAACCTTGTAGAATCATCAGCAATGCCAGTAGCTAAAATCTGTCTAGGATCTCTTAGGTCCTTAATTACAACATCGTGAGCTGAAAATTCAACGATTTTACCTTCACCTGAATGAGTTATCTGATATATAGATAGGTTGCATGATAAGGTTGGAACACATAATACATCATTAAATTGACCATTGTCTATATGAACAGTTCCAGTCCCTACAACACTAAGAGATCTATCATCACCAACATATATATTTTTGGTGTTATAATCATTTAAAGAAGAAAACATGGCTTTGTTTTTGGCCATGTGATAAGAAGCTCTAGAATCAATGAGCCACTCATGAGAATGAGAAGAAGAAGATACATTTAGTGCATAGCTAGATCGAGATGCTTGACAACCACATGCAGAAGGTGCTATTCCTGAAGATGAAGTTGAAGTTGAAGAGTGCTCCAAATGGATGTTATGCTTCTTCATTGCTGCTTACAAGGCTTCCATCTTCTTAAAGCATTTGGATTCTAAGTGGCCATCTCGATTACAAAAGTTGCAATGTCTATCAGTCTTCTTCCCTTTGTTTTTATTTGTCTTATGATTTTGTTGAAATGATTTTTCATTTTGAGGCTGAAATTTCTTAGGACCCTTGTTTGGTTTAGGACCATTCCTTTTAGGATACAACTTCTTAGGATTCTTTGAATTTGGTTGCTGCTGGGCGGCTAACGCTTTCGTAGAAGAGTTTCCAAGATGAAGAAGACCAAGGTGTAAGAGTTTTTCTTGTTCTCTTATTAAAGAATCACAAAAGGAATCAAAGGAAGGGGACTTGTAAGCTTGTCCTTGAGAAATGAAGGCTTCTCTTGTAGAATGGAAGGTGGAAACAAACACAGAATAGGCTGGTCCCAACTTAGTAAGAATAGAATAGATAAGGTTACTATCTTCTTTCTTAACCTTAACACCTTCCAAGAGAAGTCTAAGGGTCTTGAACTTGGACAAAAAATCTTCAATGCAAGAAAAATTATTGGGGTCCAATGTAAGCAACTAATTTTCGAGTTGATGGGCTTTAAGTTCATTTTTAATTCCAAAAACTTTAGTGATCTGTTTCATTGCTTCCTCAGGAGTATCAAGTTCTGCAATATGGAATCTAAGATCTGGAGAAATAGACATCCCTATCAACCCTCGTTCTTGATCTTGCCTATTTTCCTATTTAGCTGCCTTATCTTCATCTTTCGGTTTGGTTTCTTGGCCTGAGGCTATTCTGTATAGACCTTTACTTCTAAGTAAATCCACAATGTAGGACCACCATTGGAAGTAGTTGGTGCTGTCAAGAATAACTTGGCATGGACTTTCCATTTTAACAGAAAATGAAGCTATAGATGCTGAAACTAAGTGCTCCAATGGAAATATCTCAAAAAATTAGGCTGGTTCAAAAAAAACGGCTCTAAAAACGGCTTCCGGATGAAGAAGTTATGGCTTTTTGAAGAAAATTTGATGAAGATGCCGACGAAGTGCAGGAATGTGCGGAAATGAATGATAATGTTATGAAAAAAATCAGCCCCCTTTCCAAACTTAATCTAATTAGCTCAACAAAAAGAAGACTTGAACTCAAGACCTCTACTCTCATAAAGTAGCTTTGGACCAAGTGAGCTAAACTAAAAGTTTAGTAATTTTTTGAAAAGAGGAAGGGGTTGGTTTTTTTTTTTAGTCGTTGAAGCTTTGGGCTGCGTGCTTACTTTGAGAAAGCTCTTTTTCCCTACAAAACAAAAAATGAAAAGCCCAACACGGACATACAAAAAAAACGAACCTTACGGCTCGAAGTTAGCCCTACCCGGAAACTAAATATTTTCCTCAATGTTTCTGATTTTCCGAGATCACACTAAGGCGCAGCGGAAAAGAGCATACGCATGAGAAAAATCCTTCCTTTCTGTTTCTGATTTTCCCAGATCGCACAGAGTTGCGAGGCAAAGAGCATACGTAGAAATGAAAGGTATAGATCCAGTAATTAAAAAAAAAACTAAATAAACTGAGATAAATAGAGAGAAAATAACTGTAAACTGCAAATAAACATTGTATACCTCCAGATCTTAAAAATGACGTAGCTAGGGCTACTGGAAACCTTTTCGCGTGAAACAAAAGGGGTTCCTCACTGGAACAGATGCTCCTAACATAATAGAGCAGTCCTCTCGGCCCGAAAGTAGTCAGAAACAGTAGATCTAGGAAACGACAGTCGGATGCAGTTCTACCAGCTTCAGATTTGGATCACCAACGGATGTGGCCCTCAAATAGCTCTGATACCATGTAGGAATTTACAGGGTAAGTTCCTCAGACAGAACACCAAAGGACATCGCTCACAAACAGATCACAGATCAATACACCAGTATTTTTGACGTGGTTAAAACCCTCAAAGAGGGAAACAGTCCACGGCCTGAGCCAACGCGGCCACTTCAGGAAATTTATTAATAAAAGAATGAAAATTTACATAAGCTTCTCTCATGGACGGTTACCCTACAAATGACCCTCCATGCTCTTTAAATAGAGATCATGGACCAATCAGGTGTTAAGCCACGGATCAAGTGTCGGTAATACCGAGGAGAGAATGAACCGTCGGATCACTACATATCATGACCGTCGGATTGTAAGTTACAAAAAGTACATAGTAAAGAAACACACTTTACCTAACTCTATACTAGACCAAGTTATACTTAACTACTTCCTATGTGTCGGAATATCCTAACACTAAGAGTATTTTGGTATCTAGGTGGCCAGAATATGGCTTAGCATGAAAATCTTTCTTTATGAGCTTCTTTAAATAAAGGTTGTTCAACACATAGGTTCTATATTGAAAATAAATCTTTCAGTGATCATCACATAGTAGAAAATATCATCGACGCATTTCAAACCAGCTAATGTGGTTCATATTTAGGAAAATTTGAGCAACCAGATCATGGCATCAAATAAATAGATGTAGAGAATATTATCTTCTAACAACTAGTAAACTTATCTCTACATATGTTTATTTGATGCCATGATCTGGTTCCTTTCCTTGTCCTGAAGATGAACCACACTAGTTGGTTTGAAACACATCGACAATATTTTCTCCTATGTGATTATCACTGAAATATTTCTTTTCAATCTAGTTATGGATCGCAGAAGCGTAAGTTTAAAAAAAAAAAGGTTTTATTTTTGAATCTCACTAGCCCATCATTTGAGAGATAATATTCTTCATCCTTTTGACCCTCACCCTCTAGTTATCAATTTTCCTTTATTTAATGATATTTCTTATCATGTTGCCTAGTTCTTTTTATCCTTTCTTCAATATCAGTCACATTAGCACTTAGTGGATGCTAAGTGATTCAACTGAACCCTCTTGATGAGTGCATTCGCTACTCTGTTCTCCTTGCATTTTATATATCTAATTTAAAGATAAAATTCGCTATGGTTAGCCATCGAGCCTTCCTTGAATTTAACTTATGCTATCCAAATAATTACCTCAACCCTCCGTGGCTTTTTGGCCTCACAATTTCCATGATTTCCGTATCTTATTCCTTAGTTTTAATGTTGTCTTATTGTATTTTTCTCATATTTATGATATCTTAATTGGTATAACATAAGACTTATAGGGAATTAGTTTACTTTTATTATTTAGCCTTCTATGTGTGTTATTTCAATTACAAAACCACTACTTATTGATGTTTGAATCTTCATTACGAATAAGGATTTTGCGACATATCAAGGGCAGGTGGTACTTGATGTTGTTTCCATATTATCTGTGGTAAAATAGGGATAACATGATGTTTTTCCAACCATCCATGGCATATCAAACAAGGTTGGCTCTTATCTAAGTAAATCGGTTAGGGACAAAGCCCTTGATTTTCTTGTCTAGGAAATATTAAGACTATTTGTAACTCAAAATAAGCATCTTGAGAATATTTAGTTTCTCAGGATCACTATTTGATTAAAATATTTACCATTTTATCTGTTAGGTCCCTATAATAATAGTGATTACCCCATTACTATTGTAATTGTATCCCTTATTAATATTGTTGTGCCCCTATTGTCCCCATATTTTTATTACTATGCCCCATAGAATCCCTCTATTGTTATTTTTGTGGCTTTATATTATTATTGTTAGGTCGGCTGGGTTATATTGTGACTCCTTAGACTCCTATATATAGAAAGGAGGTTTTTTCGTTTGAATGAATCCAAAAATTGTTCATTTGTGTAATGTAAGGGAGGTTGCCCCCTCTAAGAGGTTGAATTCTAAGGCGTTGATCTCTCTTTTCTATCTTTTTGTGAGCTAATTTCATAACATTTGGTATCAGAGCTTTGGATTCTAGGGTTTCGCTGCTCCAAATAGGTCATCGTGGCATTTTCACTATAAATTTGTTTTGCAACGTTTCAGAAGTAAAAAAAAAAAAAAAAAAAAAAAAAAAAAAAAAACCCATTTGAGAAGGAATCACGCTGAACCTCGGGTCCAAATTTCAAATATTTTCATGCCATATTTGCAGAGATATGATCTAAGGAAGTTGGACTTTTTGCAGACTCTTGAATTACATTCCAAACAGGTGACCTGGGGAAAATCGTCATAACTTTCTCTCTGAGCATCGGATTGAAATTTTGTAAAAAGGTACAGAAAGAGGACAGATTTTGGTTTCTTGTATATATTTTTCAATGCCAAAGGTTGAAATAGTGAGACGTGGCTCTTCATACAAATTCGCTCTTCTGGAAAGGTCTATAATTAGGTCATCTTGGGAGATTGTGCATAAATATTTCTTGGAGAATCCAATTTGGATCAAACTAGTGGCATTGGAAAGAGGACGTAGAGGGCTACTATAGGTCACAATTTTAGAACTAGATGATCTGAAATTACAGATATACATCAGATTCAATATCAAGCTCCTACAAAGTGAAAAAAGGTGTGTAGTTTTTTTAAATTTTCGCATAAGCTTGGTTTAAAAAATTAGTTTTAAGGAATTCAAAGGGCATAGTAAAGCATTATTATCGGTAATTGATGCCCCGAGGAAAGAAAATGCAAACACCTAGTAAGCAACCTGAAAGCTCTAGCATGACTCATGAAGAAGAGGAAGAAATGCAACATGATATATCAAAATTACGAGACCAAGTGCAACAAGTGTCACTTGCACAAAAAGTAACAGAATCTAATATGAAAGATGTATAAGCTAAGATGGATTGTTTAAAGAAAGGCGTAGAAGCTAAGATGGATGGCATGGAAGCTAAGATGATTGGCATGGACGCTAAAATGGATGGCATGGATGATAAGATGGAAGAATTGAAGATAAATATGAATAAGTTGCTACAAGAAATGGTCACTAATGGTGAAAGGGTAGTAAAGGAAACTCATGATGAGAACAAAAGAAATGTTAATCATGATTCCATAGACTCTAATTTTGGATCGAAGACCCACCATATTCAAATAATCGATATGAGGAAGTTTGATGACAAGGATCCCACAACATGGATATTATAGATGGAGTAATTTTTCTATCTCAATAATGTGCAAAAGATACAAAAAGTACGGATTGCAACTTTATATTTGGAACCAAATCAGTTTGTATGGTATCATTGGCTTTGCTCTCGTAAACAAATTATCACTTGGACAATTTTTATGGAGGAATTGACAACACATTATGAGGATAAAAAAAGCAACACTTTTTTTAGCCAATTGATAAGTCTCAAACAAAAGGGTTCAATAATGGAGCACATTGAGGAGTTCCAAAAATTGAACATAAGGGTAAAAGATATTCCAGAGGAGCATAGGATTGATGTGTTCATAGGGTCTTTAGAGGATAATATCCAACATGATGTTCGCCTTTGGGAACCTGATTCATTAGAGAAGGCATTCAAGTTAGCAAGAAAAATGGAAAGCAAAATTATGGCAACCAAGAAGCATACCAGTCACAACTATAAAGATGGAAGTGTTGTTACCCCTAGCCTTCCACAACCTATAAGGTTGACACCACAACAATTGGAAGAAAAAAGAGCAAAAGGGCTTTGTTACAGTTGTGATAGCAAATACACTAAAGGTCATAAGTGTGCTGAGAAGAAATTATTCTACATATATTGTGAAGAGGAAGAAGAAAAGGAGAAAGAAAGATCAAAGGAAGAGGACATACTCCAGGAGCAAAGCCTAGATAAAGAAGAAATGAATCCTACCATATCTTGTAATTGGTTGGAATTACCACTCCTCAAACCACTAGGATAGAAGGACAAATCAAGAAGAAAAAGGTAATAGTGTTGATTGATTTAGGAAGTACCCACAATTTTATTCATTGTAAGGTAGCAAAAGAATTGAATTGCTTCCTATATCCAGCACCAGAGTGTCAAGTGATGGTTGCAAATGGAGGAACGATAAATTGCTCTGGAAAGTGCCATAATATCAAGCTATCCATGGGAGAATATGTATTGACTAGCCCAATGCTTTCCATTCCAATGGGAGGTGTTGATGTTGTACTAGGAGTCCAATGGCTACAATCCTTGGGTACAATAGCTTTTAATTTTCAAGAACTTTTCATGAAATTTTCTGTGGAAGGAAAGGAAGTTGAATTAAGGGGTATTGCAGGGAAACCGAGAAAGATAATCAGCTCTAACGGTATGACAAATCTTCTAAAAAAGGAACAAAGAGGTGTAATTGCTCAATTATGTTCGCTAGATGTTTCCACATCGGAATCATCTATTTCTCCAGATCTCCAAAAAGTCTTGGAAAATCATTCCAAGGTATTTGAGACTCCCAAAGGTCTCCCACCTATTCGTGATCATGATCATGCTATTCATCTGATTCCAGGAAGTGTTCCTCCAAACATCAGGCCGTACAGATATCCCTATGCCCAAAAGAGTGAAATTGAACGTATGGTTGTAGAAATGCTAGAGGCTGGTATAATTCAACCTAGTCAAAGTTCTTTCTCTGCTCCAGTAGTATTGGTGCACAAGAAGGATGGATCATGGCGCATGTGTCAGGATTATAGGGAGCTCAACAAGCTTACTATTAAAGATAAGTTTCCCATTCCTATCATTGATGAATTATTGGATGAATTGCATGGATCAATTTACTTCACCAAGTTGTCTCTTCGTTCAGGATATCATCAAATCAGAATGAAGACTGAAGACATTCTGAAAACAACATTTAGAACTCATGAGGGTCATTATGAATTTTTGGTCATGCCTTTTGGCCTTACCAATGCACCTTCTACATTTCAAGGTTTGATGAATTCCATTTTCAAACCCTTCCTTAGAAAATTTGTGTTAGTATTTTTTGATGATATACTAATCTACAGCAAGTCTTGGAAGGATCATGTTGAACATGTTGACAAGGTGCTACAACTATTGGAGGAGAAACAATTATATGCAAAAAGATCCAAATGTTTCTTTGGAGTACAAGAGGTGGAATATCTGGGTCATATTGTATCTCATGAAGGAGTTAAGGTAGACCCTAGCAAAATTAAAGCCATTAAGGAATGGAAAATCCCCACATCCATAAAGCATCTGCGGGGATTTCTCGGGTTGACAGGGTATTATCGCAAGTTTGTTAAGAATTATGGGAGAATAGTAGCACCTCTAACAACATTATTGAAGAGAGATGCATTTTCATGGACTCTAGAAGCAACAAAGGCCTTCGAACATCTTAAAGAGACAATGTGCCAAGCACCAGTCTTAGCTACACCGGACTTCACAAAAACCTTTATTGTGGAATGTGATGCTTCAGGAAATGGAATTGGTTCTATTTTAATGCAAGATGAAAGACCCATTGCTTTTGAAAGTCGTCCAATCAAGGGAATGTTTTTACACAAAACTATTTATGAGAAGGAAATGTTGGCAATACTACATGCACTTAAGAAATGGCGACCCTACTTAATGGCAAGACACTTCAAGGTAAAAATGGATCATGATAGCCTTAAATACTTTTTAGAACAAAGATTATCCTCTAAAGAGCAACAAAAGTGGGTCACAAAGATGTTGGGTTATGAATTTGAAATCATCTACAAAAAAGGGAAGCAAAATGTGGTGGCAGATGCACTCTCAAGAAAGGATGAGGATGTGGAAGCATTGTTGTGTGCCATTTCTATTACCCAACCAGATTGGATAAATGAAGCAAGGGAGGAATGGAAGAATGATGAAGAAGTATGGGCACTTATTCGAAAGTTACAACAAGATTCCAGTACATCTGATACATTTAGCTGGAAAAATGATTCGTTATGGTACAAAGATCGCTTATACCTCTGTAAGAATTCCCAACTCAAACAAAAGATTCTTATGGAATTGCACACTTCTCCCTTAGGAGGGCACTCAGGATTTTTAAAAACTTATCACAGGGTTAAGAAGGAATTTTTTTGGGATGGCCTTAAATCAGATATTCAAAAGTTTGTGGCGGAATGTTTGGTTTGCCCACAAAATAAAGTTGAAACAATTAAGACCCCAGGTCTATTACAACCTTTATCCATTCCAAGCCAACACTGGGAGGAGGTTTCAATGGATTTTATCATAAGTTTACCCAAGTCTGAGGGAAAGAGTGTCATCATGGTGGTAGTTGACAGACTTACCAAGTATGCACACTTTTGTGCATTATCACATCCATTTAAAGCCAGTACAGTTTCTATTGCATTTATGGAAACAATTCAAAAGCTACATGGAAACCCAAAGATTATTGTAAGTGACAGAGATCCCATTTTCAATGGAAATTTTTGGACAGAATTATTTTCTTGTCTTGGTACTCAGTTAGCTCATACCTCATCTTATCATCCTCAATCTGATGGGCAAACTGAGATAGTAAACAAATGTTTGGAAGGATATCTTCGTTGCTTTGTATATGATAAACAGACACAATGGGTCAAATGGTTGCCTCTGGCTGAATGGTGGTATAACACTTCCTTCCATACAGCAAAAAAAATGACCCCATTTATGGCACTTTATGGATATCAACACCATCCATCACATCATATTTAAGAGAAAATTCTAAGGTTCAAGCAGTGGAACATCACATCGAACATCAACAACAAGTCCTCCAACTCTTAAAGGATAACCTCGTGTTGGCACAGAATAGAATGAAACAACAGGCAGATCAACATCACAACGAAAGAAGTTTTGATGTAGGTGATTGGGTATTCCTACAGCTACAACCATATAAACAAATGTCCCTCAAGCAAGCTAAGAAGGATAATAAATTATCACCAAAGTATTATGGTCCGTACAAGGTGTTGCAAAAGATTGGTACTGTGGCATACAAATTGGAGCTTCCTGCAGCTTCTCGAGTGCACCCAGTTTTCCATGTTTCATGTTTAAAGAAGGTTATAGGCGAAAAGCACCCAGTTCAAACAATATTGCTAGAACTTGACGAGGAAGGAAAAATTATATTAGAACTGGAAGCAGTCATAGAAACCAGAACTCGACAGCTACGAAATTGATCAATTTCAAAGTATCTCATCAAGTGGAAAAACTTATCTGCTGAAGATTCCACATGGGAGGATGAGAATTTTATACAGAAGCATCCAGAAATACTCAAGCGTTGAGGACAACACTTTTTTTGAAGGAGAGGGGCATGTTAGGTCCCTATAATACTAGTGATTACCCCATTACTATTGTAATTGTATCCCTTATTAATATTGTTGTGCCCTTATTGTCCCCATATTTTTATTACTATGCCCCATAGAATCCCTCTATTGTTATTTTTGTGGCTTTATATTATTATTGTTATGTCGCCTGGGTTATATTGTGACTCCTTAGGCTCTATATATAGAAAGGAGGTTTTGTCATTTTAATGAATCCAAGAATTGTTTATTTGTGTAATGTAAGGGAGGTTTCCCCCTCGAAGAGGTTGAATTCTAAGGCGTTGATCTCTCTTTTCTATCTTTTTGTGAGCTGGTTTCATAACATTATCTCCCTCGACTGTAGTATAAACACAAAGGGCTTGTGTCTCGAAAAGGAGCTTTGTAACTTATCTATCATGTGTCTCCTTCGAGTAAAGATAACATTGATAATCGTAATCTTGATTTGCAGATAATGTTCCTTTAGAAGTTGATTTGTAATTGTGGTTTCTTTATTTTTGTTTCCTAGAGGTTATCTCTTAATTGTGGGTGCTTTAATACTATTTTTTCTTTCCCTCTTGCTATTTCTTCTTTCTTGTTTCATGAGTATGGTTTTCTAGTGTTGGTCCTTTAATTTTTCAATTGTTGTTTCCTAAGTAGAAACTTAACATTCTACAAATCTTCTTGTTGTTTCCTATTCAAGAGTGATGATAATTCAATTCCTTTGAGTGGTTTTTAGAGAATATGTTTTTCCTAAAAGATAGGTCTTTTGAATGCATGCTTCAAGTTAGGAATTGATTCTTTCATTCTAGTTAATTTTTTTGTTGTTAAATATGAGTTATCATTAGTTTTAGAACCATCTCTTGCATATACTTTGTAGACAGCCTTGAAATAACCAGGCGAATCATTGGGTTGATAATTTAATTTGTGGTAGTTATTTGATTCTTTAGAGAAATTAATTTACCCAACATTTTGGCACCATCGTCAAGGAGGTTGTCAAAACAGAGTGGTACTATATTTAGTTACATACCTGACTCCCTGAGGGTTGGATATTGAAGACAAAAGGTAAGAACTTACGTGCACCTTCGTAAAAACAAACTTGTGGTGTATCTTCCCTCAACCAACAAATTCAAGCTATTTAGTATGCATGACTAGGAAAAAAATTAGAGGTAGGATTCAGATATAAAAGTCTTCTTCAAAAAGTATAAAAAAAATAGGTTCAAGTTGGCCTTAAACAAGTGACCTTTATAGAAAAAATCATCTAAAGAGAAGAATATCAAGCCTTGGTAGGCTCCAAAAAATATCTAGGAAGGGCTCTATTGTTATTCCCCCTAAAGTAGTCAAATATTTTGTTGTGGCTAAAGATGTGATTCAAGACAAAATTGTGGGATCTACGTAGAGCTTCCAACACTTATCAAGCAATAATTTCGTTACTTTTAGTAAGAGTTAGGGGCAATCTTGTAATTTAAAGGATGGAAGAGGTGAAACGATTGACCAACACCCTCAACCTCCTTAGAAGGAGCCTCCTTTGACACCTATTATGAAATTGCCAAGCGTAGAAAGGGTTTAGAGTCTCACCACCATACCATCTTTTTTCTGTTAGTACCTCTTGATTTTTGGATTCCTTCGGGTTATTAGCATATTTTTAATAAAATGGAAGGGCAGATATCGGGTACACAAACTTTGACCATAGAATATACTATCTTCGATCCACAAGCCAATGCATCCATGAAGGTTATTCCACATCAAAAGCTTCCAAAATTTCATGGGATGACCTTCGAAGACACGAACATATTCTTGTTTGAATTTGGCATTCTGTGTTAAGGATATGACCACACTATTGATCCCCATAAACTAAATTTGTTTCCTTCTACTATAAAAGGAGCAGCACTATGTTGGTTCATGGGATTAGGGGGCGATAGAATTAACTCATGGGATTAGATGAAACAAGCATTTCTTACCAAATACCAGGATTACTGTTGATCTAGAGATTTAAAGGAATAAATATTTAAAATAACATTCAAGGAAGATGAGACCTTGGAAGAATATATAAATATATTCCAACATAACTTGCAAAGGTTGCCATACACCACTCTACCTAAAGAAGTATTGAAAATTACCTTAATTAATGGAATGAATGATGAATGGATAGAAACTCTTAACCTAATGGGGCATGGCGATATTTTTAAGGAAGAGTATGATGATATTGTGAAATTGTGCATTAGGTGTTCACATGGGAGGACAAGCACTAAGCCCATAATTCATGATCTGCTCAACAAAACCATTAGAACTACAAGTGGAGGAGTCATGCGTGTAGAAATCGGTAATCTATTTCAATATTTTAAAATCGATATATCAAGCACACTAATTACACAATTGGACATCTTGCAGGAGAAATAGAAGTAGGCTGAATCAGAATAGGTTTTATAGGCCATTTTGTCACATCTGGGAAATAGAACTTTAAATGGTACCAATTCACATCCTTCAACATATTTTTATCATCCCTACACAAAGACCTAAGCATGAATCTATTGAATCCCCGAGTTTCTGCTCTTGACTGCTAAGTTTCCAAGATTTTAATGCCCGACAAACCCTATCCCTTTAGGGACTAGAGTTGACTACCAAGTTGTCCCTCTTTGTATCTATGCTAATCAATAGCAAGTTGATCAGTCTTGGGGGTGCACTGATTCTAGAAATTTAGGAAAATAAAAGGAATCTCGAATATTCTTCTACGAGAAGCTTCTTGAGGTTGTTTCAACCATTTACCTTTAATAAGAGTCTCAAATCCTATCCTATCCTACCTTGGAGTTTTCACCTCTTATCACTTGAGCTTATCCTCCCATCTCAAGTGGATCTCAAGTCTATATTGATAAATGGATAAAAATTCATGAACTACCTCCTTCCTCTATATATTTACAAACATCCATGGTCAAGGGGTTGCCCTTTGGAGATTGATTCTACCACCATGTTGTTGCTTTGAGAGTCATTATTCCATACATTAGAGTGACACAGAGGCATAATTTGTGGAAAGGAAAGGACAAGTCAACTTGGGGAGCTCTTCTACATAATGAACTCCTATTTTTGGTTGTAACTCTCCATTTACTTTAATACAAAGATTAAATTGTTTTCCTATATATGATTTTATGATTTCATGTATTTCAATACCATGTTGATCTACTAAATGAATTAATTTGATTATGCTACGTAGATGTCATAGATCTTTGGCTTTTCTTGTTTGATTGTGCAGGTTATAATTATAGCGCTCGGAGCTAGGATTGGGGCATACAAGTTGAGGAAGGATCAAAGCTTGCAATAGATTCTGGGTAGGCCTCGTCCCATCATTCAATTACTTGAAGGAAGACATTGTACCCTTTGCTTTCGGTTGTTCTAGGTCAATCCACCAAGCCTAGGGAAGAAACTTCTTGTCTTCAATCATAGATTTCGTATAATAAATTGGCGACCATACCGGTGATTGATTCAATCCCTTGGTGGTGTTCTTTTCCCATAATGTCTATTCTTCCTCCTGTTTTGATCTTTATAGTTTCACTCAGTCTTGATTAGACATAGGACGACCTTTCATTAAGATTCCATTGCATTTCTTGTGTTGGAAATTGAGATTCCTTTATCAATGCACCCTCTAGTCTGAGGATAGTGCGTTGTGGTGCACCTTAGCCTTCTTTTTACCTATGATGTAGTTCACCCAAAACATCTTTGTTCCTGTGTTACGGAGCACTGATGTCCCTTAAGCACCTTTGTTGATCCTTGTTTCATGCAAAAATTTTCCTTCTTGTGGTTTTCTCTTTATCCAGGCTCTTTCCATCTTCTCTTCTTTCTATCCCTTAGTGTCTTAGTGTCTCTCAGAAGCCTCCATATGGTTTGCTTAGTGTAGTGATTTCCTTTGATGGTATTTTGTTTATATTTTCCTTTATTCTTATTATTCGACCATTAGAGAACTGATTTTTTTAGTCATTGAGTACTTGAAAGAATTGGTGTTCCAGTCATCATTCTGAAAAGTTTTTTTTTATCTATGATTAGACATTCATCTTTGTTTTCTCTCATTTTTAAAATTAAGAGGAAATTGGAAAGAAATTTTTCTTTGCATTAGGATGTAGGGTTTTGTGAGTAGATTTGAATGGAACAGTTGCATTTTATGGAATTTCACATAGTCATCGTTTGATCCATATTTGTTGTCATTTCCCTCCTTTAGATATATTCTCATTGAAATTGAAAGTTTCCATTTTTTTCATGCTATCTTTGATTTTAGGATATTGAGGTGAAATTTGTGGTGATCCATGAAACTAAAACCTAATCAAAGGTAAAACTTAAAATATTTTGAATCAACCAAAGGAACATTTTTCATATTAACTCAAACATTTAGAGGCCTATGCTAGAAACGTTTTCCAACATTGCTAAATGTAGGAGTTGTCGTTGTTTTCTAGCATTGTATCCTAGGGGTGATATCCCATTCCACATATGTAAGTGTATAAGATCGTATATTTTGGAAGTCCACATGGGTTGTTATCCTCACGATAGGTATCCGAGTAAGATACATTGTATATCATGATACATCGAACACAACATTTGGGGAGATTTCTGGCACGTACATGAATTTCTTGGTTCGCGAAGGTGTATATTGCAGTTCATGGTTTCTTGGTAAACCTGTATGCCTATTATTACCCTCTTTTTGATTTATTTTTGCATTAATTATTGAAATTTATGAATCCAACGTGGAAGAACACACCCATCCCCTCTATCGTTTCCGTAGAATGAAAAATAAACCTCCACTTTCACTAGAGGCTACTCTTGGCTATCGTTAGAAGCATAAGAAGACACAAACTACTGAATCGAGAAATTTGAGAGATACTTCTGGTCATCCTCCTAAATTTGATCTACCATAATCATATTTCCCTTTGAGTACTCAACTTGAGATTACTTCATCATTTTCTAGTGAATCTGACACTATTGAAACCAAAGTACCTCAAACTTTATTTCCTAGGTTTATTGAACCTGACTTTACTAAATTAGGGAATTTATTACCTAGTATTATTTAACTTGAGGTTCTTGAACCATCTTCACTTGTTACCTTGGTACTTACCTCTTCTCTTCCTCTACCTCGTATACAACCACAAACAATATATCTTGGACACAACTGTGAACCCCTTCCACCTGGTATTATTAGTATCGAAGAGATCCCACAGGAATAACCCCACCCCTCTACTCTTTTTCATTGGTGTGGACTCCACTTTTATCAAGCTCACCCTCTTCCTCCTCCTCAATATTTAACATAAACTCCTTTACCTGATTTTTCCCGCTCACCCATGAGTTTCTCTTGGAAATATTTTTTGGGACAATTAACCATGATTGAATCCCTTATGGTTTCGTAGCCTGTGTCCACCACCATGGCTGAGATAACTAATGTTTCTTCTTCATCCATGTTTGCGACATCATCAAAGGAAAATATGTATGGTAGCTTCTCTGTCCCACCTGGTTATTAGTCATTATCTAGTACCTTCTCTTGTGCAGTATCTAGTCCATGGACCTCTCCCTTGTCATATATTTCTGGAATTCCATCTGGAATTTGGTTAATGAGATCTACACAACTTGATCCTTATCCTCCAGCTACACTTATAGTTGAAAAACAAGGTGGCCCTTATTTTAGTGGGGTTGGTTACCTTCAACAACCTAACTCTCCTAATGTTGGGTACCCTCCGCAAGGCGGGTAATTTCCTCCATCATCCCCTCCTCCTTTGGCAGGGGGGAACCTATTTTTGGTATACCTCAAATTGATGCTCAGCCTTACATAAATACTCCATATAAATGAATGGTTTCTAATGTTTAGCAACCTACTTTTCCCATAAAACCTAGTTCGATTATGGATGCATTTTAGAATTCTCAATGTGTGTCGTCCACATCTCAAATTCCTACTTATCAATCTGTACCTCTACAAGCTCAAATTCATGTAAGCCAACCTTTACAAGCTATAACTATAACTCAATCTATTCTGTCGGTATCTGGTACCCCCCAGGTTCCACTTACTCAGCCTCTAGAAGGTACCTTAGAGTCTTAATCGCTTGAACAAGGTATTCCTCAAATTCTTGTAGGACGGATTGCTTATAGTCTGGCACAATCTCCACTGAATCCAACTTATGTTGGGATGATGCAAAATATGATGGGGCAATAGTATCAACCTTAGCAGGGTATCCCTCAAGTTCCCTATCAAGGTCAGCAAGTCCAAACCCAGCCTCTCCAACATTAGGTTATCCTGGAGATACAAAACAAGGTTATGCATATGCTCGTTATCAAAACCATCCTTATTATGGTGATGAGGTTCCTCTTTACCAGAACCCTCCCTATCATGGAGTGCAGATACCTATTGCTCAGGCTATCCCCTCTTATAATGGTTATCCTCCACAGGATTTTAACAGGAAACTATCATCTCTGGCAACTCTTGAATTGTCATATTTGAATCAACTCACCAACAATCATATTACTCGTTCACCTTAGTGGCCGATCATTCCTACAAAATTCCTTCTAATATCCCAAACTTCAATGGGAATCTTGGATAAGACCCATCAATGCATCTCATGACTTATCATCTTAGTGTTTGTCAAACTCCCTTATTGATGATTTAATTTTATTATGTCTTTTCCAGTGCACTCTTATTGGTATGACAACTAAATGATATATTATATTACTAAGATATTCATTTAATAATTTTAGTACCTTGGCTACTACCTTCCTAACACATTTCCATTTTCCTATCCAATACAAAAATGGAATATAACTTCTGACCAACTTCAAACAATCAAATTCCACTCACATCTCTGATCATATTCGTGAGTGGAAAAATCGTCATTGATTAGTTAAGACATATGTTCCAGATGAATTATTAGCAGAATGTTTTACTAAGTATTTGTTAGCCCCTATAACAAAAGATGTAGCTAAGGTTGGAGTTGTAACAAAAGAGAAAGTAATTGCTCATTCCTAGTACTTGGATCTCATTTATACCCAATCTGGAATGCTTTATGATAATATACGAAATGCTCTGTGACCTTAGAACATTGTTCCCCAAGCTCTTGGTAAAGAATCTAATGTTGGATTTAAGAGATCTGTGGTTTGTGTCTTTTGAATTAGTGATCGGAGAATCCACAGTTTGAACATCTTTATACCAACGTTTCAAATCCCAAGTGGGATCCATCATCAGGGTTGAAGAATGATGATAAAAGAAGAGCAATAAGGCAGAATAAATACTAATGAGGAAGAAGTTTAAGGAAGAACACAGAGTCGGCTAGAATTTTTAATTTATTATATATAATTTTATTTTATTTATATTTATTCATATTAATTATTATAAATAATTTATATTTATAATAAATTAATTATTATAAATAATTAATAATAGTATTTTATTGTTATACATATTAATTATTATTCTAAATAACTAATATTTATAATAGATTAATTATTATAAATAATTAATAATAATAATTTATTGTTATTCATATTAATTATTATACATAATTAATATTTATTTATAATAAATTAATATATTAATTAATAAAATTAATATAATAATAATACAATAATAATCAATTATTATATAATAAATAATTAATTATTATTGTATAATAAATAATTAATTATTATTGTATATTAATAATTAAATATTATAATAATAATTAATTAATTAATAAAATAATTAATATATTAATTATTTTATTAATTAATAAAATAATTAATTATTATTGTATAATAATAATTAATAATAATAAATTAATTATTAATAATTAATTAATTAATAAAATAATTAATATATTAATTATTTTATTAATTAATAAAATAATTAATTATTATTGTATAATAATAATTAATAATAATAAATTAATTATTATAAATAATTAATAATAGTATTTTATTGTTATACATATTAATTATTATTCTAAATAACTAATATTTATAATAGATTAATTATTATAAATAATTAATAATAATAATTTATTGTTATTCATATTAATTATTATACATAATTAATATTTATTTATAATAAATTAATATAATAATTAATATATTAATTAATAAAATTAATATAATACTAATACAATAATAATCAATTATTGTATAATAAATAATTAATTATTATTGTATATTAATAATTAAATATTATAATAATAATTAATTAATTAATAAAATAATTAATATATTAATTATTTTATTAATTAATTAATTATTATTATAATATTTAATTATTAATATACAATAATAATTAATTATTTATTATACAATAATAATTAATTATTTATTATATAATAATTGATTATTATTGTATTAGTATTATATTAATTTTATTAATTAATATATTAATTATTATATTAATTTATTATAAATAAATATTAATTATGTATAATAATTAATATGAATAACAATAAATTATTATTATTAATTATTTATAATAATTAATCTATTATAAATATTAGTTATTTAGAATAATAATTAATATGTATAACAATAAAATACTATTATTAATTATTTATAATAATTAATTTATTATAAATATTAATTATTTATAATAATTAATATGAATAAATATAAATAAAATAAAATTATATATAATAAATTAAAAATTCTAGCCGACTCTGTGTTCTTCCTTAAACTTCTTCCTCATTAGTATTTATTCTGCCTTATTGCTCTTCTTTTATCATCATTCTTCAACCCTGATGATGGATCCCACTTGGGATTTGAAACGTTGGTATAAAGATGTTCAAACTGTGGATTCTCCGATCACTAATTCAAAAGAATCTAATGTTGCTGATGCATGATTAGTTCTGCCGGTTCATAGTCTGTGAGTAAACCATCTAGTGTTGTTCTTACTGCAACTTCCCAAAAGCCTCCATCTAGTCCTCCTGCAACTTCTACTTCTGAGATCAATGTTGTTCATTATGATAAAGGAGAATATCAACAACAACCAGGAAGTAAGAAGAAATGCAAAGGTAAGAAGAAGAAACATTCTCCTCTGCGAGATTAAAAAAACAATCAATCTTTTGATGACAAACGAGAACTTGGTTACCCATGCTTGATTTGTAATTAGGAACACTTCACTTATGACTATCCCCACTGGGAGAAGGTGAACCAATTTCTAAAGTATTGTACTTCACCCTTCATGTTGACTGATCCATTTTCGAACTAGGAGACTTGTTTGGTTTCTCGAGACCCTACTTCCTCTAACTCATTTTTTATTCTTTCTTCCACTAAATCAAAAATCGATATAATGGTGGCTACTTGTAATAAGGAATATGGTAATGTGAATCATGTAAATGGTTAGCCTACTGATCAACCTACTAGTTCGGTTGCATCTCCATTGGATCCTTCTCCTCTTGTGATTCCTACAAAATTGAGTACTAAGCCTCCAAAGGGCGTTATCCATAAATATTCTTTCAACCCTCATGCAAGAGTTACTTAGAATTATACCATATTTTAGGACTTGTTTCAGTCTCCATTAGCTATGTCTACTCTTGAGGTGTTTCAAAATTGTCTCGCCCAAAAAAAGGATTTTATTTTCGCAATTGGATGCATTGATCCTTTAGATTCCAACCTAGTCATTTTTAAAATCACAACAATTATACACCTCAATTTCCAGCTCAATTAGCAATTATGATCTAGGTTGTCTTCCATGTTAATAACATTCATCATTCTATTATGGACGACGGAGCCTCAACCTGTATCATTTCCTTGTCTGTCTAGAAATCCATTGGTTCTCCTCAATTGAGTCAGTTGTCCACTGCCTTTAAATATTTTAACAAAAGAACATATAAAAATAGTGGGATTTTGAATTCCTTACAAGTAGAATTGGGAGCTAAATTTGTATCCATAGAAGTCAAAGTTATTGAAGGAACACTCAATTATAATATTCTATTGGGTTGCACGTGTGTTTAGGCCATGGTTTTTATCGTTTTGACTTTTTTATGAATGACCGTCTTTCCTCATAAAGGAGACATAGTAGCCATCTATCAACTCACGTTTTTTGCCTCTAATTCTCCAGTTACTGGAAGTGTCCCTCTTGTAGGGGAAACTATACAACCATATTAGCATGTCGAGGTCAAATTTATTAAAGATTCCTCTCTCTTGGGAACCTTTTCGCTTCCTCCTCCTTCGTTTCCCGATACCTCTTCTTAATTTGCCTATATAAATATGATATCCTCTTCTACTATTCCAACTTATCCTTGGGTAGTATGAGACGAAACTAACATCAATAGTTTTGGCAATTATATGACTCTTAGCCCCATCGATATTGATTATGAATCTATTCGTTTAGCTTGTGTGACTCATTTTGATCTTCTCTCTTTGATCAATTCGGTCAATCACTCATTGGATTATGGCACATCTTATGATCCTTTCTCTCACAAATTCCATATTGATGAGAGCATCATGGAGATCATGATGCCAGATGATGCATCATGGGATAATCATCACCATCATTCCTCCTTGTTAAATTCCATCGAGGATAATCCTAATGAAATTTATCAACCCAATATCATTCATCTCTCTACGAATTATGTTTCCATTCACAAAGTGATTTAAAAAAACCTATCAAATATTGAAGAGACTATCCCTTTCAATATCTTAATTAAACCCAACATAGAATCTACATATCGGTGTGTCTTGCTCCGTGGATGATATTAAGACTTAAAAAGCTCTATTTCGAGAGTTTTGAGATGACTTTTCCTATTCTTATCAATAAATGTCAAGAATCGATACAAACGTCGTGGTTCATGAAATAAAAATGTATCTTGACGCTAAACTAGTCTGGTAGTGCCTTCATTCGGTCCATCCTAAGAAGGTTTCCGTAATTAAATTAGAAGTTGAAAAACTTCTATGTGTTGGTTTCATCTATCCATTTACTTTGACTAATTGGAAGTCAAATATTATTACTTTCATGAAGAAACAAGGAACAATTCATGTATGTGTTGATTATCGAGACATAAAGCATGCTTGTCCAAAGGACAATTATCCCACCCTATTCATCGACCAGATTGTTGATGATTGTGCTGGTTATCAGATATATTCATTCATGGATGGATTTTTTGGCTATAATCAGATCAACATTCCCCCAGCGGCTCAACCTAAAACTACATTTATTTTTACCCGGGCCACGTCTTCATAATGTAAAATCCCTTTTGGATTGAATAAAGATGCCTCTACGTTTCATAGGGTGATGAATTACGCCTTCCATGATATAAAAAGAATTGTGTAACATTATCTATCTGATATCCTTGGTCACACGAAACATCAAGTTGATCACCTGATGCATCATAAGGCCATTTTATTGCAATGTAGGCATTACAATATTCAAATAAACTCTCACAAATGTGTGTTTTTCATTAGATCTGGCTGACTTCTCGGTTTTGTGGTTTCAAACCATGGAATTCATATTGATCCTATGAAATTTCAGGTGATCATAGATCTTCCTGTGCCTTCTTCAGTCCTTCATCTCCAACGACTCCAGGGGAAGGCTAGATTTATATGGAGGTTCCCTTTCCAATTAAAGAAAGGGGTTACCTTCCATTGGGACAACACTAATCAAATAACAATTTATGCCTTGAAATATGTATTGATTCAGGCATCTTTATTATATCCCTCAGATTATAAGCACAATTATTTCCTATATCTCGTCGCTAAAGTTACTACCATCACAATGGTATTGGTCAAAGAGGATAATTTAGGGGCTAAACATCCCATCTACTACTTGATTTAGAATCTCAATGATATTGAAGTCAAGTATACTCATGTTGAGAAAATAGCTTTGGACGTTGTCCAATTTTCCCAGAGATTCTTCCACTATATATTGCTTTGGAAAGCTATGGTCATTTCAGATTGCAACTTGTGACATAGATTTTTTAACGTCAATTGTTGGGGGAAAATTACTCCAAATGGATTTTCATCCTTCAGGGGTTTGACCTGGAATTCATCAAATCCAAGTCAAGGAAATCCTTAGTTTTTGCTGAACTCATTTGCGACCTTCCCACTGGTGGTTCTGAATCCATGTCTTAAAATTCAATCTCAGACGAGTCATTTTTTCTGATCTCATCATCTAACCCTTGGTATGGAGACATTCTTTTATATATCTAGACCTAGACTTTCTGGTCTAATACCTCTCACTACAAGGAGCGACGTATTCGATATCAAGCCAAGGGTTTTTATAATCATTGGCGACACCCTCTATCGTCATGGTATAGATATGATTTTAAAAGGTGCCTCACCCATGACGAGGTTGAGAAATTCCTTAATTAAAGCCACTCGGAGCATGTGGCAGACATTTATCTGGTTATGCTATTGAAAAAATATCCTACCTATTGGTTAATTTTGGCCCGCTATTTTTCGTGATTGTATTCTCATTGTCCAAAAGTGTCATTCATGCCAATTCTTTTTATCGTAATACCTATGCTCCACCCACACCTATGCATCATGTTGTCGCTATAGGTCCTTTTGAGAAATGGGGTATTTATTTCATGACATGTAGCCCTCACTCGATCGGGGGGCATGGTTATATCATTATAGTGGTTGATTACTTTACCAAATGGGTCGAGGTGATGCCTACATTAAACAATGATGGTGAAACAAATGCATATTTATTTTTCATCCATGTCATCACATGGTTTTAGCATTCCACAAACCATAGTTACGGATCACCGCAAGCATTTCCAGAATCATATGATGTCCGAACTGACTGTCAAGCTGGGAATTTCCCATGAAAGTTCCACTCCCTACTATCCATAGGTGAATAGACAAGTTGAGGATATCAATAAAGTTATTATGACTATGCTTCAATGTTTGATAGGGGTCCATAAATCAAACTAGCATTTGCTTCTTCTTTTTGCTTATGGGCATATCGAATCTCCGTTAGGATTGCTACTAGATTTACTATGTTTCAACTGGTTTATGGTCTAAAAGCTATCCTTCTAATAGAATGTGAGATTTCGTCATTGAAAATAGATATAGAACTTCTTTCAACCACTTTTGCAAAAGAGGAATGTATTTTACCTCTGACGTGGTTAGATGAGACACGACGTGATGTCACTTTAGCTAATGAAGCTCATAATAGATGTATCAAGGAGTTGTATGACAAGAGTTTCCAGCCTCATGTATTTTTAGAAGGATACCTTGTTCTTCTTTACGATCAATAGTCTGATAAATTAGTTTCAAGAAAGTTTGAGCCAATGTAGCTAGGTCCATACATTGTCAAACGTGTTCTTGCAAAAGGGGCCTATGAGCTAGTATATTTTGATGGAGTTCCACTGCTGCAGCCTATAAATGGCTTGTACCTTAAAAAATACTATGCTTTATTTTACATAGTACATTGTGTATATGATATATATAGGTGTGTTGAGTGTCTTTGCAGTGTGTCCCTTTAGAATTCCTTCAGTTTCTATTAGTTTAATTTACATTTGGTTTTTAGATGTCAACATCATTGGAACCATTTGTTGGTTATGATGATGGTGGTAATCATAGTACTCGTAGCCTATCTTCCACAAAATGGGTCATATTCACTCCCGAGGGCGAGTTAGTTAGTCGAGCACTCTATCAATAACATCATTAAGAATAGCACAATGATCATACTACTATCTAATGTTATTTCAAATGGTATACATCGTATAATCATGAAATTGTACTACAGTTAACTAATGTCTACTTAGTTAGAAGTCCATCTATGCTTCACATGTTCTTAAGGGTTCGACTTCTAGAAAGACACTTTGATTACATCCAATATCAACACATTTCTAGAAATCTAAATACAATGAAAATGCATTAGCTAATCATGTTTTAGATAGACATTTGTGACACACGTAAATAATTTCAATACACATCACATCAATTGAAAGCTATAATAGAAATGTAGGAAAAATTGAAGATAGTTATATATAATTTGTTTCGTTTTACAAAATTTGTGCCCAAGGCACATATGTCCACATAGCCTATCATATCCAAAATATGCATGCAAATATGGTTGTATGCCTCCTAGTAGACTAATCATAGTGCTCATGATAACATGGCATTGCATTGGCTATATTGTGCATTAGTTGATCCAATAATATGTCATTGTAATCACATAGGAAGTTGGTCGATTGTGGTCTCAGCTATTCCATGTTCAACACCTTCATATGATGCTCTACCTCTGCAAGGGTATCTTCTATATTGATATCTTGTATTACTTCCCATCCTGCTGCAACAACCTATATTGGTATTGGTGCCAATTGTGGTTCTCTTTCTCATTAGAGATATGAGACACCCACAAGTCGAACAGGTCCAATATTTTCATGTAAAAATCAATAGTTTCATCTTGGAGGCATAAAAAAACACAAAAAAATTGTAAAACTCAAAATAAAAAATGGTCAAGATATCTTACCTATAGCACCCCATTGCTTTCCCTCAGGAAGCGTGAGCTCTTGGTGTCTACAGAAATTTACCCCTACATATAGATAATTATCTACCATAATAAACTGCATGAGGAACCATCTGAAGAAAATTGGTGTGAAATTCATGGGTGATGGACCTGCATGGTCGAACATGATATCTATCCAGCTCCTCATCCAAAGGACTCTCACATCAATGGGCTCGAGTGAGATATGATGAGGATGTAGTAATGGAATCAAAATCAGATAAATATTGCTCCATAAACAAATTTCTTTAGTCTCTCGTCTTTTTATTTATTCAAATTTTCTTTCATTTTGACCAACACTCCCTCACTCTAGTTGAAGACAGTTGGCTCTATGCATTCTAGAGCATACTACATATATGGCCTATTGGGCACATGTACTCTAGATCTACCTACCAATCTAGTGATAATGAACAAGATTGTTCTTAGAGGAAATCAGACTAATTATTTTATATTTATTTTCCCATCCTTGGTCGGTTGGGCTCGAGGTCTCCAATGAGTGGTGACACAATGCTTGATTGTTTCTCCTCCCCTTATCATGGATGTAAAAGAGATAGGCACACCTAATCTAGATATTCCATTATCTCAAGAATATGTGCTCCTAGTCTGAATGCATGCGCTAGAAAATCCCATGCACGTATAATATATTCAAGTAATTCCATCTGTTGCCTCATTCCGGGAAACCAGAAGAATTTTAGTAATCCACAATTTCTTAGTGCATGGATGGTAGTAGGATCATTTGAATCATTCACATCTTATCCTTCCTATTCTCTTTCCTACCATATCAGATATATTTTGTAGTAATGAAGTCCTGAAACGGCACAAAGAGACTCATTATGATCAATTTCTTGCAAAAAACTTGATAAATTTTGAGAGAAACTAGTGGGACCAATTTGGGTGTTGCCCTAGACTCACCCCCCTAAGCGAGGAAAGTGTGTTGTAGCACTCTCTCCTGTGTTAAGTCTCCAGGATCAACACACCTTTCGACCTTCTAGGGGTGCGATGATCTATGGGTGCAATATTTGTGCCCTAGGACCTCCAAAAACCCAAAAACATGTGCATAGAACTACACAATTCCACCATGAAAAGAAAGAGAAAGGTCTTAGCTCTTTCCTAGAAGTGATGATGCCTGAAATGATCCTTTGAATTGACCACAACTAACTGCAAACGATTAAGGGTAAAAAGTACTCAGGGCTTCAATGTCAAATGGAAAATGTGAAATAGTAAAAATGAATTGTCATTTTAGATAGTTATGGTCATTTTTCCATTATTTTATTCGTATGTAATGTTTTGACCTTGTTACAGTTCAATTTTATCATGAAATAGGTATTTTTAATGCTTTTGGTCGTGTTCTGAGTAGGTCGACAACGTTTAACAGATTTTTTCATATTTTGAATTAAATAAAGATCATTTTGGCTTAGAGTAAACTTTTTATAATTTTTTTGGGCTCTATAAAATTATGAAAAAGGAACCCCCCCCCCCCCCCCCCCACCCTTGAGTTCTCTTTCAACGCTTTTCAGACTCCAAAAATATGAAAATCTTGTCAAGCACTTGTCTTTTTGAACTCATTAAAGTAAATGAAAATATGTCTACTCAATATAAGTTTAACTCCTTTCCTGACTGATATAGAATACTTAAAAAAAATGAATATTGTAGTCAAACATGACTAGGAGGTTCTCCTAAGTATCATTTTCTTCCTTTTCAGACTTAAGATACTATCTACGAAAAGGAACCTTTGAATTTTTATTTTTTTCCTCTTTTTCAAACTCTTTAAACATGAAAAGATGTCAATTTTTCACCTTTGTTGGACTGTTAAAAAAAATCAAATAACAATGGACTTGTCAAGGATGGCGAGACCGAACCAATCCTTATTTGGGTTTGTTAAATATTCTTAGAGGGATTCATCCGAAGTAGGAACTTACAAATCAAGCATATGTTATCCTCCTCAATCTTGTCAAAAATAAAGAGGTATTAACCTGTAATGATTGGGGAAATTGGGAAAACGAGATACTCCACCTGTTAATGTCAGTGAGTCCCTCTTGAGCATGATACTATTCCATTTCATCTCTGTGGATATTGGGTTGGGAAATATGCTTGTATTTTGGTTTATCATACCATTTTAGAGCCTCCATTTTGGTTTTGGGTCAATGCTACCAACTTCAGTCCAATGTCCCTATTGTGTTCCAGAGGAGTCATTCATTCAATATCTACTACAATACTCTTAAGCCTTCACTCCATGTCTATCATTCCTGATCCAAATCTGTATCAGCATCGTTATGATAATTATGCCTCAAATTATCATACCCGTTTCATGTCGGTGATGGGGGATACATCAAGTCCCTCCTATAATGGGTCGCTTCCTATCGACATCAGCTCATTATCAAGGAAGTTGACATAGAAACACCCTTTATGTACCTTGATGCTTGCATACATCAATGGAAAGTTTCCTCACACTCAATGAGAGGTTTACATCATTAGCCTTCGACCAAAAGATTCGGTGTGGTGTTTGACAGCAACTCATTCATTCACACCATAGGGATGGCACTATAGTACTTTGAGAACCATTAACATCATTGGTGGTGTCTCTCGCATCTATTAATGGCTTCCATTATTTATCAAGATCAAATGGTATCTACCATGTACAATTTCAACTCATTAATTCACGTGGTTAGAATCATACAATGGTTGGTTGTGTGAATGACATAGAACAACCACGATCTAGTTTCATCCATCTGGGTTATGATTTCAGGATTAATACAAGATCGCAATATATGATGGCTATGATCATACAAACAATCCCCCAGTCATGGATTCACCATCAGTCATCCATGGACATGTATTTTGGTTTTTGTACATGTAATGTTAGCTTATGTGCTAAGCATGGGTTTGCCTCCCTCAGCAAGTAAATCATGATGTAAATGTATTATAATAGATGATGATCTCATCGGTTTTTCTTGATCCTGACTTGTCACAAGGTAAAGCACTTCAGTCATTAGTTGTCATTTTTTATTTTTCACTTTAGGGGGAAATATATTATAGTCCATTTTTTTGTATCAGGTAAATAGGCCTTTAAACAAGACCAATTCACATCCTTCAACATATTGTCATTATCCCTACACAAAGCCCTAAACATGACTCTATTGAATCCCAGAGTTTCTGCTCTTGACTGCTAAGTTTCCAATATTTTAAGGCCCAGTGCACCCTGGCCCTTTAGGGACTAGCATTGACTACCAGGTTGATCCTCTCTACACTTGCATTGATCACTAGTAGATTTCTCAGTCTTGGGGGTGCATTGATTCTAGAAATTTTGGAAAAATAAGAAGAATCTTAAATCTTCCTCTTCAGAAGGTTTTTAAGGTTGTTTCAACCATTTACCTTGGATAAGAGTCTTGAATCTTATCCTATCCTACCTTGAATTTTTCACCTTTATCCCTTGAGCTTATCCTCCCATCTAAAGTGGATTTGAAGACTAGATTGGTAAATGGATAAGAATTCATGAACCACCTCCCTCATCTATATATTTACAGCCATCCATGGGAAAGGGTTTGGCTTATGGAGATTGATTCTACCCTCATGTTGTTGCTTTGAGAGATTATTCCATGCATTAGGGTAACATAGAGGAATAATTTGTGGCAAGGATAGGAAAAGTCAACTTGGGGAGCTTTTCTACAAGATAAACTCCTATTTTTAGTTGTAACTCTCTCCATTTATTTTAATGCAAAGAGTAGATTGTTTCCCTATATATGATGTTATGATTTCATGTATTTCAATACCACATTTATCTATTGAGTGAAGTGATTGGATTGTTCCACATAGATGTCATATATCTTTGGCTTTTCTTTTTTGATTGTGTAGGTTCTAATTATAGCGATCAGAGCTAGGATTAGAATGTACAAGTTAGGGAAGGAGAAAAGCTTGCGACAAATTCCAGATAGGCCTCATCCCATCATTCAATTACTTTGAGGAAGACATTATTCCCTTTGTTTTACGTTGTTCTAGGTCATTCCACCAGGCCTAGGGAAGACACTTTTGTCTGCAGTCATAGATTTCATATAACAAAAGGCATTAGAAATTGTATTTCCTCATTTCCGATGGAAGAATTGCCATAAGGAATTCCCACTGGGTATAGTTGAGATCTACACTATCTATACTAAAGAACACTCAATTGATCAATGTCCCTTTCTTCCTAGATTTAAGGTTGTATTTAAGGAAGTTGAAGAAGAGACAAAACCTAGTTTTTCCTAGCAAAACGATGACAGTGGAAAACCCATCCCAAAGGTACATATCAAGACCCTTCCATGTTTTTCCCTGGATAATATAATGAACAACAAGTCTTGGACTAACTGTGCAGGGTCAATAAAATTCCAATACCACATGGAAAAATGCACCATATCCCCCATCATCATGGTTAAATCAATCGTTTCCTGGACCTTCTTGGTTGAATCAACAATATTTTTCACCACCATGGTAGAATTTGCAAAGCAATTTGTATCCCTCACAATGGTCAAACCAACCTACTCAAGGGATAATGTGGTCCCAAAACTGGCAGTGTTCCCCTGACCCTATCAATTAATCATTGAAACATTTACAACCACCGCTTCAGTTACCTCCAAATGCTCCACCTTTTTTACACCCTCAACTACCTGCATAGCCAAATCCAAATCCAATAAAACGCTTGTGCAACTTCTACAAATCCTTGACACTTTTGACTTCTTTCCTCCCTCCTCAAAATATAATGAGGTTTGCTTAAGATCTTGGTGAACCATTTTTTCAGAGGACCCCCCAAGGAACTTAGAGCAATCAAAAGATGAAAAATGTGCAAAAGATCATAGTTAGACAAAAAAATCCCCCTAAGTCCTGACTACCATTGAAATATGATTAGCTAGTAATCTCACTAGGAATTAGGAACCCAGTAAAGATACAAACATTTCTCCTCCATTCATAGAGAGATTAGCCATATTAAAACCATCAACATATCCTGAATTTGATATTTTAGGGCAATTAAAAACTTGTGTATTAAAATTCCTCTCCTCCGGGCTATTAGAGACATACCTATTTACTCTAAAACTATCAAAGATTTATGTGTTAAGAAACCTGGAAGAAAACAAAGTACCCTCCCACAGTCTATGTCATCGGAAAACTTTCTGACCTTATCTAAGGAAGGCATATAACAATTAATTACGATGATCCTGGAAACCCCATGGTCACCATTTAGATTCAATGCCTTATCTTTCAAAATACTTTAGTCGACTTAGGATCTGTTATAAACATCATAACACATGAAACTTGTGCCCTCCTTGGAATCAACACATTAAAACCAATGCGAACTATGTTGGAGTTAGGCAATATATATGTGATAAAGCCAGAAGGAACCTTGGATGATATCATCATTTCAATATATTCCTAAGAGTATCCTCTAGATTTTCTAGTCCTTAATCCTAGATATAAGCTGGAAGGACACTATTTTATATTTGGTAGAACGTGGCTCACCACTGTTGATGCATACATTGGGTTTTAGACTGGTATCGTGATTGTTGCTAAAGGAACCACCATTAAGAAGCTTATTCTATATCCTCCTCCTAAACCCAGCATAACATCTAGTAATCTTAAATTGCTTCCTCCTTAGTACGAAGGAGGTAGATTACGTTCCACTCTTACTATTGACAAGGCTCTTACTTTAGGGAGACATACGGAGGATGACACGGTCTATAGTTTTACCAGTCAACCCTCCACTGTAGAACATCCAACATGTAAAATGTTGAAATTCATGCTCGATAATGAGGCCCAAGGTGAACCAATGGAAGAGCCAAAAAATGATCACATATCTACAACAATAGTCCATAATATTATTGTTGTCAAGATTGAACTAGGAAAAATGTTGAACATAAATTCCACTCTTGATAATATACAACATGAGAAACATATACAAGTGATTTAAAAATAAAAACAAGCCTTTTCCTGGTATTATGTAGACATGAAAGGAATTGATCCATAATTATGTATGCATCACATCAACATTGAAAATATGATCGTGTTATTTGGCAACCACAAAAGAGGTTGAATCCACATCCTAGGGACATATTTAAACAAGAACTCCATAAGTTTCTTTATTTTGAGCTTATATACCCTATATATGATAGCTAGTGGGTTTCAGCCTTTGTTGTAGTCCCTAAAAATAATGGAAAATGGAGGATTTGTGCAGATTACAAGGAACTAAATAAGGCCACACAAAACGACCATTTTCCTGTTTCATTTTTAGATAAAGTCCTTGATACCTTTGTTGGTATGAAATAATTTTCCTTCATGGATGGATTTAGCGGCTACAATAAGATTCAAATTTTTTTGGAGGATCAAGAAAAAACTACCTTCTCCTATCAATGGGGAAAATTTGCATATAGAGTCTTACCATTCAAGCTTTGAAATGCACAAACCACTTTTCAAAGAGAAATTCTGAGTATATTTTTTGATCTAATTAATGATGGAGTTGAGATTTTTATGGATGATTTTACTCCTTATGGTAACGAATTTGATGAATATTTGTATAATTTGTAAAAGGTTCTTGTAAGATGTATAACTACCAGACCATTACTCAGTAACAAAAAATGCAATACGATGATGACAAAAAGTGTAGTTCTAGGAAACTTTATTTTTGCTACAGGTATTCAAGTAGATCCAACTAAAATCGAGGTAATCCTTAAACTTCTTGTTCCTTATACGCCAATAGAGGTACATATCTTCCTTGATTATGTTGGCTACTACCGTCATTTTATAACACTTTTTTCAAAATTTGAAGCGTTGTTATATGCATTAATTGGACATGTGGAATTCGAATGGACTGATAAGTGTGGTATTTCTTTTGCAGAGTTGAAGAAACTGGTGTCAACAACATGTGTGTTGCAGGGACCAAATTGGAGTCTGTCATTACATATATCTTCATATGCGTCTGACATGATGATAGGGGTAGTTCTTGGGTAGGAAGAGGATAAGGAACCTTATGCAATTTATTATATGAGAACAAAATTAGTACGCGCATAACTAAATTACATTGTGACAAAAAATAATTAATGTTTTTTGTCTACATTATAAACTAATTTCGTCATTATATAATAGGTTATTCAATTTTCTTATATATAAATCATTCTGCTATTCGATATTTAGCAAATAAACATATTACTAGTGGAAGAGTAACTCATTTGTTATGTTTGTTACATGAATTAGACATCACTATGAAGCATTGGTCTAGAAAGGAGAACCATGTTGCAGATTTCTTGTCTAGGATTCCACCCATGGTAAATTCCTCACCAGTGAAAGATCAGTTCCTCGATGAACATTTGTTTTTCTTGACTGTCAAAACACCGTGGTACACTAATGTTTCAACCTATCTAACAGTTGTAAATATTTCATCATACTTATCACCCTGGGAAAAGAAGCACATTATTTAGAAAAGTGCTTGATTCTCGTGGATAGATGGTTATCTCTTTCATACAGGGGCAGATCTCCATGTTTGCAAATGCATTAGAGAGGAAAAAATCTATGACATCCTCAAAGCTTGCCATGATGAAGCCTGTGGAGGCCATTTTTCTGACCCTAGGACTGGGCATAAAGGATTGCAAATGGGTTATTTTTTTCCCACAATATTCAAATACATCAAGAAAAATGTCCAGGTCTGCGATATTTGTCAAATGATGGGGCATCCCATTCAGTTTGATGAAACGTCTCTCCACCCACAACTTGTATTGGGACCATTCAAGAGATGGGTGATAGACTTTGTAGGTCCCATCAGTCCACCTTTAAACCAAAAATGGGTTGAGGCAGTAGGTGTCTCGAGAGTCACATAAGAGGTATTCATCAACTTTTTGTTTGAACTATTTGTCGAATATGGTTTACCTTGAGAACTTGTAGCAGATGGAGGATCACAATTTAGGGCCCATAAAATCTCTGCAACCCTGCAAAAGTATCACTTCAAGCATATAAATACTTCTCCTTATTTCCCACAAGAAAATAGTTACGTGGAAAGCATAAAGAAACTCTTGGAAATAATCCTAACTAAGACAATATCTACAAATCATCATGACTAGGCCTTTAAACTCTTTGAAGCCTTGTGGACTTATCAAACAACCTCACCAAATACTACAATCTTTTGACCTTCTCAAATTATTTTTGTTAAGGATCTTATTTTTCCTATTGAATTTGAAGTTAAAACTCTTAGAACTGCTCAAGAAGTCGTTATAGATATTTCAGAAGCAAAAAATAGTGCCTTCAACAGCTCAATGAAAAGGATGGAATGTGCCTTTTCACTTTCCAGTGTACAACTATAATTCAACAACAAAGAGCTAAGTGGCACAATCATTTGATTAAAAAGGATACCTTTCAAAAGGGGGATTGGGTTTTATTATATGATTCCATATTTTAGGACTTCCTAGATAAGCTTAAAACAAGGTGGTTGGGTCCTTACAAATTCAATGAAGTTTATGATATCGTGACTATATGTATTACTATGATTAATGATTCCAATATTTATTTTCTTTCTAATTGTCACCAACTTCGCTTTTACCATCAACCACTTACAAAAGGGTCATTTCTTCATTAACCAATAATGATGCAAACTTCCAGGTGGTAAGCAAGAGGTGGCATGTCCCCATGGCCACAATTAGGTAAATCTTCTTCAAAATCCTTCATTACCATGTACATAATGTAAACAATTTTTATTTTCCTATGGTGTGTATATTTTATTTATTTTGGAAAACATCGCGATCATTTTTTAAAACATTGTTATTATGATGTCGCTGCAATCATTGTTTTCTTAGTCACAACACCATTTTCACAGTTGTTGTTTCCTTAGTCATAATACCATTTTCATAGTTGTTGTTTCCTTAGTCATGACACCATTTTCACAGTTGTTGTTTGCTTAGTCGTAAGACCATTTTCACAGTTTTTGTTTCCTTACTCACAGCATTTTTTCCACAATTGTTGTTCCCTTAGACGTGATTATAATTTGTTTCCTTATACACACCTATTACTTATGAGTTTTTTGTAAATATATTTGTTTTCATTGGGATAAGGAACATTTTAAGACCCTTTTCAATATGATGGTTGGGTAACTAGCTTGCTTAATATTTGACACATAATAATTTACTTTAAAAAGGAGAATTTATTTTAAGATGATTTTATTATATGGATTTTTGAATCTCCTGGAATAATTAATTTCATAATTTTGTAAGAAATTCATAAATTACTCATTATACATTCCTTCTATCACCACCTAAGGAGCCATCTTTCTACTCCAATTTTAAAACAATTCTACGGTTCTTTAGAAGAAATTAATTTTTGCGAACAAGATTAGCTAGCTAAAGAGTAGTCATCACAAAAACAATTATTCCATCCCTAACGCTTAAGGAGTTGGTTTTTCACCCCATCTATTGAATAATATTTCATGATTAACAATAATCATAACAGAAAAAATAATTAAAAAAAAAAATGTCGAAGCATAAGAGGTCTCATCATGAGCTGACCTACCATGATCATAGGGCCTAGTGGAGTGACATTAAAAATTATGGTCACCAAGATAGGGTAATGGCCTTTGGTCTTAAGGAAAAATTAAAATACGTCTCATCATCATCCAACTTGTTCAGTTTAATTAGTTCTCGTGAATGGCATTTTTATTAATTGGTGAGCACACCAAAAAAATGGTCTTCTATAAACATTTAAGAAAATTTAAATGAACTTATAACTACGAATTTATTCCTAATAGATGGGACACTGACATATCAATGGGTTAAAATGAAACCCCGTCAAGGCTATGAATGCCTATAGGTAGTGGTGTCCATGCCTATGGTATTAAAGTAACTTCATGGCTACAATTTAGTTGGCTATCTTGTTCCCCCAAAATTAATAATCAACAAAAGAAACGTTAAATATGCCATGGGGTACTATTTAAAATAGCTCCTGAAAAGTTATGGTTTTGATTGCTAATGAGAACTAATGTCAGGGATAAAGATTATGGTACATTAAGAAATCTACAATTTTCTACTATTTTTATTTATTAACTCATTTAAATTTTATCTATGTGGTATTCCTTAACTAAACATAGCTTGCATCCATCTATTGTTTTCAAATCACCATCTTCCTATGTGTTTTATTTATTTTGACATTGATGCTTTTGTTGTCATAATTTATTTCGTCATTATTGCATTTTATGATTGGATTGCTAACCTAATCATTATATGATGTATTGTAAACCTTTCTCATCTTGCACAACCATTCTTGACGATTTTTTCCCGTGATTAATAAATGTGGATTTCTCTTTTATGTATGATGAAATATTGTCAATTTATTAAGTTGATTAACAACTGCGGTCGACCTCCAAATTCTATTGTGGGGCAAGAAGGCATTTTTTGCACATTATGCCTTGAATTTCACCAAATTTCCACACTTTGCACATTGTTGCTATCATATTATACTTTGTTCTCAGTTGTTTCCATTTGGAATCACTCCTTGTTGAATGACTAAATATGGGAGGGTATTCACTTTTCAGTGCACCATGAGATGACCCAATTTTAGGCCATGGAAGAAGTGTGTAGTATTTTGAATTAGGCAATATGGAAAAACTATTTTGGACATTTGTAGGGATTCAATAATGAAGTTTCACTTAAATTCATGATGAATTTTAATATAGGGGTAACAATGGTAAAGAATGTGTAGATATAGGTTAGTGAAGAAATAGTAGTATATGTAACAGAACTCTCGTCAGAAGGAGAGAAATGGTACGAAGTACATACCTCACTACAAAATGTGGCCCTTCTATTTTTGAATCCAGGGGAAGAGATAGCTAAGAAAGGGAAAGGTTATAACCCCTATTCACTTCTGGAACTTTGAAAAGATATAAAAGATGTTATTGAGAGATACATCACTTGTGACAGAAGTTATGTTGTAGTTCTAGGTCACCATCTTCATCTAATGGGATATATGAGACGAAAGGTAGTCCTAAACCTTACTTATTTTCTACATTCGCTTTTACATGAAATTTCTTGTAGATCAACAAGGTCTTAAGATCAAGTTTCAGTTGTCAGCCATCATGAGCTCATTAAATTTCTAGTTGCTAGGAAATTTAATCAAATACAACAAAGTTGGGAAGGATTTTTAGGGAACCCTACGGATGAGAAATAAATTCCCTTAGGAAGTGAAGGCACTTATGAAATGCCTTGGAACACTTTAGCTAATAATGAGCAGGCGGAGAAAGGAAATGAAACTGATGAAAATGAAACCACTATGATAGGATACGCCTCACAGGAAGTGCAACTTGAAATTCTGACTCCTCAGAAACTTAGTAGAGCAGAAAAACGAGTGGCGTCCTTTTTGGGATTTTTTCCCAAAAAGAAGAGAAGATCATCTAGGCTAGTTAAACTACGTCAAGGACAAATTTCCTTAAACCTCCCTGAATATATAAATAAAGAAAATTTAATCTAAGAAATTTATGATGAGGAAGGAACACAACAGAAAACCCCCAAAGAAAATGTGGCTCAGAATTCATTAGCTCTAGAAAAAATTAACCTAGGACTAGAAGAACAAGAGACAAAGGTGGCTGAAGCATTGGAAGGATTGGAAAATTTATTAGAAATAGTGAGCATGTGGTAACTAACATCCACCGCAATAGGGGAGCCTGAATCTCATATAGGTAACCTTAATAATTATAATAAAGATGCTTCACCTGATTCCCTAACTACAACTCCTTATCTTGGATACCCAACCATTGTCATTCTATAGCCATACATTGATTCAAAAGCTATTTCTTCTTAACAACACTCCATATATTTTTTTGTTACTGTATTAGAACCCTCTTTTCCAGAAAATATGGCTCAACAATCTCCTTTTAATGATTTGATTGATGTAAGCCAAGAGCTTAATGTTCTCTTTTAGTCATGACATGTCGACCTCAGGCTTATCTTGTAGTTTACATTTCTGTAGAAACTTTGATCAACAGAGTGAAAATAGTGGTTCATAACTTACCTATTGATCCTTTAGTGATTGATTCTGCCCAAAAGACTACTATCAAATATTATGAAGTAATAACTTCTGTATCTCCTACTATTGCTTCAACAAATTCAGCCATGAACTTTGCTAAAACTCTAGAGGAACAATAACTACGAAAAATTAAAAAAAAAGGTAAACTTCTCAAATAAATTATTACACCAAGGAAAGAAAATGATAGGTTAATAGGGAAAGTACAATAGTTAAGGAAATGGTTACAAACTAGTAAATAGTTTTATGAAATTCATGAGAAGAAATTTACATAACAACTTGGAACTAATTGTGGGAAGAAAGTTTTTAAGGTCCAAAATGTTGAAACTCAAAATGATCTTCAACTTGTTTCTATTGAGTTATAATTTTAGACTGATCTTGCACCTGTTACCATTGAAGCAGAAGTTCAGACTCATATTGCACTTGTTTCCACTGAAGCAGGAACTCAAACTGACTTTGCACCTGTCTTTAGTGAAGGAGAAGTTCAAATTGATCATGCACATGTTTTCATTGAAGCTAAGACCTAGATTGATCCTGCACCTATTCTTATTGAAATATGAGCACAAAATGATGTTGTATCTCCTTACACTCCATTGATTATAGATGTTGTAATAAGGTCATTGAATAAAACCCTCAAAAAGCATAAAGAGATTATATATAAATGTAAAGGGGAAATAGTGCCTCAAGGGGAATATCAGAAGTTGTTCCAATGGTTTAAGGCATTAACAATAATAGACGATGAAACAAATGCAAAGATAAGAGCTTCCAAGAAGAAAATTTAGGTATTACAAGAATGTATTCGTAAGGTCACAAAGAAAAAGGATCAAATTTATTCTAGTTTTCCATATATCCTCGCATGTAGATGTCCAACATGTTATTATGCTTTTTTCCTAATTGAACAATATTTTTTGCTAAGTCAAGGCTATACAATGTAGCCAACCTTATGAATTCACTATTGTGCTAGATTTCATGGTTTTTTTCATAAGTAGAATGAGTAAAAAGGGTATCTCCTATGTGAACTCTACATGCATAATTTCCTTTTGTCAAAACATTTAAAATAAAATATTGTTCCATTCATTGGAGATGTCCAACTTCATGATTTTATATCATTTACCTGAATCAAATAAATTAGGATAAATATTATCACACCTTTTAGCGAAGAGAGCATTATATTGGTCGTTGGGATAGAGCTGATCTAGAGAATCTCTTTGCTACGCTTCGCTACCAAAATGCCTTTATAGAGAAGCGTGGTGTGGTTTCCTCACTTGAGTGGATTCATGACATGGTATTAAACACAGGATGGGAATGACTAGAAAACATAAATAATGAGGCCATCAGCGTAGCTAAAATTAGATGGCAAGTGTCATCTAGAGAAAATAAAAACAACGAACCTTTTGGCCTATACAATTTTTAGCAAGATATTTATAGAGTGCATGATTATGTTAATATTGTATTAGAAGAAGGAATAAAATCGATGGGATGGAGATACATATGCCCTATGATTTGGTGTCCTAAACCTTACTATAAGTCTGATTATCAATTGTTAGAGGCAGGTAAGTATGTCTTTTTAGGAAATCAAATATAGGAGTGGATTCAAGCTCAGAGGAGAAGAACCCTATGGAGCCTACTCCTTAATTTCCTTTCATGTTAATTATTTATTTCCATGAGGACATGAAAAAAGTTCAATTGGGGAGTGATGTGGGGCCTCACAATTGTCATGATTTCCTTATTATATTCCTTATTTTTAATGTTGTTTTCTTGTATTTTTCTCATATTTATGATATATTAATTGGTATAACATATGACTTAGAAGCAATTATTTTACTTTTATTATTTCACTTTCTAGATGTATTATTTTGATTACAAAAGTGCTAGTTATTCATGGTTTAATTTTCATTACCAATATGGATTTTGTGACATATCAAGGGCAACCAGTACTTGATTCTATTTCCAGACTCTCCATGGTAAAATCAGGATAGTGTGATATTGCCTCCAAGCAATCATGGCAGATCAAGAAAGTTTGACACTTATCTAAGTAAATTTGTTAGGTACAACTCCCTTGATTTTCTTGTCTAGGTGATATTAAGACTATTTGTAACTAAAATGGAGTATCCTTAGAATCTCTTTATTATCAGGATCACTCTTTGATTAAAATATTTAGCATTTTATCTCCCTCAACTGTAGTATAAAGACAAAGGGCTTGTGTCCCAAAAATGAGCTTTTTGTAAATTTTTTATCTATCTGATAGACTTGCTAAAAAGTGTTGACTGTAATAATTATCATAATATAATTGAAAGTTTTTATTGCTGACAATTAATCTATTGCTATGATATTTTGTACAAGGAAGTCTCACTCTGGTCATTCAGGTCAACTCCTAGATGAGGTGACCTACATTTGTATTCTTAAGTTTGCATTCTATCTTCTTTCATTGATCATTTATCTATCAGGTTCGTTTTAAATCATGTGTTTCCTTTGAGTAAAGATAATATTCATAGTCATAATATTGATTTTCATATATTTTTCCTTTAGAAGTTGATTTATAATTGTTGTTTCTTTATTATTGTTTCCTAGATATTATCTCTTAATTATTGGTGCTTTAACGCTAGTTTTTCTTTTCCTCTTGTTATTTCTTCTTTCGTGTTTCATGAGTATGATTTTCTAGCATTGTTCCTTTAATTTTTCAATTGTTGTTTCCTAAGTATAAGCTTAACATTTTATATATCTTCTTGGTGTTTCTTGTTTATGAGTGATCAAAATTTAATTCGTTTGATGTTTTTTAGGGAATACGGTTTGCCTAAAATATAGGTCTTTTAAATGCATGCTTCAAATTAGGAATTGATTATTTCGTTCTAGTTAATTTGTTGGTTGTTAAAGAATTAGTCAGCATTATTTTTAAAACCATCTATTGCATATATTTTGCATACAATATTCAAATCACCAGTCAAATCCTCAGGTTGATAATTTAATGTGTGGTAGTTAATTGATTCTTTAGAGAAATTAATTGACCCAACAATGGTCTATCATGACTGTGAATTTTCTACTGAGGAGGTAATTCCTCCACACCTTTAGTGCATGGTGAATGGAAACTAACTCCAAATCATGAGTCACATAGTTTTCCTCATGTTCATTTAACTTCCATTACTAGTAGAAAACTACTTGTCCCTCTCGCATGAAGACTCCAGCGAGCCCCTCTTTGCAAGCATCTATACAAACCACAAAATGCTTATCTGGATCTACAATCCTCAACACTAGTGCATTAGTGAACAACTTCCTCAACTTCTCAAAGCTTGCCACACATTCAGTTTTCAACTCAAATTTCTTTCCTTTCCTCTATAAATATGTGATAGGATAGCCTATCTTGGAGAAGTTTTTGATGAACCTCCTATAATATCCTACCAACCCCATGAATGATATTATCTCATTCATTTTTTTCGGTGTTGGCCATTCCATGATAGCCTCGATCTTTTTTGGATCAACTGATGTCCCGTCCTTAGAACAATGTGGCCTAAATAATGTATATATGATTGGAATAATTCAATAATGTATCTTTTCTAGATCAACTGATATCCCATCCTTGGAAACAATGTGATCTAAATAATGTATCTATGACTAGAATAATTCACATTTACTAAGCTTTGCATAAAGATTATGTTCTCTCAATATCTGTAGCACTGCAACTAAGTTCTTTTCATGCTTCTCTTCAGTCTTTGAATATAACAATATGTTGTCGACAAAGGCAATCACATTTTTTTTCCAAATAAGGACACAACACACTATTCAATAAACACACGAAAATGGCAAAGGCATTATTAAGCCCAAAGAGTACTACCACACATTCATAATGCATGTATCTTTTCCTAAATGTAGTCTTATGGATGTCTTCTTCCTTGATGTGAACTTGATGATAGTCTAACCTCAAATTGATCTTGGAGAATACCGATGCTCCCCTCAACTAATCAAATAAATAATCAATCTATGGAAACATCTATTTGATTTTTATAGTTAGCTTATTAAATTGTCTGTAGTTAATGCATAATTGGAGTGTTCCATCATTTTTCTTCACAAATAACATAGTTTCTACCCATAGAGATATGCTTGGCCTCATATATCCTTTATCCAACATTTTTTTAAGTTGTAATTTCACCTCAACCAACATAGGTGTACTCATCCTATATGGTTCTTTGTATGTTGGTGTTTCTCTAGGAATTAACTCAATCAAAAAGTCTGCCTCTCTATGAGGAGGTAATCCTAGAACTTCTGCTGGAAATACATCTACATAATTCTTCAACATCAGATATAGCTTAAGCAGTTCACTTTCCTCTCCTTAAGTGCTACTAGTGGCTTTTTAATCATTGGAAACATGCACAATAAATAATTCACAGCCTTTCTAGTTGTTTATCTTAGCTCGCATGGCTATGACCAGCCTCATCAAGGTAGGTTTTCAGTTCCATTACAATATCCTTCTATCTCTGTGTTCATCCAGGCACTCATTTTCTTTTTCAAAATAATAAACTTTGGTTCTATGTGCATACATCTAATACATGCCCAATAACATGTTGTATGCAGCTAATGGTAGCACATTGAGGTTTGCCACTGTCGACATCCAATTTAATTCAATTAGGAAAGTCTTCACCCAATATTCAACCCTCTTCTTTGTTCCCATGGATAATTGAATTAGACAAGATTCGTCATGTCTTTCTTGGATCAAGTTACGTCATTGAATTTCCGAGGCTCATGGATCTTAATTAAGTCTTTGAATGATAGAGGTGACCCACTAATAAACCTATGAAATGTTTTCTTCTCATCTTTCAGATATGGCAATGATCCAAACTTAAACAAGAACACAACAAATTACAGATATAACCAAAAATCTAGAAATGCATCAGAAATAACACTTCATTTCATTAATATCATAATACTAAAATATTCTTACAAATAGAATGGAAATCAACTAGCTCGGGCGATGGTAGCTTATCTCCGAGAAGAGATGTGGCTGAAACATGCCTCTGAACTGTTTTACAATGAGGCTCAAAGGCCTATTTATTATTGAGAAATAATGGAAAACCCTAAACATAAAAAAACCTAACCCTAGGAGATGAAGCACCAAAACTGTGGGACTCATTTAGCTAAATTGGTACCTCAATTTCCCGAGGTCCTAACTTTTGCATACGATCTTCGTTTTGGCTATCATAATACCTTGTTTCAAATATCTTAAAGAGGAAGCTCAAAAAAAAATTGCATCCTTTCGTAGCACTCTTCTGGGGTCTCTGCTTTCCCTAAACACGTCATTTTAGGCCTCAAAACGACTCCAGAAGTTCAAGACCCGAAAAATTTCCAAAAATAGTAAATTGTGCTACAATTAAGGAAACTAAAAAACTGAAAGAGATAGTTTTGGGGGCCCAAGTGGAATAGGCAGGTGGCCACCAATATCCACCTGGATCAGTCCTACCCCCTTAGGAATAAATGGTCCCCATTTCTTTGCGTTCCTCCATGAGATGGGGAAACTTCTGTTGAAATGTGTCCCTCATGAGCCACTTCCCTTAGTGCAGGAGTTGGCCAGATTTGACAAACCGACACATTTGGATTCTTTTTTGGTGATTGTTCTTGATCTGTGTGTCCATGATCTGATTATTGTGTCATGTTCCATGCAGTCTGGATTTACGTTAGTTGGTGTGAGTTGTTCTACAATGTCAGATGTATCCAGCAATGGTGGAAAGTATGGCAGAAGGTGTGTTGGGTTGTGTTATATTCTTTCCACGACTAGCCCACATAGTTAACCAGGGGGTTAAATGGAAGGAGGAGCCCCCCTTCGTTGTGCCGATTAAGTTGCGGGGGGGTCACAAGGGGTTTGAGGGGTGCAGGTAACCCCCTACTATGGGGTCCAGGGTAGCGCCTCGGAAAATTTTGTTTTTTGGACGCTATATTAGGTTGGGAGGACCTACCTATGGTTTTGTGCATAATTTTCGCACATGGTTTTGGACGCGATGGTTTTCGGTCCATGGTATTGGATGCTTTGGCATGTATAAATATGTATTGTAACTTTGAAAGGAACATAATGAAAAATCAAGCTGGTAGTCCCAATTTTGGGATCCAAGGGAAAATCTCTATGTATATGTATTTTATGTGTTATGCTCTTGCATTGTTTATTTTATCTGTTTTAGAATTCATATGCAGGTAATTTTTGTATAGGGTTAAAACCTACATTTGGTATTAGAGTTGTTTTGACTTCAAGGGGACACCTTTGTTGCTGAGGGGTTTTGCTTAGGCCTGTGGTAGACCTTGTTCAGTGGGAGATCTATGAGATCGATTCCAGTGGTGAAAGAAGATGGCGAGTAGTGGAAAGATAGAGATCGAGAAATTTAATGGTCATAGTTTTGAGTTGTGGAAACTCAAGATGGAGGATCTATTGGTGGATAAAGATCAGTGGATCACAGTAGATCTGGGCACTAAACCAACAGGAGTGTTTGATGAAGAATGGAAGAAGTTGGATCGGAAGGCAAAGAGCACAATACGATTGTGTGTCTCACATTCAATATTGTTGAATGTATCAGGGGAAGCTATGGTGAAGGCTTTGTGGGACAAGTTAGGGACTTTGTACCAATCTAAGTCTCTGGTGAATAAGCTTTTCCTGTGGAAAATGTTGTATAACCTAAGGATGAAAGATGGAGACTCGATGACAGAGAATATGAATGCATTTAATACTATGGTAAGTCAGTTATTATCTGTTGATATTAAAATTTCATATGAAGATAAGTGCATCATTTTGTTGTGTTCTCTACCAATTCGTGGATAGTCTGGTTATTGCAATAGGTAGCAATAAAACTACCTTGTAGTTTGATTAAATAGTCTCATCCTTGCTGATGCAGGAGATGAGGCAGAAAAATATGGAGAGCGAGAATGGTGATGCCTTGTTTGTACGAGGACAGTCCTAGAACAGAAACAAAAATAAGTCATCGAGTGGGAGATCTAAATCTCCAGGAAAACCTGTAAACGTGGTGTGCTGGAAATGCAGAAAGGAAGGTCACTACAAAAGGGACTGTATATCTAAAGCTCCTAATAAAGGAAATGGATTTTGTGATGCTCTTTGTGCAGAGGTGAAAACCACCTCAGATGAAGGTGGGGATGTGTACTTAGCTTCTTCAAGTACACATGTAGATCATGAGGCATGGTTGATTGACTCAGGTGCATCCTTTCACTTCATTCCCCATAGAGAGTGGTTCTACAAGTATGAGAAATATCATGGTGCTAATGTCTTCTTAGGGGATGATAGGAAGGCTAGAATTGTTGGTTGTGGAAAAGTAAAGTTGAAGTTGCAAGGTGGAAGGGTTAGAACACTTCCGGTTGTTATGCATATTCCTGCATGGGCTAGAAATATGATTTCTGTGAGCAAGTTGGATGATGTAGGTGTAAAAACAATGTTCGAGAAGGATACTTGCAAGATGGTTCGGGGAGCACTGGTATAGATGCAGGGAGTGTGGATTGGAAGCTGCAAGGTAGCACTATTGTTCATGGGTGCAATAGCTCTGTGGTTCCTGAAAGTTGAGCAGAAAATCCAGTGGTCTCTAGAGAGAAGACCATGTTGTGGCATCAAAGGCTTGGACATATTGGAGAGAAGGGCCTTTGAGTACTTCATGGTAAAGGTATGGTAGAAAGTATGAGTAATGGCTCTCTGGATTTTGATTTCTGTGAAAATTGTGTATATGGGAAGCAGAATCGAGTGAGTTTCCCCTCTGGTGATAAGAGGGCGAAACAGAGATTAGAACTTGTGCACAGTGATGTTTTTGGACCTGTGAAGGTTCCATCACTGGGTAAGTTTGTGTACGATGTATCATTTATAGATGACTTCTCAAGGAATACATGGATATATTTCTTTATGAAGAAATCTGAAGTCTTTGACAGGTTTAAAGAATTTAAGGATCTGGTGGAAAACCAAATAGAGAAGAGGATAAAGGTGTTGAGGACAAATAACGAAGGAGAGTTTTGCAGTAAGGAATTAGAAGACTTCTATAATAAGTGTGGTATAGCACGGCAGAAGACTACTCCATACACCCCTAAGAAAAATGGAGTTGCAGAAAGAATGAACAAGATGTTGATGGAAAGGGCAAGAAGCATGCTCAGTGGTGTCGGGTTAGCACATGAATTCTGGGCAGAGGCGATGGAGACAACATGTTACCTGGTCAACAAATTACCTTCATCAGTGTTGGAGGATAAGACTCCACAAGAGGTATGGACTGGTAAGAAAACCTCTCTTTCACATCTGAGGGTATTTGGATGTGATGCATATGTACATGTTCCAAAGGAGAAATGAACCAAGTTGGATAGTAAATCTGAAAAGTGCATCTTTATTCGGTATAAGGATGGTTTAAAGGGTTATAAGCTTTGGAACCCAGTAATAAGGAAGGTTGTGTACAGCTGAGATGTGGTGTTCAGAGAGGGAAAAGATGTTATTAAACATGAAGTCCAACTAAAGGAACTTGAGAAGATAGAGTTTGAGCTTAAGGAGGAAGAATCAAACTCTACAACAAAGGAGGAATCAGAAGATGAAGAGCCACAAACTTCGGGTCTGAGAAGATCAGCTCGAGAAAGAAGGAAGCCAGAAAGGTATAGTCCATCTTCTTTCTATTCAAATTTTGCTTTATCTGTTACTGACGATGATCCCAGAACTATGAAGGAAGCAGTAGATTCAAAGGATGGAAAAATCTAGAAAGAGGCCATGGTTGATGAAATGGCATCTTTCCACAAAAATGAGGCTTGGGATCTGGTGGAGTTGTCGGCTGGAAGGAAACCCATTGGTAGCAAATGGGTGTTCAAGAAGAAGACAAATGCAAAAGGAAATGTGGAGAAATACAAAGCCCGGTTGGTAGCAAAAAGTTATTCCCAGGTGCCGGGAATTGATTTTGGTGATATTTTTTCTCCTGTTGACAAGGTAACTTCTATTAGATTACTTTTATTTGTTGCTACTGCCTTTGATTTTGAAGTAGAACAGATGAATGTGAATACAAAATTTCTTCACGGGGATCTGGAAGAGGAAATCTACATGAAGCAACCCGAAGGCTTTACAGTGAAGGGTAAGAAAGAACTGGTATGCAAGTTAAAGAAGTCCATGTATGGTTAAAAACAGTCACCAAGGATGTGGTATCAGAAATTTGATACATTTATACAAGGACTTGGCTTCACCAAAACCAAAGCAGATCACTGTGTGTATTTTAAATTAATTAGTGGTCGTGTTATTTATCTGGTTTTGTATGTGGATGATATGTTGTTGGTTGGAAATGACAAATAAATTATCCAGGATTTGAATACCCAATTGTCCTCCAAATTCGACATGAAAGATCTCGGTGCTACAAACTATATTTTGAGCATGGAAATTAAAAGAGATCAGGTAAAGAGGAAGCTCTGGTTAAACCAGAGGAAGTATGTCGAGAGAATATTGTAGAGGTTTAATATGCAGGATAGTAAACCGGTGAAGATTCCTATTCTTGTAGGTGTGAGGTTATCTATTGAACAATGTCCCAAGACACAAGAAGGGGAAGACGACATGTCTCATGTTCCATATGCAAGTGTAGTCCATAGCCTAACGTATGGAATGGTCTGTACTAGACTAGACATTGCATATGCAGTGGGAGTATTGAGTAGGTTTATGTCAAAACTAGGGAAGCAACACTAGACAGTAGTGAAGCGAGTTTTCAAGTATTTGTGTGGCACTAGTGATTATGGTTTGTGCTACCAAGGAACACCAGGATTGGACAAAGTGTTGGATATTCGTGGCTTTGTTGATGTACACTAGGTTGGAGATCTAGATCAGAGAAGATCTGCAAGTGGGTTTGTGTTTACCCTATTTGGAGGTGCAGTCAGTTGGATGAGTAAGAAACATTCTGTAGTGGCACTATCAACTACAGTGGAAGAATACATAGCAGCCACTCATGCAACCAAGGAAGCAATTTGGTTGCAGAGATTGTGTTCAAGTATGGGGTTAGTAAAGGGAGCTATAAGGATAGATTGTGACAGCCAAAGTGCAATTTTCTTGGCAAAGAACCCTGCATATCATTCAAAGACAAAGCGCATTGATGTTCAATATCACTTTGTGAGGGATATGATAGAAGACAAAAAGGTGTTGCTGGTAAAGGTGGACACTTTGAAGAATACTGTAGATGCATTGACAAAGTCTGTGAGCTCTGAGAAGTTCTCTTGGTGTAGAGAAACAATGGGCATTGCAAGGCTAGATAAATGACTAAGCTCTCTTGTGGCCCCCTGTGGAAAGACAACAACAAGTGGGAGAATGTTGGGTTGTGTTATATTCTTTCCATGACTAGCCCACGTAGTTAACCGGGGGTTAGAGGGGGGGCAGAGCCCCCCCTTCGTTGCGCCGATTGCATAGCAGGGGGGTCAGAGGGGGTTTGAGGGGTGCAGGTAACCCCATCTATGGGGTCTGGGGCAACACCCAGCAAAATTTTGTTCTTTGGACCCTGTATTAGGTTGGGCAGACCTACCTATGGTTTTGTGCATGATTTTCGCACATGGTTTTGGACGCGATGGTTTTCGGTCCATGGTATTGGATGCTTAGGCATGTATAAATATGTATTGTAACATTGAAAGGAACATAATGAAAAATCAAGCTGGTAGTCCCGGTTTTGGGATCCAAGGGAAAATCTCTATGTATATGTGTTTTATGTGTTATGCTCTCGCATTGTTTATTTTTTGTGTTTTATAAATCGTATACAGGTAATTTCTGTACAGGGTTAAAACCTATAAGGTGGTCTAAATTGACCACTAGGTGTAGACCAAGGAATGCTGGAATGTTGAGCTCGAACGAATTGTCCCCTACATCCTTGATGATATATGGCATGTTGTATCCGTGAGATAATAATGGTCAGCTATCATGCTAGGGCATCTAAGATATTTGTTTTTTCGTTGGGGGGGGGGGGGGGTTGTTTTAATTTTGGAGTACCAATGTATGAAACATATTTAAAATAGTCATGCCTAACCTTTTCGAATAGTATTAATATTTAAACAGGGGGCTACTATTAGAATCCACACAGTGATATAGCTTGTTTAGTGATAGAGAAGAAATTGAAAGATGATATGACTATTACAATTTTCAAATAGAAAATTAAATAATCATAAGTAAGAAAACCTTCAAATAATGTTCAGAAAGTTTAACAAAATATGCCTAAGATTACAAAAGATGCTCATGATTTTATGATTTTGAGGGAATTAGTTAAACAAATAGTTTATATAATTCATTCTCTTTAAAGATGATCACTTCATAAGCTTATAGCAGTAAATTGAAGCACAACTATTCCTACATGTTTATCTTTGTAAAACTTAAGAATATGAAGAAAGAACACAATAAATGAAAACTAGAAAACTTACAGGGAACACAAAACTGTATGAATCAAAACTTAGAATCCTTTACCTTTGTATTAATGATTCATAAAAGGACAAGTACATTTAATGCTTACAAATGTTTCTTTCAAGGGTGCAACCTCTTAATAACTCGTGGAAGGGAGTTATTTATACAATCTTAGAGCTAAGAAAATATATTAAAGAAATTTACAAAAGTAGATCAATACAAAATCAAGAATATAAACTAATAGTTGATCCGTCACTACTTTAGTGTTGAGTTGTTGATGACTATTCCTGGAAAAGCTGAAAACTGTTGAATTGTTGATGACCTTTCCTGGAAACACTGAATTCTGTTGATCCCCTTTTCAGTCAAGTAAATCAGTTAATTGTTCCCAACGTTTCTTATCTGGGATAGATAACTTAGTTACCCTTCGATAAACTTCATCCATTTCTGTATATTTAGTAAACGTGGGTTTTACTATAAATATGTGTATGCTTTCATTTAGAATGAAAAAGGCATCACTGAGTGCATTCAACACAACCCTTGGTGTTGCTGCACCTCTTATGTTTGAAACTGAAGCTGCATTGGTACCTACCTCTGTAAGCTTTCAAACACAATATTAAATGGGCATTAATTTGTCATTTATCACAAGCATAGAGGGCTAACCCTTGCTGGTCAAGGGTTCTAACCTACTAAAAAATATTTGAACTATGACATTAACGTTGTTGCATTTTTCCTCCAACTGAAGAATGAGGTTTTTCTTTGTAATGATTTTCTTCACTTCAAGTATGGTTGTTGTCCTGTCATTTATACCTAATTCTTCAAGCTCATAGTTGTCTTTAGAATTAAAAAACTTGATTAGCTCAGTGGCAATTTCTAGCATGTCCTCAATTTCCTTGGAGATAGTTTCAATAGCTTCTTGAGCTTTCTCCAACAATTAATTTTGATCAAATATTATCTTGATATAAGACCAGATATCCTTGACTGATTCAGTAATCTCTTCCCATAAAATCTCCTTTGCCAAACCTTGTTTGTTTCCAAGGTAAGATTCTTTGATTTCTTTTTGCAAAACATTAGTTTTACTTTTTTCCCTCTGCAACTTAGTTGCATGTGAACTATCTGCAACTACTTTCATATGTTGTAATTCCTTCAGTTCATCCTACAACTTCTTGATTTCTACTGTCTGAATCGACAGGTTCTGAACAACTTCTGCAAGTTGTTCAGCTCCTTCTATTGTACCTGTAGTTGCTCTTGTGCCTAAAGTAGAAACTCTGGTTATAGAGACTGCTAAAAGGGGAACTACATCCATTGGAATTTGTGCCCATTTCCCAGCTTCCTCTTTCCCTTTGACCAATTTCTCCATTTGCTCCTCCATCTATTTTATTTGCAGATTTTGTTCCATGATGAGCTTCATCATGTCAGATTTCTGAGTCTCTGTTTCTTCAATCTCCTTGGTTGTTGGGTCCTTAGAAACTAGCAGTTTGAGCTGCTTCCTTAATGATATGAGCTCAACTTTTTTCTTCTTGACAAGTTCTTCTACAACATTTATATTTGAGGGATCATATCCCATCTTCAGCACCAGATCTTCCAAAGATTTGATCTTGGTGTCCTTTGCTAGTGAGGAAAAATTTTCCAACTTGAGCTGTGACTGTGTATTGACCAAGGTGACCTGCAACTTTGACAAACTCATGGCAGTGTGAGTTAAAGTGGAAGAAATCATTTGGCCAGTTTATTTGTGCATCTCAATTTGTTCAATTGGATGTACATATTGTACATTAAAGTCAAACATAATGTGTAGAAGTCCTGGGCTATGGAATTTGAGCTTGTAAGAAAGCCATCTGCATCTTACCCTTTTGAGAGTCAAAGACTAAAAGAATTATAGCTTGAGAATTGGAAGAGTGTTTCCATAATTTAGTATAAGTGTTCAACTTCAATTCCTCATTCTTCTTCTTAATTTCACTGAAGACATGAAAGATATCATCTTCTTTGTCCTTCCGACTGGTTCCACTGGTCTGAATCACCTGTTGTTCCTGAGAAGTAGTGGAATGAGTGGGGATTGAGTAGACTTTCCACTAGACTGTGTAAAAGGAAAAGTCTCTCGAAGTCCATTAAATGTTGTTTTCTATGGCTCATTTGTTGTACTAACCTTCATAGAGATCCTAGGTCTCTTCTTTCTATGTAAAATTCTAATGCCCTGGCTGGATGCTTCAATTGTAGGGGATGACTGTTTTTCCCTTCTTTGTTTAGCTATCTTTTCCTATGCAAGTGGAGTTTGTACATTTGAAGTAGAGACTGCCTGTTCTTCAGCTTCTTGAAGTGTATTCTCCTTCCATTCTAACTGATTTTTGTACTGCTCTGTTTCAGGCTTGCTGCATAATGGTATGCAGTAAACATATTTTCAACCTTGAGTTTTGAAATTACTCCCATTGGGTCATAAGACCAAGTGAAGCTGAGACAAAACTTCATTTCCTTCAATAAATTGTCTGCTTCTTCTTCTGTTGCTCTAATGTTACAGATGAAAGGACCACCCTAAGCCTTTATCTTGAATTGTGATTTCTTCTTTGCAGCTACAAAACGTACTTCATCTTCATTTAACCTCTCCCTAATATATTCCAATGCAAAAATTCTGATAAGGAGGTACTTAGGAAGTTTGTACGGTGGAAGCTCATAGCCATAGACTCTGATTTCTATATAGTTTTGGTAAAGATACCAATCTCCTATTGTGGCTTCATCAACCAGCTGCAATACTTTCACAATTTCATCACTAATTCTTGGTACTCGGGTGTTGCTCATAAGATTAATAGCTGGATGAGCAAACAATTCTATGAACTATTTATATGTAAATTCTTCCTTCTCCTTCATTCCCATAAAAGTCCAAAATATACTAATTGCTGGTTGCATTTTTCATCTAGCTTTTGTAAGGTGAATGGAAAATTGTCTCCTTAAAAATATATAAAAATATATACAAGTACTAAAGCATACTTGAATACTTATTTAGTATTAAACTTGAAAAATTGTTCATGGATGGCTTCAGCTAGAATTTGGCTAAAGTTATAGAGAATAGTGGGTTTGGAATCAGTAGAAAAGATAGACAAGAAACCTAGGATGGCTTCATTTACATATTGATCAGAATTGTAACCAAGTAGATAAGAAAGAATAGTGGTAATTTGCTTGGTTCTGTCTGGGAACATGGATGAATCATAGGGAGGGTTTCTTTTAGGTAGAGGGCTATCTACAGCTAGGAAAAGTTCAAGAGTTTGATACCTTTTAGTGAAATCTAGCTTTTGATAGGCTTCTATCAGGCTTTCATGAGAAAAAGGATGGGTTGGTGCAATATTTGGGGCCTGCAACATCTGTTCAATAGACTGAGCATTGATGAAACAGAGGATTTCTCTTGTAGGTGAAATGATAGCTCTTTGACTGGGATCATATGATTCATGGCATTTCCTAACAAATTCAGGTGCTCTGTGTATTTGAGGGAAAATGTAATGAGGAAGGTGGGAGTCCGAAATTTCTATTTCACCTGCCTGATCAACTAATTGATCTTCCATCTAGCAGTATATTTCATACAAATCAAATTGAGATGAAGACTCAATGATTTTACAGCCTTTGTTGACCAGGGAGTATGATGGAAGTCACCTTGTGGATGAATGAGAGGATTTTGGATTTCTGCAATCTCCTTTCCCTTAAGAGGCATCTTGTTAAGTGAGTTTCAAGGTGAATTTGATAGAAATGGGAAGAATTGGCATGAAACAGAAAAACAATATAACTGAAAATGGATTAGGGGGACATGGATGTCGGCTTAGTTCTGAACAGAATGGTGAATTCTATTGAATGACGAATATGTCATTTAGGCTGCAAGCACCAAATCTCTAGTGACGAGTTGAGTTTCAAAAATGTATTGTGTAATGATTTTTTTGAAGATGGCTTATAATGAACAAAATGGAGTGGGGTTGTTTGATGAACAAATAAATCCTCATTAATTATCCAATGGGACAAATAAATGGGTCTATGGAGTATAAATTCACAGGAGTGGTGAATTAAATGAATAACGAATAGGTGGCAGCTGATTGAATAGAGGAAGTGACTGGGAGTAGATGTGGATGATGATGTAGGAGCAACAGTAAATGGTCGAATGAAAATCGCATTTTGGAGCAAGTTAGGGAAATAAGTTGTTTCAGTATTTTAAGTCCCAAAAGACTAGGATGGAGGAAAAGTAGTTTCGGAGCATAGTTTCCAAAACTGCCCAGTTCAGACCCCCCCACCACTGATAAAGTTCGGAAGACAAATGAGGGCCGAAAAACGATGTAGGCCATCAGGTCTCAGGAGAGTGTGCAGGATGAAAAATAAAATGAATGAGATTTAACAATGTGAGGCAAAAGTTATGGTGGGGTGAAGAGTTCTTCTGGATGTGACATGCATAGGGTATTTGCGAATGAATGGATGAAGTTTGGATATTTACAAACTAACATTGATACTTAGAATTTATGGTTAATAAAACCTATCACCATATGCACATATTTCCAATGTTATATCTTAGGATAAAAATCCTTTCATGCTCCAATTGTATTTCATTTTTCTACCTACTCTTAACTCCTAACATTTTTTCAATCTTTGTTACCCGAGTGCACTTAGACTAGAAACTCAACATTTTCCTTTTAATGACTAATCTACTTCTATCCCTTATTGCTTCCATTAGCTTACATTAAACTGTTGAGCCAATTTTATTTGCTACCTATTAACAAACAATTTAAATCAAATCCAATCATGATTAAAATGTACAATTGGGTTCTATGAACTAGTGTGGCATTTAAACAATCTGCACACAACTCTTTATTTGCAAAATAAACTTCGACTAAGAGTAGTGGCATTTGGATTTTCAACACTTTCAGAATTTATTCTTTTCTCTTTTCTCTCTAATCTAACATTTTTTACTTTTTCCTTCCTTATTTAGGGCATCTATTCTAACAGTTTATTTGATATGGACTTATTCATCAAAATATCCCTAACATTTTTTGATTCAAAATTATTTTTGTCCATATCCGAACTTAACATTTTTTGGAATGATTTTCATTTTTTGACTAATTGGTGCTAACTTAACAAAACCAAAAAATTCTACAACATGGCCCATATCAGAGTGGTCAAAGCTTGCGATGGGGCCAGCGAGGTGCTCCTTCTCCAAATGTAGCCAAACTTTGTCACCCACCTAGAACTTGTGTGGAACCCAATGTTGATCATGGAACTTCTTGTACTTAGCATTTTCTCTATATCATGGACCTGCTGATGGATGTGTTGAGTGCACAAAATGAAGTTGTTAGGCCTGTTGGCTTTGGACTAGACATGAGAAAAATATTCCTGAGTAGTTGCAAATGGTATGGCTACATCAATGGGACATAATGGTTGAAAGGCCAACCCTAACTTAAAGGGGTTATGGCTCATTGAGCTGTGGAAAGCTATGTTTTAGTTGTGTTGGACATAGGTAAGGATTTCATCCCATGTGCGTGGATGCTTCGAGTTGTACAGAAAAATGTGTATGATCATCTTGTTGACGAATTCTTTTTGGCCATTAGTTTGGGGATGGAAAGTCATGGACTTACTGAGTTTTATATCTAGCATTGACTAGAGACTTGACCCAAATGCACTTAGGAGTTTGTTGTCCCAATCAGAGACAATGGACTATGGGATCCAAAAGTGTACTCACACTTGCTCAAAGAATAGCTTAGTAGTGGCCTCTGCTATGATACTCTTCTTGTAGTCCCCCATAATGGCCATCTTAGAGAATCTGTTGACGACCACAAAAACATAGTCATTGCGATGCTTAGTAGAGGGAAGGCCCAACATGTAATCCATGGAGATGGATTCCCAAGGTCGACGACGAGTAGTAAGAGGAGTATATAGGCCTTACTTCTGGATGGTTGGTTTGGTAATGGTGCAGGTAGTGCAAGATTTAATGTACCTCCCAACATCCTGACGAAGGTTTGGCCAATAAAAAATAATTTTGCAGTACTACCACTGTTTTCTCTACTCCAAAATGTCCAGTGAACTAATTGTAGTGCGTCTCCCAAATCACCTTGGCACGCTCTCTTGAAGGAACACAGATGTGTCCAAGGTGGCATAACAATGCATCATGGAGGTGAAAATTGGAACTTGCTTACCTCCCAAGAGTGTCTGGTATGTGTTGCCGAATTCTCAATCCCTCTCATAAAGATACGGCCACCCCAAAGTCTCGTGCCCATAGTAGTCGAGTATAGTGATCAGTGCTATGACTGGTGATCAATTGAGGGAGTCTACAACATTTTTCGTGTTTCCCTTCTTTTACTTAATGTTAAAATGGAATTGTTGTAGGTATGTGGACCATTTTTGATGGTGATAATTCTGCAACTTCCCTTATGCTTGTATGAACTGCAGGGGTCAGTAGTGTTTGTGGATGATAGTTTCCTTCCCCAGAATGTAATGCTTCCATTGATGACAACCCTTCACAATGGAAAACATTTCTTTGTCGTAAGTGGGATAATTTTGGACTGTGTCTGAATGTGTCTCACTGTGGTAAGCCATTGGATGCCCCTGCTGAGTAAGAACTCCACCAATAGCATAGTTGGAGGCATCTATGTCAATATCAAATGGTTGTTGCAGGTTTGGTAATGTGAGCACTCGTGCAGAGGAGAGGCGATGCTTCAAATTCGAAAATTCCTTCTATTGGGTTTCGGCCTAAAAAAAAAAATTCTTTCACTCTGCCTGTCGTGTCTTGACTTAAAGGCCATGTGATATGAGAGAACCCCAACATGAACCTACAGCAGAAATTGGCAAGACCCATAATGTTATAGATCTCTGTTAGAATGGTCGGGGTTGTCCAATCTCAAATGACTTGTATCTTGGTTGGGGCCACATGCACACCCTGCTCATAAATGATTTACCCCAGATATTGAACTTGGGTCATGCCAAAAGTGCATTTCTCCAAATTGGCACACAACTTGTGTTGTCGCGGGGTTCGAAGGGCCTATTAATACGATGGATGTTATCTTCCCAACTGGGGCTAAAGATTAATATTTCATCTAAATACACCACCACGAATGCATTGGTAAAGGGTTGCAAGATGTTGTCCATCAATCTCATGAATATTCTGGGGGCTTTTATCAACTCGAAAGGCATGACCAACCATTCAAAAAGGCCATCCTTGGATTTGAAGGCAGTCTTCCACACATTGCAAGGTTCAATCGACACCTAGTGATAACTAGACTTCAAGTCAATTTTGTTGAACTATTTGCCCCCTTGAGCTGGTCCAGAAGGTCATCAATCTTTTGGGTTGGGTACTTATTCCAGACAATGATCTTGTTTAGCACCTAATAGTCAATACAAAGCCTCTAGGTCCCATCCTTCTATTATACCAATACAATCGAGATCCAAAAGGTGATGAGCTTGGCCTGATGTTCCCTTTCTACAACAATTCCTAAATCTACCTCTTGATCTCATCGTTCTCCATAACATAACATCGATAGATCAGCCCATTTGGTAGTTGCATGCCCAGAGTCATATCAATGGAGTGCTTGACCGAAAAGTTCAAAGGTACCCCTATAGGTGAGGCTAAAATGTCCCTATACTCCTCCACAACCTTATCCATCTGTTGTTGTTGTGCATAGGAGCCATGTCTAGAAGTCGTGTCCACAACCTTCTTCTTTCCCTCAGGGCGAGTCATAAGGAAAACAAATTTCCTGGTTTGGGAAATGATCTTATTTCATTTCTTTACAATGATCAAATAAATAGTGGTAGGCGGGGCTACATCCGGTATCCTATACAACTTATTATCCAAAGTAATAATCAGAGAGCAAGATCTAGACTCATATACAACATTCCGCTTCCGCAAGTATGGTTGTCCTAATAATACATCAGAAACTACAAGAGGAGTAACATCACATAATACCTCATCCGTAAAGTGCTTGATGCTGTATGGAAGGTGACACTACTGGCTGACGTGGGGATCTCATCCTTGGTAAAGCCACCTGATAGTGTAGGATAGCGAATGTGTTGTCATCAATAGGCCCAACCACTTCATGGCATCTGGTGAAATGAGGTTCTTTTGGCTCCTGCTGTCGACAACAAACTATAGCAGAGAACCTTTCACCCACATCTGTGAGTGGAATAGGCGTTCCCCCTCCTCTCGATCTTCAGGCTCATTCTTCTAGATTTTGGTGGTGGCCACAGTGGCACTGGGCTTCGCCTCAATGATCTATTTCCTTTTTCATTCCCCATGTTGGGTTCTGACTCAAAGCCAGAACATACGTCTGACTCAGAAGTTTTCAGCTCGGCCACTAGTGACTACTTGGCCCAACACTCACTTGTGTTGTGAGTGGAGCTCTTATGGAACTCACACCAATTTCCCATGTCCTTCTTTGTCTTCGTTGTGTTTTTCTTTGCTTGCGGCTTTGACGGGTTGTCCTGGGCCACCCTACCTTGGCTTTTTCCTTTGTTGTGTGGTTTGGGGGTGTCTTTTCCTTGCTTTAGATTCGTAGATCCAAAGTCTCGCTTCTTCTGTTTAAACTTCTGCTCAATATTGACAACGTATCAGTATGTCATGTCGAGTGAGGAGATGTTCAAGAACTCTATATTGTCCTAGATTTACTTGTGTAGATAGTCATGGTACTTGAGTTCCAAATTTCGCTCAAAATACTGCATACCCTACTTAGTGCAGAGGGTATAGAAAATATTTGTGAACTCCGACACATCTTGGTCCCTTCCCTGCCATAGCATGGTCCACTTTATGTATTTATCTTCATAGCTCCCAATAGGGTAATATTGTTCCTTGATGACATATCTGAAAGAATCCCAGGTGGGTGCGGTTAAAAACAATGAGGATTCCCGCTCGTCCTTTTTTCATAGTAGGTTTCCCACCAGTTCTTGACATGTGGGGCGGATTTGAGAAGTGCAAAAGTAATATTTTCCTGATTGAAAAAGTCATGAACTGAAAATAATCCTTCCAATGGATTCAACCATTTATCTATGGCGTCTGCATTTATTTGGCCCTCAAATATGGGAATATCAAAGTGAACTTGTACCTTAAAAGGTGGGACACCTCCAAAGTGGCTGTTGAATGAAGATGTGTCACCTATGGGTAACCGTCGAAGGATCTGGGAAAAATTATCCATGAACGTGTGCATCTGTCGCTCGAGGGCTTCCTCGAGAAAAATTTTGAAAGGATCTCCTACCACCTTGTCTTTATTTTCTTCTACCATTGGAGGTCGTCAGGGTTTGCAAGGCTGGTCTTGCAAAGGTTCAACAAGATCGAGCCCTAACTCCTTATACCCTGACCTCGTTAGGGACATGCAAAGAAAAACATAGAAAGAGAAGACCACTCTGATACCATTGATCCCAACTTAAACATGACCGCAATAAATTATAGATATAACCATAAATCCAAAAATGCAACATAAATAACAATTCATTTCATTAATATCATGATTGAAATATGCTTACAAACATAATGGAAATAAACTAGCTCGGGTAATGGTAGCTTATCTCTGAGAAGAGATGTGGCAGCTGCATGCTTCTAGACTGTGTTACAATGAGGCTGAAAGGCCTATTTATTATTGAGAAACAATGGAAAACCCTAAACATCCAAAAACCTAACCCTAGGAGATGAAGAAAAAAAATGTGGGCCTCGTTTGGGTAAATTGGTACATCAATTTCTTGGGGTCGCAACTTTCACATACAATTTTCGTTTGGGTATCATAATACCTCACTTCAAAGACCTCAAAGAGGAGACCAAACATAAAGAAACATTCTTTTGTGGGAATTTTTCGATCTCTCTGTTTTCCCTAAAAGCATCATTTAGGGCCTCAAAATCGCTTCGAATGTTTAGGACCCAAAAAATTACAAAAATTAGTAAATTGTGCTACAATTAAGGAAAATGAAAAACCGAAAGAGACAATGTTGGGGTTCCAAGTGGAATAGGGGGCGGCCACAAATATCCACCTGGATCAGGTACATATCTTAACATCTCTAGGAACTTGGTGACATATTCTTCCTCTAACAATTGTCTCATCCTATGCTCATAAAATTATTTTTTTTTGTTGTCATAGTAACTGTCTGATAATATTTTTCTCTAAATAGCCTTTCAAATTCATTCCAATTCAAGCCCTCTTCAGTTATGCCCCTGATTTTCTTCATGTCTTCCCACCATATGTCTGCTTTTCCTTTCAGGCTATAGGTGGTTACCTTTTCCTTTATGTTCTTAGAATAATTATTAATTTTGAAGAACTTCCTCACCCAAAACAACCAAGCTTTTGAATATTCATATTTCTTCATCTCTCCATCAAATATGGATTGTTTTGCCTTCTTAAATTCCTCAAGCATATGGTCCCTTTCTCTCTTTCTACAATATTGATGATGAGAATGGTGATGATATATCCTAGTAGTCAAACTAGAATGTCTACCAGAATGATGGTTATGGGTGCTAGTTATTCTCTCTAGGGTGCTTAGTGGTGCATTCCTTCTCGTTGTGTCTTCACTTTCCTTTTTGTGCATTTTCCTATGCCTACTACCATCGGCCCCATTTGTTCTCTATTCTAAATCCAAAGGGATTTTCCTCTCTCTATAACTAGCCCCTAGCTCATATTGTCTTTGTCTCTACAAATTTGAGAAGCTTTGTAGTATGACTACATTTACCTCAACTTGTTTTTCTTGAGCCCTTACTAACCATTCATTTTCATAGTTATACTCATCATCTCAAACCTTGGACTCCTAAAAATATCCATCCATTCACGAGAGTTTTCCTCTCAACCTTAGCCAACTATTCTTTATTCTTCATTTATCCTTTCTTATTCATATACATGTTGTTATTAATCAAAGATATATTGCACCATTCCTGTCCTCATTCTTTAATTCCCAATATATTTTTGTCTTGTATTATGTGTTGTCACACACACACATAATTGTTAGATTTAACAAAATTTAAGCACATGACAAATGTTATCACCTTGGCTCATTTATGGAATTTTTTGGTGTAAGGTGAGCTGAACAATACATTGCAAGTTAACACATCAATAACAATGAAATCATATCAATCAATGGTATCATACTACATACTAAAATGACAAGTTAAGCACAAAATGCGTACATGTAATCAATCATTCACAAACTCACTCGAACACATAATCATTAGTTTAGTTAAATTTCTATAAATAATTATGAAACCCCTTGCTCTATTAACACTGTAACAAAGTACCAACTTACTTTTCCCATGATAGATCCCATTCATTCCAAGCGTTCATTGACCTAGAGGCTCTAATACCACTCTATAATAAACCCCCTCCTAATCCAACACAACTCAGGTTCGAAGGAGGTAGTCACTGTGTTGACCTGAGATCCAAGGTAGCATTATTGAAATAGGGTATAAAAATTGTGATCCTCTTCAATTTCCTTAAAACCTCCTATGGATGCTTTCATCACGTTCATCTCATTGGGATGATTCTGGAAATATAGATTATATCTCAATATAACCTCTAGATTGAGAGATATGGCCATATGAAGCTTAGTGAATGATATGACATCACATCATCAACCTGCAAGTGCCGCTCACATTGTTAGAAAATTATATATTACAGATCAATGGAACACATAAAATATTCTAGAAACACAAACATAGAAAATGCATAAAACAAGAGACACAGATATACGTGGTTCACCCAATTTGGGCTATGTCCACGGAGAAACAACTAGTCCTTTTATATTATCCAACAAATGAAGAGATACAACCTACAATACATCTGTTGTAATTTCCTTTTCACTCTCACATAGTCTCCTCTATGTTTCTCGCTTAGAATAATAATACACAACCATGGTACAATTTCCTCATATAAATATAGGGTTGCCTTCTAGGGAAAAAACCCCTAAATTAAACATAACTTCTACCGTCAGACCATCCGCCTAATGAATGACACAGATTGACTACGAAATTGCAATATTTTACAAGGACCCCCATGACAACGGTTAAATGGGCGACGTTGCCACCCCGTTAGGAACTGGGATCCAATGCGGCGATACCTTTGAATAAAGAAGATAATCAGGCTCCATACCCAACACATGTGGCTATCCTAGTGAACCTCTCGATGCCACTTGATATTAATGGATTAGTTGTCAACCCTTTCATGGCATGAGTCCTCACATATAATGCACACATACATATATTTAAAACTTGGATTCATTCATACCAACAACGTGTATATATATATATATATATATATATATATGGACCATCATTTGGCAAGAATATCCGCGTTCCTCGAATTTTGTTACCTGACCCTTTTCATTATATGCTTCCTTGAATTGCTCGAGGGGCGGCCTTCCGGGATGACTTGTATAATGGATCTGAATGGCACCCATAAATGGATACTCGATATCACATTTACACTGGTACCACATCGTGGAATTAGGTCGCCCCACATATTTTTGAAATGAACCTTTCGTTAAACTACCAAGGACAAACCTATGGGCTTATGTGTCCCATTGGGTCTAGTATTATGTGCTACTCATGCCTTCTGATTGGTCCACAACTCACACTCTTACTTAACAGCTCGGTGGCCCCACACCACGTATCCTCTTGTAACAAGCATCAATAGTAGCACACCCGGTCCTGCTCTTTCAGTGAAACCCCGTTGTTGATTCATCCCAACCCTTTCTTAAGAGTTGTGAAAGGAAACATCTAGGAGACAGACTCCAATATGGGAAAATTCCCATCATTTACCGCAACCATTTCCATTTTATGAAAGTTCTGAGGTAAGCCTCCATAAGAATGTGAAGCCTTTCCTCATGGGTGACTTGTTCTCCCAATGTCAAATGAGCAAGTTCCAACTCACCCTAGCTTCTTCCACATCGACAACTCCACTAGGTCATCATGTTCCTAATCATCCCAGGTTTCCCTTTGTGCATTTTGTTATGAACTCCCTGGGTCATGACCTTCGAAACACATTACCCCAAGCTCCTTCCTTTATGTAAGATTTGTCTGGCCTCATAATAAGGTTTAATGAATAAGGGTTATAGCATTATGTCTTCTGCTTATTTTTTCATTATGAGCCATACATGAAAAATCTCAATCGCAGCTCAGCTATAGTGGTTTTGCAATTGCTTGGACTTGTTCCATAACTAGACCATTCTTGTAAGATTATCTTAGGCACACACTGGTGTTATCCCTCCTAAACTTACATCAATATTACAATTTCTAGGTTTTTGATAACAAAAGCATAGGACACAGTCCATGGACTTGTCCATGCATCCTCTCAAAAGTCTCTGGTCACTTTCAAACTTAATGGTTTTCAGGCAACATGTCAATATCATTCCACAGATCTACAGATATATTTCGAGGAACAAATAAGTGTAATTAAACTTATAAAAGCAATGAGAACACATACAATGCCTAAGAAGGTTACAAGGAGATCAACATTCCACAAATAATTAGGAAATCCCATTTTCAATTTGATTCTAGGAATAAACCATACATTTAGGCACGTCATCATTATATGACAGCCTACAACCCTCACATTTAGGCCAATTCAATTTTTAGGCTTAAACCACACAATTGGTCATCAAATATTCATCACTACAGGCCTGAGACACACAATGAACATCCAATTCTCATACCGCATACAATGACGTTACTCTTACAACATTCACATGGATGGTTATATATGTGTGGTTCCCGCATAAATAACATTAGTGCAAAACCACAACAACATGGCACATATTCATCAAAATTTCACTCTTCTAATCACAATGAACCATGAACCATTCATACGATAAATGCATCACTAATTTAGCACTTTAACATGAACTCAATAACTAGGAATACGTTTACAAATTCTTATCTGGGATCAACACTCAAGTTGGAAACTGAGATCAGGACTGCATCTTTCCACCCAACCATAGACAGTTGCAGCCAAGCCTTACTTGGAACTGGCATCCCCAAGCCAGATTCCAAAGCTTGAGGTGTGGTGCTTTCGAGTGCTTTCAACCAACCAACACAGTTGAAATAGGATGTCGCAAGGCCATGATGCCTTCATCCACCAATTGAAGCCATTATAACTCACATTGTTCAGGCATATTCCCAATCATGTCAACATTTCACAATACAAAGAACTTTAGCTTACTTTCAACTATAAGGAAGGTTCTTTAGTGGCCAAATTGTCTATGGGTAAAGAAATCACTTCTCCATGCGGTTCCTTAGTGATTCAATCATCAAAACTTGAACCCCAGGGCAATTGATGGTGGTGCATCAACCCTCACAAGCACCTGAGTGATTCTTCCTAGTCTAAGAGGTTCATCAAACCACAAGCTTCCAATGGGTACTTTGGCTTTACACCAAAACCATGCTCTTTGAGACAAATCACCCTGCAAGCCTTTCTCAAAGGGTTCCCTATTTGGTGCCCTCTTTTTCCCAGGGCTCAATTCAATGTTAAAGATTACTTGCCTCCCTTTTGGCTCTCTCTATGTTTTCACAATAGATTTAATTGTTGCATTCTCTGTCAATCCTTTCTTCTCTTGTGTGGATGAGAGCCCTAGTGAGCATGTATGAGTCAATGCATAATGAATTTCCTCATTCCTCCTCTCCCAAAACTGACTAATTACCTTAGCTTCCATGATTTGCACATTAGTCCATGATTTACCTTAGCTTCCATGATTTGCACATTAGTCCATGATTTGATAGCGCAACCGATGTTGGTCTTAAATTTTTTGTCTTTTTCTTTGCTTGTTGTTTGAGGTTAAGGACACTTAAATTGGTCCTTCCTTTTGAGTTAAATTCAATTCATAGTGAGTTAAATTCAATTCATAGTGAGCACGTTTAATTTTTCAGCCAACTAAGACTGATATTTAAAAACAATAATTTCCTTTAAAAACCTCTTACCTCAAGCAATAAAATTCGTGTCTCTTTCTCAACTATTTTAAAATAGTTACAATTATTTACCAAGGAAAATATTAACGCTCCGAAATCACACACTACTTATACAAATGTTCATTTCTTTGCTCGTTATTAAAGCTATAACCGCAAGACTAGTATAACTAGGAGTTTATGTGATTCTAAGAAAATTAGAATGCAAACCACATAGGACAAGGCAAAGTTGTGTGGTAGCAAATATGTTCAGCGTTCAAAGCTTTGTAGTGGTAGATCTGTTTACAAAAATTCAAAATTAACGTTGTTTTGTTGACAATGTCATTTGCAAGTTGTAACTACGCCGTATTTCTCATTGGAAACTTTGAGAAACGCCAGAAATGCTACTATCTTCAGTAGGCAACTAAACTTTATTCTCTACGTCCATTACCTTGACGACTTCTCCTATGATGACATGTTTGCCATGATGACGAGATGCGATTGAAAAAGTGATTTTTTTAATAAAAAACCATGGTTATCTATACCAAAGGTCTCGACCAGCCATGCTAAGACTCGGATAATGAAATGGTATCAGATAAAGTATTTATAAAGTGTTTTAGATACAAACAAAAATTATCTAGAAGATTTTTATTTTTTATTTTTTTATTATAATTTATTTATTGAGGCGTTTTCAACTAACAAATGTGATTTATTATATTATACACTGTTCAAAACACGTCACTTAAAATAATCAAATATCTGTTTTAGAAAAACCCTGGCACAAAATGCCCATCAAATTCCGGTGAGTTTAAGTCGATAGTTTATTTGAATATATTTATTCGATTATTTTAGGAATTAAAAATGCCCATCAAATTTAAGTACATTTTCGAAAAACCCTACAGCAAAAATCACAATATTATACACTGTTCAAAACACGTCATTTAAAATAATCAAATATCTGTTTTAGAAAAACCCTGGCACAAAATACCCATCAAATTCTGGTGAGTTTAAGTCGATGGTTTATTTGAACGCATCTATATCTATCCGATTATTGTAAGAATCAACAATCGACTTAAAAATGCCCATCAAATTCAAGTACATTTTGGAAAAACCCTAGAGCAAAAATACCAGTCAAATTCCAACCCTACTAACGGGTCGGCCGGATTTTCACACGGTTATATGTCTTTATCTTTGTCTGTTCTTCGAAAATCCACCACAATATAACTCTGACAAATTAATTATGTGTAGAGAGTCATGCGGCCGGATTCTCACACGGTTATGTGTTTATCTTTGTCCGTTCTTCGAAAATCCACCACAATATAAGTCCGACAAATTAATTTTTAATGTGTACAGAGTCATGCGTTCACTTTCTATTTTGAACGTAATTTGCGTTGCGTAGTCGCATTTTTTCGAGCATTCATTCGATATATAAAAACAAAGTCAACTGCTGGTTTTAATTGGTGTATTCCAACTTCCTTACCACGAATCACGATTTATTAAGTATTTTAAAAGCCACAAGATTATGTTTATAATTATTTATTTTCAATTTCCTCTTTGAATCTTGTCTGTAATTTATTTATTTTCATTTGTCTGTTTGTCCAATATAAAATAAAAAGGTCAACTGCAGGGTTGTGTCAATATTTATGTGGACAGGTGCATTTCTTTTTTATATTTAAAAACACGTGACTATGTTTATAAATATTTATTTCCTGTTTGTGTGGATTTGTGCGTCTCTTTTTTATAATTATGTTGATAAATGTGTTTTCGGAAAAACCAATAGAATTTTAATTTAATATTAATATTATGTAGGGAACCATTTTTATAAAATATTTTAGAATATTTTAATAAATTACAATTTATTCTAAAAACAATTATATATTTTATTTTTTTAATTAAATTAATATCTATGAAATATTGACAAGATATTTTTAATAATATTTAGATTCAAATTTCTCTCATGTGATTTTTATTGTTTAATTTAACTAAAAATATTAGAAAATTAATTTAAAATAAAAATATATAAAATAGCTTACTCTGGGTAAAATAGAAGGTGATGGGTGTATTGTTCAGTGACTTTGTGATGAGAATGATGCTAGTTAGAAACTCCGTGGGAAAAAATCTAGAGGTGTTAAAAGGTTGGTGTGCCAAAGCAGGTTGCCGTTCCCTAGTTATTTTGAGAGTTTAGAGTTCATTCTCAAGCCAAAGGTCAAGAGTGTAGCTATCAATTTATACAACTTGACAAACACATATATAGTTTGTTTAGAAGATTTTTCCGAGAAATTCACATCGTAATTCATTTGTCGACTTGTTTTGAAACAACAAGTGTGGTTCATCCTCAGGATAAACAAAAATACAAACAAAAATTATCAAAGAAAATTTATTTATTTATTTATTGAGGCGTTTTTAACTAACAAATGTGATTTATTATATTATACACGGTTTAAAACACGTCACTTAAAATAATCAAATATCTGTTTTAGAAAAACCCGGCCACAAAATGCCCATCAAATTCTACCTCTATATCTATCCGATTATTCGTGGAATCAACAATCTACTTAAAAATGCCCATCAAATTCAAATACATTTTGGAGAAACCCTACAGCAAAAATACCAGTCGAATTCCAACCCTACTAACGGGTCGGCCGGATTCTCACACGGTTATGTCTTTATCTTTGTTGGACCGTAAAGGAAAATAGGAGTCCGTTCTCCGACAATCCACCACAACTATAACTCTGACAAATTAATTTTTAATGTGTACAGAGTCACGTGTTTACTTTCTATTTTGAACGTAATCGCGTTGCTTAGCCGCATTTTTTCGAGCATTCATTCGATATATGAAAACAAAGTCAACTGCTGGTTTTAATTGGTGTATTCCAACTTCCTTACCACGAATCACGATTTATCAAGTATTTTAAAAGCCACAAGATTATGTTTATAATTATTTATTTTCATTTGTCTGTTTGAATCTTGTTTGTAATTTATTTATTTTCATTTGCCTGTTTGTCCAATATAAAATAAAAAGGTCAACTGCAGGGTTGTGTCAATATTTATGCGGAGAGGTGCATTTCTTTTTTATATTTAAAAAATACGTGATTATGTTTATAAATATTTATTTCCTGTTTGTGTGGATTTGTGCGTCTCTTTTTTATATTTATGTTGATAAATGTGTTTTCGGAAAAACAAATAGAATTTTAATTTAATATTAATATTATGTATTTTAATTTAATATTAATATTATGTAGGGGAACAATTTTTATAAAATATTTTAGAATATTTTAATAAATTACAATTTATTTTAAAAACAATTATATATTTTATTTTTTAATTAAATTAATATCTATGAAATATTGACCAGATATTTTTAATAATATTTAGATTCAGATTTCTTTTATGTGATTTTTATTGTTTAATTTAACTAAAAAATATTAGAAAATTAATTTAAAATAAAAATATATAAAATAGCTCACTCTGGGTAGAATAGAAGGTGATGGGTGTATTGTTCAGTGACTTTGTGATGAGAAGGATACTAGTTAGAAACTCCGTGGGGAAAAATCTAGAGGTGTTAAAAGGTTGGTGTGCCCAAGCAAGGTGTCATTCCCTAGTTATTTTGAGAGTTTAGAGTTCATTCTCAAGCCAAAGGTCAAGAGTGTAGCTATCAGTTTATACAACTTGACAAACACATATATAGTTTGTTTAGAAGATTTTTTAGAGAAATTCACATTGTAATTCATTTGTCGACTTGTTTTGAAACAACAAGTGTGGTTCATCCTTAGGACAAGTTGAAGAACCAAATCATAGCTGCACATAAATAAAGAGAGCATATCATCCAACGTCTCCATTTGACCAGGAAGGACTACACAGCTACATTTGACCAAAAAAGACTACATTAGACTAGGATCAAGAGGAACACATAATTAGTTAATTAATTAATTTGTTAGTTTTATTGATGATGATGATGGTGGTTAACCTTCACTAAGACCAAACTTTGGTCTATCCACCTAAAACAAATTATTTAGTTTGATTTAATATTTTATTCCTATGCTCAAAAAGCTTGGAGAGAAGCCTCCCAAGATCAATATAATTTTGACAACGTAAAAGGCTATGAAGGTCAGTATTGCAACAAAGATTTTGAAACTGAGATCTAATGTGGTTGTACGGGGGTACTCTAAGAGAAAGTGATTTTCATCCCGATGTTCGTATTATATATAATAGTTTAATAATGAATAACTTATTATTTTTACATTTAGAGGCACATTTTACGACCGAGTATGAGGGTAATGTGTAATTATATCCATACTCAATGTGGAGTTGACATTAATCATCTTAAATAAAAATAAAATATTTTCTAAAGAGAAAAGCAATGTTGGATATAAAAAAATGGATATGTATGTCTACTTAGTTTTAATCAAAATCATTTTAAAGCATCAATAATCCCTACCTCATTATGGTCACTCAATTTTGTCATAGTACAATCCAATATGGTAAAAATATTACACTCAATCTCTGATAAATAAAATATTTCCATATCCACATGACCTAATATAATTAGAAGTAAAAGAAAATGTGAGTAAAACATTTAGAGAGTGAGATAGGACTCAAGAGAGTGGAGAGAGAGAGGGAGAGAGAGGGAGTTGGAGGGGGCGGGAGAGGGAGGAAAGAAGAAAGGAATATAGGGAGAAAGGTGGAGAGAGAGAGGGAGTGACAAGGGACAGATGGAGAGAGAGTGAGAAAGAAAGGAGAGCGGGAGGGAAAAGGGAGAGGGAGCCAAGGAGAAGAGAAAGAGAGGGAGAGGGAAAGGGAGTGAGAGAGAGATATATAGATATGGAGAGAGCGTTTGTATATTTTGGGGGTGAGATAGAGAGAGGGAATAAGAAAGAGACACATAGATACAAATATAGATATTATATAACCAGCCTAGATCCATCTTAACCTTCGATCTATCAAGCACCGAGAGGGATCAAATATTTGGATCCCTCTTAACCTTTCCTCAAATTTTGCACTCAAAAAAGAGGTTTACACCTCATGAGATTTGATCCGATCTTAACCTTTCATCATGTTTTGCACTCAAAAAAGAGGTTTTCATCTCAAGAGATTTGATCCCTCTTGGTGCTTGATAGATTCGAGATAGGATGGGTTATCTAAAAAAAATGTCCATAATTTTATTAATAAAAAAACTTACTATATAAGAAATTTTGAATTTAGAAAATATTTATGTCTAACATCTAACATGTAACTCCTACATATCTAGTGATTAAAAAAAAATATCAAAACAAAATTAAAAGAGGAAAAAAATTGACTATAAGGTGAATTGGTACTTTTTTATTGATCTATTGTAATACTTTTTCACTTGGTAATGTTGTTTTAAGATTTTCCATGTTATGATTTATATGTTTTCATGATACATTTGGTAAGGTATAATTGGTAATTTTTTTGTGTTTTATTTTTATTGTCATACTAGGAGGTAACTCCTCAAAGCAATTCATGATATTCATTCAGGTTGGTCTTTATTATATACATGAGGGAGAGATTGTTCATTTCATCTCCCGGTGACTCTTCATATTTTCTATTATTTATTTACATCAGTTACAGTTATTCACCCAATCCTGATGATTAGGTGTCAACATTCCCCCCCTTAATTTGAAGGGATGTTGGTGAGTCCAAGCATCATTTTGAATCTTTCAATCTTTTCTCTTCCAAGTGCTTTGGTGAAGATGTCTGCAATTTGTTCATTAGTGGAACAATGGTGGAGATGGATTGTTTTGGCCTCAACATGATGTTGAATCAAATGATATTTAGTATTGATGTGCTTAATTCGATCATGGAACTTTGGGTTCTTGGCCAACTTTATTGCCGAGGTATTATCAATCATGAGTGGAGTTGATTGTACCTGTTTTACCTGCAAATCTTCAAGAATTTTCCTGAGCCGCATAATTTCTTTTGTTGCCTCAGCTGCTGCCACATATTCTGCCTCTGTTGTGGAATCTGCTGGAATTGATTATTTGCGTGATCTCCAGGAGATAGCTCCTGATCCAAGACTTATAGCATAACCTGAAGTAGATACCCCAGTTTCTTTGTCTCCATCGAAGTCTGAATCAAAGTATCCAATCAAGATGAAGTCATCCACCTGTGTATACTTGATTCCAAAGTCTTGAGTTCCCTTCAAGTACCTTAGAACTCGTCTTGCAGTAGACTAATGTCCCTCATAAGGCTTTTTCATAAACCTGGAGAGGATTCCAACAGCAAACGAAATGTCTGGTCTGGTAGTAGTTAGGTAGTTGAGACTTCCTACAAGTTGTTTATACTTTGTTGCATCCTCAAATTCTTTTCCTTCAATGGATGTGAGCTTTAAGTTTCGTTCCATTGGAGTAGTAAGAGGATTGCATTTTGTCATGCCAAACCTATTCAACAGATCTCCAATGTGCTTCTTTTGAGAAAGGAATATGGACATCAAATGTTGAGTTACTTCAATACCAAGATAGTAATGAACATAGCCCAAATCAATCATTTCAAAACCTTTCCTCAATTCCTTCTTTACGGATGCAATGTAGCTTTCATTGTTCTCTGTCATCAAAAGATCATCTACATATACCACAAGATATACAACTGTTTTTCCAACTTTCTTGACAAATAAAGTTGCATCATCAAGATCATAATGTTTGAAATTGAGTTTCAGAAGATGCTCACTTAGTTTTTCATACGAGGCTCATGGTGCTTGTTTGAGGCCATACAAGGATTTCACAAGTTTGCATACTTTATGTTCATGTCCTTTCACAATAAATCCTTTAGGCTAGGGCATAAAAACATTCTCTTTTAGATCTCCATTCAAGAAAGCAGTTTTTACATCCATTTGATGGACTTTCCAACCGTTCTAAGCTGCTAGGGCAAAGAGTGTCTAAATGGTAGCCCATTTTGCTGTGGGGGAAATGGTCTACTCATAATTGACTCCTTCCTTCTGTGCAAAACCTTTTGCCACAAGCCTGGCTTTGTGCTGGTCAAGTGAGCCATCGGCTTTATACTTGTTCTTGTAGACCCACTTGCAGCCAATTGGTTTGGTTCCTAATGGAGGATCAACCAGCGTCCAAGTGCCATTCTTTATGAGGGCATCATACTCCTTTTGCATCACTTCTTTCCATTCATCATGAGAATCAGCTTCTTTGAAGGAAGTTGGTTCGAAATCTGTAGACAAATTCAATTCACAATCATAAGAAACATCCACATCAACAAGTGAATCAGAGTCATCTACAACACCTCCATTTTTCTGGTTTGAATTTCTAGTTCCTATCTTTCCAACCTCATCAGGATGAACACTTTCAAGTGTCTTTGTCAACCACTTTGGGGGACCTTTCTCAGATGGTCCAGGCTGTTCCATTGATTGAGTTGAGACTGAATCAATATTGAGTCTCCCAATTCTATCAATCACATCACTTAATGTATCATTCGTTGGTGGAGTTTCACGCGGGGGAGAGAGTGCTTCAGAAGAAGATTCCAGAGGTTGATCTAGTATAGGAATCCCCCCTTCAAGATGTGGAATCTGATTATCAAATTCTTGAAATGATTTTTCATTTGCAAATCTATCCAAGTGATCAAGTTGCCGCTCAACAACATTGTCAGTTTTGGATGTTCCAAGAAAGATTACATCTCTAGATACAACAAACTTTTTATTGACTTCATCATAGATACAGTATGATTTGGAAGTGTTTGAATACCCCAGGAAGATACACTTATGACTTCTTGCACCAAATTTGTTTCTATGTACCTTTGGTATCAAGGCATAACAGGTGGAACCAAATACCCTGAGATGCTTTACCGAAGGAATGTGACCATACCACATTTCATAGGGAGTCTTGTTTCTGATAGCATTAGATGGACATATATACAACACATATAACTGCATCAGCCCAAAACATCAATTTTACATTTTTGAAAAACATCATGGATTGCACCATATTTAAGATTGTCCTATTCATTCTTTCAGCTAAAACGTTCTATTGGGGATTATAAGGTACAGTTCTTTGATGTTTGATCCCATGTTCGTGAAGATAGTTTTCAAATTCATTTGAAGTGTATTATTTTGCATTATCAGTGCGAATGGAGCAAATATGAGATTATGCAATTTTCAATCCATGTGTGAAAGTTCTTGAATGTTTGAAAAGCATCAGATTTGTTCTTCAATAAATATACCTAACACATTCTGGTGTAATCATCAATAAATTTCATCATATATTTATTTCCATTTGCAAAAGGAACATGCATTGGACCACATAAATCTAAATGAATGAGTTCAAGTTTTCTATGTGCTCTTGAATGTGAATCATGAAAAGACTATTTTCTATGCTTTCCTAGAATGCAAGCATGACATTGCTTAAGTTTCCTAAGAATTGTAGGCAAACCAGTAACACCATTTTTCTTCAACAAGTGGAGGCTATCATAGTTCAAATGTCCAAATATAGCATGCCGTAATAAACTTGATGGAAGTGTACCTTCATCATAATGAGAATTGCATGAGAAATGTTGTGCACGAGTAGAGGTACCCTGCAACTTGAGAAGCCTTTCTTCTTCTATCCCCCTCATGACAAGTGAGTGGTCAGATGATTTTCTCACCTCAATCTTGCCATAAAACATATGAATGGAGTGACCTTGCTGGCAGATGTGGACCAAGGACAACAGGTTTCTCTTCAGCTGTGGGAGATATAGAACATGATGCAGAAGAAAGTCTGGAAGACCATGCAATTTAAGCCTGATTGTGCAAAGCCCTGATGGCTTGAGTTTTGATTGGTCTGCAAAGTAACTGTTCCATCAACATTGTTAGTAAATTCTTCAAAAAAATCTTTTCTATGAGTCATGTGGCAAGTTGCTCCTGAATCAAGCAACTAATCATTTTTCCAAGAAGCAAGTGAAGAATTAAATAAGTCTTCATTTAATCCAATATTACATTGTGCCACAACATAATGAGAAGATTCAGGTGATTTACCTTTGTCTGTGTCATTAGTTTTACCTTTGGGTTGGTTTCTTTGCTGCTCAATTTTGTCCCAAGGTAACTTGCATGTGGAGGCATCATGTGATCTGTTTGTTTTGCATCGTATGTAGTGCAAATCTGACTTTTCTCCTTGAGAGTGTCTGCCCCCCTGCCTCTGAAATATCTTCCTCTTACTCTTCGACCACCTCTTCCTCCGGAAGAACCTTAGGCAAGATTCTTTTCTTTATGAGCAAGGCACACAACTTCTTCAGAAGATTCAGGGGTTGTCTTCTTTCCAAAAGCTTTCTCTCTTTCAGCAAATTTTTTCACAAGAGAGTCAAAGGTAATATCTTTGAGATTTCCATTTGCTTGCAATGAATCAAGATAATTGGAGTAAGAATGATAAAGTGCCTTGAGAAAGGTGATAAGAGGAATATCCAATTCAACCTTAGTGGCTTAGATATCATGCATTATAGATTTTACTTCGAATGCAAAAGCAAGAGGATCATTATTTTGTAATTCAAGAGTGAAGAGTTTAATCATGAGTTGAACAACTTCAAGTGTAGAGTGTGAGTCATAGAGTTCCTTCAGTTTTTGTAAGGCTTCGAAAGCATTTGAAAATGGCGAAATATGGTGACTCACCTCTTAACTTACAGATGTTGCAATTAATGCATAGGCTTTGCTGTTCTTATTTTCCTAAATGACGAACTCCTTGTTTGAGGTAGGTTGTTCTATCTCTTTGTCTCCGTCTCCAACACAGACTCCTTTCCACAACTCATTAAAAATGAGGGTGTGTTTTATCTTCCTAGACCACTTAGGATAGTTCTTCTTGCCAATGAGAACTACTCCCACAATAGATATGATTGAATGCATTGTAAAAACTGAGTGCTGTAAAAATACTTTTGTTGGCAAAAAAAATGTGCTTTTGTGGAGAAAAAAAAACTTCTGTTGCTAAAATATTGATTCTGATATATGGAGACAGAGGTATTATGTGGGGGAGGTGGTATATGGGGGAGGGGTCAACGATTGACTGGGAGTCGACAATACGGAATAGCATGAAAACAATGAAACAAAGTAATGTATATCAACAACGTTTATGTATATGAAATAATGTATATGAAAACAGACAACCAAACAATATGTGTTGGACAACGCTGTTAAATCTCTACCTACAATGCTAACTCTATGGTAATGAAGAGGCACAACATCGGCGTGGGGGAGCGACGGTCTGGGAGAGGCACGCGCGCTATGGGAGGAGGCCAGTATGGCATTTACAAGGAGGCCGGTATCATGGATGTGGGGAGTATTATGACAATGATGGTGGAGTGATACCATAAAAGAAACCAAACAGAATATGACAGCAGCAGCGGAGGCCCCACGGTTATGAAAGAAGTGGTAATACAAAAAACTGTGTATTAACTGGACAACGCTCAATGTAATACCAAATTGTGTATTAACTAGACAATGGTGGCAGCCAATGGCAAGTGCCTATATATGTCCTCCTCTCCTGAACCTTGCACAATTTTCATCACTCTCAGTGCCTGTACTTCTCTCAGCAGTCTTCTGTTCTCCTCCCTTAGGCTCTCGCAATAGCGTTTGAGATTATCGCACTCCACTTCCTTTTGTTTCAACTTTGCTCTTGCTCTCCAATTTTGGAACCACACTTCCACATGACGGGCTGAGGGCAGAGTGTTCTCTAAAGCTCTCTTCTAGGAGGCTCGATTGATCCTTGGACAAACAGAGTTTTTTTTCTTGGTGTGCCTGGAGTTATTGTCAGACCGGGGCTCATATCCTAGTAGCAACACCAATGCAGTATTCTCACCGGAAGCGTCAGAAAGAAGCGCTATTATACTGTCAGACCTAGAAAACGCATATGACAGACCAGGAGGAGAAGCACTTTTATGAAAATGCATATGATAGTGTACTAACAAATACAAAGGTGTGAGTTCTGGAAAATAGGTAGAACATATGCAGAAAAGGGAGGTACAAAGCAGAGGAAAGCCAAAAATGGCGCTGGCTCTGATACCATGTCAAACCAGGAGGTAACTCCTCAAAGCAAGTCATGATATTCATTCAGGCTGGTCTTTATTATATACACGAGGGAGAGACTATTCATTTCATCTCTCAGATGACTCTTCATATTTTATATTATTTATTTACATTAGTTACAGTTGTTCACCCAATCCTGATGATTAGGTGTCAACATTTATTTTCATTTAACTAATAATATTTTTGTGTGAGATATATTTTATTTCTACTTTTAATTAATTGGTAATATTTTTATATGAGATTTCCTAAGATATAAGTTAGTGCACTTGTTTAAAAACAACATTTTAAAGTTAGAGAGTTGCACATTCCACAATTTCGAAGAATGATTAAAATGAATTCAAATATTCTATAACAAGTTCAAAATAGTAAGACATGTAGCAAGGTAATATGTAATAAGTTAATGTTTTCATTTGAAATTTTTGGGAAAAACTTTTACATTTATCTTTATTGTGATTTATATTTTTGTATAAATAGTAATTTTACTATTGTGGACTAATTTATGATGAAGATAATTTGCTTATTGACAAATGTGTATAATCATTCAAAAAACAAAAGTAAATTGAAATTATATGACTTCATGAATATGAGTAACTTTATGTGAATATAAAGGTTTATTATTACACTTTAGATATAATGAGGTTTATATAGTTAATTAAGGGAGGATAAAGAAATTTGGAACCTTATTTACTGCTACAAGGCTAAGGGAATATAGATACAACCAATAAAATGTGGGAAAATAAATTTTAGTAATTATTTTATGTATTGTTTGTCTTTTATACTTGTCCTCATAATAAAATCTTTTGATACTATTGATGAAAGTAACAACCTAGCCATCATGGCATAGTTTGAAAATGCAATTCCAAGTGATATGAATGATGGGTTCAAATATAAAATGGATTCAAGATGATTGTTGAACCTAACTCCTAATTAATGGTTATTGGATTTACTTGCTTTGAGGATGTTGCATTTTGAAGATGGGAAGAATGGCGATAAAAGCCTAACCATGGACATTAAGAAAAGAACATTAAAGATAAAGTAACATACAATCGTATAATATGTTAAACTGGCTAACGTAACAAGTGGTAGTAAACAAGGCACTAGTCATTCACGCAAGTTGTGGAGATGATCATTAAATTGTCGTGGATATTCCATTGGAACAATTTATCATAATAGATCTGATAAAATATTGAAATTTTTACTGTGAATGTTAATCATTTTTAGATATTAGATTCTTTATCTATTGTTTGTATTATTAAATATAAATTATCTGAAATGCAAGCAATATAGATTGAAAAGACATACACACACTAACAAAAATAGGCACAATTTTTTCCTTGGGAAAGCCTTACAGGAGAAACCTAGCTAGAAGGTGAGGTTGCTTTGATCTCTATTCTCTAGTATGGAAAAATGTGTAGATACAAATAAAGAGGTACTCCCTATAGAGTTAGCTAAAACCCATGTCTTGTAAAGTTGCTACAAAATCTTAAGCCCCTTTTTTTTCTCTCTAACATCCCACTCCGAATTGCTTTGCTCAAATATGGAAGAAAATATAATAACATGAAATGGAATCCCTACTCCTCCTAGTGACCTAGTATTTAACATAACCCAATAGCTAACTATGTGAAATATTTAAGTCCCTCAACCATCAATTAGAGTTATGATTTTGGACCTTCTAGAGGCTTTTTGAAATTCCACACATAGCTAGCCCCATATGCATGAGTAACAGGGATTAATGTGATGTTGACTTGTACCATGGTGGTCAGTATGGTAGATCAAATTGTGAGAGACATAAATTTTGCATACAAACTTCGAGCTACCAAATGATCTCACACAAGCAATAATTTTCTTACCCCAAAAATATTTGTTTAATGCCTCAAAATGGCTATGGAAGATTTCATACCCAAATTTTCCAAATTGGGACCCATTGATAAAAAGACCCTACAAGTTGATTCATGTAATTCTTCCACTCTGAAAGCATTTAGATAGATGACGAACAATATAATAATTCAATCTGAATCAAGAGAAATTATAGATGAGAAATAGTATCGTAATTCCCTAAATTACATATGAATGAAGTCAAAATTGGAAGAAACTTACCCCTCAAGGAATACAAAACCTATGAGAAGATAGAAAAATAAGTATAAAGAAAAGGGGGTTCTAAGAAATTAATGATGATAACCTATTTCAACGCTCATAACCATGACCAATCTATAATGATGAGATGAACATAAAAGAGTAATAAATAGATACATAAAGTTAAATATGTGAACTTTTCTCAAACAAGTGTAAGAAATCAACGAGGACATTATGGAGGCTTTTGTAATTAGGGAATAGTCATGATGAAATAACTTAGCACTCTACTAGAATATTGTAAATAACCATGTGGCAAGTGGTTGTGGAATCACATATGTGTGGCAATGACTTCATATGTGGCAAAATAAATAAACTATGTAGACTAATGAGAAAACACCTAGCATGATGTGTATGAAGGAATTTTGTGAGAAATTCTATAATGAGACCTTGAGAAGGATTATGCATAATTGAAAAAACTAGTGAGGATTAACTAAGGCCACTTTCACAAGAATGATGACCCAAAAAGTGGAAATGGGGCTATCATGATAACAGATACCCACAAGAACGTGTGCTTATTCTTAGGAATACACACATGTTCCAATTTGTCTAGGCTCTGTAAGGCCCAAGATAGGTTACTTTCTTAGAATGGCTCAAAAGTGAATGTGCATTATTAGGAAATATCATTATGTGATTTGAAAAACTTAGTTTTATGCACTATGAAAACCCTAGTTTGTGGAATTTGAAAGCCCTATCAATGTGGAATGTGGAAACTCCAATATAGTGAGTTCAAATTTGAGTGGATAATTATAAAATGTAAGTAAACACACCATATTGTCCTTGAATCACAAGTTGGCGATGTATGTCAACGTCTATTGAAGTGAAATTTGAAAGCCCTACTTTTATGGAATTTGAAAACCCTAGTATTGTGGAATTTGATGGAATGGAACCGTATGGATGTAATTATTGTTCATACCATTATGAATAATTTATTCCCAACTCTCTCTATCTCTCTATTTCCACTTATAGATTTTCTAGTCTCTCTCTCTCTCTCTCTCTCTCTCTCTCTCTCTCTATTTATATCCCCCCCTATAATTTTCCAACAAGCACTTCATTGACTCTCATTGAAGAAATTTTATCATCTTTCTTATCATTGGAATCTAATAGAAAATACAACCCATAAGAAATATGACCATAGTAACTATGTCATACAGGGACTATGAACTTGTGAACTTTAACCCTTAGGAACTATGACACATAGTAACTATGGCCTCGAGAAATTTGACCCTCATGAACTATGACCTTAGGAATCATTCCTTTGTTGTTCATAGTTCCCTTGTCAATTAGGAACTTTTACTTTATTTTATGAGAATCATGACAACAAGAATTATGATGTGGGAGCTTTGGTTATGAAATTAAACTACGAACTTTGTTTTTTAGTCATAGTTCTATGGAATAATTCCTTTGTTAGCTAGGAACCATGACTCACAAGAACTATAATCAACATTTATTAGTCATAGTTTTTCTTGATCAGAGAAATATTATGACAAGCAGCCTATAATCATCTTGTTCATTCATTAATCAAATTTCTTATCAGCAAGAGTAACTGTGGTAATAGTTCTCATTGGTTATAGTTACTACGGGTTATAGTTCCTATCGGTTAGAGTTATTAAGGTCATATTTTTTCTTGAATTGATTCCAAAATCTATCTTTTCAATGTATCGATTATTTAACAATGAGTAGTGGGAAAACGATGAGCGTTATCCACTAGGATGAAGGGTCGTTGAGACTATGTTATCCATATGTATGCGTGTATGGAATTGATATTCTTGGCACTTTTCTAGCCTTCCGTTCCTCCCATATTTTGGTCATCCATTTTCTGTCAACCCCTTATTTTTATGTAATCTTTGTTAGGATCACCGCTACAGTTTCCAAATGGTTGAGTAGGTGATATGGTGAATTGCCAAGGTAGTTTAAATATTAAATGTGATGGGGCAGTTTGTTTGAGTTTCAAATTTAAATTCAAAATATTAAAATTGTAGTATACCACCTCTCATTTGTCTCGGAGACTATTTCAAAAAACACTTTGTTTATTTCGAATCAATAAAGGAAGATGGAAGAATGTAGAGCCAAGACATAATCAAGAAGATCCATAGTGGAAATTTCATTGTAGTATATGTTTTTTGTCTTTTTCTCATTGTTGGAAATAATCTTAAAATAATATATTTAACATTCTATCGTCTCTGCATTTTCTATTCATGATATTCTCTAACAACGATTTTACATGGGGTATTTCAGACAATGAGTCTTTCATTAGCAGTTTGGACTAATCTCTGAGTAGTCTCCAGTTATCAATATCAGATATCAAGCGACCTCAAGTTTGGATAAATAATTATGGCATATAATTACCTATTTTCTCATTCTCTTCCAAGTTCTAACAAATAAGTGTATTCAAATGTTCCACATTGCAATTACTAGGTCGATTCTTGAGTTACTACTTCCAGAAAGCACCTCTTTGAACTAAATTTAGCCAACTTGCAAAACTATAATGATGAAATTTTCTAACAAGGAAAGCCAAATGTTTGTAGCGTAATTGCACATCAAGCAAATGAAATCTTTGTGTACACAACTAGATTTCCCATTGTCACAATGCCATTGGTGATACAAACATATGCTTCGTCAATTCTTTTAAGACACCATACTATGATTTCATCAATTCCTTTAAGACACCATCCTCTAATAAGGGAAATAATATGCATACCAAAGAGACCCTCAATGAGGAACCAACATGGCAATCCAAAGTAGATGAAATCTACATCCTATCATATGGGTCATTAGTATAATATAATCTATGGAATACATCTTGGCGTTTATGCCCCACACATAAACAAATATAGAATTGTAGATAAAAAACAAAAGGAAAATCTTATATCCTTATTGAATACTTTTTTTTTTTTCTCGGTAAAACTAGCTAATCTATTATATTATATACAGGTAAACATTACATGCAAAAAGACAGGCCGTCCAGGGCCAACTGTGGCACCTTGGATAGCATTGCTTGACACAGAATTCGCCCTCGCAGGGGCAGCACCTCCAGGATATACCAAAACATAAGACACAGTGTTGAGCTCAGACAGTAATGAAACGGCCCGCGCAGGGGCTTTCAACAAAAAACTCATAGTAAACCTTGCCACGACGCATGACAGACAGACCCATAAAATGAAAAAGAACTGAAAGTATACAAACATAGAAATGTAGCATAGTCCAGATACCAGCCAAGACCTCCAACTTATACCAGACCCGAGAGAGAGAAAAGTAAGCCGGAGAGTGTCTCTGGGGATTAATCTTCAGGCTCTTCCTCAATGATGTAGCTCCAGCCTTGGCCTTCAGGAATGCCTGCCCACATTGCCATAGGATCCTTCGCAGTGGCCGGCGGTTCCTGCTCTGGAGGTTGGGGAGGGGCTTGCTGAGGCTCCTTCCCAGAATTGCCCTGTTCAATTGGTGGCTGCAGCACTGGACTTTCCTCACGATTGCCTTCTGGAGGTATCTCAGCCGAACCCGGTTGTTGTCCAGCTTCATTCTCCTCAGGAACCTTCGTAAAGAGAACTGAGATATGTGCATTAATACCTGCATTTTCCTGCGAGCTGCCCAAGGTGAAAACGACTGAGCCGAATGCTGGAAGCACGGGCTCTCCTCTACTGGAGCTGCCGACCTCCAAGAACTGACTGGCTGGAGTTGGTATGACTCCCACCCTCCTGTAGCAGTAGCAGCAGCAGCAGTGATGGTGTACATCCGCTGCAGGGGGGCGTGAAGGTGCACCACGCCCAGGTCCTCTCCTACTCGGCTGTCTTTCACGCAGTCGCGCCATATTTTCCGCGTCTCCTTCAACTTGTTCCAGGACCGAGCTTGTGAGCTTGAAGTCACGGCTGTCACTGCCAATTGAGTGCAGTCCCCGAATGTATTCAAGGCAGAGCTCAACTGCCCATGGACCGCGCCCAGGATTAGCCAGCATGAAGCGAACTTTGCCCAAGTGAGTGCCTTCACTCTCCGCCTCAATTGCTCTCCATTTGCCCTCAGAATTCTGTTCCCACCTGAGGCATTCTTCAGAGTCGAAATGGCAATTTGCAACAGCAGTGGCTGCGTTTTGAAGGAGAAGAGCGCCCACCGGCCGAAATTCCTCCAGGGCCTGCGCCACACAGACCTTACCACGCAAATGAACCTGCAATGAACCGTCATCCTTAAAAAATCTTGCAACATTCCCTCGATAAGAGCTCTCCATAACTGCTCCCTGCAACAACATCGCTTCACCCTTCGTAACATTGAATGCCAAGAGCTCGGGCTGCTGAGCTTCATACCTCGGCGGCAGTGAGCAATAACTATGCTGCATTAACACGGGGCGGCACATGCTGGGCATGTGGCTCGTCCCTGGCTGACGTACTAACACCCGCATCCGGGGTATCCTTATTGAATACTTAATTGATAAGTTGTCTTTATTTTGTAGCACACTTATTTTTTTATTTAAATATATATGTTTCTTTTTCTTAACTATTTTATCTCTAGTCCTATGTTTTCAACAAGAAAGTGTGTTGGTATCTAAGTTTTATACTAATTTTAATTAGGATAAAGTTTTTTAAAAATTTTAAACCCATCAAATAAAGCAATTATAGTTCACAATTTTTTTTTTAAACAATATGACAAACATGATTTAAGTAATTTACTATTTTAAATACCAATCAAGGTTAAGAGTTTGTAATTACAAGACAAAATCTTTGCATTCCATGACCACATAGAACCTTGCCATATAACAATGTATTAACAATTTCTTTTTTATGTTTCCTTGAATTTATGCTTTCTTGTTGATGTCAAACTAACAAAAATAAATTGAGTATTATAGAATGACTTGGCATATTACAATTAAAGATCCATAAATATTTTAGCTTTCTTTAATAGTTGAACTATTTTTCCATTTATCTTATTTATTTAAAAACTTCTTCTAATATATTTTTATGACTAAACATATTGTGAAGCTAAACAAATAACTTAAAATGTAATATGATCCTAAAAACAAAGCTTAATAAATAAAAGCTTAATTTCAAATGACAATTTCAATATAATATATTTGATAGCATATTTTTTATTCAAATTAACATTGAGCTCAAACAAGCAAAATGAATATTTCAAAATAATATATTTGACAACATATTTTTAATTCAAATTAACACTGAGTTTAAATAAGCAATAAATAAATTATTTGATATAAGAAATCTTCTCTCTAGTTTTTATTCATTTCATGGTAAATAAAATCTCTTGTTTTATTCACACACCCAAAGATCTTACCATTTTCAGGTGAGAACTTTTGCATTTGGGAATCCAGTAACTTCGAGCCTTTACTGCTATTATTACAAATTAAATTAGTTTTGGTAGTAAATGAATAATTTTTGTATTGCTCATTTGAAATTATCGAATCAACAAGGCTATAACATCCATCATATTAAAGTAGTCATTTCCTACGAAAAGTTCCGGAATCGGCTATAACATCCATCATATTAAAGTAGCTACTCTCTATAAAAGAATTAACATAGGCTTTCAATCAACAATTAAAAAAAATGTTGCCAACTAATTTATATCTAAGAACATATAGAAATTTTTAAAATATAATTAAAATTGCTTTTATATTTCTGGATAAGTAGATGTTTTTATTATCAAAATTTACTTTTTAAAACAGAATAGAGAAATCCCTACAACCAACTTAAGAACATGATATAAATCTCTACATTCATCATAAAATCGAATCTTGTAGTGTCCAAATGGTAAATTTTTAATAAATTATAAATATTTTACACATTTTTTTCAGTAAAATAAATATTATTTTATATATGAGAATAATAAAAACAATACATATATCCAACCATTTTACATTGCATATGCTTTTGCTTCCACATAAAATAATTTATACATTTATTTGTACGGAAGTGGAGAATTCATCAATGTCGTGTTTGTATTGGGGACTAATTCTTGTTTTTAGAATTATAGTAGTCAATGATCAGGAAACATGGACTAATTTTTCTGAGAACTAAAACCAAAGTTATAGATTAAACGTAATAGGGTCATACAGAAAAAGCAATTTATCTCAAACAACAACTTCAAACTCAAAAATTGGACAGCACTTCTTTGATTAATAGTTAATAAAATGATATAGTGATACTAATCATATGTAAATGCATCCAGAGTACATCTTGCTGGGCTTGCGTATCATGAAAGCTTTATATTTGAAATTGAATCGAACAGCCTTAATTTGGTACTCGATTGGAATTAGTTGAATCGACCCTGAGAATATTTTCTCTGTTCCACTACATTGGCCTCACCAAAAAGACGTTCAGGGATATAGTAACCCGTTACAGGATCCGACATCCAAAACCTCGTTTAATAAATCCGACATCCAAAACCTTGTTTAATAACCTATAGCAGACGTATCAACGGCTTGTTTTGATCCAAAACCCCGTTTAATAAATCCGACATCCAAAACCTTGTTTAATAACCTATAACAGACGTATCAACGGCTTGTTTTGGTTCTGCTCGAATTAATCCTCTACTGAATCTTCTACTTTCTGATGGGAAATCCTCTACTGCATTGTATCATCGCCTGCACGGGAACATCAATTAAAAGGGAACGGAATCAATTAAATTAGTTTTTATTTGCAATATAAAGTTGTGATTTTAGAAGTGTGGAGTTCATAATATGTTCAGCCGCAGCCGCAGATGGAAAAGAGATCTCGCCATGAGGAGCCTCTGCTTATGTCCATTATGGAGTTGTCTTGGATGTTGTTGCAGTGGAGTACGGTGCCGACGTCGGTGCGCGATTGGCTCAAAATGATGCAGAGAACCATTTCTTCCCTATTCAATAATCTGTTGCCAAAACTCTACGCGCCGTTTTTCAATTTGAAATTCCAGGCGGGAAGATATTTGAATTTTGAAATTTAGTGCCGAGGTAGCATTGAATGCATTTAAGTTCATCTCTTATCAACCACTTGCATTCGCTGTTGGGAGCCAGAATGGTACAGCATGCCGGAAATCAGGAGAGTTGTGGAGTTGTCAGAATATTGAAAGTATTAACGAAACCGGCAACCGCTAGCCACGTCAACAAACTTGAGCAAGCTGCAATCGAGATAAACTCGGCGCCTCCATTTGCAAGGAAAAATAAAGAAACTCAAATATATCTTTTGTCAAGGTCGCTTTTCTCTTTTAACTTCCTCATATTTGTGCAATCTTCAGCTGCTTGGCTCTTCGAAGGAACTATCTTCAGCTGCTTGGCTCTTCGAAGGAACTATCTCTTGTTCCAATCCATTCGATATAAATACGCCTTTAAGGTAGTAAATGAATTAGAAATTCAAATGGATGTTAGGATCTTGGCTCTCGGAAGGAACTATCTCTTGTTCCAATCCATTTGATATAAATCTGCCTTTAAGCTAGTAAATGTACTTGGGGAAGTATGGTTTTGCATGGGTTGTTGGATTAATTAGAAATTCAAATTGATGTTAAAATCTTTTTAAATTAAAATAGCGGTTAAAACTTTGTTAAATTAAAATCGTAGATTATGTGGCTCTCTCAAACATGATGGATCTCATTGCATGGCTACATGAAAACAAAAAAATATACAATTATGGAGCTGAAAGGCTCACTGAGTGGAGATGCTCACTCCAAGCTCAGTTTGACTTGATGTGTCAGTGCTCTTTAAAATTAAAAATTATAATTAAAAAAATGAATATGTTATAAAGTAATTAGAAGTAGAAACAAATGTGTGAGTAATATATTTAAATTTTATAATTTGGCTATTGATAATATGTTTTAATAAGAATTAATATTGACATATACTTAAAAATATGTTAATAACAAAAAATAATTTTAGTTTGGGTTTAAAAAATTTATTTATATATGATCAAAAAAATGAGTTTTTATGGTTAAAACGTTTATTTGTCCTATATATACTCTATTTAGTATTCAAAAATAAAATTTAAACAATGAAAATTAACACATTGTATTTTACACTCTAAAGAGGTTTGCCCTTGAATAAATTTGATCCGCTTGAAGGAACTTGATCCATTTTTTGATCCATTTGATCCCTCTCTGCTCATGTTAGATCCATACTTAAGATGGAACTATGTTGGTTACCCACAAATAATAGATAGGCCGCAAGAACACAACAAAAAATGAACACCCAATAAAAAAATTATAAATGTCTTTGACTGCATCATATCACTCTTGAATCTCTACAAAGGTGTCTATGATCTATAAATATATATTAAACATTAGACAACCGGAGAGGTATGTGTGATAAAATAAAATAAAAACAACATAAAACAAGTAGTTATAATGAAGAAAGAAAACCCACAATAAAAAAATAAACATTAAATCAAAGTCCTTTGTCCCTTGATGAATTAAAAAACCACTATTCAAGATTGTGCACATTAACTAATAGAAAAAAACCAACCACCAAATATTATGTATATTGATGAAGAAGTAAAACCCAACTACCCTGATGAAACATTGTGCACATTATGACCGTACTAAAGAATGCCTTTCCACTGAAGTGAGACATTTGACAATAAATTTATGAGATATCTCGAATAATTAGGTAGATAAACCTATTATCACAATAATTGAAATTCAAGATTCTTGAAAACTGAATTAGAAAAGCATCATGAGAGCCAAGATTCAGTCAGTGACTAGGCACATCAAGTAAACATAACACTACGCATCATGAGAGCCAAGATTCAGTCAGTGACTAGGCACATCAAGTAAACATAACACTACATACTTCTAAGCTATATAATGGTTATTGATATTGCCAAAAAGGTCGATGCAGATGGAAATAACATTGAGTCTTGAAATTGTAGTTTTTCTGTAAGGAATGTTGACTTCACATAAATTTGAAATATGGGTATTCATTCTAGATTAAGAGATCAATAAAAAATAAGAGAAACATCCAAATTCACATTTCAATTCGATTATGGTTGAAGAACCACCTAGGCACTGCCACTACATTGTAAAAAAAACAAAACAAATGGCCAAATAAGTCACTATACTAGGTATTGCCACTATATTATAAAAAACAAAACAAATGGCCAAATAAGTCACTATACTTGTAAAAAAATGATGATTGTAAAAATTTACAAAATAACATCCAAATTCACATTTCAATTGGATTGTGGTCCGATAACCACCTGGTTACTGTCAGTACATTGTAAAAAAAATGAAACAAATGTCGAGATAAGTCACTATACTTGTAAAAGATGATGATTGTAGAAATGTACAAAATCATAATCGTGCTTTGTGGCAATGAGGTCTGGCGTTTGCATCATAATAAATAAAAAAATAAAAATATTGCAACGATATGCATAGTAGGTGGTACGTTTGAAATTTATGTAAAAAAACAAATTCTCCTCATAAAAAAATCATGACTTGAAACCAAGAAAATTAATTGGCTCCATATATTCTTGAAAACATAATCAGAAAAGCATCATGAGAATTGATATTTAGTAGGTGACTAGGCACATCAAGCAAACATAACACTAGATAGTTCTAAGATATATAATGGTCATTGATATTGGCCAAAAGGTCCATGCAGATGGAAATAGCATTGAGTCTTTAAATTGTAGTTCTTCTGTAAGCAATGTTAACTCGAGATAAATTTGAAATATGGGCATCTTTTCCGGATCAACAAATCAATTGAGGATAGAAGAAGCATCTAGATTCACATTTCCATTGGATTGTGGTCTGAGAAACACCCAGGTACTGCCACTACATTGTAAAAACGACGAAACAAATGGCCAGATCAGTCACTATACGCGTAAAAGTTGATGATTATAGAAATGTGCATAATTCTGAAACAAATGGCCAAATCAGTCACTATACGCGTAAAAGTTGATGATTATAGAAATGTGCATAATTCTGATCCTTCTTTGCAGCACTGACGTCTGACATCTGCATCATCATATATAAAAATTGAAGGCAGTGCAATGATATGCATAACAGGTGGCACATTTGACATCTATGTGAAAAAGCAAGTGACCCCATAAAAATTCATGACTTGCGTGCCGAAACCAAGAAAATTAATTCGCTCCATATTGACCTTAACAAGTTAAATCAAAAGTCCCATTGCCTTGCATTTGTAAGATTTGCATACAAAAGGCCATGGTTTGAAATTTGAATGGATCCCCATTTGCTTAGCTTGTAGGACGACCATTTATGCCTATGGGGAAGTTTGTATGCCTTTAAAGTAAGTTTGAATTTATTAAGTACATTAACCCAAACAATAAATGGATAATAGAATTTTTTTCTAGATTATTTATATTTTTGAATAATGTGGTTCATCCTCAGAACAAAGTGAAAAAATCAATCTTCTCAAAAATTTGTGTGATCAATACAAGAACCGTAACTCATGTAAATTTTGTGTGTTAAATTTATATTCTATCTCCTTTTCCTTTCTAACACGCTTGACCAACAAAAATACAATGATTTACAGTCTGCATATATATTATTTGTTCAGTCTTTTGGAAACATCTGCAAAAACTTCAAAATTAGTATAAATTAGTATAACATCCAAACAACTTCATCTTCAATTTCAATTTAAAAAAAAATTACTTTCCCCATAAAAATTCAGGACACTAAGAAGACACTTGAATATAAAAAAATAACCATTATTTAAACAACTTTATTTTATTTTCACACAATTTGAAATTTAAAAATAATACATCTATAAATTTAAATGAACGTAAAATAAAAAGATATTCATGCTTGTTTCTTTATTTATATCGCTATCCAAGGCCCTAGCCCCCAAGTAAAGAGAATCGTCCAACATTTAGCGGCCAAGTAAAGAGAATAATATTATATTGTATCTTTAATATAAAATAAAAAGATATTCTTGTTTGTTTCTTTATTTATATTGCTATGCAAGGCCCTCGCTCCCAAGTAAAGAGAATGGTCAAACATTTAGCACTCAAGTAAAGAGAATAATTGTGTAGTTGATGGCATACTTTTCATAAATTCTTCCACAAACTATTATTATTTACAAAATATTCATTTTCAAAATACACATAACTAACTATTGCAATTGTAACTCATTGTCATCCATCCTTGCTTTCAACAATGTCCATTCACATGTCCCTATTCTTCCCCACTCTATGCTATTCTTCCCCACTCTATGCCTTACCGAGTTTCCTTTGCAACATAAAATACAAATACTAGTGTATCTTTAAAATAAAATAAAAAGATATTCTTGCTTATTTCTTCATTTATATTGCTATGCAAGGCCCTCGCCACCAAGTAAAGAGAATCGTCAAACATTTAGCGCCCAAATAAAGAGAATAATATTATATTGTATCTTTAATATAAAATAAAAATATATTCATGCTTGTTTCTTTATTCATATTGCTATGCAAGGCCCTCGCCCCCAAGTAAAGAGAATCATCAAACATTTAGCGCCCATGTAAAAAGAATAATATTATATTGTATCTTTAATATTATTAAAACAGTAAATCAAATTTTAATTTACCAAAAAAGAATAATATTATATTGTATCTTTAATATTATTAAAACAGTAAATCAAATTTTAATTTACCAAAAAAGTTATATTTATGGAATGATCTCTTGACCAAATAAATGTTCAAACATCTATAACGTATTTAAAGAAAAAAATTGTATATTTCTAGAATGATCACGTAAATGTTGAATCTATAATGTATTTAAATAAATAATGAGTTTGAGCTGAAAGTTTGATCTCCAAGTAATATATATAAATCCAATTATGGCAAGTCACAAGCCAAGTCAAGAACATGAAGCACCAAACTAACTCATTTCAGTTTTAGTAATGTGGGATATATCCCTACTCGTAAGACGAGTTTTCAACTATCTATTTTTCACTCCAATTTTCAATGGTTAATATTCAAAGCGTTCTCCCATCGTTATCCTAGTTTATTGCTACAATATCATGTATACGGCATAAAACCAAATTGCTACAAAAATTTTGATTGGCCATGGTTGGTTGATCGATTTTTCAAATGGTCGCTGGATGGGAATTTCGTTATCTGTCTCTAGGGCCGTGTGATCCTTACGCAGGCTGTACTTGCTCAACTTGGGGTCTTCTGGGCGCACTTATATCAGATCCCAAAGGTAATTATAGAAAGAATTAATCGTATAATCGCCAAGTTTATATGGAACGGGAGCAATGATCAACACAAAATACACTTAACTAAAATGTCGCATATTGCTTGTCCAAGAAATAAGGGGGATGGGTATTATGAACTTAAATACATTCGGATTCTCACTGCGGGTGAAATCACTCTGGCATGCCATTTTCGGCTCTGGTATATGGAGTAACGTGATCAAACATAAGTACATGAAAAAACGGGAATTTTTATTTTGGTTCTGCAAACACAGCATTGGTTTAGAGTATGGATCAGCCATCTGGAACAGTATCAAAAATGTGTCTTATTTCTTCATTCAGCGACTAGTGTGGAGTATGGGATCGGGACATTTTATAATAATTGGGGTGGATAAGATTCTGGATGTGGGGTGGATAAGATTCTGGATGCCGGTAGGGACTGCTGTTTTTCTGATAATTTACTGACTTTTCTATATGAATATGGTATTTTTTTATGGAACCAATTGATCAGCACATGAAGAGATAGATATTCCATATGGAAAACTTCAAATGAACTAGAGATGGCTGAAAATCTAGCTATGGAATGGAATCATGTTTGTGCTGCTTATAAAATTATGGGAATATGCAGGGAGGATCATTGTGATAAAATGGTATGGGCGGGGAAAATGACGGATGGCAACATAAGTGTGGCTGATGTATATACTATACTATGCGGTGGCGATGACAACAAAATGGAGGACCTGACTCTTACTGCTCTCTGGAGTAACCATATTCCTATTAAAATCATCTTCTTTGCATGGTTAGTATACCATAACAAGAATCTTACATGGGAGAATTTACAAAAGCATCAATGGCACGGGCCGAGTATATGTGCAATTTGTAAAAGGGCAGTGGACGATAACGAACATATGTTCCTCAAATGTCAAAAGGTGATCCAGGTATGGAGTAATGGTGTATTTGGAAATGGAGAAATAAGTATATTTTTTAGAATAGGACAGAGGATTTTGGTATGATTCATGAAAAATTATCTCTTTATATGCTCTATATCCTATACATGAATGTATTCCAAAAGAAATAAAAAAAGGAGCAACTGTCTTACATGGAATTCTCGTCTGCTTATTTCGATGGCGCGACGCAAAATAATATATGTGGTTGCAGATTTTGTATAGTTATAACAATGGATATACAATACAAGGCACATTGGAATGCTGGCTTGGGAACAAACAACAAGGCTGAGGCTATGGATTTTTGGGGTATGTTGTGGCTTATAAAATTTCTCAATATCCCGGAGATTCATATTTATGGGGATTCAAAGATAATTTTGGATCATGTCAAAGGAAAGACTCTGATCAAACAACCAGAATTGCATGGCTGGTTAAGGAGAATACAAGGCCTCTGGACACAACTGGGGCAGCCCTGTATCTGTCATATTGGCAGAGAACATAACCAGAATGCAAATGGGCTCTCTAAAAAAGGACTTCATGGCAACATGGGAGAAGTGCAGATGGACATAATCATGGAAGATAAGAGGATTGGCATAGTGGAGTACACATTTCCCGGATAATCTTTGCATATGGTTTATAATCTTTTTGTATAACAGTTTTTGTTTTTTGTATGCTACACAGATCGATATCAGATGGATGCACAAACTTTTATAAGAATACTTTGTAATGAGTTCATATGGTTACATCACTAACTATCTGAGAAAGTTAGTTGATTTGAATTATCTTTTTCATATCTGTTATTTCCCCACATGCAGCAATTATCAAGGTTATTCTCTACAATGATTGTATATGACTGTATCTGTTTTTATTTGTGTAACTGGCTAATCTTTCACACAAGAATAACTGAGTTATCTTCCTGTTAATCATGCTGATATTATGTATATGCTCCATCTGATATATATATATATATATATATATATATATATATATATATATATATATATCTTTTTTCATGCTGAAAAAAGAGGGGTCTGAAATGAGTTGGTTTGGCAAACCAATCATTCATACGTCTAGGCTCCGTAGCAAAATCAGATGCCTCCTCATTGAATCTGCGTACAGCTAGCCCTGCCTCTCATCGAAATCAGCTTATGGTTTTCTTCATATCACAGTTTTACGCTGACAACATTAGTGATACTGTAATTTTCAAAGGCTTCAAAATTCCATTTTTGACGGACATGGTTGATGGGTTAGGTTCTTAACATACAATGAAAACAACTATATATTAGAGTTTCTAAATTAAAGTTTTGAATCTATAAATAAATTAGATTTATTAAAAAATATATAAAAATTAATTTAAAATTTACAAAAATTATAAGTAATTTGAAATACAAAAATTATAAACAATTTGAAAAATTTTAGTTAGACTTTAACATATAATTAAAAAAAATAATATGGTTGTTATTTACTTTTTATTAAATAAAAAAATATCTAAATCTAATAAAATTCCGAAATATATTAGTTAGACTTGAAAATATGATTAAAAAACTTAATATGATTAATATTTATGTTTTGGTTAAATGAAAAATAAATAAATTTAATAAATTTTTGAAATATATTATAATGATGTATATTATTTTGATTCTAATAAATAATTGAAAAACAAACAAACAAACGGAGAACAATTCGATTGCTATTTATCCTTTCTCAATGCTAAAGAAATCAATAGATTTAACGTTTCCAAATACATCATAAAAATAATTTAAATATTTTAAATTTCATTAAAATTAACTAAAATATGGTTTATTTAAACGACTTGGGTAAGGAACAAAAAGCTAAAGGGAATTAAACCGATATTTAATGGAATTAGTACCGCATCATTTTTAATGAACTGGATATCATATTTTAAAGTGAAATTCAAAATAAATTAACAAGTTTCATTCATTAATATCTCCCTCGCTTTGCTCTTTACTTATTTCCTACTCGGTTCTATACAACTTTGAACTCATGCCTATTTATAAATCAATTGTCAACACCTCATATTTTGATGTGAAATTCAAAATAAATTAACAAGTTTCATCCATTAATATCTCCCCGGCTTTGCTCCTTAATTATTTCCTATTCAATTTCATGCAACTTTGAACTCATGCTCATTTATAATTCAATTGTCAACACCTCAATCTAGCTATAAATCTATAAATGGATAAAGTTTAGATAGACCCTGTTCAAAGAACTTCTTTCTTCTACCTAAATTGTTGTTAACCAAAACTAGATTTTTTATTTTCATTAATATCACTATTTCTTATTTTTTACTTTAATTTAATTATATTTAAACATAGCGATAAGAACACACTACTATGTAGCAATTGTTTTTTTAATAAAATTATATCTGTATATATTATCACCCATTATCTATTTTATCAAATAAAAATATATTATTTATTTTATTAAATGGAAATATATTGCGTGTAATTTCTAATATGCTCTCTTTAAAACATTTCTGCTTTGAAAGGCTTAATTTCCTATTAAGATTTTAAGAAATATGTTTGGCTAAAATACTTAGGATTCAGAGAGAAATCTTTTTTTTAACCCCATAAACTCAAAAAGAACTCTAAAATTACATTTATGCACACTATATAGGAAAGAATCTCTACATAACCCTAAAATTAAATTTGTGTGCACCATAAACCCTATGAATGAAGCCATCACACTTCTCTTATGAATGAAGCCATCACACTTCTCTTATTTGAAGTGCTTATCGCACTGACCAAGATGAAATTTATGTAATATATCTTGCCAAATGTTAAGAACTTCTTCCATTTAAATTCCCCATAAACTCTTTCAATATATAGAATCTTAAAATTACATAGGCTCACACCGTGAACACAATAAATCCTATTGAGGAAAACATACATACACATAAATTGCAAAGCACATGGAACATAAAATCCAATGCAAAAAAGCCTCGAATTGCATTGCGCACATAAATCTCAACATAAAATCCTGTCATGGTAGACCGTTGAGCCTCGGTTTTGTCGAGTTTTGTACATATTTTTGCTTTATCATCCCTTATGTTTTCATTTAGTTTCTATCATTGACAAAACCAAGTTATATACATATTTTTGCTTTATTATCTTTTATGTTTTCATTTAATTTCTATCATTATTATCATTATTTGGCATACTTATCATTCTTATCATCATTTGGGATTCTTATGGATTATCACTGTAAACATAAGCGTGAAGAGGTAAATCATTGATTAATTAATAAAATTATTTTGTTTTTAGTAATTTTGGAATATTTATATGACAAAGTTACTAATTGTGGATTTTTTAATTGTTTTTAGGTTCTCATGCATCAACAATTGATTGTCAGAGTGCAATTCAGTTCTTGCACCATGAACAATTCTTGCACTCATTTGGGGATCGATATATTAGCACACTTTCAGGAAAAAGTGAACATGATTTTTGTCCATAATGAAGTCCTCATGCTCCCATGAGAGTCAAAATGCACCCAAGTTACACATGTGGATTTATGGAAAATAATTAATGATTCAACCCCAAATTTGCAGTGGTTTTCAAACTGCCAATTTCCCCCTTGATTTGTGTGCATATGAAGATGAATTTAAATATTCTAGGACATGGATTTTTCTCCCAATATAGGAGATTGAGTAAATTGTGGGAAATTTTCCAAAATTTGTCATGGTTTGGTAGCTTCGAAGGGTTCTTTGAGACACATATGTAAAAAACTATAGAAAACACAAATTTCTGAGATTTTCTTCTAAAAATTGTAAATCCGTTTTTTGAGTTGAGAATTCAATTCCAATGGAATTTATGTACAAATAAAGTTTCAAAGGACTGAAAAATATATTAACATAGTCTTATATTGTTGGTTTGAGCTTGAATAAAATCACCTTGGATGTAAAAGGATGACTTAATTTTAACAAAAGATTATAATGTCATGTTCCTCTTTTATTTCTTGCGCATCTAATGATCACTGTAGTTTTGTATCTTATGTTCTTTCTTTTAAAAAGGGTTGATATGGATTGGTAGGGCCCACCAGCCCAGCCCGACATCCCTCTAGCTTAATAGTTGTTGTTGTTTTTTTTTATTTACCAATCTTCCTTTTGGTGTGCTCATAATAATTTTTAGTAACAATGTGTTAACAACAGATTTCTTGTGGTGGTTTGATAACCTGGTGGATGCCTTTCTCATAAGATATTTTCTTTCATCTATGATTTTAAACTTGATAAACAATTTGTTTGGTTAAATATATTTGGAAGCATTCGAAGTGAGAGCATGAGATTCCTTTCAAACACTGATTTTTTTTCAATTGTGTGCCAAAGATTTTTCATATTGTAATTCTCTTTTTCTATGAAGGAATGATTTGAGTTTTCTTCATATAATGTTGGTTACCTCAAAGTGTTGATTTTTGTAACTCTTTAACCATTACTTGTTTAAAGAATGAAAATTCATTTTCTTCCTTTCATAATATCTAATCCCTGAGCGAGAATAAGACTTGCAACTTTTTGGCCCTTATTGGTATGAAGAGTGAAAGTATTTATTCTTTTGTTATTGCTCGAATATACATGCCACAACCTTTTGAAATACTATTGTTGTGTTGAACTTGGGATTACAGGAGTTTGACTAGAGTTCCAGGACTTTTAATCAACTGACAATCTTGTTATGCTTTTCTGGTATTGAAATATGATCCCTTGAAGCTTTTTAATAGCGACAAACCCTACTCATTAGGTAAACTCAAGGTCTTGAGATTGTTGAATTGAATGCAAGGTTTGAAAAATTTTAATCTATGGTGGAGAAAAATTGTAGCTCTGAGATATGTATTGACACTTGAGTGAAGGTTTAATTTGATCCTACAGACCCTATTATGCCTTGCCGATATTTTTGTGAACTTGAGAAATTTTGTTGTCTGAATTTAGGGTTATAAAATATACACTGAGGCTTTTTGAGTCAATAAACTAATTCATGTAAACACATATTTTTTATTCATTTAATTTGACATTTCTTATGACCTTAATGACCCTAGTTGTTTGAGATTGTTGTTTTATAGAGTATCATTTGGTTCCATTGATGTGATAATAGGGTATGTTTATTCAATTTGATTTGGTTATTCAAAATTATTGTCTTTGGCCACTGGTTGATGATTTAATTGTGCACTTGGGAAGTTAGGTAGTGATCCTGATTTGTGTCATCCTACACTCGTATACACTAAGTGCAGGAACTAATTGGAAAAGGATTTGTTTGGTAATTATTTGATAGACTAATATAGGATACTTTGTTCCCAACATTTCTTTTGTAAGAGTGGGATCATTATAGATATTCATTCCCCAAGATTGGTTTGAAGAGATAATTGGTTGAAGCATGTTTTGAAGTTTAGGAATAACAAAAGTTTGAGTAAGGTGGATTTTTCTTAAACACATAATAGTTGTCTTTAGTTGATTAGGCCTCCACACAACAGTTTCTTATATAGGAGATTTATTTGATGATATTTGAAGGCATATTTGAGTTATCTTTTTAGATTTTGTTTACATTTAAATTAGAGTGATTTTAATTTTTTTTCTTGCACATAGAATTGAGAGAAAATAGAATATAGTTCAAGATCTCGAACAAAGGTTTTATTTTGAGTTAAGAGACCGAGCTTGGATTTTCTAGGATCTACATATTTGTGTTTTATAGTTGACAAGATAGTCTTTACGTTCTCTTGGTCGATGATCATGTTTTCTAGATTGATAAAGAGTTAGGGTTTGTTCCTTAATTGTTACTAGTTAGGGTTTACTTTTTCGATTTCCAATAACCAAAGTTTTCTTACAATTTCTTGTAGATTGCAGGATTAGTGTTTATGGTTTCATTTCTAAAGATTGTTTTTTAGTATAGGATTAGAACAAGGATTAACTAATGCATGTTTCCGAATTCTTATATGGCATTTCTAGTGTTGCACCTTGAAGTCCACAAACCCCATATTGGCCATTAAATGTTGGTCCATTAGTCAAACATATACTACACCCAGAAAATAGATCATACTAACTATAGTAGAAATTATATAGCACTTGGATCATAAATTCAAATATACAAAACCTTGAAATTACATTTGTCAACAACATAGATTATGTTTATCATGGGAAACCTATTAAGAAAAACATCATACTAACTATAGCATAAAACACATAGCACTTGGAGTGAATTAAATTCCAATGCATAGATTTAGCATGGAAAACCTATTAATAGAAACCTCATACTAGCTAGAATAGAAAAGACATAGCATTTTTGGTACATTACATAGAAGAAGAAACATAACCTTAGAAATTAGGTTCAACTTCTATTTTACAAGCACACAAAAAATACTGAAATAAAACATACTAAAAATAATAAAGTAGATCCATTTTAACCCCCTCAATAGATTCGTAATAGCTTTGTGAATTTGAATGATGCAACCTTGGGGTCCACCAAAAAGTGACTTAAATTTTGAAGGAAAAATATGTTAGAACCAAGATGTGACCTGATCATGATTACAATGTTATTATGATGCCCGTGTTAGAACAATGATTTAAATTAAAGGTGTTGTTTATTGAGGCCACAATTTTTCCTAGAAAGTCATTTTTTGCTAGAATCAGACCACTTTTTTTGTGAAAAATATGACCAAAGAGTCTTTGAATTGTTTTTTGATGGTGGAAATGGCTTTAGGACCATCAAAAACACTTGTGGCACCAAAAATCTTGAAGCTTGACAAGCGTAACCCAAATTTCCCAAAATGTTTGTTGGATTTTTGCCAAAACCATGTCAAAATGTTCACTATTTTCTCGTCAAAGTTGTGGCCGAACTCATTAGACTACTCTTTAAATTAAATATGGATGATATTGTTGTGGGCTTAATTTGTTTTTTCTTACTAGAACATCCTTTTTTGTTTCTAGAGTGAGGGATTGATTTCCCCAACCCCCTACCAAAATCTATTCCTATCGAAATTGTACTTCTGGGCATGTGATTGAGAATTCCCTTATTTTTTTGGGGAACCAAACCTATGCCAACAATAGAAGACTCCCACATGTTTACTATGAGACTACAACTCAACTAACATGGGAATAAACTTGTTACCAACTTATCATCAGATGCATTGTATGGATAGTGAGTAATTGAATAAAAAATGTGTTGTATATGACCATATTCATTTATAGAGGATATGAAAAAGAATAGTCAAGTAGGAAACCAAAAGGGTGAGGTAAGAACTAGGGGAAACTTTATTCATGTTGTGGTAAAGCCTTTAGAACACCAACATGATGAAATTTCATGTTAATGGCTAGGTGTTCGATGTGTTACATAATTTAGTCTTCATTACTGATGCAAGGTTGTGTAACATTTCTCATACCTGATGACTAATGATTAAATCACATTCAATGCATCTCTCTGCTATCTATTTTTTTGTGTTTTACAATTGTATATGTGTGTAATTTTTATAGACTTATGCATGTTCTAAAATATGATGTACTATTTCATTGACAAAAGATTTGGTCAAAGAAATTTTTCCTTAAATGATTTTAGATGTAATTAGTTTTCTTTCCTCATTGGTGTTTGATTTTGTTCATTCGATGCATGATTTATTTCAGTAGAGGTGTCATCAACATTATTTTCATTTCATTGAAAATATATTTGGGCAAAGAATTTTTGACCTGAATGATTTCAGGTCTAATTAGTTTTTTGTCCTCTTGGGTCTTTTTTTTCTTCATTCTATGCATGATTTATTTTAGAAAAATTGTCATCAACACGAGAAGTGTGGAGGGAAAAAGTAGATAATGATCAATTCAAATAAATTTATGAAGTCACAGAAATCAAAATTATCTTAAACATTTTATGGTTTCTTCTTGTGTTCAAAACATGCCAACAAGTATAAAGTGAAAAATTCATAAATCTTGATTGCATTTATTCTTCTTTCAATTACATTATGTATTTCCAATTAGCATAGGTACCAAGATAAAAATAATCATTACATTTCATATTAACCTTCAAGTTGAAGTAAACTAAAATGGAAATAAACATGACATCGGAACCAAATTTTCAATTCCTCCCTATCACTCTTATTCCAGGAGGAGCTTTGTCTTATTTTCAACAAGAAAATAGTGTCCAAATGTTGAATATTTATTATTTTCTAAATTCAATTTTAGACCCATTTTATAACCCTATATTTTCAAAATTATTGACAACAAAAGGGAAAAATTCAGTAGCACTATCCCCTCAAATCAAAGTAATAGATCATACAATCAAATTTAGACCCCAATAATGACTACAAATAGTAACCAGGGAAACACTGCCAATTAAGAACTATATATTAGCAATGTAGGCTGAAAATGTTCATGGAAGTTAGCTTGGGAACCTATAAATGTAGTCCAACCGAAGAAATCATTGTTCTCACATTTTCATGCAGTCTCATAATGTTCATGAAGTGAAAATTTTAGTTATAAGTCAATATTGTGATTCACTAGTATATTTCTCTAGGCCAATTTGAAGATAGAGGTGGAAACAAACCTACTCTTTTATTTTAATGTTGTAAAAAAAAGCAAAAAGTTGAAGATTATGCAATTTCTATTGAGTGGCAATTAATTGTCAGTAAAAAAGCCCAAGTTTAGGAAATCCATTTAGCTTTATTATTGGGGAGTGCTTGTACAATTAGAAGTGACGAGGCATTGATTTACTAGCCAGGCTAGAAGACCTTTAAGCCATCCACTAGGGTTCCTTTCACATATGTTCTTCCCCACCTGAACAACATGAGTTGTAGAGAGATGATCTATAGAGAGATGAGTTGTAGAGAGATGATGTTTGATGCACTTTCTAGGTGTTTTGGTACAATTCTTCTCTTTGAATGGCATGAGTTTAAAAGGAAAATGATTGGTGCAAGCCTTTGATGATTGGCACAAGCTTTGTATTTGATTTTCTTGAAGTTCAAAGGAATGTTATCGGGTGAAAGTCTAAGGAAATTTTGGAAAAAGTTTACTCTTTAAATGGCATGACTATTGGTTTCAAAGGGATAGTTGTGATTCCAAGAAAAGATATTTACCCCTAGTGAGTCCACTCCATTAAATCATAACTAGTTGAGTAAGTTGCAAAACCTTTCTACACACAAAAGCAATGCAAAGAATAAGAGAAAGTGAATTGTCTAAAACTTTGTACATATGCCTTGAATTTTCATTGTTAAAAATTATTAGCCTGATACATTTGTTCCTTTTCATCAACTAGTGTAGCAAGAATACACGAATCATTGAATGAAAGCACATTGCCTCCCACGTGAAATTAACTTCTAGCAATATAAAAGAAGATGTAAATGTTCAATTTTTTCATTAATAATAATATGATTCATTTCTTTTATTTTTCTTTTTATGTGTTTTTCTTAATTTAGTGTTTATATTTACTGGTTAATTGTGCAATATTGATTATTTAACTTGATTATAGAACAATATTGGATGCAAAAATTGATTGAAATGTTTTTGAATACATGTTATTTAAAGGTTTAAAATCAAATTTGAGTTTATTTGTTACAGGTTGAATTCAAAATGATACATGTTATCTAGGCTTTACTTGCATATTAAACTTGGATAACATAAAAACTAGTTATTTTATTTCATTTCACTCTTAATTGTATTATTGTTCCTCACTATATTTATCTCAATAGCACATGTGATTGATTGAGAATAATTTGACTTCATCATATTCTTCAATCTCTCACACATTAATTTGATTTAATTTTTTCTCCAATATTTATTATTTAGAAATAGTAAAATCAAATATTTTAATTATTTTGTTGTAGGATAAATTAATAACAATACTTGATGTCATATTATTTTAACCGACACATCTCAATTACATGCATTCAAAGTGAGTTTGTTCTAACTTCATTCATTTCTATTCATTTTAATTTCAAATTTTTCTTATCTTAATGCAATGTGTGAATAATGATATATATTTAACCTCATTTTTGTCATGAATGATATTTTATTTAAATAGTTTTCATACAATATATGCCTACTGCATTTCTTTCCTTAATACTTTATTTTATTTAAAATACTCTTTTATCAATAATTCAACCTTATTAATTTTATTTTAAAGAACATTTATTTAATCAACATTGGAATAGAGAATACCCCCTAAGGTGGGTGGTAGCAAGCCCATGGCACTTGAAGTGGGAGGATTCTTAGAATCCTTAGTGAACACATTTGTAGGTTGTTCTTTGTATTGAAATAATTCGAGAACCAACATTATTTTCGCACTGTTATCAGGGAACGATTGGTCAAGGTTTTGTTTTCCTCGTAACTGAATTAACAATTAAGTCTGTAACCTCTTTGTGGATAAGGTCAGAGCTTCACACACCTAAAAGTGTTTCAAGAAAATATTTCATTATTTAAATAGTTCATCTAGTGAGAACTTGGCTGCTTAGATGGCTTTTTCTATGTCTTCTATTTCTAAACGATTTTCTCCACATAATTTTTGCAATATGTTAGGTTTTCTAAATAAAATTCCAGATACAGATGAATGGGATACTTACCTGCCCCACTTTTGTGAAGATGAAAATGATGTTCAAACACAACACCTTAGGCAATTCCACAACTACATTCCAAATATTTGGGTTTATCATGAGGATGTATTCATGAAACTATTCATGATATCTTTGGAGGGTAACACATGACAATGCTATAGGAGGCTTCCTCCTGGTGGTATTTCATCTTTAAAATATTTTCATGCAATTTTCTATGAACATTATAGAATTTCATATTCCTCTAAATTACTTCTTGAAGATTGTTGCCATAAACATTGTAAAAAAACTTATTAAGGATTTCAAGAAAATGAAAATTGTGTTAATGATGAAGTTGAATGTCAACAATAGGAGTATAAGGATTCAAATGAAATATATTTACCCTTTGAATCTTTAACTGAGCAAAGCATTATATCTAGTCTTCACTGCCAAGATAACCCTAAAGAACCAAATGATACAATGACTCATGTTGAATCTAGTTTTTCGTTATTTGATTTTCTTGATAATTATACTGAGAAAGTTGGTGAAGCAAGGAATGTTGAGGAAGAAATTATTTATAGTAAAACATCAGCCTTATCCATTAATAATTTTGCAAATAAACTATCATCTGCAGAAAAATATTATCGAACAAATGAATAGGGATGTGACAATGTTTTCAGTATTTATGATATAAATCCATATGATGTTTATGTTGATTAATCTAAGATGCCCATATTCGGTAAGTATGATGATGAGAGATTAACCTTTTGTCACAATCTTGAAATATTAGATTATTTGGATACAAGTTCTGGTCTACATTCATGGCATAAGTATGAATCTTTCTATACTGATAAACTAGAAGATATAATTGATCTAACATCCTTCCATACTAATGAACTACTTTATGATGACTATATTGAGAAATGTACAGATTATGCGTCAAACCTTAGGGCTATTCACATGCTAAATTTTGTGGTAATTATTTTATTTTCAAATTCTATTATCATTAACCCTATGACAATACAAGTTTTCTCTGAGGAAGAAATATATAATAGTGATTTTCATGAACAATTCACTAACATTTCAGGGTCTAATTCATTAGAATTTCATAGAAGGATACTTAATTTCATTGAACAATGGATGGGTGCTCATTTTGAAAAAAATGCTTCAGGTTATCAATCAAACAAATTTCAAGAAAAGATGGTGCACAAATTCTTCCCCTATTTCTTTCAACAATTGAGCATATTGTTAGATTTAAGACTTTTGTGATCCATAATGTAGAAGAAAGTCTTTCGGATTAATCACATTGATAGGATTTGGTCAATGTGCTTAATCTAAAAGACTTTCTTCTAAATTAAGCATATTGCTATGTTTTATAAGTATGGAGTCTAGAAAAAGGAACCATTGATCCGGATTTAAACAAGAACGCAACAAATTACAGATATAACCATAAATACAAAGATGTAGTAGAAATAAAACTTCATTTCATTAATATCGAGTATTGAAATATGCTTACAAACAGAATGGAAATAAGACTAGCTCGGGCGATGGTAGCTTATCTCTGAGAAGAGATGTGGCGGCTACATGCCTCTGAACTATGCTCCAATGAGGCTTAAGGGCCTTTTTATTATTGAACAATAAGAGCAAACCCTAAACAACCAAAACCCTAACTCGAGGAGATGTAACACCAAGAGTCTATGGTCCCCGTTGGGGTGGGTTGGACAACCAACTTCCCGGGGTTGCGGCTTGGTCATATTATCTCTGTTTGACATGCATGATAACTCGTTGGAAAGATCTCTCCGAGGACTACAACGAAAAATATGTTTTTAGGTAGAAAAATCGTTGGTGGTATATTGCAAACAAAAATGTCGTTTTGGGCCTCAAAACAGCTCTGGAAGTTTAGGACCCGAAAAACTGCTAAAAATAGTAAATTACGCTACAATTAAGGAAACTAAAAAACTGAAAGAAACAATGGTGGGGGTCCAAGTGGAATTGGCAGGTGGCCACCAATATCCACCTGGATCATTCCTCCCCCCGAGGAAGCAATGGTCCCCATTGCGTTGAGTTCCTCTATGAGATGAGGAAACTTCTGTTGAACTTGGTCCATGGTCAGCTACTTGCCCTGGTGAAGGAGTTGGCCTGCTTTGACAACTCGATACAGTTGGAGGTTCTGCTGGCGAGTGTTCTTGATCTGCGTGTCCATCATCCAATCATTTGTGGCTTGCTACATGAAATATAGATTTAACTCTGTAGGTGTGAGTTGTTCTGCAATGTCTGATGTGTCCAGCAATGGTGGGAAGTATGGTCGAAGGCGGTCCACATTGAACACTGGGTGCAGGCCAAGGAATGGGGGAATGTTGAGCTCAAATGCATTGTCACCCAGAACCTTGGTAATGGTGTAAGGACCATATCAGAGTGGTATGAGTTTACGATAGGCTCCAGTAAGGAGTTCCTTCTACAAATGCAACCAGACCTTGTCGCCCACCCGAAACTTATGTGGCACCCAATGTTGATCATGTCCTTGCTTGTACATTGAATTTGATTTCTCCATAATGTCATGGAACTTCTGGCGGATATGTTAGATGTGCTCAATGAAGTTGTTTTCATTATTGACTTCCGACTGGACATTATCCAAATTTGCCTAAGTAGTTGCAAATGGTATGGCCACATCAATGGGACATAGTGGCTGGAATCCAAAGCCCACCTGAAAAGGGTTGTGGCCAGTCGAGCTATGGAGATCTCGGTTATAGATGTGATGGACATAGGGAAGGCTCTCATCCCATGTGTGTGGATGCTTTACATTGTACATGCGCAGAATGTGTACGATCATCCTGTTAACGACCTCTATCTGGCCATCAGTTTGGGGATGTAAAGTTGTCAACTTAGTGAGCTTGGTGTCCAACATCAACCAGAGACTGGACAAAAATTTACTAAGGAACCCGTTGTCCCGATCTGAGATGATAGACTGTTGGATCCCAAAGTGTACCCACACTCATTCAAAGAAGAGTTTAGCAGTGGCTTCTGCTCTCATATTCTTCTTGCAGACTGCCATAATGGCCATCTTCGAGGATCTGTCAATGACCACAAAAACATAGTCGTTTCCATGATTAGTAGAAGGAAGGCCCGACATCTAATCCATGGAGATCGATTCCCAAGGTCGACCAGGGGTAGAAAATGGAGTATAGAGGCCTTTCTTCTTGATGGTCAGTTTGGCAATAGCACAGGCAGTGCAGGATCTGATGTACTTCTTGACATCCTATCAAATATTCGGCCAGTAGAAATAATTTTGCAGTATTACCACTGTTTCTCGACCTCGAAATTCCCATTATCTCAACTGTAGTGCGCTTCCCAAATCATCTTGGCTCGCTCGCTTGAAGGAACACAAAGGTGTCCAAGGTGGCATAGCAGGGCATCCTAGAGGTGAAAATATCGAACTTGCTGACCCTCCAAGAGCTTCTGGTATGTGTGGCCGAACTCTGGGTTGATTTTGTAGAGAAGTGGCCAATCCAAAGTTTCGTGCCCACAAGAGTTGAGCACGGTGGTTAACGCCATGATCGGTGGTCAGCTGAGGTAGCCTACAACATTATCGGTGATACCTTTCTTATACTTGATATTCAAATGGAACTCCTAGGTATGTGGACCAATTTTGATGGTGATGATTCTGCAACTTCCCTTGCATCTGTATGAGCTGTAGGGGTTTATGGTCTTTGTGGATGACCATTTCCTTCCCTAAAATGTAATGCTTCCATTGTCAGAAAGCCTGCACAATGGAATACATCTCTTTGTCATAAGTGGGATACTTCTGGAATGTGTCTGAAAGTGTCTCACTGTGATATGCCACTGGATGCCCCTGTTGACTAAGGACTGCCCTAATAACATAGTGAGAGGCATCTGTCTCGATCTCAAATGGCTATTACAAGTCTGGTAAAGTGAGCACTGGTGCAGAGCAGAGGCGATGTTTCAACTTTGTGAATGCCTTCTATTGAGATTCAGACCAAAAGAATTTTGCTTTCGCTCCTTCCTTGGTGACTTGACTCAAGGGCCAAGCGATATGATGGAATCCTAACACGAACCTACGATAGAAATTGGCAAGACCCAGAAAGCTATGGAGATCTGTCAGAGTGGTTCGGGTTGGCCAATCCCGAATGACTTGGATCTTGGCTAGATCCACATGCACCCCTCGTTCATCAATAATGTATCCCAGATACTTAAACTGGTTCATGCCAAAAGTGAACCTCTCCAAATTGACACACAGCTTGTGTTGCCACAGTGTTTGGAGAACCTATCAGATGTGGTGGAGGTTCTCTTCCCATCTCTGGCTGAAGATCAGGATGTCATCCAAGTATACCACTACAAATGAGTTGGTGAATGGCCAGAAGATGTCATCCATCGGCCTCATGAAGGTTGCAGGAGCATTTGTCAACCCAAAAGGCATAACCAACCATTTGAAAAGGCCCTCCTTTGCTTTCAAGGTATTCTTCCATACATTTGAGGGTTCGATTGGTAACCGGTGATAGCCAAACTTCAAGTCAATCTTGCTGAAATATTTTCCCCCCTTCAGTTGGTCTAGAAGGTCATCAATCCGTGGGATCAGGTACCTATTCCAGACAGTGATCTTGTTCAGCGCTTGGTAGTCAATACATAGTCTCCAAGTCCCATACTTCTTCAGTACCAACACGATCAGGCTCCCTTAGGGGATGGACTCAGACGGATGTGACCTTTCTGCAGTAGCTCCTGAATCTGCCTCTTGATTTCATTGTTCTCTAGAACAGAGCACTGATAGATTGGTCCATTGGGCAGCGACGCAACTGGGGTCAGATCCATGGAGTGCTTGACCTGATAGTGTGGAGGCACCCTTGTGGGGGAGGTGAAGATGTCCTCGTACTCCTTCGCGACCTTGTATATTTGTTATTTTCATGTGGAGGGGCCCTGTATGGAGGTCGTGGCCACCATATTCTTCTTTCCTTGAGGGCATATCATTAGGAACAACAATTTCCTGGTTTTGGAAATGAGCTTACTACATTGTTTTGCAGTAACCAAAGTGAGGGTGGTAGGGAGTGCTACCTCCGGTATCCTGTACAACTTATTTCCCAAAGTAATAATAACAGCACGAGGCCTTGACTCATACACAGCATGTCTCTTCCATAAGTATGGTTAGCCTCATAATACATCATAAACATCAAGGGGAGCAACATTAGATAATACCTCATCTGTGAAGGGCTTGATGTTGTATGGAAGACAACACTACTAGCTCACGCGAAGATCCCGTCCTTGGTGAAGCCACCTGATGGTGTACGGTTATGGATGTGTTGTGGTTAGTAAGCCCATCCGCTTTATGACCTCTGCTTAAATGAGGTTCTTTTGCCTCCCGCTGTCGACAATGAACTAGAGCGGGGAACCCTTTACCAACATCTTGGAGTGGAATAGGCGCTCCTCCTCCTCTGGATCTTCGGGTTCCTCCTTCTGGATCTTCGTGGTGGCAATGGTGGCATTGGGCTCTGCATCGATAATCTGCTTCCCTTTGTCATTCCGCTTGTCGAGTTTTAATTCAGAGTCATAACATGAATCTGATTCCAAAGCCTTTAGCTCAGCCACCAGTTACTGCTTGGCCTGACACTCACTTGTGTTATGAGTGGAGCTCTTATGGAACTCACACCAATTTCCTGTATCCTTCTTCGGCTTCACGACATTCTTCTTTGCTTGTGGTTTTGGCAAGTTTTCATGGGCCACCCCTCCTTAGCTTTGTCCTTTGTTCTGTGGTTTGGGGGCACCTTTCCCTTGCTTCAAATTTGTAGATCCAAAGTCTTGCTTCTTCTGTTTAAACTTTTGCTCGATCTTGACCGTATATCGGTATGCTGTTTGGAGCGAGGAGATGTCTAGGAATTTCGTCTCGTCCTGGATGTACCTGTGCAAGCAACGAAGCTACTTGAGAACCAAATGCTTCTCAGAATCCTTGATACCCAACTTCGTGCGAAGGGTATGAAAAACATTGGTAAGCTTCGACACATCTTAGTCCCTTCCCTGTCGCAACGTTTTCCACTTTATGTATTTATCCTCATAGCTCCTGACAGGGTAGTACTGCGCCTTGATGTCATCTTGGAACGAGTTCCAAGTGGGTGCGGCTGAAAACAGTGAGTTCGTACTTTCATTCTTCTGCTCACAATAGGTTTCCCACTAATCCTTGACGTGGGGGGCTATTTTGAGGAGTGAAAAGATGATCTTTTCCTGGCCGGAAAATTCATGAACGGAAAAATATCCTTCTAATAGATTTAACCATTTTTATACAACGTCTGCATCTATCTAACCCTCAAATATGGGAATGTCAAAGCTAACTTAAACCTTAAAGGGTGTGGCACTTCCAAAGTAGCTGTTGGAGGTAGATACGTCGCCCCTGGGTAGCTGCTGAAGGATTTGGGAAAAATTTTCCATCATCGCATTCCTTTGTCACTCGAGGGCTTCCTCGAGCAAGATTTTGATAGTATCTCCTACCCCCTTGTCTTTCTTTTCATCTTCCATGGGAGGCTATCAGGATTTGTGAGGCTGGTTTTGTAAAGGTTTGACCAGTTCAAGCCCGAACTCCTTATATCCTGACCTCGTTGGGGACATGCAAAGAAAAACAGAGAAAGAGCATACCGCTCTGATACCACTTATCCATATTTAAATAGGAATGCAAAAAATTATAGATATAATCATAAATACAAAGCTGTAGTAGAAATAACACTTCATTTCATTAATATCAAATCCTAAAATATGCTTAAAAACAGAATGGAAATAAGACTAGCTCAAGCGATGGTAGCTTATCTCTGAGAAGAGATGTGGTGGCTACATGCCTCTGAACTATGCTCCAATGAGGCTTAAGGGCCTTTTTATTATTGAACAATAATAGCAAACCCTAAACAACCAAAACCCTAACTCGAGGAGATGTAACACCAAGAGTCTATGGTCCCCGTTGGGGTGGGTTGGACAACCAACTTCCCGGTGTCGCGGTTTGGTCATATTATCTCTGTTTGACATGCATGATAACTCGTTGGAAAGATCTCTCCGAGGACTACAACGAAAAATATGTTTTTAGGTAGAAAAATCATTGGTGGTATATTGCAAACAAAAATGTCGTTTTGGGCCTCAAAACAGCTCTGGAAGTTTAGGACCCGAAAAACTACTAAAAAAAGTAAATTACGCTACAATTAAGGAAACTAAAAAACTGAAAGAAACAATGGTGGGGATCCAAGTGGAATTGGCAGGTGGCCACCAATATCCACCTGGATCATTCCTCCCCCGAGGAAGCAATGGTCCCCATTGCGTTGAGTTCCTCTATGAGATGAGGAAACTTCTGTTGAACTTGGTCCATGGTCAGCTACTTGCCCTGGTGAAGGAGTTGGCCTGCTTTGACAACTCGATACAGTTGGAGGTTCTGCTGGCGAGTGTTCTTGATCTGCGTGTCCATCATCCAATCATTTGTGGCTTGCTACATGAAATATAGATTTAACTCTGTAGGTGTGAGTTGTTCTGCAATGTCTGATGTGTCCAGCAATGGTGGGAAGTATGGTCGAAGGCGGTCCACATTGAACACTGGGTGCAGGCCAAGGAATGGGGGAATGTTGAGCTCAAATGCATTGTCACCCAGAACCTTGGTAATGGTGTAAGGACCATATCAGAGTGGTATGAGTTTACGATAGGCTCCAGTAAGGAGTTCCTTCTACAAATGCAACCAGACCTTGTCGCCCACCCGAAACTTATGTGGCACCCAATGTTGATCATGTCCTTGCTTGTACATTGAATTTGATTTCTCCATAATGTCATGGAACTTCTGGCGGATATGTTAGATGTGCTCAATGAAGTTGTTTTCATTATTGACTTCCGACTGGACATTATCCAAATTTGCCTAAGTAGTTGCAAATGGTATGGCCACATCAATGGGACATAGTGGCTGGAATCCAAAGCCCACCTGAAAAGGGTTGTGGCCAGTCGAGCTATGGAGATCTCGGTTATAGATGTGATGGACATAGGGAAGGCTCTCATCCCATGTGTGTGGATGCTTTACGTTGTACATGCGCAGAATGTGTACGATCATCCTGTTAACGACCTCTGTCTGGCCATCAGTTTGGGGATGGAAAGTTGTCAACTTAGTGAGCTTGGTGTCCAACATCAACCAGAGACTGGACCAAAATTTACTGAGGAACCCGTTGTCCTGATCTGAGATGATAGACTGTTGGATCCCAAAGTGTACCCACACTCGTTCAAAGAAGAGTTTAGCAGTGGCTTCTGCTCTCATATTCTTCTTGCAGACTGCCATAATGGCCATCTTCGAGGATCTGTCAATGACCACAAAAACATAGTCGTTTCCATGATTAGTAGAAGGAAGGCCCGACATCTAATCCATGGAGATCGATTCCCAAGGTCGACCAGGGGTAGAAAATGGAGTATAGAGGCCTTTCTTCTTGATGGTCAGTTTGGCAATAGCACAGGCAGTGCAGGATCTGATGTACTTCTTGACATCCTATCAAATATTCGGCCAGTAGAAATAATTTTGCAGTATTACCATTGTTTCTCGACCTCGAAATTCCCATTATCTCAACTGTAGTGCGCTTCCCAAATCATCTTGGCTCGCTCGCTTGAAGGAACACAAAGGTGTCCAAGGTGGCATAGCAGGGCATCCTAGAGGTGAAAATATCGAACTTGCTGACCCTCCAAGAGCTTCTGGTATGTGTGGCCGAACTCTGGGTTGATTTTGTAGAGAAGTGGCCAATCCAAAGTTTCGTGCCCACAAGAGTTGAGCACGGTGGTTAACGCCATGATCGGTGGTCAGCTGAGGTAGCCTACAACATTATCGGTGATACCTTTCTTATACTTGATATTCAAATGGAACTCCTAGGTATGTGGACCAATTTTGATGGTGATGATTCTGCAACTTCCCTTGCATCTGTATGAGCTGTAGGGGTTTATGGTCTTTGTGGATGACCATTTCCTTCCCTAAAATGTAATGCTTCCATTGTCAGAAAGCCTGCACAATGGAATACATCTCTTTGTCATAAGTGGGATACTTCTGGAATGTGTCTGAAAGTGTCTCACTGTGATATGCCACTGGATGCCCCTGTTGACTAAGGACTGCCCTAATAACATAGTGAGAGGCATCTGTCTCGATCTCAAATGGCTATTACAAGTCTGGTAAAGTGAGCACTGGTGCAGAGCAGAGGCGATGTTTCAACTTTGTGAATGCCTTCTATTGAGATTCAGACCAAAAGAATTTTGCTTTCGCTCCTTCCTTGGTGACTTGACTCAAGGGCCAAGCGATATGATGGAATCCTAACACGAACCTACGATAGAAATTGGCAAGACCCAGAAAGCTATGGAGATCTGTCAGAGTGGTTCGGGTTGGCCAATCCCGAATGACTTGGATCTTGGCTAGATCCACATGCACCCCTCGTTCATCAATAATGTATCCCAGATACTTAAACTGGTTCATGCCAAAAGTGAACCTCTCCAAATTGACACACAGCTTGTGTTGCCACAGTGTTTGGAGAACCTATCAGATGTGGTGGAGGTTCTCTTCCCATCTCTGGCTGAAGATCAGGATGTCATCCAAGTATACCACTACAAATGAGTTGGTGAATGGCCAGAAGATGTCATCCATCGGCCTCATGAAGGTTGCAGGAGCATTTGTCAACCCAAAAGGCATAACCAACCATTTGAAAAGGCCCTCCTTTGCTTTCAAGGTATTCTTCCATACATTTGAGGGTTCGATTGGTAACCGGTGATAGCCAAACTTCAAGTCAATCTTGCTGAAATATTTTCCCCCCTTCAGTTGGTCTAGAAGGTCATCAATCCGTGGGATCAGGTACCTATTCCAGACAGTGATCTTGTTCAGCGCTTGGTAGTCAATACATAGTCTCCAAGTCCCATACTTCTTCAGTACCAACACGATCAGGCTCCCTTAGGGGATGGACTCAGACGGATGTGACCTTTCTGCAGTAGCTCCTGAATCTGCCTCTTGATTTCATTGTTCTCCAGAACAGAGCACTGATAGATTGGTCCATTGGGCAGCGACGCAACTGGGGTCAGATCCATGGAGTGCTTGACCTGATAGTGTGGAGGCACCCTTGTGGGGGAGGTGAAGATGTCCTCGTACTCCTTCGCGACCTTGTATATTTGTTATTTTCATGTGGAGGGGCCCTGTATGGAGGTCGTGGCCACCATATTCTTCTTTCCTTGAGGGCATATCATTAGGAACAACAATTTCCTGGTTTTGGAAATGAGCTTACTACATTGTTTTGCAGTAACCAAAGCGAGGGTGGTAGGGAGTGCTACCTCCGGTATCCTGTACAACTTATTTCCCAAAGTAATAATAACAGCACGAGGCCTTGACTCATACACAGCATGTCTCTTCCATAAGTATGGTTAGCCTAATAATACATCATAAACATCAAGGGGAGCAACATTAGATAATACCTCATCTGTGAAGGGCTTGATGTTGTATGGAAGACAACACTACTAGCTCACGCGAAGATCCCGTCCTTGGTGAAGCCACCTGATGGTGTACGGTTGTGGATGTGTTGTGGTTAGTAAGCCCATCCGCTTCATGACCTCTGCTTAAATGAGGTTCTTTTGCCTCCCGCTGTCGACAATGAACTAGAGCGGGGAACCCTTTACCCACATCTTGGAGTGGAATAGGCGCTCCTCCTCCTCTGGATCTTCGGGTTCCTCCTTCTGGATCTTCGTGGTGGCAATGGTGGCATTGGGCTCTGCATCGATAATCTGCTTCCCTTTGTCATTCCGCTTGTCGAGTTTTAATTCAGAGTCATAACATGAATCTGATTCCGAAGCCTTTAGCTCAGCCACCAGTGACTGCTTGGCCTGACACTCACTTGTGTTATGAGTGGAGCTCTTATGGAACTCACACCAATTTCCCGTATCCTTCTTCGGCTTCACGACATTCTTCTTTGCTTGTGGTTTTGGCAAGTTTTCATGGGCCACCCCTCCTTAGCTTTGTCCTTTGTTCTGTGGTTTGGGGGCACCTTTCCCTTGCTTCAAATTTGTAGATCCAAAGTCTTGCTTCTTCTGTTTAAACTTTTGCTCGATCTTGACCGTATATCGGTATGCTGTTTGGAGCGAGGAGATGTCTAGGAATTTCGTCTCGTCCTGGATGTACCTGTGCAAGCAACGAAGCTACTTGAGAACCAAATGCTTCTCAGAATCCTTGATACCCAACTTCGTGCGAAGGGTATGAAAAACATTGGTAAGCTTCGACACATCTTAGTCCCTTCCCTATCGCAACGTTTTCCACTTTATGTATTTATCCTCATAGCTCCTGACAGGGTAGTACTGTGCCTTGATGTCATCTTGGAACGAGTTCCAAGTGGGTGCGGCTGAAAACAGTGAGTTCGTACTTTCATTCTTCTGCTCACAATAGGTTTCCCACTAATCCTTGACGTGGGGGGCTATTTTGAGGAGTGAAAAGATGATCTTTTCCTGGCCGGAAAATTCATGAACGGAAAAATATCCTTCTAACAGATTTAACCATTTTTATACAACTTCTGCATCTATCTAACCCTCAAATATGGGAATGTCAAAGCTAACTTAAACCTTAAAGGGTGTGGCACTTCCAAAGTAGCTGTTGGAGGTAGATACGTCACCCCTGGGTAGCCGCTGAAGGATTTGGGAAAAATTTTCCATCATCGCATTCCTTTGTCACTCGAGGGCTTCCTCGAGCAAGATTTTGATAGTATCTCCTACCCCCTTGTCTTTCTTTTCATCTACCATGGGATGCCATCAGGATTTGTGAGGCTGGTTTTGCAAAGGTTTGACTAGTTCAAGCCCGAACTCCTTAAATCCCAACCTCGTTGGGGACATGCAAAGAAAAACAGAGAAAGAGCATACCGCTCTGATACCACTTATCCATATTTAAATAGGAATGCAAAAAATTATAGATATAATCATAAATACAAAGCTGTAGTAGAAATAACACTTCATTTCATTAATATCAAATCCTAAAATATGCTTAAAAACAGAATGGAAATAAGACTAGCTCAAGCGATGGTAGCTTATCTCTGAGAAGAGATGTGGTGGCTACATGCCTCTGAACTATGCTCCAATGAGGCTTAAGGGCCTTTTTATTATTGAACAATAATAGCAAACCCTAAACAACCAAAACCCTAACTCGAGGAGATGTAACACCAAGAGTCTATGGTCCCCGTTGGGGTGGGTTGGACAACCAACTTCCCGGTGTCGCGGTTTGGTCATATTATCTCTGTTTGACATGCATGATAACTCGTTGGAAAGATCTCTCCGAGGACTACAACGAAAAATATGTTTTTAGGTAGAAAAATCGTTGGTGGTATATTGCAAACAAAAATGTCGTTTTGGGCCTCAAAACAGCTCTGGAAGTTTAGGACCCGAAAAACTACTAAAAAAAGTAAATTACGCTACAATTAAGGAAACTAAAAAACTGAAAGAAACAATGGTGGGGATCCAAGTGGAATTGGCAGGTGGCCACCAATATCCACCTGGATCATTCCTCCCCCCGAGGAAGCAATGGTCCCCATTGCGTTGAGTTCCTCTATGAGATGAGGAAACTTCTGTTGAACTTGGTCCATGGTCAGCTACTTGCCCTGGTGAAGGAGTTGGCCTGCTTTGACAACTCGATACAGTTGGAGGTTCTGCTGGCGAGTGTTCTTGATCTGCGTGTCCATCATCCAATCATTTGTGGCTTGCTACATGAAATATAGATTTAACTCTGTAGGTGTGAGTTGTTCTGCAATGTCTGATGTGTCCAGCAATGGTGGGAAGTATGGTCGAAGGCGGTCCACATTGAACACTGGGTGCAGGCCAAGGAATGGGGGAATGTTGAGCTCAAATGCATTGTCACCCAGAACCTTGGTAATGGTGTAAGGACCATATCAGAGTGGTATGAGTTTACGATAGGCTCCAGTAAGGAGTTCCTTCTACAAATGCAACCAGACCTTGTCGCCCACCCGAAACTTATGTGGCACCCAATGTTGATCATGTCCTTGCTTGTACATTGAATTTGATTTCTCCATAATGTCATGGAACTTCTGGCGGATATGTTAGATGTGCTCAATGAAGTTGTTTTCATTATTGACTTCCGACTGGACATTATCCAAATTTGCCTAAGTAGTTGCAAATGGTATGGCCACATCAATGGGACATAGTGGCTGGAATCCAAAGCCCACCTGAAAAGGGTTGTGGCCAGTCGAGCTATGGAGATCTCGGTTATAGATGTGATGGACATAGGGAAGGCTCTCATCCCATGTGTGTGGATGCTTTACGTTGTACATGCGCAGAATGTGTACGATCATCCTGTTAACGACCTCTATCTGGCCATCAGTTTGGGGATGTAAAGTTGTCAACTTAGTGAGCTTGGTGTCCAACATCAACCAGAGACTGGACAAAAATTTACTAAGGAACCCGTTGTCCCGATCTGAGATGATAGACTGTTGGATCCCAAAGTGTACCCACACTCGTTCAAAGAAGAGTTTAGCAGTGGCTTCTGCTCTCATATTCTTCTTGCAGACTGCCATAATGGCCATCTTCGAGGATCTGTCAATGACCACAAAAACATAGTCGTTTCCATGATTAGTAGAAGGACATCTAATCCATGGAGATCGATTCCCAAGGTCGACCAGGGGTAGAAAATGGAGTATAGAGGCCTTTCTTCTTGATGGTCAGTTTGGCAATAGCACAGGCAGTGCAGGATCTGATGTACTTCTTGACATCCTATCAAATATTCGGCCAGTAGAAATAATTTTGCAGTATTACCACTGTTTCTCGACCTTGAAATTCCCATTAGCTCGACTGTAGTGCGCTTCCCAAATCATCTTGGCTCGCTCGCTTGAAGGAACACAAAGGTGTCCAAGGTGGCATAGCAGGGCATCCTAGAGGTGAAAATATGGAACTTGTTGACCCTCCAAGAGCTTCTGGTATGTGTGGCCGAACTCTGGGTTGATTTTGTAGAGAAGTGGCCAATCAGAAGTTTCGTGCCCACAAGAGTTGAGCACGGTGGTTAACGCCATGATCGGTGGTCAGCTGAGGCAGCCTGCAACATTATCGGTGATACCTTTCTTATACTTGATATTCAAATGGAACTCCTACAGGTATGTGGACCAATTTTGATGGTGATGATTTTGCAACTTCCCTTGCGTCTGTATGAACTGTAGGGGTTTATGGTCTTTGTGGATGACCATTTCCTTCCCTAAAATGTAATGCTTCCATTGTCAGAAAGCCTGCACAATGGAATACATCTCTTTGTCATAAGTGGGATACTTCTGGAATGTGTCTGAAAGTGTCTCACTGTGATATGCCACTGGATGCCCCTGTTGACTAAGGACTGCCCTAATAACATAGTGAGAGGCATCTGTCTCGATCTCAAATGGCTATTACAAGTCTGGTAAAGTGAGCACTGGTGCAGAGCAGAGGCGATGTTTCAACTTTGTGAATGCCTTCTATTGAGATTCAGACCAAAAGAATTTTGCTTTCGCTCCTTCCTTGGTGACTTGACTCAAGGGCCAAGCGATATGATGGAATCCTAACACGAACCTACGATAGAAATTGGCAAGACCCAGAAAGCTATGGAGATCTGTCAGAGTGGTTCGGGTTGGCCAATCCCGAATGACTTGGATCTTGGCTAGATCCACATGCACCCCTCGTTCATCAATAATGTATCCCAGATACTTAAACTGGTTCATGCCAAAAGTGAACCTCTCCAAATTGACACACAGCTTGTGTTGCCACAGTGTTTGGAGAACCTATCAGATGTGGTGGAGGTTCTCTTCCCATCTCTGGCTGAAGATCAGGATGTCATCCAAGTATACCACTACAAATGAGTTGGTGAATGGCCAGAAGATGTCATCCATCGGCCTCATGAAGGTTGCAGGAGCATTTGTCAACCCAAAAGGCATAACCAACCATTTGAAAAGGCCCTCCTTTGCTTTCAAGGTATTCTTCCATACATTTGATGGTTCGATTGGTAACCGGTGATAGCCAAACTTCAAGTCAATCTTGCTGAAATATTTTCCCCCCTTCAGTTGGTCTAGAAGGTCATCAATCCGTGGGATCAGGTACCTATTCCAGACAGTGATCTTGTTCAGCGCTTGGTAGTCAATACATAGTCTCCAAGTCCCATACTTCTTCAGTACCAACACGATCAGGCTCCCTTAGGGGATGGACTCAGACGGATGTGACCTTTCTGCAGTAGCTCCTGAATCTGCCTCTTGATTTCATTGTTCTCTAGAACATAGCACTGATAGATTGGTCCATTGGGCAGCGACGCAACTGGGGTCAGATCCATGGAGTGCTTGACCTGATAGTGTGGAGGCACCCTTGTGGGGGAGGTGAAGATGTCCTCGTACTCCTTCGCGACCTTGTATATTTGTTATTTTCATGTGGAGGGGCCCTGTATGGAGGTCGTGGCCACCATATTCTTCTTTCCTTGAGGGCATATCATTAGGAACAACAATTTCCTGGTTTTGGAAATGAGCTTACTACATTGTTTTGCAGTAACCAAAGCGAGGGTGGTAGGGAGTGCTACCTCCGGTATCCTGTACAACTTATTTCCCAAAGTAATAATAACAGCACGAGGCCTTGACTCATACACAGCATGTCTCTTCCATAAGTATGGTTAGCCTCATAATACATCATAAACATCAAGGGGAGCAACATTAGATAATACCTCATCTGTGAAGGGCTTGATGTTGTATGGAAGACAACACTACTAGCTCACGCGAAGATCCCGTCCTTGGTGAAGCCACCTGATGGTGTACGGTTATGGATGTGTTGTGGTTAGTAAGCCCATCCGCTTTATGACCTCTGCTTAAATGAGGTTCTTTTGCCTCCCGCTGTCGACAATGAACTAGAGCGGGGAACCCTTTACCAACATCTTGGAGTGGAATAGGCGCTCCTCCTCCTCTGGATCTTCGGGTTCCTCCTTCTGGATCTTCGTGGTGGCAATGGTGGCATTGGGCTCTGCATCGATAATCTGCTTCCCTTTGTCATTCCGCTTGTCGAGTTTTAATTCAGAGTCATAACATGAATCTGATTCCAAAGCCTTTAGCTCAACCACCAGTGACTGCTTGGCCTGACACTCACTTGTGTTATGAGTGGAGCTCTTATGGAACTCACACCAATTTCCTGTATCCTTCTTCAGCTTCACGACATTCTTCTTTGCTTGTGGTTTTGGCAAGTTTTCATGGGCCACCCCTCCTTAGCTTTGTCCTTTGTTCTGTGGTTTGGGGGCACCTTTCCCTTGCTTCAAATTTGTAGATCCAAAGTCTTGCTTCTTCTGTTTAAACTTTTGCTCGATCTTGACCGTATATCGGTATGCTGTTTGGAGCGAGGAGATGTCTAGGAATTTCGTCTCGTCCTGGATGTACCTGTGCAAGCAACGAAGCTACTTGAGAACCAAATGCTTCTCAGAATCCTTGATACCCAACTTCGTGCGAAGGGTATGAAAAACATTGGTAAGCTTCGACACATCTTAGTCCCTTCCCTGTCGCAACGTTTTCCACTTTATGTATTTATCCTCATAGCTCCTGACAGGGTAGTACTGCGCCTTGATGTCATCTTGGAACGAGTTCCAAGTGGGTGCGGCTGAAAACAGTGAGTTCGTACTTTCATTCTTCTGCTCACAATAGGTTTCCCACTAATCCTTGACGTGGGGGGCTATTTTGAGGAGTGAAAAGATGATCTTTTCCTGGCCGGAAAATTCATGAACGGAAAAATATCCTTCTAACAGATTTAACCATTTTTATACAACGTCTGCATCTATCTAACCCTCAAATATGGGAATGTCAAAGCTAACTTATACCTTAAAGGGTGTGGCACTTCCAAAGTAGCTGTTGGAGGTAGATACGTCACCCCTGGGTAGCCGCTGAAGGATTTGGGAAAAATTTTCCATCATCGCATTCCTTTGTCACTCGAGGGCTTCCTCGAGCAAGATTTTGATAGTATCTCCTACCCCCTTGTCTTTCTTTTCATCTACCATGGGAGGCCATCAGGATTTGTGAGGCTGGTTTTGCAAAGGTTTGACCAGTTCAAGCCCGAACTCCTTATATCCCAACCTCGTTGGGGACATGCAAAGAAAAACAGAGAAAGAGCATACCGCTCTGATACCACTTATCCATATTTAAATAGGAATGCAAAAAATTATAGATATAATCATAAATACAAAGCTGTAGTAGAAATAACACTTCATTTCATTAATATCAAATCCTAAAATATGCTTAAAAACAGAATGGAAATAAGACTAGCTCAAGCGATGGTAGCTTATCTCTGAGAAGAGATGTGGTGGCTACATGCCTCTGAACTACGTTCCAATGAGGCTCAAGGATATTTTTATTATGGAACAATAAGAGAAAACCCCAAACAACCAAAACCCTAACCTGAAGAGATGTAACACCAAGAGTTTGTGGGCCCCGTTGGGGTGAGTTGGACAACCAACTTCCCAGGGTCGCGACTTGGTCATATTATCTCTGTTTGACGCCCATGATAACCCATTGGAAAGGTATCTCTGAGGAATACGACAAAAAAAAAAATTAGGCAAAAAATGGAAGGCGGTAGATTGCCAAAAATACATCGTTTACGACCTAAAAATGGCTCTAGAAGTCTAGGACCCGAAAAACTACTAAAAATAGTAAATTGTGCTACAATTAAGGAAACTGAAAAACTGAAAGAAAAAATGGTGGGGGTCCAAGTGGAATTGGCGGGTGGCCACCAATATCCACCTAGATCAACCATGCAGCTGGTAAGTGTTTAACCTGGATGCATTGGTTGTTTGATTTCATTGAACAATTTTACTTTTGAAAAGACTATTGCATATAATTGATGTGCACAAATAAACTTTTTCTTACTTGTGCTTTATAGTTTAGAATGAATAAATATCAAAATATTTACACCTTGAATAATTTTTAATGATAATTGCGAGAATGAAATGTGAATTGATGATCCCTCACTATATTATATAATGATGAGTTTCGAAAACCATCCTAAAAGTATTTATTTGTAAATGAAGTTTGAGGGATAATTATTTGGGCTTGAATTTCATCTCTTTAATGGTTTCAAACTTCGTATCAAACATTTTTGACCACATCTTTCTTTTCATATTGCTTAGACACAACTACCATGAGGGATTGCATTAACTAATAAGCGCTAGAACTATAAACAGAAGGTTTAGTTGTCATAAATTCTAATTGAAACTCTTATGGAACTAGTTACTCATAATCACACTCTATGCATGAGACCTTCCCTAATCACCATACTACCCTAGGGATATGAACCCATGTTTTCTTGGGTATGGCATTTTGATATATATGTTGGGGCTATAGATGTTCGCTGACAATGGAGCAAGATCAATGGTGCTAGATTAAAACATAGTGTATAATCCTCTCATTCCTTCTCTTGAGGTAACCTTCAATGGGGTATACTGGCATCTCCACCGGGGCTATAGATGCACGCTGACAGCATAGAAAGGTCAGTGGTATTGGACTAAGTCTATTTCATAACCGTCCCATCTTGTAAAAGTGCATATTTGCTAAAATAAATTGAAAGAAGGCCTCTGACATGAATACTAAACAAGAATTCAAAATTTCCCTTGTCTTAGGATAGTGTATGACTCCGTTGGGACTGTGGACGATTGTTGGCAATAGAGAAACGCTTGATTTTGGAAACTCGTCTTTTGAAAATAAAGTGGGAATTAAAATATGTAATAACTAGTCTCCGTATTTTCAGTTAAACCTTGTTCCAATATGAAAGCCACACTTGCTCAATCTTAAATCAATATTATGACTTCTGCAATCTCTCAAATAATTAACTGTAAGCATGTATTATTTATATATGGTGTTGAAATTCTCTTATGAAGAGTGATGCATATACCAATCGATGATTAATGTGCCCTAAATAGTTATCATAGTTACCCCAGTAGACTAAATATATGAATAAATATCTTATATATGTGAATAATTATTGAACTTATGAATGTTTACATACTAAGGCCCATATGATTAATCTTTGTTTCATTCTTACTATTGATCAACTAAAACTTTAAGATGCAAAGACCTTCATTTGTGTTCCTAGGATAGATACGACTTTATGTTTTTTCATTTGAAGTTTCCTTTCCTCTCGTTAATGAATGCAAGTTTCGTTTTTAACATGAATCAACTCCATGCTCACTGTGAAGGAACTAGGTGTGTAGTTCTTGATGTCTCTTAGGGAAGCATCATCCCCTATAAGAGCCAAATGTTGCTTCTATATTCGCTCCTCATTCAACTCGACTATCTCTATGAGTTTTACCTTGTGTTTCTTTTGTCGTATGACTTCTTCTCATACTCCTATGATCAAAATCACATACTCGAATCTTCATAACAAAATATTTATATCTGCCTACATTAAATTTATTGTTATAATAATTATTATAGCTTATAAAAATTTATTATTATATTAAAAAAAAAATAAAAAAATTCAATTTCAAATTAATAATTAAAAAACAATATAATAACTATAAAAATTTAAAAATGAAAACCAATACAAAATAAAACTTAAAAAAATATAAAATAAACCCATTAAATTATAAATAAATAAAGCATTAAATAAAATAAACAAACTCTGACATAAAAATAAATATTAAATTAAATCATCACCCTCTCTTCCCATTAAATCTCCTATCTCCTCACCTCTCACATTCCACTAACTAAAAACGTGAATGGCTTTATAAAACAACCCATCGTTGACGTATTAAGACATACTTTAATTATTGGTTATTGGCCTAAAGTAAACATTAAACCTCTCACCATGTCTCCACCTAAAAAGCACATGAACCATCCGATTTAAAATCATCGACATTTGAAATTTGTCGGTTCATACTTACCTCACTTTCTCTCTCCTCCAACAAACCGGAAAATGTTTTAAATTGTGTTTTAAAGCTTTATTACTTAAAATTTTTAGGTACGTGTGTCTATATATAATTATTATTATTATGATTATTAAAACCATATATTATGCTATTTAAATATATATTATTCCGATATTATTAAACTTAAAGTAGATGTTGTTTTAAATTTATATTAATATATAATTTAAATCTAAATTTTATAATTGAATTTTAAGTTATATTTTTAAGTTTAGATTTTATTTTGATTTGAGTTTAAAATTAAATTTTAACATAGTACTTTTTATTTTGAATGGATAATTTTATACATAAAATTTCATCTATGAGGAAGATTGTTAAGAGAAATGTGAGTTTGTGTTAAAATTTGAAATAAATTAGCAATTATTTCAAAAGGTGTAAAGTAGGCCAATAAGATTGATGAATTAAAAATGTACTTTAATTTTCATAATAAGGTAAATAATAATTGATATATTATATTTATAATAATTAATATATTATATTTAAAGTTTGTAGTGTATGTTTTTCATATATATATTTATATATATATGTATAAGTAATAAGTTGTGCGTGCATTGTAAGTTTCATTAGTAAAACCAATATGTTTTGAACATTAGGTAGGTGGTGAATCCAAGCTAAATTTCATCTATTTGATTAAAATTAAGTTTTTTTTTTTTTTTTTTAAATTAAAGATATTCATAATCTACTTAATTTATGATTAGATTTATGTATATATATATATATATATATAGGTTTTCCAATAACATATAATCTATTTTCTTATATTTTCACCCAATCAAATTAATTGGTCATAAGTACAGACTTTCTGTAATTTAAAGATGGCATGATGGACACACTACATCCTTTAAAATAATCATTTCCTATAAAGAGCAATTACCAGGCCTTTGAAAACAATGAATTACCAAGCCTTTGAAAAAAATGAAGCTTCAGATGTAGTTGGTCTTTGATTGAGAATTGCACTCATGTCAAACAATGAAGCTTCAGATGTAGTTGATCTTTGATGTAGAATTACACTCATGTCAAACAATGATGTAGTTGATCTTTGATTCAGAATTGCGCTCATGTCAAACAATGAAGCTTCAAATGTAGTTGATCTTTGATTCAGAACTGCACTCATGTCAAACAATGAAGCTTTAGATGTAGTTGATCTTCGATTCAGAATTACACTCATGTCAAACAATGCTGTAGTTGATCTTTGATTCAGAACTACACTCATGTCAAACAATGAAGCTTCAAATGTAATTGATCTTTGATTCAGAACTGCACTCATGTCACACTCTTGTTATCCTGTAACATCATATACCTTGTTGAAGTAAAAACTTTTGCTACAAAATCAACGTTTTACAAAATAAGTAAGTAGCACTCATGTCACTCTTGTTGTCCAGTAACATATACCTTTTTGAAGTAAAAAAAAAATCTACCGAAGCAATGTTTTACAAAATAAATAAGTCTGTGCAATAATAAACAAGTACGCACTCATGTCACTCTTGTTATCCAGTAAAATATACCTTGTTGAAGTAAAAAAAAAATTCTACTGAAGCAGTCGGTAGCATATACCTTGTTGAAGCAAAAAAAATTGCTACCAAAGAAATGTTTTACAAAAGAAATAAGTATATGCAATTGAGACACCTTGATCAACTACAAAATCACTCTTCTAGGTGAAGAAGGCATGAACCACATTAAGAAAAGAAGGTAAAGGAACAAATAAGATAGAAATTATAAGAAATGCTTGCACGTGCAAGAACACACACACGTATGTGTTTGTGTGTAGGTGAAGAAGGCATGAACCACATTAAGAGAAGAAGATAAAGGAACAAATAAGAAAAAAATGATAATAAATGCTTGCACGTGAAAAAACACACACGTGTGTGTTTGTGTGTATCTGCATCTGTGTGTGTGAGGGAGAAAGATAGAACAAAACTGTTGTAGATATTTAAAAAAATATTAAAAAAAATACCCAAATTTAGTTGATCATAGAAAAGTAGGAGAATCCACCCTAAATTAGCAACGAAATAGTTTAACTATATAACCAAGGGGAATCACAGACATGAATAGGCCACACACTTATTGTACCAACTTGTTAAGGGGAAATTTTCCCTTCTGTCCGGAAGGCCTTTGCAAATAATTGCAAGTTCGTCTTTACAAGGTAAGGATAAATGTAATCATCCAACTTACAATCACAACAGAAAGTTAGCCAATGAGAAGATCAATTACAATGGAAAGCCTTTGGAAATAACTGCAATTTCCTCTTTACAAGGTAAGAATAAATGTAAACATCTCACAACATAAACTTAGCCAATGAGAAGATCAATTACAATGGCCCCATTAAATGTTAGTGATCATTCTCATACCACATGGCACAAAGATAGCTTGAAAAATATTCTACTTACACTTTATCATCTTCCCAATTCTATGACATGATTATGGAATTTAAGATGTTCAACTTGCAACCTTAATAAGTGATAGGCTATAGCTCACACAAAAGATCTCATAAGTCCTACAAAATCACATGTCAATACATGATAAAACCATGTAAGTGCACACCATAAAAATGTTTATTCTATAAATCATGTAGCTAAAAGTGAATGCTCTCCATAGTTAAGGTGGACTAAACACCAAAAATATTGACCATTGTTGATGCATTTTGGAGCAAATGCAGATTCTTAACTATATTTTTAAATGACAACAGTAGATATTACAAATGTGCACTCAAATAAAATGTCATGTTACATTTCAATGATTACAAGTGTATGTTTTTCTCCATAATAAAAGTAGTGAGACTACACATCCCAAGTTTGTGTATATTGTTATTTGTGGGTACTGTCAATTGCCTTTTACTATTTTAACATATAAGTGAATGTTAAGAAAAACGATGCATAGGGTGGTCACCACTAGCACTAAAACCTATCTTAATTAATTTGGCGATTGAAATTAACTCTCCAAATATATAACCACCCACCCTTAAGTGTCTTTCCTTCTAGTGGTTATCCTTAGATACTTCATGTTTTAACTCTCTTTTTGGGCTCTCATATACATGATCAACGGGGGGTAATGTTGGAAACCTAATCTGTTATGGTTATGTTGGAATACTTCATTTTAACTCTCTTTTTGGGCTCTCATATACATGATCAACGGGGGTAATGTAGGAAACCTAATCTGTTACGGTTATGTTGTTATGGTTATGTCGGATTATGTAATCAATTACTAAAGTCCAATAAACCCTAGAATCTAACTCAAACTATTTCAACATTGTATTTATATGTACAATATTCTTAATAAGAATCGAATTCATTTTCCAATAGTGATTCCAATAGTGGTATAAATGAATTCAATTTGTATTAATTATATTGTACATATAAATACAATCTTGAAATAGTTAGCTTTTGTTTCCAAAGTGAATTCAATTTGTATTAAAAATATTGCACATATAAATACAATATTGAAATAGTTAGCTTTTGTTTCCAAAGTTTATTGGACTTTAATAACTAATTACATAATGCACCATAACCATAATCTTGAAATAGTTAGCTTTTGTTTCCAAAATTTATTGGACTTTAATAACTAATTACATAATGCACCATAACCATAACCCTAATAGATTAGGTGTCCAACATATTTTATTTTATATAGCTAATTTCTCTAGTATATTAATTTTAAAAGTTTATTAAAAAATAGGTCCAATTATGACATTATTATCTCTATCAATATATATGTCAAAGTTTTAATATTGCTAAATACTTGTGATTTTACAATAGCTTTTGTGTACTTCAAAACACACTTGTGACAGGGTAGTACGTTTTCCACTTTATGTATTTATCCTCATAGCTCCTGACAGGGTAGTACTGCGCCTTGATGTCATCTTGGAACGAGTTCCAAGTGGGTGCGGCTGAAAACAGTGAGTTCGTACTTTCATTCTTCTGCTCACAATAGGTTTCCCACTAATCCTTGACGTGGGGGGCTATTTTGAGGAGTGAAAAGATGATCTTTTCCTGGCCGGAAAATTCATGAACGGAAAAATATCCTTCTAACAGATTTAACCATTTTTATACAACTTCTGCATCTATCTAACCCTCAAATATGGGAATGTCAAAGCTAACTTAAACCTTAAAGGGTGTGGCACTTCCAAAGTAGCTGTTGGAGGTAGATACGTCACCCCTGGGTAGCCGCTGAAGGATTTGAGAAAAATTTTCCATCATCGCATTCCTTTGTCACTCGAGGGCTTCCTCGAGCAAGATTTTGATAGTATCTCCTACCCCCTTGTCTTTCTTTTCATCTACCATGGGATGCCATCAGGATTTGTGAGGCTGGTTTTGCAAAGGTTTGACCAGTTCAAGCCCGAACTCCTTATATCCCAACCTCGTTGGGGACATGCAAAGAAAAACAGAGAAAGAGCATACCGCTCTGATACCACTTATCCATATTTAAATAGGAATGCAAAAAATTATAGATATAATCATAAATACAAAGCTGTAGTAGAAATAACACTTCATTTCATTAATATCAAATCCTAAAATATGCTTAAAAACAGAATGGAAATAAGACTAGCTCAAGCGATGGTAGCTTATCTCTGAGAAGAGATGTGGTGGCTACATGCCTCTGAACTACGTTCCAATGAGGCTCAAGGATATTTTTATTATGGAACAATAAGAGAAAACCCCAAACAACCAAAACCCTAACCTGAAGAGATGTAACACCAAGAGTTTGTGGGCCCCGTTGGGGTGAGTTGGACAACCAACTTCCCAGGGTCGCGACTTGGTCATATTATCTCTGTTTGACGCCCATGATAACCCATTGGAAAGGTATCTCTGAGGAATACGACAAAAAAAAAAATTAGGCAAAAAATGGAAGGCGGTAGATTGCCAAAAATACATCGTTTACGACCTAAAAATGGCTCTAGAAGTCTAGGACCCGAAAAACTACTAAAAATAGTAAATTGTGCTACAATTAAGGAAATTGAAAAACTGAAAGAAACAATGGTGGGGGTCCAAGTGGAATTGGCGGGTGGCCACCAATATCCACCTAGATCAACCATGCAGCTGGTAAGTGTTTAACCTGGATGCATTGGTTGTTTGATTTCATTGAACAATTTTACTTTTGAAAAGACTATTGCATATAATTGATGTGCACAAATAAACTTTTTCTTACTTGTGCTTTATAGTTTAGAATGAATAAATATCAAAATATTTACACCTTGAATAATTTTTAATGATAATTGCGAGAATGAAATGTGAATTGATGATCCCTCACTATATTATATAATGATGAGTTTCGAAAACCATCCTAAAAGTATTTATTTGTAAATGAAGTTTGAGGGATAATTATTTGGGCTTGAATTTCATCTCTTTAATGGTTTCAAACTTCGTATCAAACATTTTTGACCACATCTTTCTTTTCATATTGCTTAGACACAACTACCATGAGGGATTGCATTAACTAATAAGCGCTAGAACTATAAACAGAAGGTTTAGTTGTCATAAATTCTAATTGAAACTCTTATGGAACTAGTTACTCATAATCACACTCTATGCATGAGACCTTCCCTAATCACCATACTACCCTAGGGATATGAACCCATGTTTTCTTGGGTATGGCATTTTGATATATATGTTGGGGCTATAGATGTTCGCTGGCAATGGAGCAAGATCAATGGTGCTAGATTAAAACATAGTGTATAATCCTCCCATTCCTTCTCTTGAGGTAACCTTCAATGGGGTATACTGGCATCTCCACCGGGGCTATAGATGCACGCTGACAGCATAGAAAGGTCAGTGGTATTGGACTAAGTCTATTTCATAACCGTCCCATCTTGTAAAAGTGCATATTTGCTAAAATAAATTGAAAGAAGGCCTCTGACATGAATACTAAACAAGAATTCAAAATTTCCCTTGTCTTAGGATAGTGTATGACTCCGTTGGGACTGTGGACGATTGTTGGCAATAGAGAAACGCTTGATTTTGGAAACTCGTCTTTTGAAAATAAAGTGGGAATTAAAATATGTAATAACTAGTCTCCATATTTTCAGTTAAACCTTGTTCCAATATGAAAGCCACACTTGCTCAATCTTAAATCAATATTATGACTTCTGCAATCTCTCAAATAATTAACTGTAAGCATGTATTATTTATATATGGTGTTGAAATTCTCTTATGAAGAGTGATGCATATACCAATCGATGATTAATGTGCCCTAAATAGTTATCATAGTTACCCCAGTAGACTAAATATATGAATAAATATCTTATATATGTGAATAATTATTGAACTTATGAATGTTTACATACTAAGGCCCATATGATTAATCTTTGTTTCATTCTTACTATTGATCAACTAAATCTTTAAGATGCAAAGACCTTCATTTGTGTTCCTAAGATAGATACGACTTTATGTTTTTTCATTTGAAGTTTCCTTTCCTCTCGTTAATGAATGCAAGTTTCATTTTTAACATGAATCAACTCCATGCTCACTGTGAAGGAACTAGGTGTGTAGTTCTTGATGTCTCTTAGGGAAGCATCATCCCCTATAAGAGCCAAATGTTGCTTCTATATTCGCTCCTCATTCAACTCGACTATCTCTATGAGTTTTACCTTGTGTTTCTTTTGTCGTATGACTTCTTCTCATACTCCTATGATCAAAATCACATACTCGAATCTTCATAACAAAATATTTATATCTGCCTACATTAAATTTATTGTTATAATAATTATTATAGCTTATAAAAATTTATTATTATATTAAAGAAAAAATAAAAAAATTCAATTTCAAATTAATAATTAAAAAACAATATAATAACTATAAAAATTTAAAAATGAAAACCAATACAAAATAAAACTTAAAAAAATATAAAATAAACCCATTAAATTATAAATAAATAAAGCATTAAATAAAATAAACAAACTCTCACATAAAAATAAATATTAAATTAAATCATCACCCTCTCTTCCCATTAAATCTCCTATCTCCTCACCTCTCACATTCCACTAACTAAAAACGTGAATGGCTTTATAAAACAACCCATCGTTGACGTATTAAGACATACTTTAATTATTGGTTATTGGCCTAAAGTAAACATTAAACCTCTCACCATGTCTCCACCTAAAAAGCACATGAACCATCCGATTTAAAATCATCGACATTTGAAATTTGTCGGTTCATACTTACCTCACTTTCTCTCTCCTCCAACAAACCGGAAAATGTTTTAAATTGTGTTTTAAAGCTTTATTACTTAAAATTTTTAAGTACGTGTGTCTATATATAATTATTATTATTATGATTATTAAAACCCAGATATATTATGCTATTTAAATATATATTATTCCGATATTATTAAACTTAAAGTAGATGTTGTTTTAAATTTATATTAATATATAATTTAAATCTAAATTTTATAATTGAATTTTAAGTTATATTTTTAAGTTTAGATTTTATTTTGATTTGAGTTTAAAATTAAATTTTAACATAGTACTTTTTATTTTGAATGGATAATTTTATACATAAAATTTCATCTATGAGGAAGATTGTTAAGAGAAATGTGAGTTTGTGTTAAAATTTGAAATAAATTAGCAATTATTTCAAAAGGTGTAAAGTAGGCCAATAAGATTGATGAATTAAAAATGTACTTTAATTTTCATAATAAGGTAAATAATAATTGATATATTATATTTATAATAATTAATATATTATATTTAAAGTTTGTAGTGTATGTTTTTCATATATATATTTATATATATATGTATAAGTAATAAGTTGTGCGTGCATTGTAAGTTTCATTAGTAAAACCAATATGTTTTGAACATTAGGTAGGTGGTGAATCCAAGCTAAATTTCATCTATTTGATTAAAATTAAGTTTTTTTTTTTTTTTTTTAAATTAAAGATATTCATAATCTACTTAATTTATGATTAGATTTATGTATATATATATATATATATATAGGTTTTCCAATAACATATAATCTATTTTCTTATATTTTCACCCAATCAAATTAATTGGTCATAAGTACAGACTTTCTGTAATTTAAAGATGGCATGATGGACACACTACATCCTTTAAAATAATCATTTCCTATAAAGAGCAATTACCAGGCCTTTGAAAACAATGAATTACCAAGCCTTTGAAAAAAATGAAGCTTCAGATGTAGTTGGTCTTTGATTGAGAATTGCACTCATGTCAAACAATGAAGCTTCAGATGTAGTTGATCTTTGATGTAGAATTACACTCATGTCAAACAATGATGTAGTTGATCTTTGATTCAGAATTGCGCTCATGTCAAACAATGAAGCTTCAAATGTAGTTGATCTTTGATTCAGAACTGCACTCATGTCAAACAATGAAGCTTTAGATGTAGTTGATCTTCGATTCAGAATTACACTCATGTCAAACAATGCTGTAGTTGATCTTTGATTCAGAACTACACTCATGTCAAACAATGAAGCTTCAAATGTAATTGATCTTTGATTCAGAACTGCACTCATGTCACACTCTTGTTATCCTGTAACATCATATACCTTGTTGAAGTAAAAACTTTTGCTACAAAATCAACGTTTTACAAAATAAGTAAGTAGCACTCATGTCACTCTTGTTGTCCAGTAACATATACCTTTTTGAAGTAAAAAAAAAATCTACCGAAGCAATGTTTTACAAAATAAATAAGTCTGTGCAATAATAAACAAGTACGCACTCATGTCACTCTTGTTATCCAGTAAAATATACCTTGTTGAAGTAAAAAAAAAATTCTACTGAAGCAGTCGGTAGCATATACCTTGTTGAAGCAAAAAAAATTGCTACCAAAGAAATGTTTTACAAAAGAAATAAGTATATGCAATTGAGACACCTTGATCAACTACAAAATCACTCTTCTAGGTGAAGAAGGCATGAACCACATTAAGAAAAGAAGGTAAAGGAACAAATAAGATAGAAATTATAAGAAATGCTTGCACGTGCAAGAACACACACACGTATGTGTTTGTGTGTAGGTGAAGAAGGCATGAACCACATTAAGAGAAGAAGATAAAGGAACAAATAAGAAAAAAATGATAATAAATGCTTGCACGTGAAAAAACACACACGTGTGTGTTTGTGTGTATCTGCATCTGTGTGTGTGAGGGAGAAAGATAGAACAAAACTGTTGTAGATATTTAAAAAAATATTAAAAAAAATACCCAAATTTAGTTGATCATAGAAAAGTAGGAGAATCCACCCTAAATTAGCAACGAAATAGTTTAACTATATAACCAAGGGGAATCACAGACATGAATAGGCCACACACTTATTGTACCAACTTGTTAAGGGGAAATTTTCCCTTCTGTCCGGAAGGCCTTTGCAAATAATTGCAAGTTCGTCTTTACAAGGTAAGGATAAATGTAATCATCCAACTTACAATCACAACAGAAAGTTAGCCAATGAGAAGATCAATTACAATGGAAAGCCTTTGGAAATAACTGCAATTTCCTCTTTACAAGGTAAGAATAAATGTAAACATCTCACAACATAAACTTAGCCAATGAGAAGATCAATTACAATGGCCCCATTAAATGTTAGTGATCATTCTCATACCACATGGCACAAAGATAGCTTGAAAAATATTCTACTTACACTTTATCATCTTCCCAATTCTATGACATGATTATGGAATTTAAGATGTTCAACTTGCAACCTTAATAAGTGATAGGCTATAGCTCACACAAAAGATCTCATAAGTCCTACAAAATCACATGTCAATACATGATAAAACCATGTAAGTGCACACCATAAAAATGTTTATTCTATAAATCATGTAGCTAAAAGTGAATGCTCTCCATAGTTAAGGTGGACTAAACACCAAAAATATTGACCATTGTTGATGCATTTTGGAGCAAATGCAGATTCTTAACTATATTTTTAAATGACAACAGTAGATATTACAAATGTGCACTCAAATAAAATGTCATGTTACATTTCAATGATTACAAGTGTATGTTTTTCTCCATAATAAAAGTAGTGAGACTACACATCCCAAGTTTGTGTATATTGTTATTTGTGGGTACTGTCAATTGCCTTTTACTATTTTAACATATAAGTGAATGTTAAGAAAAACGATGCATAGGGTGGTCACCACTAGCGCTAAAACCTATCTTAATTAATTTGGCGATTGAAATTAACTCTCCAAATATATAATCACCCACCCTTAAGTGTCTTTCCTTCTAGTGGTTATCCTTAGATACTTCATGTTTTAACTCTCTTTTTGGGCTCTCATATACATGATCAACGGGGGGTAATGTTGGAAACCTAATCTGTTATGGTTATGTTGGAATACTTCATTTTAACTCTCTTTTTGGGCTCTCATATACATGATCAACGGGGGTAATGTAGGAAACCTAATCTGTTATGGTTATGTTGTTATGGTTATGTCGGATTATGTAATCAATTACTAAAGTCCAATAAACCCTAGAATCTAACTCAAACTATTTCAACATTGTATTTATATGTACAATATTCTTAATAAGAATCGAATTCATTTTCCAATAGTGATTCCAGTAGTGGTATAAATGAATTCAATTTGTATTAATTATATTGTACATATAAATACAATCTTGAAATAGTTAGCTTTTGTTTCCAAAGTGAATTCAATTTGTATTAAAAATATTGCACATATAAATACAATATTGAAATAGTTAGCTTTTGTTTCCAAAGTTTATTGGACATTAATAACTAATTACATAATGCACCATAACCATAATCTTGAAATAGTTAGCTTTTGTTTCCAAAATTTATTGGACTTTAATAACTAATTACATAATGCACCATAACCATAACCCTAATAGATTAGGTGCCCAACATATTTTATTTTATATAGCTAATTTCTCTAGTATATTAATTTTAAAAGTTTATTAAAAAATAGGTCCAATTATGACATTATTATCTCTATCAATATATATGTCAAAGTTTTAATATTGCTAAATACTTGTGATTTTACAATAGCTTTTGTGTACTTCAAAACACACTTGTGATTTTACAACAACTTTCTCATCCATGTTCCTTTGCTTCCTTGGCTTAATAACATAAATTATTGGCAAGTTTGATTGAACTCTGATTGTCGCATCTGATTTTTGTTTCATCTATTTGTTTTTCCCCAACATCGTGGAGAATTCTCCACAACCAAACTGCCTCACACGTTGCTGCACATATGGCTTGATACTCTGCTTCCACTAAGGACAAGGAGACTGTGTTTTGCTTCTTGCTGCTCCATGTGATCACCCCGGATCCAATGCTGAATGCATAACCTGTTATAGATCTATGATCATCTACATTTCCAACCCAATCTGAATCTGCAAATCCTACCAATCTAACATCATAGGAGTCAGTGTAAATAATACCGTAATCTACAGTACCTTGCAGATACCTCAAAACACTTTTCACTGCATTCCAATGGCTTTCAAGTGGCTTAGACATAAATTGACTAGCACGCCGACTGCATAAGCCAAATCAGGTCTGGTGGTGGTTAGGTAGATTAGACTCCCAACCAGCAGTCTGTAAAGTGTTGCATCCGTGGCTTTTGATCCATCCTCACACTACAATTTGATGTTATGCTATAATGGTACTGCTACAGGCTTACACTGATCCATCCTAAACTTTTCTAACAGGCCTTTGACATACTTTGCTTGGGACAGAAATGTTTGACCCGAATCTCTCCAGATCTCAAGACCTAAATAGTATCTGAGTTCACCGAGGTGTTTCCTTTCAAACACCTGCAACATCCGTTGCTTGATTTCATCGATTAGATATGTAGCATCACCTGTAATGATCAAATTATCTACACACAACGAAATCAACACTACGCGGCCTTTTTCATCTTTCATGGTGTAAATATTAGGGTAATTTTTACTTCTATTATAGCTAGCTTGCAGAAAAAATGAATCAATCTTTTCATACCAAGACCTGGGAGCTTGTTTTAGTCCATAAAGTGCTTTCTTCAATCCACAAACTAAATGTTCTTTTCCTTTCTGGACAAACCCTTTTGGTTGCTCTAGATAAACCTCTTCTTTTAGTTCTCCATTCAAAAATGCAGACTTTACATATAGTTGGTGCATCATCCAATGTTTCTTAGTAGCTAAAGTGATTAACATTCTGATAGTGTTCAATTTAGCTATAGGGGCGAAGGTTTCTTCATAGTCTATCCCTTATTTTTGTGAGTACCCCTTTGCTACCAACCTAGCTTTTAGTTTTTCTATGGTTCCATCTGAATTAATCTTCGATTTATATAACCATTTACAACCTATGGTTTGTTTTCTTCTAGGAAGTTCAACCAATTCCCAAGTGTTATTTCTGATTATTGAATCATATTCCTGTTCCATGGTTGTTTTCCGTTCACTACATTCATTTGCTTCTTTATAACTAGAAGGTTCAACCACATTCATCATACTAGTTATAAAAGCATTTTCCATATATCTTGCAGGAAATTGAGATTTCCTACTTGATCTCCTGAGTTGTGGGGTGGCTTCAAACCTTATTTGATCATCATTTTATTTTTCTTTCTTCTATTGTTGCTGTTGTTGTTGTTGTTGTTGCTATTGCTATTGTTGTTCATCCTCTGCCTTTGTCTGTTGTTGACCCTAATTGTTCTCTGCTTCTTCTTCCACCAAGTACGGAATGTCCCATTCTTCATTGTGCTCATTAGATTCTTCATGATCCTGCTCATGGAATTTGACATCTCTACTGACAAAAATCTTGTGAGTAGAGGGATTAAATAATCTGTAAGCTTTATACTGTGAACAATATCCTATAAAGGTACATCTGATGGCTTTTGAATCTAATTTTCTTCTATCTTCCTGTAGAATGTGGGAAAATGCATTAGATCCAAATATTCTTAAGTGTTTTACTGTAGGCTTAAATCCATATAATGCTTCACAAGGAGTTTTAGACTCAAGACTCTTTGTAGGACTCCTATTTTTCAAATAAACTGTAGTATTCACTGCTTCAGCCCAAAAACTATTTGAAAGGTTCTTACCTTTCAACATACTTCTAGAACATTCCACCAGTATGGGGTACTGTGAACTGTTGCAAAATTCCATCATCTTTACAATACCTAATAAGCTCATCCTTCATGTATTCTCCCCCTTGATCAGAACGAGGAATTTTTATCTGTTTCCCTATTTGTCTTTCAATCATATTTCTAAACTGCTTAAATTATTCGAATGTATGGCTCTTCTTACTTAACAAATACACCCAAGATTTCTACTCCAAGTAAGTTCAAGCGTGCTTCTATTGAATTTAAATTTTGTTGGGTGTTGTTTGGAGCGAGAATTCAAAGGTTTGAAAGTTTGATAATATAAACCCTATGTGTATATCAAAATCTTCTCCTTTGGAGTTTTAAATTTGGTGAGTTGAAATTATGATGGTGGTGCCAACTCCCCTTTCCCACCTGTGATCTTTTCCCATGCCCCAACCGCCCAAACCACTCTTATCCCAGCTTCCCATTTTCCCTATTCTACAATCATATCAGTCCCTATCATCATTCGCCCTCTCCTATATCATTTATCACTATATCATTCCCATATCATTCCCCAAATCCCTACATCCCTAAAAGTGACTATTTTCACATTTCTTCATTTGACAAACTCCATCATCCGCTCTTCCCACTGTCCCATATTCCTCAGAGTCCCATTTTCCTTTGGTACATTTAGCATTGAAAACACATCAACTATTTCTCTTTGTCAAACCAATCAAACATACACATTGCAACACCATGACAGAGACAGATTCATCATATGAGCAAGAATATGAGAAAAACAGTGACTCAACCACGGTGCTTAATGTGCCAAGAAGGCCTTGAAAAGGTGGCAGACATGTCAGAGAAGAGCCTACTTCCTTAACTCAATTGCAAGCCTGCCTGCTTGCAATGACATGTTTTCAGCAGCTGTCATGCTTTCAGTATTGTGAGATGATTGCTCAGATCCAGCATCATCAAGAGTTAGTTCGATTGTTTGTTTTACATTTGCATGATAGTCATGTTACTCTTGCTGGAGTAAACTTCACCTTGACACCAGAAACCATCTTTCAGGCCACCCGGATACCAAAGATAGGGGTAAGTTGTTTGACTACCTAGATTTCAGTTCCTTGTTTAGAATTAGTTCAAACATCTCCTAGAATGATGAGCTCGACCCCTGGAGGCAAGGGAATAGGTTTGGCTTGTCTATATTATGTAATTTCTAAGTAATTTTCAGGGTTGGACACTTGGGATTGCTTGGCACTCTATTGTACATTTCATTTATGCAATTTTGGCAAAGGAAAGACCAGGGTTTTGCAGCACTTGTTGGGATCCATATGGCTCTATGTTTTGATGGTGTGTTTCTCTATGTATTTGTAAGTTAATTGATGTTTATGTGTATCATTTTCCCTTCTCTTGTCTTCCGCAATTAAACAAATGAGTGATTAAGGTAGAATTCATTGGACTGCTATGCTCTGCCTTGAAATTTTGTTTAATTCTACATGTTTTCATCTGTTTGAGGAGGACTCTTTAGACCCCCTTGCCCTCCTTAGCTCCTACTACTCTGATCCATCCATTCATTCAATCCAAAGCATCAAAATGATTGCTTTCCTTGCCCCAATCAGGACTCTGCAAAAACTAGGCCTCATCCCCGGACCCAAAATTTGCCTGTCCCTTTTTCCAACAAAACTTTTCACTTTCATACCTAGCCTAAGATTAGTTGTTAAATCAGTCATCTCAAGCCCCATCGATTATCTTTCGCTGAGATTGACCTGAAGAGAGCCCTCCCCTGTTCTCGTGGGGCTAGCTACGAGGCTGAGCGTGGTTTGATGTGGAACTAGAACGTTACCTTTTCAGCCTGAGACAGATCTAGGCTCTAACATAGTGGCAACCATACTGGGGAAGAAAATGGTTTGCTTGTTGATGTCATTCGTTTTATAAGCTACAAATGGAGCCTGAAGTTATGCCAGGTAGCCTTTGAAACGCTTTTTCTTTGCATTAGCGCAAGTAGATAAACACTGCTTCAGTCAATATCCGGTCTAGCCTGTAATCGTGACACTTGACCTGTAAATCGCCCCAATACATCTGAGAATTCTAAGCTTTTGGATGGTAACTTTAGAATTTGAAAGGATGAACAAGTTGTTTATGTCCCTTTGATTTCTTGAAATAATGACACATTGGCTTCTAGAAGATATAACAGAACTAATCGAGACCCAAATCCTCCCCATGTCTACGAAAACCCCAATTTGATTCCAAGACTCCTTCGTCAAGAGTGATCTGTGACTCCCGTGTTTAAATCTCATTCATGTCCTGCAATTTTTAAGTATCTTGAAGAGCTTGATTTTGATGAAAAGTTTTAATTTTCGTTGTTTGAAACCAAATCCGAAAGTGCTCTTGCTTCTATAGTCCCAAATCCTAACTTTGTTGCAGCTCTTGAAGTTGAAAGAAACGATAAATTAATTGAGAATTTTATCTTGAAGCATCTTCAGAGTGAAATTCATGCTTCAAATATCACTGATTTCTTAGAAGCTGCATCTGCATGCCTCGGATCTTCCGTAACGGCATCCACCTCAAGAATTCCTACCAAACCTCCCTTCATTCCCACCCTTCCCCCGCAGCCTACTATTTCTGATCAAAATTCTACTGTAAATTCACCTCCATCTACTCCTTCTACATCCAAAATTCCTTCACCTCTGCATACACCTCCTCACACACCTCACACATTACCTGCACCCACTCCTCCAACTTCACCAAGACCGATTGCAAATCCACCAAGAGCAATGGCTGCTCGGTTTGCACCTCTCGCGCTGCCTCAAGTTTTGGGTGACATGCTCGCAGATTATCAGAGTAAAATTCCTTTGTTTGATGGCACTCCTCAAGGTACCACAGCTCAGCAACATGTGGACAAAATGACAGATTTCTTCAAGCTTCATGAGATTGATGCAGAAAATGTGACCATGAGATTATTCGTGTAGACTTTCGCAGGTGAGGTAAGAAAATGGTTTAGAGCTTTGACAGCTAAAAGTATTCCCACATTAGAAGAGCTTCAAAGACAGTTCTTGGATCACTGGGAAGTAAAGAAAGATCCTCTTCAAATCACTTCTAAATATACGAAGATCAAGCAGAATGCTGGTGAGTTTGTGCAAGGCTATTGTATTAGATTTAATGCGGTTTATAATGAAATTCCTGATGATTTAAGGCCATTTAGAAAGTTAGCTTTGCTTAAGTTCCCAGATGGTTTAGTTCCCAGATGGTTTTGATCCGGACATGGCTTATCAATTAAGAGAGAGAGAGAGATCCAGCTACCTTAGAAGAAATGCAGAAAATTTCCGTTAGTGTTGAGGCAAATTTGAATGACAAGAGAGCTAGATTGAAAGTTGAGAAGAGTCTCAATAAAGGAAGAAGCTTCTACCTCAGATCAGGTGCTCCGAAAGGTAGAAAATATAGTTGAAAGGTTAACACTTGATAAGCTTGAACCGCAGATCCGGAATCCTAATTTCCGTGGCCAGCAGCAATTTCAATTCAGGATCAAACAGCGTGAGCAACAAGCACAAGAACCAGCATCACAATAGCATCAAGTAAAGACACCTCTTCAGCAAAATTTTGTTGGTTCCGAATCTGATGATGAAGACAATGTAATAGGAGAAGAAAATCACTTCTTTAGTCCTGATGATATGCCCACCTTTATCACTGAAGATGATGAGTATGCAGAAAGTTCAGTTGTACAGCAGGATGCATATTTTATCTTGGTGTCTAGTCAATTTAATGTCTTAAATTGCTCTACATAAATTATCAATCCGGGTATCATAAACTGACGAAGTGTGGTGCACCATATGTGCTTAGTTAACCTTTTTCTTACTTCGTTGTTTTATAGATTTTATTTTGTTTTGGAGTTTTGTTTTTGTTGGTTTCCTAAAGTGTATAATGCAAATGGAAATCCTATTCTAAGGTCTTAAGAATACTTTTAAAGGACAAGTATGGATAGAGATTTCAAGACAAGGCCTATGTCCCTAATGGTAACTTCCAAAACTTAGCACTTCAAAAGATCTTAAAACATATTATTGATGGAATTAGTACTTAAACAAAAGTGTAAATACGCAGCTACTTCAATCAAAATAAAATGTAATAACCAATCAATGAGCTAGTGACTATGAGACCCAGTATCCTTGCTGCTGTATAAAAAGAAAACTGAAAAAAAGTAAAAACTGAACTTAAAGCAACTCAAAGACTGAAAGCAAAGCAACTAATTCACACTACTTCAACTCTTCTGATTCTTTACCCTTCAGCTCAATCTACCTTATGGGTAGCAATCATGAACAAGTTAAGCAATATGATATCTAAATTGCATAAAGGAAACTAATCACACTACTTCAACTCTTCTGATCCTTTGCCCTTCAGCTCAATCTACCTTATGGGAAGCAATCATGAACAAGTTAAGCAATATGATATCTAAATTGCATAAAGGAAACTAATCACACTACTTTAACTATTCTGATCCTTTACCCTTCAGCTCAATCTACCTTGTGGGAAGCAATCATGAACAAGTTAAGCAATATGATATCTAAATTGCATAAAGAAAACTAATCACACTACTTCAACTCTTCTGATCCTTTACCCTTTAGCTCAATTTACCTTATGGGAAGCAATCATGAACAAGTTAAGCAATATGATATCTAAATTGCATAAAGGAAACTAAACACACTACTTCAACTCTTCTGATCCTTTACCCTTAAGCTCAATCTACCTTATGGGAAGCAATCATGAACAAGTTGAGTAATATGATATCTAAATTGCATGAAAGTAAATGAGCAAAACAAAACTGAAAGAAATAACAATGCTGGAATTAGAACTCAAAAAAAATAAATCAGCAGAAGGACAAGATGATTCTATCATGTCATTAGTCATTAAAAGACTATGTGCATCACTAATCTACAATCAACCGGTTGAACACACTTGCATGAATTAAAATTGCATGAATGAAAAATCTAATCTACCAACTTGAAAGCAATCAAATGACATAATGAAATCAAAGAAAATTACAAAATGAAATCTACTCTACCTTACATTCTAATGTGCTCCATGACATCTACTTCACATCTTCTTCCATGTTGAGAACATCAAAGCTTTATTCAAATTGTTCAAAATTACAAAGTACAACAAAGCTCTCCAAAGCTTTCAAAAGCCATCAAGGGAGAACTACAAACTCACAAGCTAAAAAGACTTAAGAACTCCAAACTCTAAGCTAAAGAGGACTAACTAATGAAGGAGAGAGATATCCTATTTATACAAAAAGATGAGAGCCATCTCATTAATGAGAATCCATGAATCTCTCCCTCTACCTCTAGAGTCCTAATCAAAATAGGAACTGATAAGACACATGTCTTCTTAGAGTTACAATACAATTAGGAGATGTGACACATATCCTCATGATCCCATGATTCTTTCCATTCAAATTCGAATTTGGCCTTGGGGTGCCACATAAGAGTCTTCTAGAAGCCTCCTTTCAACCTACACATGTCAACAATCTCAACTCATTTGTTAAGTATAAGCATATGCACATTATTTTCTAATGTTTAACCACAAATTCACTTAAAAGGCTTAGAAATAATAAAGATTGGAAAAACATAAAGGTGGCCCAATGATAATGAAAGTGGGATGAAAGTGGTGACATAGTAGTGAAATGGAGGTGAAATGGAGGTGATATAGTGGACATAATAGTGAAAGTGTAATGGAAATGAATGACCTTTTCAAGACTCAACATACCCCCCAACTGAAGCTATTGCATGTCCTCATGCAATATATATTACATTAACTCTTTTGATCGTTGAGCTTTGGCTTAACTTTGCATGATATCATTTGATAACTTCATATTTCTGCAAAGTGTTTCACTTGAATTGCAACATGGTTGGTTCTTGTGTTACAACCATTTTTTTTTTTGTTGCCTTCTATTTTGATCTTTGAACTTTGCATAATGATATTTTGATTATTGTTGCAAAGTATATCTTTATTGGATTGCATGATGGTTGGTTCTTCTGTGACAACCATGATTTTGTTTGTATCCAATTTACCCTTTAAGCACTTTTTCAAAAGCCATTGTATGCTCATAATAGCAATGTAATAATTAATATATGTTGGAAGTATGTGAGCTCCTGAATATGATATGGACATGGCAAGATATGAATATGAATGTATTCCCCCCCCCCAACTGATGGTATTGGCAATTTTATGAAATGAGGAAGAGAAATGTTTTTCCAACAATTATCATTCTAGCTTTTTATGGAATTCTATGGTCAAAAGTTAGAAAATGCCGTACCTTCACTTACCCTTTGGAATGGATGAGTTGTATGTGTAGCAGCTGAAAATTTCTGATCATATTCTTCTTCAAGTGGCTAAACAAGAGGAGTCATGGATAGAGAGATAAGATGGCTTTTTATTGCTTCTACTAAAACTTGCTGAATCTGCTCCAAAATGCTGAAAATAATAGTCTTCATGTCTTCAAAACTCATTGGCACAATTCTTACTATGTGAAAAGATGTTCTGATGTCGAACATAGTAGGAAATTGTTGGCTTAGTGGCCATTAATGGATGCCACTAGTCAACACGAGAACTCTCACCATTGATGACAATGAGAGTCAAGATGCCTAAATACATCTTGCTAGGTACGAATGAATTTGCTGATGTCAAGTCACCTAGAAGATCTAACGAACAAGAGACATTAATGTATTCCCATTGTTTGTCAGCATGAGGACTTGTCATTAAGGCATGCAAGCCTCAAGGTGTTTTTACAAAGAATTTAGACTCAAAGGACTATGGACTCAATGATTTGCATTGAAGCAGGGCTTATTTGCGGAATGAAAATGACAGGAAATGGAAGATGAAAATGGAAGATGGCAATGGAGAGTAGAAATGGCAATGGGCAATAAGCATATGAATGACCCTCTTGCTTTTATTTGTGGGTTATGAATGGATAAAAATAGATGGAAAGTGTATGTGAATGTAAATGGAAAATATGGAGTGGAATGAGGTGAATGGTTTATTATGAAGTATGGATGTGATGGAGACAATAGTATCTGAAAGTTTTTCAAGTGTTTGGATCTGATTTTACATCAGCATATTTCCTCTTTGTTGCTGATCATCATTTTATGAAACAAATTGGTCTCTTAGAGAGACACCATTTTCTTGTAGTCATTTGTCCTTCCTCCTGGAACCTGCAAAAAAAACTAATACTTCTTCTGCAATGGAATGTAAAATTATCAAAGGAGAGAGATGGCCAATCTCTCTAGTTATGATATTTACACATAAAACTAAGAATTTGTATTAGTGAAACAAGTTCTCAAAGGAAAAATCAAAAGAATTTATACCTGATTTGAAATTAGTGCCTCAAGTTGATGTTGCTTCTTTTCAGCAATTTATTTCATTATTTGCCATTTCAAACTCAGATGATAGATTTCTCTTTCTGTAGATCTTATTGAGATCTTTCCAATGGTACTTAAATCATCAAAATCTGATTTTGTATGAAAAAGTTAGGTTGATTTGAACAATGAGGTTTTTTCTGGCTGCGGAATTGGAGAACAACTGCGAAATTGGACTTTAGCTGCGAAATGTGCACGGTTCTATAGCTAAAAATCTTGAATACAAAGTTAGCCATTCATTTTTCATCATCAATCCAAAATTAATCAATACCTTCAGAAAAGTGAGCAAATAACTTATTCATTTCATTGATTCAAAATTATTATTTTTTCTTGACATGCAGCGACTTAGTGTGGCGACTCAGTGTGGCGACTTTGTGATAACATTCAACTTGACTTCCCTTTGACTGGGGTATTTTTCATCAAATTTGACCGAATGAATAGGACACCATCTATGTACTGACATTCCCCTAGCTACCCATGTGGCTTGTTTTGCTTGATGACACCTGCAACCTAGAGTTTAACAAAACAGCTGCGGAAAGTTGAGCCAGCTACGGAAAGTTGAATCAGCTGCGGAAAGTGGCTTGTTTCCGCAGTTAATGAAAACATAGCGTAGAATGTACTGTGAAATGGAGTGGCTGTGTGCGTGGAAGAGAAAGAAAAATGTGGAGGGTTGAAGGCTTATGTGAGCATGGTGGTAATGAAGTCGTAGTCAAATTAACCACGATCCATAATCACAAATAGAGTGTGAGAATATTTCCAACCTTGAGTTAAACGTGGAGGAAAGAGGATTCATGTATTCCACCCAAAGTGATGCATGCCTTCCACCCAAGTACAACACATGGAAATTTGAATGCAGTAATTACTCCGACTATGCCAAGAGGATTCTTAGAGGCCAAGATGCTGTGAAGAGCGGATAGAAAAGTAATGCAGAGTTTTTGGCTGAAAATATGATCAAATTGCCAAGCACGTCAAATTAAACACGTACACAAAACATGTTAATGAAGACAAGATCCATGAGTAGCAGCACTGTGCCGATATTTTAGCAAGTAAAACGCCGAGTCATAGGAATAACTGTTGGAGAAGTGCCGTATTTGTTTACACGTCTTTATTGCTGGCCGTGAAACTGAAACACAGTCACACGTTGCATGGGACTGTTAGGTATTAAAGACATGTAATTAAGCTTGAATAACAACACATGGTTGATTCCTATTTGGATTTCTCTTCCTCAGGCATGTGGAATTGAAACACACATCAAACTATCAGTTAATTAACTCAAATTCCGTTTTTCTTCACGCGGCGGCAAAAAAGAGGCTCCAAAGAACCGAGGATTTCTCCCAGACCGCCACAAATTTCTTCAAACGGTTTCTGGGTTATCTAATTAACCCACCTGAAAAAAAAACCATGTTTTATTTTCTTGAAATTCGTCTCTGTTTGGGCAAATCGAACGTTTGAAGTTAGACGTTTTTCTGTTGTTCACGTTTTTCCTGAGTTAATTTTTCTTTTTATGCTGTTCTGCATTCGGCCTGTAGAATTTCGAATTAACGGTTGGATGCATTCTCATACATGTTGGGCAACACATAAGGCCACATTGCATTCTTTGGAAGACACGGCAGAGGCACTTAATACCCCTTTGAAGCATGACGCTTATTCAGTGATCGAGTTTTTGTTGTATCTACAGACGATGGAGTTTGTCGTTCTTCCTCTGATTTTGTTTAATGTTAAGTAATAGCTCAAACAAAAAAACAACAGCCCCTTTTATAGCAATTTGTGAGCCCCGCAAACCCAAAATAATGGTGATTTTAATAGGGTGTTCCAGTGGCTAATTTTCATCATCATGGCCCAATTCGTTCCCTCTTTTTTTTTTTCTCACATATACAATGCATTTTTTTTTATGTTGCAGGTTTATTTAAGGTCAAAGCTTGAACAGGGAGGCATATTTCTTGTTAAGCCCATAGTGGAAGCTAGGATTGTTTTTCTCTTTTCTTCTTCTCTGAAATTGTAAAATTTTATAAAAAGGATTAATGATTTTCAATTTCAGGCAGCAAATACTTCAAGAAAAACATGTTAAAAACAGGACTTTGACTGAGGTCTTAGGTTAGTTTTTCATTGATCTGCGTTGGGTGACTAGGATAGGATCTATGTCGGGACGATTCTGGAGATGCCCATGTGGTCTATTTCTTTATTGGGCGCTTGTAACCTGCTAAACCTTGAAACAGCTACGGAATTCTTAGCTAGTTGCGGAATCAGGACAGTTTCCGTAGCTAAGTTGCAAAACCTTATTAAAACAAGATACAATGTTTTGAAGACCACTACAAAGCATAACCAGATAATTTTGGACAATTTGAACCTATCAAAGCAGTTGAGTTTCATTTTTTTCAATTTTTTTTTTTTTATTGAATCAATTGAAATGTTGAAGTTTATTTTGTCTCATTTTTTTTTCTTTTTTTTTTTTTTTACATAACAATTCTTTTTCTGATCCTCCAGATCACACAAAGTGCAGGAGGAGAGCATACTCAAGAATTATTATTTCTTTTTATTTTTTTACTTAACAATCCTTTTTCTGATCCTCCAGATCACACGAAGTGCAAGAGGAGAGCATACTCAAGAATTGTTAATTTTTTTTTTAGATGTAAGAAGTAAGGTCTCCTAATTACACTTCCTCGGCAACGGCGCCAAAATGTCTAGTCAATTTAATGTCTTAAATTGCTCTACATAAATTATCAATCCGGGTATCGTAAACTGATGAAGTGTGGTGCACCATATGTGCTTAGTTAACCTTTTTCTTACTTCGTTGTTTTATAGATTTTATTTTGTTTTGGAGTTTTGTTTTTGTTGGTTTCCTAAAGTGTCTAATGCAAATGGAAATCCTATTCTAAGGTCTTAAGAATACTTTTAAAGGACAAGTATGGATAGAGATTTCAAGACAAGGCCTATGTCCCTAATGGTAACTTCCAAAACTTAGCACTTCAAAAGATCTTAAAACATGTTATTGATGGAATTAGTACTTAAACAAAAGTGTAAATATGCAGCTACTTCAATCAAAATAAAATGTAATAACCAATCAATGAGCTAGTGACTATGAGACCCAGTATCCTTGCTGCGGTATAAAAAGAAAACTGAAAAAAAAAAGTAAAAATTGAACTTAAAGCAGTTCTCAAAGACTGAAAGCAAAGCAACTAATTCACACTACTTCAACTCTTCTGATCCTTTACCCTTCCGCTCAATCTACCTTATGGGAAGCAATCATGAACAAGTTAAGAAATATGATATCTAAATTGCATAAAGGAAACTAATCACACTACTTCAACTCTTTTGATCCTTTACCCTTCAACTCAATCTACCTTATGGGAAGCAATCATGAACAAGTTAAGCAATATGATATCTAAATTGCATAAAGGAAACTAATCACACTACTTCAACTCTTCTGATCCTTTACCCTTCAGCTCAATCTACCTTGTGGGAAGCAATCATGAACAAGTTAAGCAATATGATATCTAAATTGCATAAAGAAAACTAATCACATTACTTCAACTCTTCTGATCCTTTACCCTTCAGCTCAATCTACCTTGTGGGAAGCAATCATGAACAAGTTAAGCAATATGATATCTAAATTGCATAAAGGAAACTAATCACACTACTTCAACTCTTCTGATCCTTTACCCTTCAGCTCAATCTACCTTATGGGAAGCAATCATGAACAAGTTGAGTAATATGATATCTAAATTGCATGAAAGTAAATGAGCAAAACAAAATTGAAAGAAATAACAATGCTGGAATTAGAACTCAAAAAAAAAAATCAGTAGAAGGACAAGATGATTCTATCATGTCATTAGTCATTAAAAGGCTATGTGCATCACTAATCTACATTCAACCGGTTGAACACACTTGCATGAATTAAAATTGCATGAATGAAAAATCTAATCTACCAACTTGACAGCAATTAAATGACATAATGAAATCAAAGAAAATTAAAAAATGAAATCTACTCTACCTTACATTCTACTGTGCTCCGTGACATCTACTTCACATCTCCTTCCATGTTGAGAACATCAAAGCTTTATTCAAATTCTTCAAAATTACAAAGTACAACAAAGCTCTCCAAAGCTTTCAAAAGCCATCAAGGGAGAACTACAAACTCACAAGCTAAAAAGACTTAAGAACTGCAAACTCTAAGCTAAAGAGGATTAACTAATGAAGGAGAGAGATCTCCTATTTATATAAAAAGATGAGAGCCATCTCATTAATGAGAATCCATGAATCTCTCCCTCTACCTCTAGAGTCCTAATCAAAATAGGAACTGATAAGACACATGTCTTCTTAGAGTTACAATACAATTAGGAGATGTGACACATATCCTCATGATCCCATGATTCTTTCCACTCAAATTCGAATTTGGCTTTGGGGTGCCACATAAGAGTCTTCTAGAAGCCTCCTTTCAACCTACACATGTCAACAATCTCAACCCATTTGTTAAGTATAAGAATATGCACATTATTTTCTAATGTTTAACCACAAATTCACTTAAAAGGCTTAGAAATAATAAAGATTGGAAAAACATAAAGGTGGCCCAATGATAATGAAAGTGGGATGAATGTGGTGACATAGTAGTGAAATGGAGGTGAAATGGAGGTGATATAATGGACATAATAGTGAAAGTGTAATGGAAATGAATGACATTTTCAAGACTCAACACTTGGCAAATGAAACAGCTCTTGAAGAGGATTCAGATGAGTATCAGAGAGGTTATATGCATGCTTTGTCCACCCAACAGTGTCAGTATTCACTAAGAAACATAAATGTACCCATCAATCCAATCAAGAAGAGAAAGGAAGTTCCAGCATCTAAGAATGAGCCACCTGTTGTACCAAATAAAGGAAAAGAAGTTGTTGATCCTACTCCTAGAAAATCTCCACCAGAAAATGAAAGAGTCAATCAGCCAATTGTATCAAAAGATAAAGCTAAAAAGAAAGATGTTCCAGCCAAAGAGGTAGAAAATACTTCTGCTTTTAGTTTAGAAAATGAAATTTCTAAATTAAAGGTATCCATTCCCTTGACTGAACTGATGAGGAACAACAGTTATAGAGGTCAAGTCTCCAAAATTTTGAATTTTGATCCAATGTCTGATATGGTGAGTGTGGAAGATGATCAACCTGAACTAATTTTTGGACCAGCATTGAATGGTGAGTCTCCAAACAGTGATGTGCCTCCTTTTTATATCAGTTTGAGAGTGCATGAGTTTGTGTTGCATAATGCTATGTTTGATTCCGATGCCTCCCACAATCTTATGCCGAAAGCTATCATGGAGAAGTTGGGTTTGGACATCACTAGGAAATACCATGATCTTTATTCATTTGATTCTAGCAGGGTGAGATGTATTGGGCTCATTAAAGACTTGGTGGTCAGTTTGGATCAGATTCTGGCTAAAAATGTGTTGATGGATGTGGTGGTGGTGGATATACCTCCTAGATTTGGCATGCTTCTTTCCAGATCTTGGGGAGAAAAGATTAAAGGAACAATGCAACTTGATTTCTCCTACGCAACGTTTCCTGTGTTTGGCCAAACGAGAAAACTTTATCGGGAGCAAAAAATGAAATACATGATTACAAGCAAGGAGAAACCAATTAATCATCCGATTAATTATTTACATACAGATTTGGAGTCTTTTGTTTTGTATTCAGATAGTTTCAATGAGATTGATAGTCAGTTAGTTGCAGCAGATGATATTCCAGAAATAGCAGAGAATTTCAGAGAATTTTTGAAGAAAGAAAGTCAAGAATAGGACAATACCATTCAGTGATCAGGAAAAGATAATGGACAACAAGCAGAAAAATTACAGCAATCAGAGTTTCAGCACTTAGAAGAAGAGGAAGATGGTCTGTGGACCATGGATTTCAATGGAGCAGTGGGAAATGATGGTGCTAGAATTGGTATTTGGGTATGCAGTCCTTTTTCTGCTTCGAACAAAGTGCCTAGTAATGTGCGGGTATGTTCTTACAAGCTTGCTTTCGATTGCTCAAACTTTGATTGCTGGCCTAAAAATTCTAAGAAAGCTGAATGCTAAGAGGATTGTTGTATATGGCGATTCCAAATTTGTGATTAAGCAAGTTAAAGGTGAATATCAAGCAAAGCATCCTTGGATGCGGGCATACCGAATGTTTTTCTAGACATCTTGAAGTTGTTTTCAGATTACACCTTGACATGTGTGCCTCGTATTCAAAATAGTATTGCAGATGCACTTTCTAAGGCAGTGAGTAATTTGAAGATTCATATGAACTCAAGTAATAAATTTGAAATCCATGTGAAACATCGTCCGACTGTCCCAGACAATCAGAGATATTGGCAAGTTTTCCAAGATGATGAGGAGATTGATGATTTTCTGCAAAACAAAGGTATGTTCGAAGATACCTCAATTGATGTAGAACATGATGATGGTAAATATGATGCGCAGATCAATCAAATGGAAGTGTTGCAGCTAAAGGATAATGTAATTCCTAAAGGCTTGATACCTTTATAAGAACTCTTTGATCATGATGACATAGCCTGCAAACCAACATTGGAGCCAACAGAGAAAGGAGTTGAAGAGGTGAATATTGGAACAGCTGAAAATCCGAAGATGGTAACGCTGTCCAAAGCATTGCCACAAAAGGTAAAGGCCAAATATATCAGTTTGTTGTCATCCTTTGCTGATGTGTTTTCTTGGGACTATTCCGAATTGAAGACATATGATACCAATATAATTCAGCACACAATTCCTATTAAGCCTAATCAGAAACCTTTCAGACATAAGTTAAGAAGGCTTAATCCAAAATTGATGCCATCAATTGAGAAGGAGGTAAACAGGTTGTACAAATTAGGAATCATTGTTCCCATCAGATTTTCCAATCGGATATCTAATTTGGTGCCCGTACAAAAGAAGACAAGTGAGATTCATTTGTGCATTGATTTTTGGAATCTCAACAAAGTTTCATTGAAGGATAATTATCCGCTGCCAAAAATGGATCACATACTTCAGCGAGTAGTTGGAGCATCTCGTATGTCACTACTCGATGGTTATTTTGGATATAACCAAATTTTGGTCCATGAAGATGACCGAGACAAAACAGTGTTCACCACTCTGTGGGGGACTTTTCATTACGCTAAAATGCCTTTCGGTTTGAAGAACGCAAGTGCCACATTTCAGCGGGCAATGGATATGGCTTTCGAAAATGAGAATGCTATTTTCTTAGTGGCGTACCTTGATGATTTGATGGTGTTTTATAATTGAAATGAAGAACACATGTATCATTTGAAAATTGTCTTTCAAAAATGCAGAAAATATGGTGTGTCGCTGAATCTGAAGAAGAGCTTGTTCACCATGGATGAAGGCAAACTACTTGGACACATCATATCAAAAGATGGCATTCGTATTGATCCAGCATGTGTAGAAGCGATTCAGCAAATTTATCTTCCCCGGAACAAGAAGGAGATTCAATCATTGAATGGTAAGATGAATTTTCTACGCCGCTTTGTACCTAATCTTGCTGAACACCTAAGAGAAATTACAAACATGCTTAAGAAGGACAGCCAAGTGAAGTGGACCGAAGAGGCTATAAAATATTTCATTCTAGTAAAATTGGCTCTTTCTTCAGCTCCGGTTCTAATCAACCCGGATTACACTCAGGATTTTATATTGTTTTCATTTGCTTCGGAGCATACTATGGCAGTTGTATTAATGCAGAAAAAAGATGAGCATGAAAGACCCATTGCTTTCTTCAGCTGAACTATAAGAGATGTTGCTTTGAAATACAAAATTATTGAGAAGCAAGCCCTTGCACTTGTAAAAGCATTGAAAGATTTTCGCATATATATTCTACATTCCCATATTTTGGCTTATGTTCCTAATGCTGCTGTCAAAGATATTTTGGTCCAAACAGATCTAGAAGGAAGATGTGGCAAGTGGATTGTAGCTTTGCTGGAGTATGATGTTGAGATAAAGCCCACAAAGCTTGTTAAAGGATAGGGATTGGCAAAGTTAATGGCTGAATCAAATCTACACGTCTTGGACATAAATTTGATTGCTGCTATGTCCGATGAAAATGAGGAAGGTTCGTTAATTCAGGTAGCTAAAATCTTTGTTCTTTCTCCGTGGTATTCAAATATCATATATGTTCTTAAGAATTTGTCCTCGCCACCTGGTATGGCTAGAAACAAAGATAGAACTCTTAAGTTAAAAGATGCTAAGTTTTGTATTTTCAATTTTGCACTTTATTGGAAAGATCTCGGTGGTGTTTTGTTAAATTGTTTGGTGGAAGAAGAAGCGAAGCAGGTCATCGAGGATTCCCATAAAGAAGATTGTGGCAGTCACCTTTTTTGGAAAACAATGGCAAATAAAATTCTGAGAGGTAGATATTATCGGCCGACATTGTTTGCCGATGTGTTCAAGACTATCAAGAGTTGTCATAACTATCAGATTTTTGAAGGAAGATAGAAATTACAGCCTTTGCCGCTTAAGCCCATTGAGGTGAGTGCTCCTTTTTAGCAGTGGGGGTTGGATTTCATTGGTGAAATTCATCCTGCTTCTTCAAGTCAACATAGATGGATCCTCACAGCGACAGATTATTTCACAAAGTGGATCGAAGCAATTCCCACCAGGCAAGCTACGGATGCGGTAATAATTTCCTTCCTTGAGAATAATATTTTGTCTCATTTTGGTTGCCCGAATAAGTTAATCACTGATAACGCAGAAGATTTCAAATCAAAAAGGATGGTTGAGTTTTGTAATAAATATCACATTACTTTGGGGCACTCAACCGCCTATCATCCACAAGGCAATGGATTGGTAGAGTCTTCCAACAAATCTTTGGTTAACATCACTAAAAAGTTGCTAGAAATGAACAAGAAGAGTTGGCATAAGAAGTTGGTCCATGCACTTTGGGCAGATCGAGTGAGTTAGAAGAAATCCATTGGTATTTCCCCTTTTGAGCTAGTTTATGGAGTTGATACAATGTTTCCTACCTCTCTCGTAGCTCCGGTAGTCAAACTTCTTCAGGAGGCTGGTAGTGAAGATGATCCAATGTAGAGAAGACTAAATCAAATGATCCATTTGCAGCCATTTGGGAAGAAGTTTCTCAAAACACATTCAAGTTGCAGGAGAGAATTAAAAGTATTTATGACATAAAAACAAAGGCGTACAAATTTCAGTTGGATAAAGTGGTGCTGAAGTCGGATGCAAGGAATGAGGAAAAGGGCAAGCACGGTAAGTTTGAAAATCTCTGGAAAGGTCCTTTTAAGATTGCAGCATATCGAGGTCAGAATTCTTTTCTTCTGAAGGAGATGAACGGGAAAGATTGTCTAGGAGGGTCGGTCAATGGTCGGCTGCTCAAGCGGTATCATTTCTGAGTTATTTCTGTTGTTTACATTGTCATTGTAAATACCATTTTTATTTTAGTTTCATTGCAAGTGTGTGCTGTGATATTTTCTTCAGTCTGGGGCCCGAAGTGAAGGCTATAATTCTGAAGAAAGATTTTAGTTTTGAGTTTAGTTTGTCGAGTCAGTTTTTCAGTCATTTCAGTTTCACTCGGTTTGAGTCAGGTTTCAATAAATGAGTCAAAGTCTTGTGTTTTTTGTCGAAATAATGACTCCATAGCCCAATGGATGAAGGCACTGTCTAGCTCTTCTAGAGATCTGCCATTCTTGGCACCTCCCAGGAGCTACCATCCCCATTGGAGCCAATGTTAGAGTCGGTCTTTACATCCCTCCGTCAGAGATCAGTTCTCTTATTGCATTTCATTTTTAGGTGTCTCATTCAATTCTTTTATTTGCATTCTGCTAGGGGCATGCCATAATCTAACGGGAGGGTCTTGTTATTACCCCTCATGCCTTATACCTGCGGGCTCAGGTCTTTTAATAAAGCTTTTAAAGTCACTTAGAGTCCTATTTTAGTCTTTTGATCAGCAGAGTCATTTCAGTCACTAGGTCTAGGGTTTCACAAATTGTGTCTTCAAAGTGTCCAATAATGCCAGTAGGCTAGAGGGAGGTTTTATTTCACAAAATTTTATCGTCATATGGACGGATTATGACTTTTCTTCAAAACTCTGTTTTGAATAAAATTCGTCCTTTCATTTTTTAATAAATTTCCATGTAATTTTCAAAAAAAATTTAGTTGTTGAAATTTCCAGGCGTAGCCTTGGTCTTCCTTTGTCAAGACATGCCACTATTCCTACAAAAATAGCCAAAAGATTCATTATTCAAGTCAGATAATCAAAGAAGAAATAGAAGAACAGGGTTTCTATTAAAGTGAAAAAGTGCCAAAAACTAAAACATTACAAAGATGGTTTTTTGAGAACAAAAAATCAAAGCCATGTCTTTATAAAGATATTTTTGTGTGTATAATGTCATTTGCATCCAAGAAGATCAAGGAAAGTCGAAGTTAGTGGTGAGAAGGCGGTTTTCAAATCCAATACTGTGTTTATTGGTTGTGCGGCGCATTGGGTTAGAGCGCAGTGCACATAGGTTGCGTGACGCATTGGGACTCCTACCACAGTGCTTTTCTCCACTGGCACAACACATCCACGAGGCGTGGCGCACAGAACCTCCAAGACAAAAATCATTGTGGCTTCAATAAAAATTAAACCCATCATTCCCTTAGACATGTTCATTGCTTGAAACATCCATTTCTATGCCAAGAGGTCAAAGGATATCGACTTAAGGGTTAGAGGAACGAATTTTGTGTTTGAAGGGCCGAGACTGTGCATTGAAGGGCCGCGTGGCGCATAGGAGGAGGTCGCGGTGCACACAGGCCGTGCGGCGCACAAGGTTTGTGCGTGGCGCACAGAGCCTACAAGCCAGTTTTATGCCGCTTCTGTCATCAAAACTCACAAAAACGCCATTTTTTCTGCTCCAAGTAAGTTCAAGCGTGCTTCTATTGAATTTAACTTGTGTTGGGTGTTGTTTGGATGGAGAATTCAAAGGTTTGAAAGTTTGATAATATAAACCCTATGTGTATATCAAAAGCTGCTCCTTTGGGGTTTTAAATTTGGTGAGTTTAAATTATGATGGTGGTGCCAACTCCCCTTTCCCACCTGTGATCTTTTCCCATGCCCCAACCGCCCAAACAACTCTTATCCCAGCTTCCCATTTTCCCTATTCTACAATCATATCAATCCCTATCATCATTCTCCCTCTCCTATATCATTTATCACTATATCATTCCCATATCATTCCCAAATCCCTACATCCCTAAAAGTGACTATTTGCACATTTCTTCACTTGACAAACTCCATCATCCGCTTTTCCCACTGTCCCATATTCCTCACAGTCCCATTTCCCTTTGGCACATTCGGCATTGAAAACACATCACCTATTTCTCTTTGTCAAACCAATCAAACATACACATTGCAGCACCATGACAGAGACAGATTCATCATATGAGAAAGAATATGAGAAAAACAGTGACTCAACCACTAAGCTTAATGTGCCGAGAATGCCTCGAAATGGTGGCAGACATGTCAGAGAAGAGCCTATTTCCTTAACTCAATTGCAGGCCTGCTCTCTTGCAATGAGATGTTTTCAGCAACTGTCATGCTTTCAGTATTGTGAGATGATTGCTCAGATCCAACATCATCAGGAGTTAGTTTGGTTATTTGTTTTACGCTTGCATGACAGTCATGTTACTATTGCTAGAGTAAACTTCACCTTGACACTAGAAACCATCTCTCAAGCCACCGGGATACCGAATATAGGGGTAAGTTGTTTGAGTACCTAGATTTCAGTTCGTTGTTTAGAATTAATTCAAACAACTCCTAGAATGATGAGCTTGACCCCTAGAGGCAAGGGAATAGGTTTGGCTTGTCTATATTATGTAATTTCTAAGTAATTTTTAGGGTTGGACACTTGGGATTGCTTGGCACTCTATTGTACATTTCATTTATGCAATTTTGGCAAAGGAAAGACCAGGGTTTTGCAGCACTTGTTGGGATCCATGTGGCTCTATGTTTTGATGGTGTGTTTCTCTATGTATTTGTAAGTTCATTGATGTTTATGTGTATCATTTTCCCTTCTCTTGTCTTCCGCAATTAAACAAATGAGTGATTAAGGTAGAATTCATTGGACTGCTATGCTCTGCCTTCAAATTTTGTTTAATTCTACATGTTTTCATCTGTTTGAGGAGGAATCTTGAGACCCCCTTGCCCTCCTTAGCTCCTTACTGCTCTGATCCATCCATTCATTCAATCCAAAGCATTAAAACGATTGCCTTCCTTTCTCCAATCAGAACTCTGCAAAAACTAGGCCTCATCCTCGAACCCAAAATTTGCCTGTCCCTTTTTTCCAAAAAAACCCCCAAAAACTCAAAACAAAACTTTGCACTTTCATACCTAGCCTAAGATCAGTTGTTAAATCAGTCATCTCAAGCCCCATCGATTATATTTCGCTGAGACTGACCCAGAGAGAGTCCTTTCCTGTCCTTGTAGGGCTAGCTACGAGGCTGAGCATGGTTTGATGTGGACCTAGAACCTTGCCTTTTCATCCTAAGGCAAATCTAGGCTCTAACAGAGGTATTAAAATAAGTATTTGGTAAAACTAGGGATATCTACTAAAATAGGCATGAAGTAGTATTGACTATTTAGTAATAGAAAGAAAAGGGTATTCTAAATCGTGAACACGCTGATGGTTGTTTATCTCACCACTTGAAAGGATGTTACGATTTCAATGAACCACATGATGGAGAAGATTATACACTAGTAGTACTTTTTTGCAACATTTGAAATCAGTTGTGAATGGAGAGGAATTTGCAAAGGTTTTTTTGCGAGGGTCAAGGGTTTCTAGGCTTTGATAGTTTATCAAAAAGATGGGATGAGGAGGAGTTATCCAATGCAATGTGATCAGAGGAGGTCGATTAAGTTGTAGGTTTGGACGTGGTGAAGATGCTAAAGGTTGCAAGGTTTGTTCTGGTAGCTGGAAAGGACAATGACAATTGTTCTTTGCCGAGGAAGAGCATATTAGACTCCTCTTCCTTGGCAAGAGATATACACAACAAGGGGGGACTTTTAAATGCATTTGCACCTTTCGACACCATCGTCGATGACATTTTATCATGAATAGGTTGTCGTGTTGGTTAGTTGGTGTTGCGGCATAATATGATGGAGACAATTAGGAAATCTACTTTCACTACGGAAAAGCGGAAAACGAGAAGTTAAATTTTTTTGCAAGGAAATTATGAATACATTATCACATTAGTTTACTGGTTGTGATTTATTAATATGATCATGGTGGGTCATACTTTGTAAGCTAAATGCTATGACTCTTGATAGGATATTATTAGAGATACCGGAGGAGAGACCTATTGGGCTCAAGGGTTAAGGAAGGATTTTGACTTCAATATCAAACCATCAACTATATCCTAAACATTTGTGCCATCATGGAGGAAGGGAGACATTTGTCTTCAAAATTATTCTTCTACTTTGTAGGTTTCTCAAAGTTGTTTGATGTTATCTTGAGGGATGCATTGTTCCATGGATGAAAGTGGCATTTTAAAGATTTTGTTTACTGTTATTATATGTCTATTAGTTTCTATAGGACATTTTTCTTCTTCCTTGTTCCCATTGAAAGTGGCAAAGTCTGCGCTTTATAATGCCCCAATATTGTTTTGCATTTACCCAAATCCACTTCCCTATTTTGTTTGCAGAGGCAATTTTGACTTGGTCCAAATGATTTGTTTCCACAAAATATGAGATTTCCTTCCGATTTTTAACATTTACTATTGATTTTTTGTCCATTTTGGGATGAGGCCACTCACTAAATATCCTCAATGAAAATAACGCACGAACCTTGATGAAGCACTAAAATAAAAGTCCCTTGTTCATTCGTAAAAATCGTCGAGTTTCACTTCGAACAAAACAAAATATTGATAAATACTAAACTACCCACATAAATGGCATTGAGATTTATTAAAATTTACTCCAAGTCTAAGTTTTTGACTCCTTCTCGAGTTGGAAAAACCACTGGCGATATCAAGTTGGTAAAATAAAGTAGGATCTGTTATCCAAAATCCTAGCGTAGTTCCCTGAATCCCTAATGTGGCTGATACTTTGATTATTTCAACTGATATATTGATCCTTAGTATCATGGCTAGCTATGACAACTTGATTTATTGATTGAGCTGATTTGATCTTAGGGTTAATTGTGGCATCCAAATTTGAATCCTTGATCCATTTATCGTTTGTAGAAAAACCACGAGTTCATTGAAACCATCAAGAAAACATGGAAAATTCATCATGTTATTCCACTCCAACATAATTATATTATCTAGCATTATAAAACATATAAATTTATATAAAATATGTATCAATTTTTACGAGGAAAATCTACTCGAAAGGATCACAACCTATGAGCTCGACAATGAAGTCTAACCCCAATAACATCAAGATAATTAAACATGTGAATTTTTAATAGAAAATGTGTTTTAACAATGGGAACTCAACTAACTAGGATGACCCTTAAGACTATGTATTTTTACCATTCACTTTGAAATTTGAGAAAAATAATTTTAACTTTATAAAATTACTACCATTATAAATGAAATATTTATATCAAACTCATTTTTGCATTAAAATAAAACTTTTATTAACTTAAAATTAAAAAATTTGTATTACCAAATTCCACCAACAACCAGAAGCAACATGCAAACAAAAAAATATCAGAAATAGTAAGTACTCAAACAGTAAAGAAAAGCAATAAATGTAAAAGACACTCATACCGATGAGAACACATTTAACATAATATCAATGAATTTTAAGGTTAAAGACTTACATTAGTGTAAGACTTAGCGTAGGTATTAGATAGAGCCACATTCCACCGAGGGAGTCTTATGCCTACCATATACCTTATCTTTTTAGTTTCAATAACAATCTCTTTCTTCTGGAGCATTCCACACACTCCAATAGCAAGCACACTTTCGAGGGATGGAATCCCATTACTACACTCCAATAGTGAGAACACTTCGGAGGGATCGAATCTTGTTACTTGAGTTCAATGTAAGAATTCTTTGAATCACAATTATCATCCACTTCCTTGTCGGAGCTTGATTCTATAATGTTGTTGGAAGTTGTTCAAAGAAGAAATTTTAAAGAATTTATTCTTGTATTGCGAGAGTTTATTTCTTTTCATGGTCGACATCATTTTGTCCAGCTAGTTGTGAATGCAATTTTACAAGATCTAGGTTTTTTAGTGAGGGTTTAGGGTTTTGGTGGTAATTTTGGAGAATAATGTTTATATCATGTAGAGCATTATGAATGCCTTTGATTTGGCTTCAGTTGAAGTTTTGGTAGCTTTGTTAAGGTTTTGTAGGCTTGTTTTCTTTGTGAGCTTTTGTTGGATGCAAACAATTTATTCTCGATTTGTTTAACATTGGGTTTATTTAGCTATATTTATCGAGTTGCATTTGGAATTTACATTGAAATCAAGGAAATGGAGGCTTAGTGGTAGTGAAGGGAAATATGCAACCAGGAAGAAGGAGAAAGTAGGGTTTATTTTATTTTTGCTGGAACCTCTTTTTGTTGTTGATCTCATTTGTTTATTGGTAGGGATGATGTAGGTGCTTGTGATAGCACTAGTTGAGACAGGCCAATGGGGTTGTGGTTTAGGAATGATGATATTCCCATGCCAGGCTACCCCGTGGATTTACTTCCCTTAGAGGTGCAAATTAGTTGTTAGGGCCAAGATTAAGGTGCGACAAGTTAGCCAACAAAGAGAACCCCCTTGTGCGACAAGTTAGCCAAATGGAATTCATTTGTTGTCAATTAATTGAACTTTTGTTTGTGGTTAGTTGTTTAACTAACCTACGGGTATTTTTTACCACATCCGATTGTTGGGTGGCGGAGGTCCTGCGTAAGGGTTTTGGGGTAGAAAGCCCAAGAAGTAGGATTTAAACATTGTAAAAATTCTGAAATATGCAGAGCGCGAAGTATAATAGATTGAGTCAAAGGGTAGTCCGACCGATAATAATAAAAAGTAATGTAATTAGAGTTTGCCTGCGCAGGGATCGCGAGCTAGGGAAGGATATAAATAGAGCGCGGTTCTATGAGGGAAAGTCAATTCTTTTGGAGTATGAAATGTAATGGGTTCTTGAAGAAGAGAGTCTAGAAGCATCCATAAGTCTGAGTCGAGGGTTGGGTAGTAGGTAGAGGCTCTGCAGCTGTGTGCATAGAGGCCTGGAATGTCTGTAGCTATGTGCATGGACCCCTACAGCTAAGTGCGCAGGGTAGGTCTAGATGTATTGGTGAAGAGGAATAATAAAGATAAGTTTGTTTCTGTAATTTTGTGTTATCGCGTATCTATCTTTATGGTTTACTTTTCTATATTTGGTTAATGCGAATGTGATGAATGTATACAAATCTGGGTTCCTTTTAAATGCGGAATCAGTATGTTGATTAATGTTTGCTTAAAGGCCTTGTTGAATAATTCTGAATCATAATCAAGTAGAATAGCACACTAGTAAGAAAGATATAATCATTCTGGATCGATGCAAAGACCGAGCAACGCGGAGTTGTATACCAGTGTGCAAACACTCGAGTACACATCTAGACATCCCTAGGGTGTGGAAACCTGGTTCCAACACCCTCCCTTACTACCTCAGGTGAGACCTTAGTCCGTGCTCCGCGTGCTGTTTCTGAAAGGGCTAGTAGCTACGGGATTTGCTTGGCTAAATAACTCTTCCAAACCTAGGTCAGGACCAAACAAGCCAACAAATGGTTCCGTTGCTGGGACCAAGATCTGCCTAAGGGGTGTTTAGGTGTGGAATGCAGGGACCCTATAGAGAAAGAACATTGAAAATTCAAGAGTATCAGGGACAGTAATATATCAAGTGTAGTGATGGTGAGCACAATTTAGTTACCCGTATTTGAGGCAGCTGGAGGCGAAGACCAAGAAGAATTTTGGTTTGTGCTAACATCAGTATGGAATGTGTAGCAAGTCGCAGATGATAACATAAAGAAAGCCATATTAGTCAGTGCACTGAAGGACCGAGCGCTAACAGGGTACATGAAGTATTAAAGAATCAACCCAATGGCAGGGATAGCGGATATCCATACTGAATTGAAAAAGCAGTTTAGCCAGCCAAAAACAAAAGCGTAGTCAGTCGTAGGATTCAAAGAGATCACGATGAGTCCTGGCGAGACTCTGTGGGATCTAGATTAGAGGTTGAAAAGAACCATTCGCGAGGCCAACATGACCCTAACGGATGCATAACACTGCGCTTGGTTCATCACATCATTAACGCCATATCTGAAGCCAACTTTGTCACAACAGAAGATCTCAACCCAAGCGGAAGCGCTGGAAGCAGTAATGCGGCTACACAAAACCCCCGTATAGGACCCAGGGTTGGGAGTTTAGCGAATCCAAGCGCAGGTCCAAAATTTTTCTTTGGAGATATAAAAGTTAAAACATGACTAGACGTTGTGTTCAGAAATCCGGGAGGAAGTATGGTGCATAAAGTGCAGAAGCCAGGGACACAATAAGGATCATTGTCCAGTCTCGGTGAATTTTGTGGTCACAGGGGGACCGACACCATTGCAAACAGAGGCACAGACAGGGCCGAGTGCGATCGCCCTGCTCTGGTGCGCAATCTGTCAGGTAGGAGGAAAGCACAACACAGATAATTGTCATCTATTACCAAAATACAACCAGACCCCCCAGCGGCTCTTTTGCAACTTTTGTAGATTGGTGGGTCACGAATAAAGGGATTGCCTTAGTTATCGAATGTTGATGGACCAAGCACCTGCCTACAAAATGCAGACTGAGGGGTGAGGTCAGGGTCTAGCTGCGGAATTTGGGCTCGGTGGGTTCCTAGAACGGGGAAGAATGGGACTAGGAAGGGGTCGCGGGTAGCTAATCTGTTACAACTATGGAGGACCGAGGCATTATGCGCAAGCTTGTACCAATCCAACTCGAATATCATGTTCGTATTGTGAGCAATTCGATCATGAGCTACTAGATTGGCCCATGCTGATAGCACAGATTCGTGAAAAGAAGGTAGTGCCTCCTAGAACAACGTAAAATGTGTAGATGATGAGATACAGACCCCGCGACTATGAACCCACGGTCAACAGGATATTGTGACATGATGCAACCACAAGAAAGGTCAATGGGAAGACTAATATGGAAGCTAAGGAAAGCTTCACGGATGTCTCTACTCGAGGTAGTAGGGATCCACCTGAGCCAACTCGGGATCCCTCGATGATGACTACCTTCTTAGAGACATGCCTAAAACTGCTTCACGACAATCGAGCAGTTAGAGGGTTACAGGAAGTGATTAAAAGATGCACAGGGTGGGGTGAACGTCACACAGTCTGGAAAATAGGAGGACATGCATCGCAGACGAGTCGGGAAATGTGGCTAATAGTGCAGATTGGTGACTATGAGATGGATCGGGTCATTTTGGACCTAGGTTCTAATGCAAACATACTGCCTAAATAGAATTGGGAACGCATGGGTAAGCCTACACTACAATGGTCTCCTATCCAATTGTGGCTGGCCAACCAACAGAAGATATTACCCATTGGAAGGCTGCAAGGTATTACAATAGACATTGATGGTGTAAGTACCCAGATGGATTTTGAAGTTATTGAAATCATGGACGAACATATTCCGTATCCTGCGTTGGTAGGGATAGACTGGGCCATTGATATGAATGGGGTTATTAACCTCAAACAGAGGAAGATGATATTCAAGAAAAAGTTGCTCCGGGTCATCGTTCCACTGGATCCAACAAACCGACCTGCTACACAAAATCGGCGCGTAGCGAAGAGAGGGGCGATGCACTAGACAGTATCTACAAACTTGCTACAATAGAGGAGTAGAGATTCTTGCAAGGTTACGACAGTGATTCATATGAGAAGGATGAGCGATGGAGCAATAGGGTTAATGAAGCAACCACATTGCACTATAATATGATGAAAAAATCCTTGTATTGTGTTAAAGTTCATAATCACGAACTACCGATGTATGATGGGCTAACAGTAGTAGAGGACTTCCTGGATAAGTTCGAAAGTGTGATACCAGAGTACCAACGGCTCAATGAAATAAAATGGGCATTGCGTGCAACACCGGCGCGATGGTGGGAAACCCATGTAGGGACCTTCGAAGATTGGCGATGCTACAAGCGCATGATGAAGATAACTTTAAAGCCAGACTCGAAGCCAGTGAAGCAGCAACCCTATCGATTGAATCCAAAATACAAAGAAAAAGTCTACAAGAATTGGATAAGATGTTGGCAGCAAGAATTATTTCACTGGTTGAGGATTCTGATTCGGTAAGCCCTATGGTCGTACAGGAGAAGAAACAGAAGGGGGAGATTTGCAATTGTGTGGATTTGCAAAAGCTCAATGATGCTTGTGTTAAAGATCCCTTCCCAACACCCTTTACAAATGAGGTATTAGAAAATGTGGGCGGGCAGGAACCATATCCTTCATAGATGGGTTGTCCAGGTACCATCAGATCAAGATCATGCACGAAGATCAGAGCAAGACAAAATTCATTAACGAATGGGTTTGTTTTCAGTATACAATAATGCCCTTTGGACTGAAGAATGCGCCCACGATATTTTCCCATATTGTGGTAGCTGCATTTAAGGAGTTTATCCACAAGTTCTTAGAAGTATACCTGTATGACTAGACCATCTTTGGCTTGGCTAAGAAGCATGTCACGAGCTTATGATTAATGCTGGATACCTGCTGACGACACTAGATTGCGCTCAACTTAAAGAAGTGTACTTTTCTCATCCCTTTTGGGAACTTGCTGGGCCATGTGGTTTGTAAGCAAGGACTAATGGTGGATCCAGCAAAGATCACTGTCATATTGAATCTGTAAGCACTGCACAGTGTAAAGCAGCTACGCGCTACATTAGGACAAACGGGCTACTATCGGAAGTTCATCAAAAGCAATGCCCAGATTACGGCTCCGATGGAGCAATTGCTGAAAAAGGATGCTACTTATTGTTGGAATGAGGAAAGCAATAGAAGCCTAGAGACGCTTAACGAGAAAATGGCTTCACCTCCTATATTGGTCTTTCTAAAATGGGACATCGAGTTTCATGTGCATGTGGACGTGTCTTGTATTGCACTAGGAGTGGTACTCACTCAACCAGGAGCAGAAGGACTGGACCATCCAATTGCATTCGAAAGTCACAGGTTGTCCAAGGTAGAGAAGAATTACTCCACTACTGAGCACGAAGGATTATGGTATACGCGCTCCAGAAGTTCCGTCAATATCTACTCATAGGACATTTTAAGATGTACATGGATCACTTTGCGCTCAAGTACCTAGTGAATAAGCCTATGTTGGGGGGGCACATTTGTCGATGGTTGTTGTTGTTTCAAGAATATGATTTTGAGGTTGCTGTAAATCTGGGATGTCTGAATGCAAGTCTGGATCATCTGTCCCGAATTAAGACTGGTGAAGAACCAATAAATCTAGAAGAGGGACGTCCATACGCTCAATTATATGTCGTGCATATTGCAGATGGCCACTTTGAAGATATAATCCACTTTTTAACTACGGGTACTATGCCATAGGGGTATTCTATCTAGCAAAGGAAGGAATTGGTGATACATGCAACATATTTTACCGTAATTGCAGGCCACCTCTACAAGTTGGGCAACTGATGAAATATTGTGCAGATATGTACCCAAATTCGAGCGCGGACAGATCTTGGCTGAAGCACATGGAGGGGTTGCTGGTGGACATTATGCGGGCTGCGCCATAGTCCAGAGGATTCTTCGTGTCGGATTATGGTGGCCCACTCTACATCATGTTCAAAGGCATACTATCGGGCCTACGATGTATGTCAATGGATGGGAAAGCCATCGCGAAGGGACGAAATGGCACTTCAGCCACAGATGATGCTATAGTCATTTGAGAAATGGGCGATTGACTTCGTTTACCCTATCAAACCATGAGGAAAGATAGGCACGCACTATATCATCACTGCGACTAAATATTTGACACGATGGGCCAAGGCACAGCTAGTTAAATATTGTACGGTTGCGACAATGGAAAAAATTCTT